>QXEO01000404.1:4231098-5431098 GCA_007115705.1 Dactylis glomerata | reverse complement strand
ATTATCATTGAAGCTTGAGAAGATCGAGTTACTGTCCTCAGAAAGCTCTAATCCTGTCTTCCATGTATCTGTTGACTTGTCTGAAATATCGTTGAGACAGATCATAAGATTTTCGAGTTGGACCCCTGCGTCGAAATTTTCCATTGCTTCGTTGTCTTCTGCGATTTTTCCTTTTTGCACTTCTTTCAAGCTGACCGGCGAGTTTACCTCGCTGGAAGAGCCTTCAGAATATTCCATCATTGCTACTGTTTCGGGCTCACTTGCCGACGGATCTTGTTTCGTCGGATCTGAAAGGCGAGATGAACCCGATGGCCCGATGAGGATGCTTAAACTTTCGATTGTCAACTCCATATCTTGATTTTCGTCGACTTCTGTACTGCTGTTGGCTAAAAGCGAAAAAGCCGTCGAATTTATGATTCCAACGCCCAAGATCCCCACGATCGGCGCCAATTGACGAGGGTTAACTCGGCAAATGTCCTAGATGAAGGACTTAGGATCGGGGGAAGAGGGCGTCGAATGAACTCGAAGGTAAATGTTGGTCGAAATAAGTGTATGTCGAAAGTAGACGTGGGTGTTCAACCTGGCTTGCTTTCAATCTGCCCTACACCGTCCCCTCCTGGCCCCTATATATAGATGGCTAGGTCTCGAAGATCGGGTAGAGTCCGATACAGATTACAATATCGACATACGGTGAGAACTCGTATTCGACTATCATTACAATTGGTCTAGCTTAACGGGCCTCAGGGGTACTCAACATACGGGCTCTATTCTGTTTTTTACTACATAGAAGCAAATGTGGGATTTGCAGGATTTTTGTAGAAATCGGTTCTGCTACAATAGTAAGTATTGGTCCAAAACATTTTTAATATTGGAGTATTATAGAAGCAAAAACTATTAAATTGAGAAGACTCGTATTTGGGGTTTATCTCTGGGACCCCTAGCACCGGGAATCCCAAATGGCCGAAACTCGGAAAACCCCCGAAATGGAGGGGCAGCCTGGCCGTGGCGCCGCCGATTCCTCCTCCTCCGCCAGCCCGACGAACTGGAGGAAGGAAGTGGACGAGCGGCTTCGGCGGCTCCACTCTCTCCTCTTCGGTGCCGACGCTGCGCTCGAGCGTGGGAACTCCGCGGCGGCGCAGGCGCTCGCGCTCCGCCTCCTCGGCTTCCTCGATTCCCAGACCTTCTCCACCGACGCGGGTCCCGAAGCCGCCTTCGTCGCGCCCATCCGCGCCGCAGCATCTTCCCGTCTCGCCGCCGCCTCCCGCGTCCGCGTGGCTGAATCGGACCGGTACACAACCTACCCCGCAAACTTCCGGTTTTTCCGTCTGATTCATTCAGTACGCTGTTTCCGTCATGATCCTGATTTATGTGTTTTATTTATTGGTTCTCTAGACCATGCCTTTTCTTCCAAATACCATTACATAACACATGGTAAAGTCCAGTCATAGCCAGGTAAAAGTAGTATCATGTACATTGCAATTTATTGGCATGGAAACATATGGACCTGGAAGGGTAACTGCCATTTGCCTCCCAGCGCCATGGCCTGCTGTCTGAAGATCCAGGATTAAGGGCGAAATCACGATTAATGTGCAAGATGTTTAACAACTCAACCCTATGAAGGTCTATTTGGTAAGAAGTGGTTTAAATATGTGTGATCCATCGACTGTCGAGTAGGGCTTTTGTGACAAGCGAAAACTACCGCAGCGGTTGCGTTGAAAATTTGCCTTTTCTAAACCCTCCAGAGGGAAAGCTGCAGATCCTTCCACGTCCTGTCAGAACTTGTTATCTGAAGCCAGAGCCATATAACACTTAGATTTGGTATCCCAAGTCCACCAACTTGTTTTGGCATGAAAAGGTGAAAAGCCTCCGAAAATCTTCCATTAGAATTCTGTCATTCCATTTATCTTTCCAACATCGCACAGAATCCCTAGAGAGTAGAGACCAAGCAAATCAGAAATCCTCGATATAGAGCATTTAATATCACAATGTCTCGCGGCCAGAAGAGCCACAAGAGGGCGCCTGGTATGGAGCAACTTCGGGATCCTTCAGTTACAGGGCATTTTCCTTAAGCAAAGAAAAGAAACTAATACACGTGCATGTGGGAGTCCAAACCTAATACTGTTAGATGAATAGGGCTTTCCCTTTGTTTATATGAATATCTAAAATTTTCTTTCCTTCAAGTACAGGGGGCAATAATATTAATTCTCTTCATTCCTGTGATGAATTTCTCCGTTATAGCTTAGGCCCATTCCAATGGATCGCCAGTGTACTCTTTTTTCTTATTAACTGGGAATTTCCTGTGAGCAGGCAATTAGGTATCTACCCTTCAAGTATGGGAGAATGGGATTAAATCTCCTTTCTACAGTGAATCTCCATTGTTATAACTCAGACCCACTCCAATGCATGGCTAGATATTTCCTTTTTATTCCTAGTTAACATGGAAATTTTAGGGAGATTTAACTAGGGTAATAATAGATATAATTTGCTCTTTGTTAATGCTGCTATGCGGGACAACGCTCATATCATCTAGGAAAGAATTTGAAAAGCTAAATATGTTCAAAATGATACATGTGCCAAAATTGAGGGGAAGTACGTAGTTGGGGGGTATGTGTTTGTCATAGCATTGTTCAAAGGTGATAAACAATTAACTCTAGCATGCGTCATGTGTGTCCTACTTTTAGAAGATAAATAAATAACTCTGGCATGCCTGCTCTATTTTTGCTACACATAACAGGCCCTCGCCTACTGAAATGCATTCATTTCTTAATTGCGCTAGTTATTTATGTGTGAGACAGCACAAACTACCAAGTTGCCACCACTGAAGAATTGCCTGAGTGTTGATTCATTTTAAGCTGAAGACTCCCAGACCGTTGCACTGTATATATCTTAACAAAGATGGACATGTGCTGGATACATTTAAAATTGTGCTTGGATAATCACATTTGTTTCATATTTATGTGTTCATCAGTGAGGATAGAGATGTTGATATATAGCATGTTGCAGACATTATAAAACATTGGTAAATCATATAAGATTTAAAAGGAGCACTGATCGTGAGAGTTGACCAGGTTGTGGACTTGTGGTACAGTTTCTTCTTCGTCTTAACTTAATTTGCAATGGTCTCAGCAACATCATTTCCATAGATATAAGATAGGGAGTAGCAAATATTATCAGAGCCAGTAGCACAGAAAATTCAGATTTTTCTGTGCATTTAATTATATTTTACTAGTACTCAGAGTTCAAGTAATACTCTGTGGCATGCTGTCTAGAACATATTCCTCAATTTGGTATCAATCCTTACTTTTGATGTGTTTTGAACTCAGTGCAGCGTTTGAGCTCGCAAAAAAAGTTGTTGACTGTATTTTTACAAAGCAAGGAGACAACAACATTGAAAAGATCAAGCGTTCAAAGTATTTTCAGGCTCTTCATCAGAAATCCAGTCGAAGTGCTGCTGATCAACTGGTATGATCTAGAATATGTTATTCTTTAAGCGCTTCCGCTTCATCACTGAGATGACTCTTTTCTCATTCTATACCCTGTTTCACCTTTTCTTTTGGGGGCATCCAGATATTACCCTTTTTGCTTAACTTCTTTTTTATGTATACGTTTAATTACGTATTTTGGAATGTATTACTTTGACTTGCTTAAATCACTACTTGAAAAGTTCATATGCATGCTTATTATTTGCAAATACTGGAGTTTGCTTGCTAACTTTTGTTGCCATTTTCTCCTTGGCATGCATTGAAATTCAAAAGAACGCAGCTTGCCAAGAGTTCACAATTCAAGGGGGTTCACATATTGTGGAAAACCCAGCTGACCTAGAAAACGAGAAACTTAGCACCAGGGCTTCAAAATTAATGTCACAAACGAAAGTAACATCGTTGTATAGCAGCAAGTTCCTGAAGGCAAATAGTGTGTCAGACAAGAATATGTTCAAGTCAGAGGGGAACATGTCTAAAGAGTTTGCTTATGTTGAAAATGAGATTAGAACAAATCAAGATAACAAGAATCCTGTTTATCTGGGGGTTGAAGAGGATGAGCAACACTGTGGGTCATTGAAGATTGCAAAACGAAAGCACACAGGGTTCAGAAGTCCAATATGTGAACATGCAAATTCTCCATCAAGCAACGATGAAGCTGATGCTCCTGCAAATGGGTTTGTGACTGCCAGGATAAAGTTGGTATGTGCACTTGTCAAATTGCATACTTCTTAGCTGCACTGCCAACATTGGTTCAGTTTGACAATGTTTGATAAATATTTAGACAATATTTCAATGTTTTCCCAAGAAAAAATGCACAGATTATATATCACCTAAAGTTTATATAAGGTAGGTGCAGACTTTCTCCATTCAGTTTAGCTCTTTAGAGGAATTCTTCTATGTTCCTCCAAGAAGGTTGCACATGTCATAGATAACCTATGGTCTATATAGGTTGCTGCAGATTTTCACAGTTCAGCATAGCTTAACGACTCAGTCTTCTTAGTTGTTCATGTCAAGACTTCGTGAGTTTTTTTTTGGCTTTTGCATATTGCATAGGTTTGAGTATGAGCTTGTTTCTTTGTTGGTTCTTTTATCAGCGCGAGTACTCAAATCCTAAGACCCTACTATGAACCTAGCTCATAGAGTTTTATCAGAAAAAATGAACCTAGGTTCATAGAATCTTTTTTCCCTACTTAGACATGGTGACAACTAGATTCAGATTGACATGGACACACTTAAAGGAAGCGTCATGAATAGGGATGCCTAGCCTAATAGATCATCAATGCGTGAGGATGTGTAATAGACTAGTGACTCATGTGGAGTATGGACTCTACTTAACTAATCCTTTTACTGGCCACTGCTACTAGTATTTGCGACAAACGCCTGAATAACCTGGCATCCTGGCCCATGTTGCCACATGTACCCAGTTCTGCCTTTTCTGGTGTTCTCCCAACATATGCTGGCGCTACTGCCGTGATGCTAGATGCTCTTGCACAGACACCCACAACAATGTTCATATAGTATCACTATTTTTTACCAGAAAACGCTTCTATTCCATTAAATCCATACATTGCAAGGGTAATTATAGGCTTATGGTTGCTTTGATTAAAATTTAACATATATGTACTTGTTGCAAGCCTGTTCAGTGGATACCTTTTGTTTTATAGGCGATGGATGCTGTGCAAAAGCATGGGCATAATGATCACCAAGGTGCTTCTTTATCTCCACAATGTGATAACAACCTTGGTACACGGAATTATGGTGCAAGGCCAAGCTGGAATTCTCGTCGTGGATCACGTGGTAATTTTGTCCCTCCTATCCGAAACAACGGAGGATCCGCTACAATCAACTCACGAGTTACTGGGAAGAATGATGATTCCATGGAAGATTCAACAAAAAAATGGTCTGTAGTCCAAACTTAATGGTCTGGTACCATTTGAACTCACATGTGATGATTTAGTTTTTGTATAATATTTTAGTGTTATACACCCTCAGTTATGGATCTGCTTAACTTTCCTTAATATTTAGCATATGCATATCTTACACTTCATTTTTCTTGGTGGGCTACACTATCGGCATTACTACGACAGATTCCTTGTGTTTTTTGAATAGCTTTGCATTTAGAACCTAGTTACAATGACATTGATCCAGCGCAGTGAAGGTCAATGTAAAATATTGTATGCCCATATCACCATTCCTGTAGCAAGTTCAGAAGAGTTTAACAATTTGAACAGGTGGACCCAGTAACATTGAGATTTACCATGAACACTAGAGTGTTATCTAAGTACAGTATGTTCGAAGCTTGACCATTATTAAAAGCTAATTCTGAACTATTGATGACAACCGTAGTGATGGGCTGTTAGGATCTCGTGCCAAGTGAATTTAAGGAAGAAAGAAGCAAGCATCCGAAATGCTGAACAATATCTAGCGAGTTTATTTGCCATTTTAGCATTTGGTTTCTTGCTTGATGGTAAAAGCAGTGTTTTGTGGAATACTCCGTATGTTGTCAGATATCATCAATTTCCCCGTGTCAAGCAAAAAGGTGTTTGTCCTTCCCTTTCCTAGGGAAGTCCCCCTTCAACCGGGCATAATTATCATGAGCATGCAATTGCAAACTACTATCTCAGTTTATTGCTACTAAGTGTATTCTGCATTAGTTTCTATGTTACTGATATGGATTCACATGCATGAGTAGCCTTCAAGATATACGTGGTGCTTGCGTACTTACTAATATTTTGCACCACCATCAGTTTAGAAATGCTTTGTGGCCCTGATGGTGCGCTTCCTGAGAAGCTGAGGAATCTGGAACCTCGCCTTATTGAGCACATTAGCAACGAAATAATGGATAAAGATCCTAATGTTCGCTGGGTTGACATAGGTTGGTAACATTGCCTTTCAGTTCTTTAAAATTTCTTCTCTTGTGTAACTAATTCATGCCAATCCACAATAGCTGGTTTACATCATGCGAAGAAGTGTGTGACAGAGATGGTTATTTGGCCCCTGCTACGTCCAGACATATTTCGTGGTTGTCGGTCTCCTGGAAGAGGTCTACTACTATTTGGACCTCCTGTGGGTATTTTATCTCATCTGGATCTGTTGTGTGTACCCCTTTTTCTTAACGTTAATGTATGCACGCTTATGTCCACAGGGTACAGGCAAAACAATGATTGGAAAAGCAATAGCTGGAGAGGCGAAGGCAACATTCTTCTATATATCTGCAAGTTCATTGACAAGCAAATGGGTATGTCTGCCCCTTGTTTTTCTCAATACAGTCCCATTTTTACCCTTTTTTTTCGAGAAAACGCAAAGACTTTGCGTTTCTTTTCATTGAATAGAAGGTGTTTTAGTTACAAGCCTCCTAGGAGACTGATTTCAAGTTTTGGAATTGAAATTCAGTGAACGTCCCAGGTGGTTGGCAAAATGACCCGGAGGCCATTTGCCCCAGCTCTAGCCCACATTGCGGCTTCAGTTCCGATGCTGTCATTTAGGCGGTGTGTAGAGGGCTGGTTATTGTCGAACACACACCCGTTGCAGTGTTTTCCAGAACATCCACGCTGTAAGGTGTGTTGCCGTGGCGAGGCCTTTGCGCATTGGCTTAGGGGTGTTCTGCTTGACCGTGCAACCATTCGCTGATGCATGTGTCCTGGTCTGGTGGTCTGCATGACAATCGAAGCCAAGACAGCATATCATACCCGATCTGCCTCGAGAAGGGGCAGCATACTAGCAGATGATGAATTGTCTTGAGCTCCTGGTCATAGGGAGCATTTCTGGTTGAATGGCAGGCGGCGACGGCGCAGTCTTGCAGCAGTCCAACACCTGTCCTTGTTGACAAGCCAAAGGAAGATCTTGACTCGAGGGGGCGCCCAGGTTTTCCAAATCAATCTCCAAGCTGTGCATCGCTGGGCTTCGCGGAATGTGGCGAGGTAGCATGATTTTGTGCTGTAGACGCCGCTCGCAGTCCATTTCCAGATCAGTTGGTCTGGTTGATCAGTGAGGTTGACTCGCTCGGTCAGCCGCCAAACTGTCAGGTATTGTCCTATCTCATGGATGCCAATGGTGCTGTGGATGTCACGCGCCCAGTTGTGGTCCTGTAGCCCATCGGCGATGGTTTGGCCCTTCCTTCTTCTCTTGGGGATGCAAGCATATAGCTGTGATGCTATTTCGCCAATGGATTGGCCGTTGAGCCATCTATCTTCCCAAAACTTGCCTATTTGCCCGTTGCCCAGGATCATGTAGGTGGAGGTGATGAATAGGGTTTGTTCTTCCGCAGTGAACTGTAGGTCTAGTCCGTGCCAAGCACTTCCTGTGTCAGTCCTGGTGTGCCACATCCATCGAAGGCGCGATGCGAGCCCTTTCCGCTCGATGTCGTGTCCGCCAAGGCCGCCGTAGCAAAGTGGCTGACAGACGGTGCGCCAACTGGCATGACCATTGCCTCCATTTGCAGATGCACGTCCCTCCTAGAAGAACCCCCTTTCAATTTTCTCCATCTGTTGAATGACTTTCTTTGTGGGTGCAAGGACCATCAACTGGTGGAGTGGGATGGCGTTGAGCACTGATTTGATCAGCTCCAGGCGGCCAGCTTTGTTCATCAATCTTAACTTCCAAGTAGGCAACTTGCCAGCAGCTTTCTAAATCATTGGCTGCAGCTGTGCACTTGTTTGGTGTTTGATCGTCATAGTGATACCTAAGTAGGTTAACGGCAGTTCAGTGATCTGGCAGTCAAGGGTGCTGATTATCCTTGTCGTGCTGTCAGGCTCGCAATGGAGCAAAGTGGCTGAGCTTTTGTTGTAGTTTACCCTTAGCCCAGATGCTCCGCCAAAGAGCTGCAAGATGGCCCAGACTGAGGCCAGATCGCTTGGCGAAAGGTGGCAGAATAACACCATGTCGTCTGCATACAGGGATACCTCAGGTATGGGCCGCAGAGGATGTAGTTGCTGCAGTACTCCAAGCTCCATGGCGTGCCTGATTAGCCTTCCTAGCGTGTCCACCGCGAGGATGAACAGCTGCGGCGACAGGGGATCCCCCTGTCGTAGCCCACGGCGATGCCAGATAGGTGGTCCAGGCTCCCCATTGAGCAATACCATTGTATTGGCAGTTGAAAGTAGGATTGCGAGCAGATCAAGGAATTGCGTGCCAAAACCGTATTGGTGCAGAACTTCGAACAAGAATGGCCAGGAGATAGTGTCAAAGGATTTTGCCAGATCAAGTTTCAGTCAATAATATTTTGTTATGCATATTTTTTTGACGTACTAATGAATTGTTACAACATAATTTGTTTTCGACGTGCTAATATATGTTTGTGATTATAAGTTTGTCATTGTCCATGCTTCCATACTTAATAGTAAAGAACTTGAAGCAGGATTTTGTAGTGTGTTTAACATGTTTCTAAACGTATGTGCTACTATACCCTTTTTTGACAACCTGCCCCTAAATTCTCGTGGGTGTACCTCTACTACCCAGGTTCGAATCTTCTTCCACTCGCCTATTTCTTCTATAAAAGAAGTTACCTAGGTAATCTCATTTTTTAATTCTCTCTCTCAAAAAATAATTCTATGCAAATAATTTTGCGGCAGGATGCAGCTTTTTGTGTTCCTCATTTAGTTCTGATATTTCACAGAAAGGGCAAACATACGTATATGTTCCAATGATTTTTGTGTGTGGGTATTATCTTACTCCACATTAACTTGACTTCATTGTGCAATGCGAGTTGTACACTTTGTTGGAAGGGGCTAGGCTTATCTACTAGCTCTCACCCAGGACTCTCTCTCTCTGTGTCTAAAGATATGTGCTTCACACACACTCCTTGATGTGCTTCACACACACGTACTACTAGTAGGAAGCTTTATTAGATATCTCAAGTGTTCCAAGCTTAGTTACATGGGAGGGGTGCTACCCCTATTTATACTTGTACATGACCCTTTAGATTGTTGCCATGTGGCACAATCCAAACCCTACACCATACTTCTAGAATACTCTACAAACCTTAGATACTAATTATCTTACTCTAGAACATTCCTAATTCTAGAGTTCTCCCTACATGCCCTGGATATTTCATACTACTCCTAAATATCTTACTCTAGAACATTCATAATTCTAGAGTTCTCTCTACATGCCCTAGATACTTCATGACTATGCTAGCTCCTTTTACTAGCTAATTGATATGACAAGATTACTCCTAACACACTTCTGTGATGCATTGCTCAACTTAACTGTTTTGGGATAGAATCTTGAGAAGCCTTGGCCCTCTCCAGCTCTAGGAGCACATTGTTACCAATTCTATATGTTTTTTTATTCACAATTGATCTGGTTTGGTTTATTCCAGTATTTTTTTCCTCTCAATATTCTATTTCATGGTAAGTTAGATAAAAACACTCCCAGAATGGAGAGTGACTTATTTGGGCAATTTATTATGATCAGTATTTCGATACCAATAATTAAGACTCAGCAGAAATCATTTGTAAATACCTTATAAGTTCTGACCTGGTAATTCTTGTAATCCTTAAACCCACTAAGTAATAAAATGGACTGTCTTGCCAAGATTCTTCCATCTCTAGAACTGCTGGTTTTGCTTGCCAAGAAATACATGTGATATTGGTATCTATTGTAGATTTACAATTCATGATGAGAATAGAAACTGTATTATTTGTTGTGTAAGGTTTGATCATGGGATATCTCTATTAAGGGTTAAACAATCTTCTGTGATTATAGAAAAAAATAGGATTTTTTTTTGTTTGAAATTCAAAATGGAGATTCTATTTCTGCATGTATGCGGATGTCTGTTTTGGGGAGTTTGAGAATGTTTACTTTGCAGTCACTTAGACAGCGTACTGATTTTACTCCCACCAAAAGTAAAAGAGAGCCCAGAGACCATGAGTCAGTATATTCAGCATCTCACACTGTTTATATTGATTTTTAATTCTTTGGCTATCTTAATATTGATTGTAGATTCGTTTGCTTTGTTGATATTGATTGTTAATTCTCTGACTGGTGCAAGATTGGTGAGGGTGAAAAGCTGGTCCGAGCACTATTTGGCGTGGCCTGTTGTCGTCAGCCTGCTGTCATATTTGTGGATGAGATAGATTCACTACTATCTCAGGTATTGTTCGTATGTTGTTTTTGTTATGCCCATAGACGTTGCATGTTTTTTCACTTGACAACCTTAAGTATGATTGCAGCGCAAATCAGATGGTGAACATGAATCAAGTAGGAGGTTGAAAACACAATTTCTAATCGAGATGGAAGGTTTTGACAGTGGAAACGAGCAAATTTTACTCATAGGTACCGCATGCATTAATAAGTGAAATATTTTATAGCAAAATATCCTGCTACCCATAGGCATAGCTACACATATGAATCAATCCGTTGGATCTGATGGATAAGTCTGTGTACTGTGGTCTTTGTGGGAATGCTGCTGCACATGGTCCTTGTGAAGGACTAACTGCAGCACACACACATGGTCCTTGTGAAGGACTGTCTGTTAGGATAGGATAGCATCCTTGACTGCTTTTAGGGGCATCAAGGACTGGCAGTTAGCATCTTAGACTAGCATCTAGCATATTCGTGGCTGGCTAGCAGCTATAAATTTGTATCCCCAACCCCTCAGGTTGGCATGGCATTGTGTGAGAAATAAACCAACGAAAATTGCCCCAACTCTCCTAGTGTCATCCTCTCTCAATGAGAGCAAGCCTGAAACAACTAACAAGTGGTATCAGAGCCAGGTTGTCTTGCAGCCTGAGCAGCCCCAGCCAGTAGCAGTCTCAACTGCTCCTGGTTACTCCTCTCCCTCCGGCTTGTCGAGCAGCAGCTTGTCAGGAGCAGCTCTCAGCCCCCCAGCAGCAAGCCATGTCCGACGACCACTCTCAGCACACGGCTACCTCGAGCATGCGGCGTCGGCAGGAGGCCGACCGCGCCGCTGCAGAAGAGCGTGAGCGAGTGGCTGCAGCAGCCGCAGCGGCGGCAGCAAGCGCGTCGAGGCTGGCAGCGGCGGAGCTGGCAGCAGCCAGAGCGGAGGTAGAAGCAGCAGCGGCAGCGGAGGCAGCACGTGCGGCGGCAGCGGAGGTCGAGGCCTTGCGCGGCAGCACCAACAGCTCCGCCTCTGCTGATGGCAACGCCGACGCAGATCTCGAGCAGCTGGCAAGGGAAGCAGCGCGAGAGCGGACGGCGCAGTGGGCAGCCGAGCACGCTCCTGCGTACGGCGGTGGCGCTCCCGGAGGAGGCGCGCACGGTGGTGGCGCTCCCGGAGGAGACGCGCCTGGTGGCGGCGGCCGGGACGACCCCTATGGAGTCCGGACCGTGGTCAGGGACGTTGGCCCCGGTGTAGGGTGGCCTACCCTCACCAAAACCAACTACGTCGAGTGGGCCGCGATCATGAGGATCAGGCTCCAAGTGCGGCACATGTGGGAGGCGGTTCAGGACGGAGACGTCGGCCAACATGAGGATCGACGGGCCCTGGATGCCCTCATCGCCGCAGTCCCGCCCGAGATGCAGTTCTCGCTTTCCAGTAAGCGGACTGCCAAGGAGGCTTGGGACGCCATCGCTGCGACACGCATCGGCAGCGACCGGGCTCGCAAGTCCACACTGCAGGCACTTCGCAAGGAGTGGGAGAGCCTGGCCTTCAAGCCAGGTGAGGACGTTGATGACTTTGCTCTCCGTCTCAACACTGTTGCAGAAATTGGTGCAGTTTGGCGACGACAACTACGACGAGGAAAGAGCTATCGAAAAGCTCTTTCGCCGCGTCCCTGAGAAGTACAAGCAGATGGCTCGCTCGATCGAGTCTCTGCTGGACCTCTCCACGATGTCGATCGAGGAGGCGATAGGTCGCCTCAAGGTTGTCGACATCGACGAGCCACAGCTCCTCTCGGGGCCCATCACCACTGGCGGGAAGCTCCTTCTCACTCGAGAGCAGTGGGATGCCTGCCAAGGTGACAGGAAGAAGGGGGAGTCTTCTTCCACGACTGGCGGCCACAAGCGTGGCAAGCCGCGCAAGGCGCGTAGAGACGCCCAGGCCGGGACGCGAGGACGAGCCACAGGTGATGCCCGCGGAGGCGCCCAGGGTGGCGCCGCCGGCAGGCGCGGGCCGGCACGAGACGACGCCTGCCGCACCTGCGGCCAGCTTGGCCATTGGGCCAGGGACTGTCGACAGCCACGACGCGCCCAGGCCCACGTCGCACAGGTGGAGGAGGAGCCAGCTCTGCTCATGGCACATGTGAGCATCGAGCTACCTCCAGCGGCACCGGCCACAGCGGCTCTTCTTCACCTTGACGAGCCAAAAGCACACGCTCTCCTCGGCGACGGCTCTGGCAACGACAAGACTGACGGGTGGTGCCTTGACACCGGCGCCACCCATCACATGACCGGTCGACCGGAGTTCTTCACCGAGCTCGACTCTGACGTGCGAGGCTTCGTCAAGTTTGGGGATGCCTCCGCCGTGGAGATCAAGGGTGTCGGCTCCGTCATCCTCGCCGCCAAGACTGGAGAGCACCGGCTGCTCACCGGTGTCTACTACATCCCGGCGCTGAGGAACTCCATCATCAGCTTGGGACAGCTGGATGAGAATGGATCGCGCGTGCTGATCGAGCATGGGATCCTACGCATCTGGGATTGTCATCAACGCCTTCTCGCCAAGGTAACCAGAGGCACAAACCGACTCTACGTCCTCAACGTGCAGGTGGCACAACCCCTCTGTCTTGCCGCTCGTCGGGACGACGAGGCGTGGCAGTGGCACGAGCGCTTCGGGCACCTTCACTTCGAGGCCCTGAAGCGGCTCAGTGCCATGGAGATGGTGCGAGGCCTGCCGTGCCTCGACCATGTGGAGCAGTTCTACGACGTCTGCGTGGTGACGAAGCAGAGGCGACTCCCCTTTCCCCAGCGGGCTAGCTTCCGAGCCAAGGAGAGGCTCGAGCTAGTACACGGGGACTTGTGTGGCCCAGTGACACCGACCACACCAGGAGGACGACGCTACTTTCTACTGCTCGTCGACGACCTCTCCCGCTACATGTGGGTACTAGTCCTTGGCAGCAAGGGAGAGGCGGTGGTGACGGCCGTCTACATCCTCAGCCGCTCGCCTACCAAGGCGCTTGACGGCAGGACGCCGTACGAGGCTTGGCATGGGCGCAAGCCGGCGGTCTCTCACTTGCGGGTCTTTGGCTGCCTCGCGTTCGCCAAGGAGCTTGGCCACATCGGCAAGCTCGACGACAGGAGCACTCCGGGAGTATTCATCGGCTACGCGGAGGGCTCGAAGGCCTACCGCAGCGTGTGCGCACGGCGCGAGACGTTGTGTTCAACGAAGGGCGAGGATGGGCGTGGGATAAGGTGGTGGACGACGGCTCGACTCCGACGTACGACGACTTCATTGTCGAGTACGTCCATTTCGAGGGAGCTGGGGGAGTTGGCAGCTCTTCTTCGCCGAGCATGCTTACCTCAGTCCCCGAGTCTTCATCGACCCCGGCGTCCGCTACACCGGCAGCACCACGCTCACCGACCGCGGCTTCAGCTGCAACGAGTTCTTCACCGACTCCATCGCAGCCTGCGACGCCACGTACTCCAGCACCAGCTCATGCCGAGCACAGGCCGGTGGAGTTCGCTACTCCACTCTCTCACGACGAGGAGCGCATTGATGCGTACTATGACGGCGAGCCGCTGCGGTACCGCAAGATGGAGGACCTTCTCGGCGACCAACCGGTGCCGGGACTGGCATCACATGACCTGGAGGCACAGTTGCACCTTGCGTGTGACGACGGCGAGCCTCGGTCCTTTGCAGAGGCCGAGAGAGACGCGGCATGGCGCGCCGCAATGCAGTTGGAGATGGATGCGGTCGAGCAGAACCGCACCTGGGAGCTTGCTGACCTCCCTCGTGGTCATCGCGCGATCACCCTTAAGTGGGTGTTCAAGCTGAAGAGGGATGAGGCCGGCACCATCGTCAAGCACAATGCTCGCTTGGTGGCACGAGGCTTCTTGCAGCAGGAGGGGGTCGACTTCGACGACGCCTTCGCTCCCGTAGCACGGATGGAGTCTGTGCGACTCATCCTTGCGCTAGCTGCCCAGGAGGGCTGGCATGTCCATCACATGGATGTCAAGTCGGCATTCCTTAATGGCGACTTGAAGGAGGAAGTCTACGTGCATCAGCCGCCGGGATTTGCGATCCCCGGCAAGGAGGGCAAGGTGCTCCGCCTGCGCAAGGCCCTCTATGGCCTACGGCAGGCACCAAGGGCGTGGAATGCCAAGTTGGATTCCACGCTCAAGGGGATGGGCTTCGAGCTAAGCCCGCACGAGGCGGCCGTCTACCGGCGGGGCAGTGGAGGAAAAGCCCTGCTGGTGGGCGTCTATGTCGACGACTTGGTGATCACCGGCACCAAGGATGCGGAGGTGGTGGCGTTCGAGGAAGAGATGAAGGCCACCTTCCAGATGAGTGATCTGGGGCCTCTCTCCTTCTACCTGGGCATCGAGGTGCACCAGGATGACTCCGGGATCACGCTTCGACAGACCGCCTACGCCAAGCGTGTCGTTGAGCTCGCTGGACTCACCGACTGCAACCCAGCACTCACTCCGATGGAGGAGAGGCTGAAGCTGAGCCGCGACAGCACGACGGAGGAAGTGGACGCCACACAGTACCGGCGTCTTGTGGGGAGCCTTCGCTACCTCGCCCACACACGGCCAGACTTGGCGTTCTCCGTCGGCTACGTTAGTCGGTTCATGGAGCGACCGACGACGGAGCACCAACAGGCTGTGAAGAGGATCATCCGCTATGTTGCGGGGACTCTCGACCATGGCCTCCACTACCCTAGATGTCTTGGGGCAGCAGACTTCATCGGGTATAGCGACAGCGACCATGCCGGCGACATCGACACCAGCAAGAGCACGAGCGGGATTCTCTTCTTCCTCGGCAAGTGCCTCGTGAGCTAGCAGTCGGTCAAGCAGCAGGTGGTGGCCCTGTCCAGCTGTGAGGCCGAGTACATCGCGGCCTCCACCGCCTGCACTCAGGCGCTCTGGCTCGCTCGACTGCTCGGTGATCTCCTCGGCCGAGACACTACAGCGGTGCAGCTTATGGTGGACAGCAAGTCTGCTCTTGCCCTGGCGAAGAACCCCGTTTTTCATGAACGGAGCAAGCACATTCGGTTGAGGTATCTCTTCATCCGAAGCTGCTTGGAGGAAGGGAGCATCAAGGCAAGCTACATCAACACCACGGATCAGCTCGCGGACCTGCTCACCAAGCCTCTTGGGAGGATCAAGTTCCGCGAACTCTGCTCCCGGATCGGGATGGCTCAGCGCTCCAGCAAGACGACGTACAAGACTTAGGGGGAGAATGATGGATAAGTCTCTGTACTATGGTCTTTGTGGGGATGTTGCTGCACATGGTCCTTGTGAAGGACTAACTGCAGCACACACACATGGTCCTTGTGAAGGACTGTCTGTTAGGATAGGATAGCATCCTTGACTGCTTTTAGGGGCATCAAGGACTGGCAGTTAGCATCTTAGACTAGCATCTAGCATATTCGTGGCTGGCTAGCAGCTATAAATTTGTATCCCCAACCCCTCAGGTTGGCATGGCATTGTGTGAGAAATAAACCAACGAAAATTGCCCCAACTCTCCTAGTGTCATCCTCTCTCAATGAGAGCAAGCCTGAAACAACTAACAGGATCGAGTATAGGGAGCACAAAACACGGACGTCAGTGCGTAATGCCTCAACGACAGGAGACAAAGCCGGCCTACCGAGGGCAAGCTGAGGTTCTAGCGGCAAATTACCACTGAAATTCTAGCGTTTCCACGAACATAGGAAACCACAATCTGCATTCCAAAAGACATTTTTTCAAGGGTCTCCAACAACAGTTTCTTCCTGTTGGAGAGACCGGTTAGTAGCAAGTTTTCTCCTTTGTCCCTGTGGTGACTGGCCTCCTGTCGAACCTCCTAGAGCACCCCTTCGCTCTCAGCTCCGGCCTCCCTTCCCACCTCTTCCGGCGGCCACGGTGGCTGGTGGTGAGTGGGACGGGGGTCAACATGTCTTTAGTTAGGTCTTTTACTAGCTTTTCTCTCTGGTTTAGGTCCCCCAATAAGCTAGATCTGGATCTCCGAGTTCTCCTCCTTCCCCTTCTTGCCTTAACCGTGGTGGCCAGGGCGGAGCCATCTGGAGGACCTCTGGTTCTCAGAACTGACGAGTCCCTGCCCTGGTACGTTGGCTCTCGGATTTGGTGCGTATCGGGGCTTCCATGAGCTCCTTGAGTTTTACCATCAGTTCGGCTGTGGGGATGTGAATGTCGTCAAGCCTGCATGTGGCAGCGTCGAGTAGATGAAACAGGTGGAGGTGGAAGCTCGCTTGGCTGTGTTCGAGGCTATGCGCGCCCGTGCAGTATGGAAGTGCTTCTCGCTGTCCTCCTCGCACCGGGAGAGGGCCTCGATGGAACGCGCTAGGTGATGCCCAGTTCCTCGTGAGTGCAGTGAGCTGCATGTTCGGCGCCACCATGGACTATTGAGAAACTTCTTGGGCAGTGGAACCAATCAGTGCCGCTGCATGCACTGTGCGTTGGAAGAGATGCACGCCCTCGACGGCTGCCTGACGTTATGGGTTTTCCACGAATCTGAAGCTGTGCCGTGCTGCTGTTTTCGGCCGGCAAGGCTCCCCGGATGTGCCAATACTTCGAGTCAAGCGTGGTGTTGCAGACTCTTAGCCTGCACATGAGGGAGATGGATTGTGCTCTGCGTACTGCCCCTGTCCATCATTATTCTACTCAATTTGATGCTGCTATGCACGATGCTTGCCGGTGCAGTGGGGTTTCTGATGCCCACGTGGTGGAGATGAACAATCGTTTGTGGTGGCCTCCTCGTTCTCTCAGGCTGGTAAGCACCAAATGTTTCTTTGCTCTCCATAGATTCACATCTGGCTGGATCTTGCTAGCTGTGCTCTTTGGAGCTTTATAACTTGTACATGTGCTCTTACCATGTTCAAAAAAAGAAAGAAAAAAGAAACGATATTTCTTCCCACAACCGCAGCCATCCGTTTTCTTGTACCAATCCCAGCACGCCACAACTAAAAGAATTTCATAAATGGTTGCGCCTCCCTTCTTCAAGTTTTTGCATATGGCAAGACAGAGAACCGCGTTCACGGCATAATCTTTGCTCGACAGACGAAATGTCGTACCAACGTCAGCCCAAAGCACAATTATCGGTTCCGAGTACCTTTTTCCTTGGACATTTTTTCACTGCTTCTCCAACTCCACCTGTTTACATCTAATTTGTGCACCGCAAGGATCATCCCAGCATGGTTTCAACCTCCCATGAAAAAGTTTGCATGTTGGGCTGAAGCGACAGCCGTGGTATCACCGCTCCACAGTTTATTTGCTGAATAGGCATATAAGATTTACATGCAAAGACGCACACAGCTGGGTAGACACCGTTAACAAGGCTAACTTATGTGTTGAAGCATTAACAAAATCTGCATTTCTCTCCGTGAGCGCAAATTGCATATGCACATTCTCTTATAGCTAAGTTTTGATGTTCTAGTACATAGCCTGTCAAGTGGCGTTGATTCTCATATCACGATTATTGTCAGAGCTTACCACCACACTGGCACACTCCCATCATATCCCAGATGAACAGGCTAAAGCTCCTTCACTGGTTATGACTACCATTGCATGTTACACTTGTGTTCATTGCATACATCTTCCTTTTGCTGCATGTATTTTTAAAAAACTTTACGATAAACAATTTGGAACTTGGAGCATTGGTGATCATGATTTGTGCATACTAATGTTGTGGTGCAAAAATAATGGCAGGAGCAACAAATAGACCTCAAGAATTAGATGAAGCAGCACGCAGGCGACTTACAAAGCGTCTGTACATCCCCCTTCCTTCATCAGGTAATTCTCTATTTCCGTTCTGTGGATATATCTGAAGAATCTTACTATTTCTTGGTTGTGAAGAAGCACGCACTTGGATAATTCGCAATCTATTGGAGAAGGATGGCCTTTTCAAGCTCTCAGAGGAAGAAACAGGTGCCATCTGCAAGTTAACAGAAGGTACACGGAATCATCCAGATTTCATCATGTTGCTATTAACCTAGACCTTCATGCCATCTTACTATATTTTCCTGTTATAAACATATAAACAGTCTTGTTTGTTAATTCCAGGTTACTCGGGATCTGACATGAAAAATCTAGTGAAAGATGCTTCAATGGGGCCACTAAGAGAAGCTTTCCAACAGGGTGTTGAAATCTCAAAGCTCAACAAGGAGGATATGAGACCGGTGATTCTCAAGGTACTAGTCAAAAATACGTATTTTAAGTTCAGAGAGTGAGGGGTATTAGCAGTGATAATGTTATCATATCCATAGTGGTTACGCACATGCAACTTAACTGCATGCTTGTCGGCATGCAAGATAATTCTTCCCCGATGGAGTGAGAGAGCGATGAGTGAGAGAGCGAGAGAGCCTGCCGCCGCCGCCGGCCGCTGGCCGCCGCGACCCAGGCACCCACCATGTTCGCGCCGGCTTCCACTCCGGCGCCGGTGCCCACCCCACTCCCGCCGGCTTCCACTCCGGCGCCGGCGTCCACCGCAGAGCGGGCTCTGTCTCCCCGCCGCCCGGGTTCTCTCAGCGCTGGGTTCGCGCAGCGAGCGTGGAGTCGGTCTCCTCCGAGCCCCAGCGGGAGCAGGACCACGTCTCCGGGATGGGGCTTTCCTCCTCGTCGGACGAGAGCGGGGGGGAGGGGGGGGGGGGGGGGGGGGGTTCAGCCGCCCGCGGCGTTCGCCCTCCGAGACAGGAGCAGGAGAGGGGCCGCGTCCAAGATCGCCTCTCCTGGCAGCAGCCAAGGCCTTCCCGCAAGACCATGTGGCGCCGCCGTCTAGAGGGCCGGCGGGCATTGGGAGTGATCTGCTTCAACTGCTCGAGGGAAGGTCACATGAAGGCGTAGTGCACGTTTCCGACCGTCTGTCTGCGCTGTTGTCTGCGCTGTGACCAGGAGGGCCACACAGCCAAAGACTGCTCGTAGCCCAGGAGCCCTTCGTCGGAGGACGAGCGTAGGAGGCTTGCGTTCGCCAAGCGGGCGCGCCACTCCCCTCCGGTGTTTGACCGCCTTGGGCGTGGTCAGTACGGTCCGCCGCCGCCGCCACCGCCGCCCCCGCCCCCGCCCCCGTTGATGTCACCGCCGCGAGCTGATGCCCTCTCGGAGGCATGGCCTCCTTTGAGGGTGTCGGCGTTGGCGTCGATGCCATATCCCCAGGAGTCGTCGCAGGGCAATGAGTGCCTTGCACCGCTGTGCGTGGTAAGGAGAACAGCAGCCATGAACAACATTGAGCAGAGGCTCAAATTTGCCATGGTGGCCTACATCGGAGGCAACAGACCAGCGGTTTCGTGTTCCCAGGTGCTTGAGGCACTGGCGACGGCGAATATTCCGGCTGGGGAGGTTTCTGTACATGAGTTTGTGCCGGAAGATTTCCTGGTGGTCTTCGCCAAGGCAGAGCACCGGAACAGAGTAGCGGCGCTCCCATCGATCACACACGCGGGATTCAGCCTTTTCTTCAGAAACTGGAATCGGCAAGCCCAGGCTGAGCACGTCACTTTGGGCACCAGGGTGGAACTCGTGATTGAAGGTATTCCGCCGCATGCCTGGGAGACGGAGATTGTGGAAGATCTGTTGGGGAAATCGTGTGCCGTGGAGGAGATCGCCGTGGAGACGGCTACACGTAGAGATCTAGCAAGTTTAGAGCTTTCGACCTCTGACCTCCCTTTGATTCCTGTGGCCAGAACACTTGTGGTTCCCGAGCCTGCAATGGAGACAGTGCCGGCGACGTCGATCGTCTCGTCGGAACAGATGCGAGACCACGGGGTGCGCAAGGAGCCGAACCTGCCGGCGTTACAGTATAAGGTCCTGATACATGTCGCCAAGGTCGATGAGCTGGTCCATGTGGCCGACGCCGAAATTCAAGCTGCTACCCCGGGAGCGGGCAATGGCGGCGGCGGAGGCCATCGCTGGATTTCTCGTGTGCAACCTTGGCAGAGAGGCAAGGTCGATCGGCGTGGTGGGCATGTGCCTCGGGCCCACCAGGAGGGTGGGCAGAGACACGTGACTCCCAATCTTTCGTCCTGGCAGTTGCCGTTGCTGCGCAGGCTGGAGCCTTTGGTGATTCAAACGAGCCGTGCTGATTCAGAAAGTGACCCTGATGATCTGGGAGCTGGAAACACGACAACTAATCCTGTGGTCGCGCCGCCGTTGGAGAAAGAGAAAGTGGTCATCCCTCGGGACAAAGCTAGAGTGGCGTCAGAGCCCTTGGGATCGACTGCGGAGGACGCGTCTGAGAGAGAGTTGGTGGTGGTTCTGAGCACAGAGGAAACAGGTCCGGTGGTTCCCTGCGGTGCACAGATGGAGACGCGGGAGGATCCGCCCCCAGCGCGCTTGACGCCCGAGATGTCTGAAGCGGCCCGTACACTGAACGTTGTGTCGCTAGTCTTGGGGACAGAGGCAGGGAGGCAGGAGGGCCCCACGGAGCACTGCGGCCTTCCATTGGATGTAGCACTGGAGGCCCCGACAGGAGTGGAAGACACGGCGGACGGCGCCGATCCAAATGTCAGACGGTACCACTGATTCGCTGGCCTCGGCATCGGGATCAGAGAGAGAATCTGCACAGGAGTTGAATGGGTCTTTTTGTCCCGACACAGGTGGAGGCTGGGGACCGCTCGCAGGAAGCACATGAGCTGATCCTCTCTCCCCATGCATGCACGAGCCAGCCGGATGAAGTGAGCTTGCTGAACGGCAACCTGCAGGGCAGTGGGGGGAATCTTCAGCTGCAGCCGGCTTTCTGCACCTGAAGACACTCGCACCACCGTTGCTACGAGAAATTGAGCACTCGAAGAGGCTAGGTGCAGATACTTTCCTTCCCTCCCCGAACCCCTCCCTGCGTCCCTTCTCGCCCCCCCGAGGGCGACGGGGCGCACTCCATCTCCGGCCACTCCCCCCCGCCCTCCACCCCTCCCCCCGTCGCCGGCGGCGGCAGTGGTCGCCGGGCGAAGCCCGGGCGACGCCGGCGGCGGCGGCCTTGCCTCTCCCCGTGCCTGGAGAGTGGGTCGGGGCCTACCTCTCCCTGGTGGCGGTGTTCTTCGGGAGACGACGGTCCGGCGCGGCTGGGGGTTGCTGTTACGATGGCGTCACTGCGACGGGGCTCCCAGGATGCGAGGTGCTCGCCGGCTGCTCCCTGGCCTTGATCTGGGCAAGCCCCAGATGGGCTCGGGCGGGCTCTAGATGGGCCTGGGCGGGCTGGGCGCCTGTGTCCCGCGGAGCTCCCTGGAGACGAAGCTGACTGGAGCATGATGCTGGGATGGTGGCGACGGCGGCCGCCTGTTGCAGCGTGGTGGCAGGCTTTGCGGATCCGATTTGGACCCGACTAGACCCTCTTGGGATTGGTCTCCCTCCGCGGGGGCTTTACGGGATCCCTAGGCCCGGCCGAACCCAACTAGGACTGGGGTGCCTGCTGCCTTGTCCGTTCGACTACCGCCTTCGGCGGTGGAGGTTGTTCCCTCCCGTGGCCGTTGTCCAGCCGGCCTTGATTCATGCTTCCTTTCGCTTCCATCTTAAGGTCTCGTGACGGTAGCTTCGGTGAGACGACAATGGCGGCTTCTTGACCGTGGTGGCGCATGCTGGCGGGCGGCAAGTTTGGTGGTGGCGAGGTGGAAGCCTCGTGGGGCTCCTTTCCATCGGATCGCCTACGGGTTGTGGATGGGGTTTTTTCGGGAGAAATCCTTGTCGGCTTGCTCGACACCGACACGGTGCCGCTTGCGGGTGGCACCACTCCTTGAAGGGCGTAGTGGCTACCTTATGTCCACTTCCCTAGGTGTGCCGGGGGAAACCCTAGGACCAGATGGTTCGGGCAACAACGATTCGCCCCCTTGAAGGTGTTGCTTGGTACTTGACGATTCAGTGCTAGGAGCGGGGTGGTACACTATCGGAGGGCGCAGCGGTTGCGGGTTGCCATCGTTTAGTCGATCCACTTTTGTCTCCATTTTGTTTCTTTTTTGGGCATGTTTTTGCTGCTGCCCCAGCACTTTTTTCTTTTCACGACTCGCGTTGATTGTATCGTATGGTTGCTATATTAATAGCTGCTGAAGAAGGCATCGGCTGCCGAGACGATTTTGCTCAAGGCACTTGGCATCACCCCCGCCAACCTGACAGTTAGCTCATATCCACTCGCCCCCCTAAAGGCCCCCCAAACGCCATTTGGGGGCGCCGGCGCGACGCATGTTTTCATCCGGCGCGACGCATGTTTTCATCCGGCGCACCCGATCCAAACCCTGTTCGGGGGGGTGCGCCGGCTGGGCGCTTGGCTCGCCGCGTGGCCCACTGTCAGCGGCACGACTGACAACCGACGCTTCGTCGTCTCCACTCGTCTCGTCTCCCGCGCCCAGTAATGGCGTTGTAAACGGCAACAGCTTTGCAGCAGCGCAGCGAGCCGTCGCGTCAGAGCACGCGTCGACGGGAAATGAATGCCATGTCGCGCGCTTCCCGCCGCTTCTCGCCCCTTCTTCGTTTTCCCGCCCCGTTTCCGGCTATAAATAGCTCGTCGCCTCGCCGGTAGGTTCACATCCTCCAACCGCTGGTAGAAAATGCCTCGTCGCCGTTTCACAACCGCAGCGCCGTTTGAGACGCAGCGCCGCGACCGGGCTGCGCAGGAGCTCATGGCCGCCGAGAGGAGGGCGGCAGCGGCTAGGCTGGCGGAGGACCATGCTGCTGCCCGCGCCGACGCCCATCGTCGCAACATCGAAGCGGCGAGGGCTGCGATGGCGGAGGCTGAGCAACGCCTCTTCTGGGCGGATGTGACCGGAGGGCTCGTGGCGGCGCAGCGCCAGCGCCGCGAGCATCAGTACCCTCTCCCCTCCTTCGACGCATCGACGCAGCAAGAGGAGCGCCGCACCTTCACCTCCTTCCTCGAGGACGCCGAGCGCGACCGCCGCGAGCGCGCGTCGGAGGAGAACCGTCACCGCCGCAGGATGGTTTCTGGCCGCCGGTCTGATGACGGTGCTGGGCCGTCCAACGCTCCACCGCCACCACCATCGGGCGCATCGGGAGCCGACGCCGCTGGCAGGGACTCCGACGAAGAGCACCTCTTTTAGTTTATTTTATATTTCGCCGTGTTATGTAAAAACCATCTTTATTTCAATGAAATCTATGTAGTTTGCCAATTATTGTCGAGTTTAAAATTTGGGATGGGGGGCACGGATGGGAAATCGCCGCCCCCCCATACCAAAATCGGCGCCGCCCCCCTCCCCAAAACGGCCTCAAATACGCTTGCGCCGGTCGCCGTTTGGGGGGGGGGGTGGCGAGTGGAGATGCTCTTAACGAGAAGGATCTGCTCACGTTAAGAGAGATGTTTGATTCGCCACTTCGTGAGAACCAGCTCTGAGCGGTGGCTGCCATCTTTGGCAAGGTTGTACCGCCAAGCTTTGAGCAGGATGAGACGTGTAGGCTGGAGGTCGCAGCACAATAGGCTGCGCACCGGAGTAGGAGACCTTTGATCTTTAATGGATCCAAACCCGGAGATTCTTAACTGGAACGTTCGTGGCTTGAACGATCCAGCAAAAAGGAGTACGGTGCGGGAGTTTGTTTCAGAGCTCCGTGTCAATTTAGTGTGCTTTCAGGAAACAAAACTAGCTGTAATCGATGATTTCGTAATTTTGCAATGTCTTGGGCCGTCGTTTGACGGCTACGCTTATCTGCCTGCGTTGGGCACCCGTGGAGGTGTGTTGTTAGCGTGGGACTCTTCGGTGATTGAGATCACCAACATCAGCATAGACACCCATGCGATCACGGGAGAAGTGAGGACGAAAGACAACAACAGGTGGTGGGTTGCGACCATGTATGTGCCGCAATCTGTTGAGGAGAAAATCGCCTTCCTCACTGAGCTCGTTGAGAGGCGTTCTCTTTGTCCAGGCTCTTGGATGGTCGTGGGAGACTTTAACATGATTCTCTATGCCGATGAAAAAAACAACGACAACCTTGATCGAGCTATGATGGCGCGCTTCAGGAGCTGGAACTAAAGGACCTCTACCTGCATGGCAGAAGGTTTACATGGAGTAGTGAGCGCGAAGCCCCCACACTTACGAAAATTGATAGGGCGCTAATCTCCGTCGATTGGGACTTGCAAAAGCCGGACGCTTTCCTCCAGGCGCTAACCTCTTCGGCTTCAGACCATGCGTCCTTGCACCTATCCTTTAGTGCATCGCTTCGCCCAAAACGGAGATTCAAGTTTGAGCTATTTTGGCTAAAATTGGAAGGGTTCGATGACGCAATCAAGGAGGCTTGGCAATGCGATGCCGCAATCACTGATCCCTTCAGACGCTTGGATACCCTGTTCAGAAACACGGCCGAGGCGCTGCAGGCGTGGGGACAGAAAAAGACGGGCAATGTGAAGTTACAGATTGCCATTGCGAATACACTAATTTTCAGACTTGATATCGCTCAAGAGGCTAGAGTACTGTCCCCGGGAGAGAGATGGCTGCGGAAAATGCTAAAGCACGCGGTGCTGGGTCTATCATCCCTCGAGCGCACCATAGCGAGACAGAGGTCTCGGATCAGATGGCTTCGCGAGGGTGACGCCAACACCAAACTATTCCATGTTGTCGCCAACGGCAGAAGGACCAAAAACTACATCGCGGCGGTTAGAGTGGATAACAAAATTGTCACAGAGCAAGAGCGCAAAGTGGTGGCTTTCACCAATGCTTTTGAACAGATGCTGGGAACGATCGAGACAAGAGAGCATGGCCTTGACCTGCATGCTGCATGCCCTAGACTTGAGATTAGCCAATTTGGAGGATTTGGATGCCATGTTTTCAGATGAGGAGGTATGGGCTGTTGTCAAGGAGATGGCGCCGGATAGAGCACCGGGCCCGATGGATTTATAGGCGCTTTCTACCAAAGGGCATGGCCGGTCATCAAAGGAGATATCTTGGCAGGGCTCCTCAAGCTAGGGGTGGGAGACGGCAGAGGTTTTGCGACGCTCAACCGTGCAATCATCACGTTGATCCCCAAGCGCTCGGATGCGTTGGACATTGGCGACTTTCGTCCGATCAGCTTAGTGCACAGTTTTGCAAAGCTGTTTTCAAAAATTCTGGCCAATAGATTGAGCAAAAGAATCGGAGACGTTGTGAGCATGAACCAATCAGCTTTTATCAAGAAAAGGAACCTTCATGACAACTTTGTGCTGGTTCGGCAAGTGGCCAGAAAAATCAATAGATGTAGACAGCTAGGAGTCCTATTGAAGCTAGACCTAGCAAAAGCATTCGACTCAATCTCCTGGAGCTTTCTCTTCGAGGTGCTACGACACATGGGGTTCGGTGAGCGATTCTGCAAATGGATTGCGCTACTTCTGTACACGGCAAACACTAAAATCTTTGTCAACGGTGAAACTGGAGCCAGGATTCTTCATGCGCGAGGCCTGAGGCAGGGAGACCCCATGTCGCCACTACTTTTCGTGGCGGGCATGGAAGTTATCACGGCCATTATGGCCAAAGCAGTGGAGGCCCAGCTGCTAAGAGATCTTGCGAGAATCACGCCTCTGCAGAGATTATCCCTATTTGCGGATGACGTGGTGTGTTTCTTTCGGCCTGATAGAGAGGAGATTCATGCAATCAAAGAAATCCTCAATATCTTTGGTGTGGCTTTAGGCCTCAAGGTCAATTATCGCAAGACCACAGCTACCCTAATCAGGGGATCAGAGGAGGACAAAGAAAGGGTAATTGAAATCTTGGGCTACGAAGTGGCGGAGTTCCCCATCAAATACCTAGGGCTTCAATTGGCCCTCCGACCGTTAACTAAAGCTGAGTGGCAGCCTCTGCTCGATAAAGCATTGCATTTCGTGCCAGCTTGGATGAGGAGCATGATTGGCAAGGAGGGACGATTAATCCTCATCAAGGCGGTCTTGACATTTCGCACCGTTCACCAGCTGCTGATTGCCGATGCCCCGGTATGGTTACTTGAAGAGCTGAACAGAGGGTTCAGAGCTTTCTTCTGGGCCGGGAAAAAAGCCGTCCACGGCGGGCAATGCCTTGTGGCGTGGGATGTGATTTGTAGCCCGACGCGCTTCGGCAGCCTGGGTATCAAAGATCTGAGACTTCAAGGGATCGCGCTCAGAACTCGCTGGCAGTGGCTGCGGCGCACGGATCCAGAGAGGCCGTGGCAGGGTCTACTGCATCTGAAGGACGAGGCGGCTGAAGGAGTTTTTCAGACCCTTGCGAGAATCGAGGTAGGTGACGGAAAGTCGGTGCTTTTCTGGAGAGACCGCTGGATAAACGGCTTCACAGCGGCAGAGATTGCCCCGCTGATTTCAGAGATATTTACCTGGATTCAGTGTGTGCGGTTATGGGAGGCTATTGATCAAGTAGACAGGAATGAGCTGATCCCAGATAGATTTACCTGGATTGGAGCAAAGTCAGGGATGTACTCGGCGAAAGACACCTACAACATGTTGTGTCAAGGGCGCATCACGGACAGCGCGCACGAGCAAATCTGGAAAGCCTCTGCGCCACTAAAATTTAAAGTTTTTGGATGGCTTGCTCTGAGATACCGGTTGTGGACTTCGGACAGACGATTCCGACATGGATTGCAAGATGCGACTAGCGCCTGCTTCACGTGTCTGCAAGAAGAGGACAACGTTGATCACATCTTGGTTCGCTGCCCTTACTCGCGGTTGGTGTGGCTTAGGTGCTTCCAGATCTTGGGGATTCAGTTGGAGGAGCCTCAAATTGAGGACAATCTTGAGCAGTGGTGGAGTGCGGCGAGAGCTAGAGTTCAGAATTCAGACCGTCGAAAGTTTCATGCTCTGATCATCTTGATAGCAAGAGCACTCTGGAAGCAAAGAAACGCTCGAGTCTTTGGTAATGCGCAGCAAGGATTGTGGATAGCATCTAGGACGAGTTCAGATTGTGGGTGTTAGCGTTTGCCGGAGGGAGTAGCACACTTATGAGAGATTAGACTAGATCTCCATTAGTATAGCGTGTGTGTATGGGTGTGCGCGTCTGTGTGCCACCCTGGAGTCTTGTATCGAAATTTTCTCTCCTTCTATAAAGATTAGGTACGCCTTTGGCGTACCCTCGAAAAAAACATCTATGCATGTAGGTCGGTAGTAGTTTTGGTAGGTGCATGAAGTTTCTAGTCCAGGCTGGACTAGCTGCAGTTGCTAGCCGGTCCTGAGATTACGGGGGCCAGGGCAGAAGTACAATAGGGGGCTCTATAGATATAAATTAATGATATATATATGTATATATGAAGTGTTAACAATAAATTTCTAAAGTGCATTAAGAACCTGAAGTGCGCACAAAAGCAATATTGATATCACACAATGTACATGTTATTTTAACATTACTATATGTGAAGTCACTAATCATGGTGTATATCAATACCAATCTTATTGATTATCATGTCTACTGTGCCTAGAATGGTGTTGTCCTGGAGCATGTGGGCCGCAGTGTGGCCTCTTCTCGGCGACTCGGCTTCTTGCTTGTCGATGTGGCTTCGTGAGGGCTGGCGATGGGTAGTCTCCAGCTTGTATGGCTTTACAGTTCCGCTTATGCCAATGATTTGGGAAATCAACGCATAATGGAAAAGGGAATTGTCAAAAAATAGTGGAAGAAAAGGGTGAGCCAGTTTTTTTGTAAGGAAAAAATGACTCGATATTGTGCTGCATTCCTTTTTATGGAAACAAGTGCACTGATCGGTCCTCCTGCCCTGCTATAGACCACTGGCCTTAGTACAGTTTTATAATCAAACGGACCCTAGCTAGGCTCTTCATATACCAAGCTAACAAATGAAAAAAGCCCAAGTTACCTAAGGGAGAAAGGTTTAAGTTCCAGCATAGTGTGACCTCAAGGCCATGACGATGAAGGGGTTATTCAACGACTAAAGGTGCATGAGCGCCTACGAGGGAGTGGTGATGTTGATAAGGAGCACTTGCTGTGACCGTGCAGAGTGGAAGGCAAGACACCAGGTGGAGAACTCAGTCGCAAGGTTGAGGCCTTGGCCGTGACCGTGGACGTGGTTGGGATAAACCCGAGGTGAAGTGCTACATTTGTCCTTATTTTGGACATTCTGCTTATGAGTGTCCAGAGAAGAAAGGCAAATCATTCCTTGCCAAGGCTTGTTGGGAAGACGATGAGCCAACACTCTGGGAAAAGGGTGCTGAAAGTGCACGCTCAACGGTGTGATACTGTTGGAGACCGTGGTGGTGGTGTGATACCATTGTCTGAGAGAATGTCGGCATGAGGCCGCCACTATGGTGTGATGCCATAGTCACTAGAAAGGTTGGTGTGAATGCTAGTGACGGTTGTATGATACCATTGTCAAGTGGAAGAGTCGGGGTGGCGGGTGACTGTGGTGTGATGCCACTGGCACATGGAAGGTCAGTGTGAGACCGACATTGGTGGTGTGATGCCATCTGATATGGAGTCAGTTTGAGGCTGACAAGCACAGTGATGTGGTTGCTAGATGTGGGCGGTGCGAGACCATCACAATATGAGGCGCATGGTCCGGGTGATCTGGATTAGTGGATCAAGTTGGTATGGCAAGATTAAGGGGGAGAATGTTAGCAGTAATCTACATATCCATAGTGTAAGCACATACAACTTCAGTGGATGCAAGCATGATAAAGTATCTATGCATGTAGGTCAGTAGTAGTAAGGGCTCGTTTGACACCCATCATTTCATTTCATTTGGAAATGACATGATGATATCATTTCATTTTGCCAAATCCATAGAAATGACAGGGTACCCAATAGGTATTAAGGTTAGACATGAGATGAAAACCATGGAATTCCAAATGAACTCCATAACCAATTCCGTGGCAGCCAAACAAGTAAATGTTATCATCATAAATGGATTCTTTGATTCCAGCCCCAAATAATGGGAGCCAAACGAGCCCTAAGAGTTTTTGGTAGTTGTTGTATGAAGTTCCTATCCAGGAAAGAAAAGGATCCAGGCTGGAGTAGCTGCAGTCGGTAATGGCAAGTAGACGCAAAAATCGAGTTGTGCCTGCCAGGCTAGATATAGCTTCAGTGTGTTGGTAGCTAAATCACAGTCCGTTTGGGAGTCTATACAAGAGCAGGCAGTCCTCTTTCTATTGTAAGCTTGTACTACATTGAGAAGAACAAATATAGCTTCATATCTTGTGTGTACAGTGTACTTGTGTGTGAGACACAAACATATCAGGAAAGTTAAGCAGGCGCGTGTTCCATCCTTAGAGAGAGGAAATCCTGGTGAGAGCTAGTAGCTAGCTCGAACAAGGGGATACACTGATCTTTTAAAAAGTACACCATTCTCCCAATTGATCAATTGAAAAGATTTATTCATTTCTAACATGCTTTTGTCTTATGAATGATTCCCCTAGATAACATCTTCTAATTCTGAATGCTGGATGACAGGATTTTGAGGCTGCTCTGCAGGAGGTCAGACCTTCTGTTTCCGCAAGCGAACTTGGGATTTATGAAGAATGGAACAAGCAGTTTGGCAGTCTATCAATCTGATTTGCATAGATATATTCTCAAGTAAGTACAAATAAACTCACTGCAGCAGATAAGTGGTTCAGTGATTCACCATGAGTATTACAACAGATCAGTAGTTCTTTGATTAACCCAGAATATTACAACAGATCACCGTGACAAGTCTTACTCTGTGTTCAACTTTTTTGGTATTTTTGCAGCAGTGGTATCCGCTCTGTAGGCCACAGCGCGAGATAGGGAATCGGCTGGACGGCATGATCTTCTATTGGCTGCACGCCATTTATCTATGCAGTCTGACCGTTGAGTTGCTCTCGCGCTACTCCCGCGTAGCGCGAGAGCTGTATCTTTCGTTTACTTGGACATGTCTGCTGTTGCCCGCCCCATCGGGTCTTATTTTTTCTGTCGTGCACTTGAATTATGTATGGATGCGGTTGCTTTATATATAAAATAGGGCGAAGGCCAGTTTTGTGAAGTGTCGCTGTAAGTGTATGTGGACTAAGAAAAATACCAAAAAACTTGTTATACATGAAATATCAAGTTACTGTATGAGTAGCTTTTGAGATAGGAGAACTACACATCCTAAACGATGTACTCTTTTACGAGGCAGACCCAGAAATTTGTTGAAGCCTGGGCACGCCGCAAGGGCGCAAGGCAACTAAAAAATTTCTCAGACAAATATAGCATCATATGGACCAAAGAGTAATTTTTTTTACCAAAATTCCAATGTAAATACACGAGTTCACAACACATTTGAATATTCATAAGTTCACAACACATTCGAATATTCACAAGTTCACAACACACTTGAATGCTCATATGCGGCTAATATCCCTTGTGATAGGAATTATCAAAAACTACCAAAAGACTAATAAAGCTATAAAACGACAAAAGTTGAAATGTCCAAATGCACCCACAATATTTACAAGATAAAGAAAGATGGATTAGTAAATCATATGAAAATACCTTCAAATATATTCATCTTGATTCATGTGGCAACAAAATATACCGAGATAGTAGCAATGATGTGCTAATTAGCCCTAGGTTTATAAGGTAAATGCTTCCTTCTCTTCATGGCTTGAAACCTTTAAGAAATTAGATGATTCCTCGCGCGTTGCTGCGAGGTATTTAAATGGAACACATGTGAAGGACATATGCATACCACATGAAAATTGCATAGACATACTTTAGATACTTTTTCAGATGCAAGATAATAGTGTCATCAGTACAAATGAGTATTTTGCGGAACGACAAATAATATTAGTTCAAGATCATTTTTAAATCTGACATATTTAGTATTTGAGAGTGACAAATAAGCTTTCTTGCGTGGAAAATCATGGACGGTGAGCAAATGACAGTGAGAGATTACGTCAATAAAATTTACAACGTAGCAATGATGTCGTACGTGAAACTGTTGTTCCCGCCATGCTACTCCATTATAAGTCTTGTCATTGGGAATAACATCCATCACAGCAATTCGAGATATGCCAATCTTCTAACAGTATATTATATGTTCAAAGATGTTTGCAGTAAATTTACTATCAAACATTAGAAAGATCTGAACCATACAACCGCTGTAAAAAACACTCAGCAAGCCGTCCGATCGCGTGCACGTCATAAGTTAAGTATTTACATTGCCACCGCCAAGTCAATTGACCGGTTCCAGTTTTGTGTTTACAGGGCGCCCTTGAAAAAAAAACAGTACTGATCCTTACCAACCTGGGACAGGAAAAGCGAGTCTCCTTTTCTCTCCAGCCACGTCTTTGACCTAGCCGCCGCCTCTTCTCCTCCTCCTCCTCCATAGCTTGGTTCCCCATCCTCTGGCCGGTCTTGCCGGCGTCAGGAGGGGTGGGGAACCCGATTTATGGGTGGAGTTTTCAATAAATATAGTATTTTTACAAGATTAGATTAGGGTTCTTCTCCTGGCTTCTACGCCAATGAAGATGTCATTGTCTACAATAAGTGATCTTCAGGCCTTCGTTCAATGACGAGATCTTCTTCTCGGCGTCAATGGTGGTGTTGTTAGATTACAGTTCTATAGGTATGGTCTTTCAGATCTTACTTCTCCAAGTCGATTTTGGAGTTTTCTCATGGTTGCCGCGAGGAGGATTATCCTCGCAATATTTATCCCGGCTGCTACGTCCTTGACAATGGTGATTCGTACACTCGGCTCTCCAGCGGCGTCGACCAGGCTGTTCGGTCTCTTTTCCCTGGAATACTGGTGTTGGTACTCTTGCCGACGTTGGTTGATTGTTTTAATGGCTGCGTGCGTGCACGTAGCCTTAGCATTGCGGCTCAAATATAAAAATATGGGAGCACCTCTATTGGTATTTGCAGGTATATGATATGATATCTATGCCATTATTTTCTGACTGCGTTCAGAAAAATACGAGATTGTATCATGGAAGAAGAAGAGTTTGAAGATCTTGAAGATTAGCTCGTTTTCTTTTAGACTTTTTGGCAAAGTGACGGCAGGGGCGGGCCCACCTTGTATCAAGGGTATTCAGCTGAATACCCAAAAGTTTGGCCAAAACTTCCAAATTATATGTTAGAGCTCTATATTTCAGTCTTGTATGTCTATATATACCCACGAATATCAAGCAGAAGCATGCAGTGGTGTAATTGGTTTGATCAATTGCATGCGAGCCTCTTAGTCACAAGATCAAATCTTGCTTCCAAATCTATTTTTTGTAACTTTTTTAACTTTGAATACCCATCATCAAAATCCTGAGCCCGCCACTGAGTGACGGTCGTAAAAAGAAATACCGATTGACAAAGTGGAATGTTATTTGCCGCCCCAAAGATCAAGGGGGGTTAGGAATAGAAGTTTTTGAAATTAAGGATTTGTGTCTTCTAAGCAAATGGCTTGATAAGTTGATTAACAAAGAAGGAGTTTGGCAGGAATTGTTACATAACAAATATCTTAATAACAAAACTTTGTCTCAAGTAACGGTACAACCATATGACTCCCCTTTCTGGCGTGGTCTAATGAAGGTAAAGGGTGAATTATTTAAGCATGGCTCATTTATTGTTAATAACGGTATGAGTACTAGGTTTTGGGAGGACACTTGGTTAGGCAACAGGCCTCTAGCTGACCAATATTCGTCCTTGTATAGTATTGTAAGGAATAAAAATGTTACAGTTGCCACCACTCTGGCGACAACGCCGCTGAATATAGGTTTTCGACGTAGTCTGACTGGGGTAGATGGGATAGATGGATTCATTTGGTTGAATGGTTAATGCACATTCAGCTAAACTCAAATAATGATATCTTCAAGTGGAATCTTGTTGAGTCCGGAAAGTTTTCGGTTAAGAGCATGTATTTAGATATGTTAAATGATAACACAATTTTTTTGAAGAAATATCTATGGAAAATGAAAGTTCCCCTGAAGATTAAGATCTTTATGTGGTTCTTTTATCGAAAAGAAATTTAACAAAAGATAATTTGAAGAAAAGGAATTGGCAAGGGAGCACATCATGTTGCTTTTGTGATCATCAGGAGACCGTGCAACATCTTTTCATTGAGTGTCCTTTTGCTAAGATTATCTGGACAATTGTTCATATGGCTCTTAATATTACTCCACCTAGCAGTATTAATCATCTCTTTGGAACTTGGCTGAATGGTATCAGTAAGTCTGAGAAAGTAAATATAAGAGTGGGAGTCTGTGCACTTATATGGACAATATGGCATGTTCGAAATGAATTTATATTTAACGAATCAAAATTTCTATCATTTTTACAGGTTATCCCTTTGGCTACCCACTGGATCTATATGTGGTCCTTTCTCCGGCCGGTGGAGCAGCGTCGACACATGGATATTGGGTGCAACCATTTGGCAACGGTTGCACGGGATATCTACAGTCGATTCGGGTGGTGGTCTGATAGAAGATTGACATACTGAACTCCCGCCTAGTGTTATCACATGGTATTTTTAGATGACTGATTCATATTGCTACTCTCTCTGATCAGTGATTTGTAATAACGTGGATGATTTAATAAATTAATAAAAAGCCGTATGCATTGATTGATGCAGAGGCTGGGTTGCCCCTTTTTGAAAAAAATGTAGATATTATGAATAAATCGTGTGACAGCAAAATAAATTGATTACCCGTAGCAACGCACGGGCATTCAACTAGTAATCAATAACATCTGAGAAATAATAAAAACACCGCACCAATGATAATGCATGGGCAGAAAGAGATCATACATGCGTGCTCTTGGTCCCGGTCTCAGATTAGTAAATTGCAAACTATCAACAGTACATTGCTGCTTTGGCATAAGAAGTACAGCCCACTAAAATCCTGCTGAGAAATGGAGGAGGTGCATAATAATAATAAATAAAACACAAATCCTATATAAGTGATCTGAGTACCTGACTTGAAAATGTGTGTGTCTCTGCACAATCGCACAAAAAGGCAAAAGAATATGCATGGCAACTGTGGCTACAACATGCACACGTGGAGTGTGCCACAGGAGTCCATGAATATGACTGAAGTACTACCGGTAGGTTTAGAAAAAACTCTAAAAGTAACAGAAGAAATCCCAACAATAATACCAAGGATAAGTAGCAGACCCAAGGGGGGATATGGTCGTTAATCTGTAATTCTTCAGCATCTTAGTGTCGTGAGGGCAAGAGTAATATGAAGGAAGAGTACGTACCAGAGACAAGAGATCATGGTTGTCTCCAATTTGGCAATTCCTTATGATGATAATGTCCGTGACGGTGAGGGCATAGCTATTCTTTAGAAACTTCCCGATTGCCATTTCAGAGATGAAGCCATGCATGCTTACTAGCCATGGCCTCCACAGCCGCCATGACGAACAGATCGAGATTTGCCGGAGGTAGCGCGCAGGGAGAAGAAGTCAAGGGAGGCAGCAGGCTTGGAGGCTGAAGGAGGCGGAGGGGTCTCGCCGCCGCCGCTGGCCGGCCGGCGGCCGCCGGCGGTGGCGGCGAGGGCGAGCACAGGTGGGTGGCGGCGCTACTGGCGAACCCTAATCGCCTCCCGAGTCGCCCAAGCTAGGACGACGCGGGGGCGTGCCGTACTTCTGCAGGTGGGTGGCGGCGCTACCGCGTTTCGGCGCTCACACCTAGGGTCGTCGCCTCGATGTGGTGCGTGGGGAAGACCAGCCCATGGACATGACCACGGCCGCCGCTGGGAAGGCGCCGTCGAACGCTAGGGAAGCCGCCGGGGAGGCATCATCGGGAGGAGAGAGATGGAGATGGGCGACGACGCCATTGGAGGGAGGAGGCTGATGGTCTCGGTGGGTTGAGATATCGGGAGGAGCGAGAGGGAGAAAGAGATGGGACTGAGACTGCCTAATTTTTTTTAGAGAGCTATGAACCGACAACGTGCGACCGCCGACCGCTCCCTATAGTGGACCCCACGAAAAGGACAGGTCGCGTCCTCAGGAGCGCCTCAGGACAGGGAGCTTAGAGCTCTTCTGAGATACTGCTAATCCATGTTGTTGTGATGCCGTTGGGGGCCGGCAAACATGAAGATCATCTCGGAGCCGCTGAGACGTGGTACATAATATTTTACAGAAATAACATTGGCGAGACGGAAATCAGGTGGAGGAGCATTACCTTTAGAAGAACACCATTGTCTTCTTTTTTTTGAAACGGAGGCAAAAGCTTTGCCTTTTTGATTAATTAAGAAGAAAAGAGTTGTCCAGTTAATTAACGGGAAATCGGGCTAAAACGGATATAACAGGGGCAAAGCCCACACAACAACACCCAACTAAGACGAGACGACCTCCTACCAAGCCGGAGAGAAGACGCCGTGAATGCTATGAGAGGAGTGTAACACCCTAACTTTTGTAACCCTGTTTAAGCAAAGTTTAGTAATGCAAAAATGAGGGCCAAAAAAACTGTTTGCAACTAAATAAGTAAAATAGTGTTTCCTACATGTCTGCCCGGTTGTTGTGTACAGTATGTTTGCATGAGTGTTGTTTGATGAATATAAGTTTGTGGATCAACACAATCCTAGCTTGTGTCCTTGTGATAATACCATCATTTGTGCTTCTAGCTTTTTCTCCAAGCAAAGTATCTTGGCACCTCCTTTATTTTCAAAATGTTTTTATTTTCTAAAAATAGGAGCCAAGACCCATTTTAAAACAAAGGCTTTACCAAATACTAAGTATTTATAAAACTACAGGGACATAGTGTTGTGATCCCACCATTTTATAAAACTACTATTTTATAAACCTTTGATAAGTCGTTTTTAAAGCACCTTTGAGAAAACTTGGTAAATGAGATGTTTAGGTCTCCAATAGTTCCCTTATTTGAAACTCATTTCAAACTTCCCATGGCACGATCATTACTGAGCACTTGTTCTGACCTTGTCCTAGTGATGCAAGATTGGTTGCTAATGTTTGGCTTTGTGTGATCAGTTGACCTTGTGTGACCATGATTTATTTTAAATTAAGTTTCTTGTGTGTAGATATGATCTACAGGTAGGCCTACGGCCTAACTCAATCCTTAAAACCTGGATTAAACCCTAATGTCTTATCTTAAGGCATTAGGAGCTCCTCTTAAAAAGAGTTAATGCTAATCAAGCTAGCCCAAGAAAAATACCCTTGATGTTATAAAAAGCAACTCCATCCAACCATAAAAGGGTTTCACTCAAATTTAAAAAATTATCTCCAGTAGAAATTTCGTCAAAACATCTAGTGTGCAGACTATCTTCACCCCATTATCAGATTCAATCTTCAGAGACTTGTATTAAACTTATACATTCTACCCATGGCAATGCACCTACCTATAACTCATCTTTGTCATATGATCTTCCATTCTCTCTATTACCACTTGGTAATTTGATGCCTTCTACTACCTGTTCTAGTCATGTTTCTGTCCCTAATCAAATTAGTGACCATTTAATTTTCAGCAGATTCCGTTTTCTTCACACCTTTACATTTCAAAACAAATTCAGTAGGGACTCTCATATGCCCTACTTCTCTTCCTCCTGACCTACTTTTCCCATCCATACACTTGCTAGCACATTTTGGGGCTTTGCTCTAACTAATGTGAGTTAGTTTTGAGCCCTAGTAAAAAATATCTCTATCCTTAGTATTCTTCCTAAACTCTCTGAGTCACTTGTTACCCCTCACTATTAGTTCTCTCCATAATGCAACTCCTTCGAAATAACACTTATGTATGTTAATTCATGATTAATATCACTCCTTCCATAAAAAATCTCTGTACTTTATTTTCCTAATTAAGAACACACATGGGTAATTTCATGTAGTTTTTGACATCAAACAATTTTATGAAAAATTCTACAATGCAAGGTTACACAAGTAGATCTATTTATAGCAAAATCCCATCTTCTTATTTTTCTAAAGTTTATAGGGAGTAGACCCATTGTTTCCCTCATTCAAATTGGGACCAACCTGCCTATAGTGTTCAGACCTAATTTGGATTGTGCTTCGGTTCTCTGTGCCTTTCTATGCTGGACTCTGACGCATCACCGTATTCATTCCAATATCCTCCACTTGATACACTGTTGTTTTCTTGGCTTCTCATGAACTTGTCTTTTTCCTCCCTCAACTTCTTTCTGCGTTGGTGTAGTGCGTATTGATACCCCATCAGAACTTCTCTTCTTGAATCGGCGAGTACTTCCGTGCAGTGATTAATGGCTGACATGATGATTCTCCACTCCCCAGTGGAGACATGAATTTTCTCCTTCTCCTTCTTACTGTTGCTCGACTTGCGTGTCGACTTCCCCATTATCTGCGTGATCATTCTCTTCTGCTGCTTCAGTGATAATGACGCATAACTGGTGTATGCTTCTAGAGACGCCACTGCTTCCGGTGGCGAAGTCCCTTTGACTGTTGTGTGACTTGTCCATTGTTACTTCCACGTCGGGTTCTTTCTGAGTTCCGTCGAATTCCTCGAGTTTCTTTTACGTATTTTCTGTTGCTGCGAAACTGACCGGTGAGTTTACCTCGCTAGAAGAGCCCACAGATAATCCAGACATTGTGATTGTCTTGGTTTTGATTGCCGACGGACTTGATCTCGCCGGATCCGAAAGGCGAGTCAAACCCGAAGGTCCGACATAGACGCTCAAACTTCCGATTGTCAACTCCATCTTTTGATTTTCGTCGACTTCTGGATTGCTGTTGGCTAAAAGCAAAAAAGTCATCGAATTCATGATTCCAACGCCTAGAGTCCCCACGGTCGACGCCAATTGACGAGGGTTAACTCAACAAATGTCCTAGATGAAGGACTTATGATCGGGGAAATAGGGCGTCGGATGAACTCGAAGGTAAATCAGTCAAACAAGGTGTGTATCGAAAGTAAACGTGGCGATGAACTTGGCTTGCTTTCAATCTGTCCCTCACCGTCCTCTCCTGGCCCCTATATACAGGTGACCAGGTCTCAAGGATCGGGAGGGGCCCGATACATATTACAACATCGGTATACGACATGAACTCGTATTTTGACTAGGATTATACTTGGGCCTAGCTTAACGGGCCTCAGGGGTACTCAAATAACGGGCTCTATTATCTATACCCTTGTCACACCCCTTTAATCTATCTCCTCATTCCCATGCCTTGTCACTTTTGCATCAAGCTCAAATCAAATCTTAAATCAACTCATGAACTAACTTTCATATCTATCTTAGCTAAATTCAATTGGAGAAGCACTAAACCCCATCCTTGGCTTCTCCAGCATGCCTCACTCCCTCTGGTCGAGCTCTAGGCTGCTACGGTGCTGCCTTTGTCCTTTTCCCATTAGAGAGAAGGAGGAGACCGAAGCAGATTTAGCAAAATCTTGCCCTCCCTCTTTCACTCCACTCTCTCTCTCCTGATTGACCCCCCAACCAGCTGTTGCCGCCCTTCCCAGCAGTGCACCATGAACCCACCGCCCAGCGACACGGGCTAGGACTCTGCCTGCCCCTCCTTGCCCATGCGTTCCCGGTCGCCAATGCAAGATGGACAGGACAGAGGCCACCTCGCCCCTTCCCTAGGCCACGCTAGTAGAACCTCCTGCACCCCTAACTCGCAGACAGGCCATCCGAGCATCGCGCCTAGCCTACCTTGCTCATACTCGAAGCCCATGCCACGCCGAGAATGGGTGGACACGCACGCGCGTTCTGAGCCGTGAGTGCACGACCCCGTGTCGTGATGTGCACCCCTCTGCACGGCATCGAACCCACACCCTCGTGACACCGTCACTCTCTCCTGCGCTCGAGTCTAGTCCCTATTAATCGAGTTGAACATGAAGCTACTGAAACATATATCGCATGTTTCCGACCGGACTAGGATTCCATCGATGCAACCGACCACACCAGTAGACTCAGTCTACCATGCCGTGCACAATGCACCGCCTCCCTGGCCAATTGTGTGTGATGAAACCCACCGTGCTCCGAGTTCATCACCTTGGTATAAAACCTAAAGCTCGGACTAGAGCTTTCTAGGACGCGCCATTTCCATCCTAACCCCTCTCCTCTCCACCCAGAGAGCGAATATGATGTCCTAATTCGTTCCTCGGAGCTGGTGAGCTCGCTTTCATCACCGGAGCACCAAGATAGATGGAGGAGATTGTCGTCGATCCCGCTCACCTCTCTGCTCCCTTTCTGCATCATCTCATTCCTCTCCGCAATATACAACTCACCGTATTGTCCATTTGCCTTGTAGCCGCCCGTAGCAGCCGCCATCATCAACACCTCCGGGAGGCTGTTCGGGACAAGCACGCCAGCGACCTCACGCAAAGCCCCTTCATGCAAGCTCTGGACGTGGATCTGCCATCAAGGACCTCGCCGCTGTTAGGTTGGTCTCTCACCCGATTGGGCCCAACGACTCGATGGGAACCCCTCTCTACGCCCTGATCGGGGGCGCCCAACCAAACCATGGTTGGTGGGCCCATGTGGCAGCGCTATATAAAGAGGTGGGGGTTGGGGCACATAATACGAGGTTCACTGTATTGCCTCTCGCCCCACCGACATCCCAATCCGATCTAGGTTAGCGCTAGTCATGGGAAGCTCCACCACCGCCGCTCATCGTCGCCGTCGACCACCATGGCATCTGGCTCGAGTTCATCATCCTCAGGAGAAGGTACTACTTCCTCCTTTTCTCTCTTTGTACTCTCTCAGATAATGAGCAAATAGTTCTACCGACGAGATCTAGCTAGTTGATCCTAAGGCAGAGTCTAACAATGGTATCAGAGCCTGCTAGTTCTCAATTTTTTTGGGTAGAAAAGAAATCAAATCAAACCCTAGTTCATCCCCCAAAAGGCAAATCAAAACCCTATCCCGAAAGTCACAGAGGGCAAAGGAGAAAGAGAACTCACCAGATTGGAGCCTCGGGCTTGCCGGCATAGTGCGCCGCTGTGAGGCTGCGTCATTCCTCTCTATCTCGATGCGTATTGGCAAGCCGAGGCGACGAAAGAAGAACACGAGCGGCGGAGGCACTTCGCCTTCGCCACCGCCAAAAGGAAAGAATCCCTTCGAGGCAAAGTGCACGCCACCCAGCCAGCGCCGGTCTCCTCTGCATGCTCGCAGCCGCCGGGGCGCTCGGTGAATTAGAGAGGAAAGGAGAAAGGGGAGATGGGGAGCGGCCGTGCGGAGGTGTGCGTCGCCATCGGCGGCAGCGCTAGCACGGGTGCTTCGGCTTCTCTAGACGCCACCGGCCAGCACATGGGAGAGAGGCAGAGAGGGGTGCCGGCCGCATATGCTCTGGTTTCCTCTGCTCGGGTGTCTAGGGTGTAAAGAGAAAAGGAGGGAGCACACTGGCGCTGATCCTCGCTGTTGCACCGGCACCGATAGCCTCCGGCCATGGACGACCACGGGCGATTTCCTCCCGCAGCCGCCAGGGACCAAGCGAGAGAAGAGAGTGGGGGGGGGAGGGAATGAAACCTAGGGTTAGGATTTTCGGGCGGCTAGATCATTTTGACCCTGCAAAAGGGGCGCTGGACCACCAGATTCTATCCGACGGCAAGCAGCAATTGGGGCGCGCCCAGCGGGGATGATGGGTCATGGGCCATCTGCTGCTGGGCCGCAGAGTGGAAGGCAGAGAGAAAACTGCGGCCACAGGGCGTCTTATCTGCCGCCTAGGGCGGAAGGTAAAAAGGCCATGGGTCGGGCCGCGCAAGCGTGCATAGTAAATGATTTCCTCTGTTATTTTTTTCAGAGCACAGTTTTTGTCCAAATTTTGGGAAAATTTCATATAGTTTTTGCTATTCAAAATTATCCAATGAAATTTTGTTTAGAAAATAGAAAAGTGACAGAAATATTTATGCAAAGTTTAAAGTTCATGAATTTTTAATTCATTCTTCCGCTACAAAAGTTAAAAGATGCTCTTTAAATTAAAAAGGAACTAAAAGTGAGACATGATAAAGTGTTTATAATTATGATCTCATGTTATTTTTATGACCAATGTCATTAATAGCATAATCATGATTAATGGGTTTTATGTGCAGTTATTTCTATATTTTGCCCAATGGTGATATAGATTTAATTGTATAAACAGTTGTATGTTTTAATTTTGACCAACGTTGAATTAATGCATGCAATTGTTGTTATGATCTCACTTATTTGTGGTTTTTAGGAGGGCACTTCTTGATGAGCTGCATCAAGGATGTTCCAACCCTCAACGGCGACAACTACACTAAATGGAGAAATAAAGTTGACTTCGCCTTTGTGTGTGCTGAGGTGGATTGGGTTGTGGACACTCCACAACCAGTCAAGCCAGTAGAGCCAATCAGAGATGCAAAAGAAGATGATGATGCTTGGGACAAAAAGAAGAAGGATTATGCTCCAATGCAGCTGGCATATGTCCTAGACAACCAAAAGTGGGTCAATGCAAATAAAAAGTGCATGAACTATATAAATAACACAATTGAGAATGCTATTGTGGACTCAATTACAGAGTGTGCTCTGCAGGGGAGTTTCTGGAAAATATAAAGAGCCAGTTCACTGGTTCTTCAAAGATATATGCTACCCAGCTGCTTAAACAGCTGGTGGCAGAAAAGTACACTGGAGGTGGACATGGCATAAGGGAGCACATCCTGAGGATGAGCAATATGGCTGCTAAACTTAAACCCATGGATGGTGATCTAGAGCTCAAGCCTGCACTGCTTGTTCACGTAGTTATGGCTTCCCTGCCAAAAGAGTTAGAGAACTTTGAAATCAACTACAACATTAGGGACATTATAACTCAGACATCTAGGAGCTCCCTCACGATCTAAACATTCACTAGTAGAGATTTGCTTATAGCTAGCATCACTATCACCGGCGCATAAGAAATCTATTCGCCGGTGGTAATAATACCCCTGGCATATTGTTTTGTGTTCGCCGGTGATACTTCATTACCGCCGGCGCATTTTGTCAACTTTGCCGGTGATAACCCACTTACCGCCGACGCATATGTCCGTTATTCGCCGGGGATAAGACCAACTAGGCCCACCTCGGGAAGGCCGGCCCATATTCACCGTTACCCCCGGCGAATACACCAAAGATGTGCCGGGGATAAGGGGTATATCGCTGGCGAATTGATAGCCCGTGCACCGGGGATAATAATTCAAAATTTTAAATATAAAATTCGAATTTAAAAAATACCACCGGCGAACGGAGGCCTTATGCCCCGGGGATAAGGTGGCTACCCCCGGCGCACCTTGCCTAATGCATCAGGGATAATGGCATCTTTTTCCAGCCACAACACCCCCCCCTTGGGTGGCCTTTTAGGCTTGTGAAAAATAGTAGAAAATGATAAAAAATAAAAAAAATAAAAAACTTGACTTTTGATATATTTTGCAAAAAAAATTATGTCATAGAAAAACGGCGATAACTTTTGCATACGACGTCGGATTAAAAAGTTTTTATATGAAAAAGAATCTACATGAAAAGTTACATCCAATTTCAATGATCTATGGTCATTTCGGCAAATTTTAGAATCTCAAAATTCAAAAGGGAAAATAGACTTTTTCACACTTTAAGATTCATGAAAATTTAAGATTTTTGGGACTTTTTTAATTTTTTGTATTCTTTATCATTTAGTTGGGATTTTTTGTATTTTCTAGAGATTTTTGAACTTTTTGAGATTTTTGGAATTTTTGAGATTTTTTGAGATTTTTGGATTTTTTTGAATTTTTTGAATTTTTTTTGCACACATACTCACACACACATACACACACACACTCACACACACTCACACATACTCACACACTCACACATATAAGGCTTATAAGGATTGAAAGAGTAATAGAATCAATATGGTATAATGGGTGTAGGGCACATGCAAATAGAATGAAGAAGTTAAGCATACTAGGCCTAGAGCAATGTTAGGATGGATGACAGAGCGGGAAGTTGTCATTTCAGTGTGAATTGTGAGGAGATTCTATGTATGATAAAATGGTCAAAAAATCATATATGTATATTTTTCAATATTAATTTCGTTTTTTGAATTTTTTTTGACTTTTTTTTGAATTTTTTGAATTGTTTTGGATTTTTTGAATTTTTATCCCCGGCGAACCACTTTTCTAGTTCGCCAGGGATAACTTTTATCCCCGGCGCACAGAGCAAATTCGCCAAGGGTATTTTTTGAATCCTCGGCGTACAGAGCAAATTCGCTTGGGATAAGAAATTACCGCCAGCATGTAGGTCGCCGGTGAACCAGAATTTGCCAGGGTAAGCATTTTTGGTGCACCGGGGATAAGCTTTTCTCTACTAGTGATTCTTAGCCGTCAGATCGTACATATTAATAATTCATGACCGTCGGATTACACTTCATTCCCGGTTTGGGTCAAATATCCCGGGGACGCTATTTTGCGGATCAAATCCTGGCACTATGGTCAACTGGGCCTGACAAGCCCATTATTCGGTTATTATTGGACTGTGATGTTGCGAACGACGTAAGCCCTGGTACAGGTGATCCAAAAAAAGAAAGAGCGGAGAGGAAAGGGAAGACGATGATGCCAGGCGGTACGGATGAGCGGCCGACCCCCGACGCATGCTAGTCCCATCAAGGCATCAGTTCGGCTACGGCAGGGAGAGCGCCTCCTGTCGTTATTGATGACTAGGAAGAATGGCGCGGCGGCACGCCGCGCCCTGGTTGTAAGACACCCCGTATGGCGACCATGAGGAGATCTAGAAAATATAGTAGTAATATTTTCTAGGTAAAAAGAGATGGCAAATAATAGAGTATGTGTTTTGTAAAGTTGTGAGGAAATCAAGAAAGAGACAGTAGTAATATTTTCCTGAATAGAAAAGACGGTGAATAATGAAGTATTTTTTTTTGTAAAGTCATTGTAGAAGAAGGCTCTAGTATGCTTCTGACATTTTTGTTCGCCTAATTAAATAGGCAACAAATAGAATATTGTTTTGTTAGCCAAAGTTAGTGGAATTAGTATTCAAAGTTACTATTGAAACACCTCTGAAAACTACCTTTGGAAAATTACTTTGAAAAATTACACACCATTAAAGAATGACCGTTGGATAAAAATAATATGTAAATAACTGTAAAATTGAATTTTCTGGATAAAAGAGGCGACAAACGGGAATTAGTGTCAAAAGTTACTATTAGTACACCTTTGAAAAAATACACAATGTTGAAGAATTACCATTGGGTAAGAATAACTGGTAAATAACCACATGGAATTATCGTAAAAATTAAATTTCCCGATTAAAAGAGGCGACAAATGATTCAACACTTTTTTCTCCGAAGTGCTGCAAAAGGTGATGTTGGTGAATGGTCCAACAATTTTTTCTTAAAAGTTCCGTAGGAAACCTTGGGGTGACTGTGTAACACACCTGTAGGGTGAACCTCATGAGGAGATCAAGAAAACCGGTAAATAACCACGTAAAGAAATTATCATAAATAATTTAATTTTCCAAGAATAAGAGGCAACAAACGATCCAACACTTTTTGCTCTAAAGGCAATGTTGATGAATGGTTTAATATTTTTTCTGAACTGTTATAGAAGAGTTGACCTAGATAAAAACTGGCGTAGTAGCTGTAGCGTGGCGACACACCACAACCGTGGCGATCATAGGAAATCATCAAATAAAGGTAGTAACATATTCCCGAAGAAAAGAGGCGGCGAAAAATAGTGTATTTATTTTGCAAAGTCGCCATGAGATCAAGAAAAGAAGGTAATAATATTTTCCAAAATAAAAAGAGGTGGTAAATAATAGAGTATATTTTGTAAAATAAATATGAGATATTTTTTTGTGAAGTTAATATAGAAGAAAGCAGTAGCATAGAAAAGGCGTAGAAGCTATAACACAACGACACACCACACCTGTAGCGATCGTGAAGAGATCAAGAAAAAAAGGTAGTAATATTTCCCAAATAAAAGACCTGGTGAATAATAGTGTATTTATTTTGCAAAGTCAGTGAGATCAAAAAAATATAGTAATAGTATTTTCTGAATAAAAAGAGCAGAATAATAAAGTATATTTTGTATAGTGTATTTATTTTACAAAGTCGTGAGGATATCAAGAAAATACGGTAATAATATTTTTCAGAGACAGGATAATAGAGTATATTTTGTAAAATGAATTTGGGATATATTTTATGAAGTTAATATAGAAAAAAGCAGTAGCATAAAAAATACGTAGAAGATGTAGCGAAGCGGCACGCCACACCTATGGCGGTATTGAGGAGATCAAGAAAAAAGGTAGAAATATTTTTTTGAATAAAAAAGGCAATGAATAATAGTGTATTTCTTTTACAAAGTCAAGTTAATATATAAGAAAGCAGTAGCATAAAAATGCGACACGCCACACCCGTGAGCATATAATAATGTATGTATTATACAAAGTTGTGAGAATATCAAGAAAAGATGTTATAATATTTTTCAAGTAAAAAGAGATGGTGAATAATAGAGTATATTTTATAAAAATTTCAGATATATTTTTGTAAAGTTAATATAGAAGAAAATAGCAGCATAGTAGTATGTATGTAGTCTAGTTTATATAGGAAGCTGTTTGGGACTGAGAAGGAAAGCAAGACTTTATAACTCCAACGAATTGCTTTGTAACCAATAAACTAATGAGATAGTACTGTTCATATGATTCACTGTTCATTGATTTGCATCTACAGTACAAAGTGAAACGTCACCTTATTTCTTTGAATCTTTGTTGTCTGCGGACACTTAATAAGCTTAATAAAAGCCATATGCATCATTTTGATGCAGAGGCTGGGGCTTTCCCCGTTTCAAAAAAAAAAATGTACTAGGAAGTTGCAGCGCGGCGTGCCGCCGCGCCCCTTGGATGACTGACATGTTCTGGTAGATAGTATGATGAAAATTTTCAATTTTTTCAGAAAATAAATTTCTAGTTGGTAAAATTTTCAGGGTACATCCCACTTCGCTTGGATACATCTAAATCTATAATGGTAGAAGTAGAAGACGGAACAATATTCAGTGGTAATCTTATTTCAAGTGGCAAAGTACATACGTTCTTGTAGATGGAGTTTCGAACTTGCATCCTCTTATTTGTGCAACATGAAAGATCACTATATTTAATAAGATAAAAAATAAAATGGGGATAGAAGCAGATATTCAATCCTTTTTTCAGGGTACAGAACCGATGACTTAAATATCCGTACTGTACAACAACACATTCACACTGATCAGGCAGATTAGAGCCATAGGAAAAGGTAGAAGCCAAAGACAAAGAAAAAATAAAAGAAATCACTTGTTAAGCCGACTGCAACCATAAGGAACATTTGAAGGAAAAGAAAATGAAAAATACATGCATAACACCGATTGAACAACCAGCAGTCACACAGAAGTCCATTATGCTGCATCAGCAACTGTATGTGCTCGATGCATTTGCCCAGATCTGAATCAGCCACTGTCATCCACCGTTGTACTCACTGTGTGTCTTGCTAAAAGCAAACGAACTCGGTACTTAGTCAATTAGGGGCACTGTGTTCAAACTACGAAGCAGCTAACTTAACTCAAGATGAACAATTTGAGAGACTCATATCTAACAGTTCTACGGTTCTACTTCTCCAACCGCCAATCCACTGCTTGAGCAAAATAGATAATAGTTTGTACATGAACATGCATAGATAGTCCTAGATACAGTGCAACAGAAATGGTCTGCTATTTAACAACTTGAACCATAAAGGATCATGGATATTTACTTCAATAAACCTAGAAACATTCGGAAGGGTGCAAAGTAGGTATCAGGCTTAGGGTGCAAGCTTACGACGGAAGAGTACCTGTGAATATGTCAAGGGATTTTATAGCAAAAAATGTAGCAATTCAGCAAGAACCCGCACAAGCAGAAGCACGATCAAGCGCAGGAATCCTTGTGTGGGGACCCCAGACTAGTCATCCGGGATACCCGTTATGCATACAACTCACGATCCCATGATCAGTATATCGTGAGTCCACATAACCGAGCTGATATCAAAGTTACATCATCCAATACAGTACCGAATAAAATACTTACAATTGGTCACATGACCAAGCATGATATTGCCACGCAGGACAAGTTTACAACTAAGCAGCAGATACCAAGCAGCGTTGATGACCCACGTCCTGCCTACTACCCTACAGGCAACTGACTGGGAGACGTTCCTAGTTCGCACCGACGTCATTGTAACCATCGTCACCTTCCTCGTAGTCTTCTTCATAGTCTGACCAAGTTAATAGCCAGGGACAAAGCCGTGAGTACATTTGAATTGTACTCGCAAACCATCTAAAGAGAGAGTGAACTGATATGCAGTTTGGTTGTAGCAAGGAAATGCTCTAGTCTAGTTTATCCTAACTAGTCAACTTCTTGTGTCGATATAGAATGTCTTACGACATCTCTATATCCTTATTACAGAAGAGTTTTGTAAAACATTTTAGCAAAAGCTCTAGGGAAGGGGGAACTCATTTTCAAGAGAAGAGCCGGTGGTCAATCAAACATGACCACCCTTCTTTATAAACCTGGTCAATCACACATGACCATCTCCATTTCCTCGACAGTACCCTGCAAGTACTCCGAACCACAACCGTGCCAAGGCAGTACCCTCCAAGTACTCCGAACCGGCACCTCTCTCCATTTTTCCCAAAAACACTTTTGTAAAACCAAAACTTGACACAGGTTAAGTATGGCCATTCCAACCGTCCATGACCGAGGACGCGGCTATTCGAATAGATTATACTCTGCAGAGGTTGTACACTTTACCCACACCATCCGATAAATCCGCCGGGATACCACCACGGACCGTCATACACAAGTATGCGGGGTTCGGATAATCGATCAAAGCTCTCCATCTATCTACCTTAGTACGGGTGCCTACCCTGTGGAGTTTACCTCCCCGGCACGTCCCGGCAGTACCTCCTCCAGAGCGTAACTCCGGCGCCACGGCGGGAGAACCCAAGTGTCTTCCGGCCGGATAAATCCCGAAGGATCCCGATTTACTATTGCCCATAAACTAGCGGCAACCCGGATTCCGGAGTCCTGCAAACCCCTATATAGTATGAGGCTCCCCGCACTAAAGCAAATAAACTTCAAGCTAAGCCCGTCCCATACCGGGTAATGTGGTTGCACGGGAGTAATTGGTTTGGCGAACACTTATACACAATACCCTTTTCAGAAAAATCCACCAACTCCTTCATCTCCCATTGTCCACTCCTTGTTTATGAAACCATTTCAAAACATCTCAATGGAGTAGCAACTACCCCAAGGTGTTCGAAAACATTTTCAAAAAAAAATTCCAGAGAGAGTATTCCCAATCCTAGAGTTTTTGGCTCCACTACAAGTTTTCCCAAAGACTTTGATGCTAATCATCAAGTCTCTACTTTCCGGGGTATTGAGTAGGTGTCAAAGGTGTCATCATTAGAGATGATATCAAGTCGACTTGTGGAGCTAAGTCGCCAACTACTGCTATCTAGAGATCAATAGCAATATAGAAAACAATGCATAAGTAAGAGAGCATGAGTAAGCAATGCATAGTGTAATAGTAGGATTCAGATATGCATCAAGTAGATGGCTTGCCTTGAATAGCTATGTCACTGGGCTCCTTCCTTAAAACATGTACTCAATGTGTTCCACTCCTTATGCATTCTTGAGGTAGTCCTCTTCCTCTCCGATGGCGTTCGAATCTAGCGTCGCAAAATGAAGGAGAAGCATTCAATCACCACGCAAGCATGCAAAGGAACAAACATTTAGCAAGGCATCTCAAACACACAACCAGAGAGTATCAGAAGCAAACAAGTAAGGAATCTGAGCAAGATTCTATAGGAGTCTAATAGCAAGCTAACTATTAAACAAGGGGTATGTTATTTCTAGCAACAATACACCATTTCAAACCAAGCAAGCATGCAAGTGCTAAAATAGGTCAAAAATCACTCCCAGCATATCAGTAGGTAGATAACAAGTTTATGAACCCAACAAAGTTGGATTCACCACAAAACATCTTGTGGTTGATTAACAATGAACTTCCTATCAACCAAAAAAGCTAAAACACTAGAATAAATCCCAGATATTCTCTGAACATCAGAAAAATGTGCCAGAGGGTGTTCTGGAAAGCTATTACCAAGCACAAACCATAGAAATTGGTTTCATGCCAAAACTCCTATTCTATTTCAAATGACAAAATAAACAAGACTTAATAAACTATTTGCCAAAAAGATTACTCCTGTAGATATACAGCTCCTAAAATATCAAACTCAGTAGTACATGTAAGCTAACACATCAGAGCATCTCTGAAAATTGGAATCACACAATTTAAATCTACAAACCTCATATTTGGATTTTGGATTGAAAGGGAACCAGATTCACAAGATTAAATATAGATAAATCTACACAACATATTTTGTCATGGGACCAGCTCCATTGGATAGATATTTAAACAGGGGACTCACAGAAATTTGAATCAGTCCATTTGCATGTTCAGAGAATATTCTATGGATTTTAGAAGTTCACAGATTAAAAGATTTGGTTACAGATTTCGCTGGAAAAAAAATAAAACGGGCCGAAACCAACCGATTGGGCTGCATAGTGCCAGGCCGGCTCACTATGATACTGGCTGTGACACTTGACTAAAAAAAACATGATGGATGCTTTAAAATTCGTGCTACAGGATATCATCACATGCACGATGCTTGTCTAGCTCTCTGTTCGATCGGAGACGACGGGATTTGGAGGAGAGCTCACCGAGGGAGGTCTGAGAGGCGGCGGAGGGGACACGGGAGATGGATAGGCGGCGTGAGGCCGCTCCTCTTGGTGCCCTCGACGCCCGGGCTTGCTCCTAGGCGTCGACCTGACGGAGACGCGCGCGACGCCGGCGCGGGCGGAGCTCCAACGACGGCGACGTCCGCATGCTGCCCAGACACAGTTAAGAGGAGAGGTGAGTACTAGAATCTCCAGAGAGATAAAAGAAAAGTGAACGGAGAGGAGAGGCAGAGAGAGGTGGCGGTCATGTCCACGCCGCTGCCACTAGTGGAAAACAGAGCAATAGAACCGGTTTGTAACCCCCATTAGCACCGGTTTTGGAACCGGTGCAACGCATCCGGGACTAAAGCCTTAACCTTTAGCACCGGTTGCGTTACGAACCAGTGCTAAAGGCCCTCCACGTGGCCTCCCACACGCGCCCTCGTCGGAGGACCTTTAGCACCGGTTTGTAATATGAACCGGTGCTAGAGGATGGCGACGTGGCAGCCCCTGCAGTGTTTGGCTAAAACCCTAATCCCTAGCCTTTTGAAATACGGTTTTTTCGGGTATTTGAAAAATGTTGATGCACATATAAAAGAAACCATCATATATAGTACACAATATCGTCATACATATAGAGATCGAAGCTAGTATGTGTTATCTTTTATCGTGTTTGGTCGAACATATTACATAATGGAACATTGTACACGTTCATGAATATATACAATATAATTTCAGCTACGATTTTCCAAAATCGTAATGCCGATGGTATTCACCGGTTGGTGCTATGACCTCATCAAGTAGGAATCCCGCCAGTTCCTCTTGAATTGCTCGTATACGCTCAGTTGCTAGAAGACGATCCCGCTTCAGTTCGATCTAATGTAAAGAAGGGGATCAATATATATGAATGAAGAAACTCAACATAAATGATGGTAATAAAATAAAATTGTGAATATTGTTTACGTACATCTAGTTGTTCTAGTCTTCTCTTCTCACGACAAGTCTCTCGCATGAACTCGCAGACATAGAATCCACATAAATTATTCCCGTCTTCTTGCTTCAAGCACTTTACGAGAATAGAGTTCAATCAAAATAATAATCAAGGATGATAATGGTATTGAAACTAGAACCAACGAGATGCGCGGACCTAGCTAGTAGTACTTACCGGTACTTGTTTAAATTCAAGCTCATTTCTCCAGGGACCCGGTGCCTTAGCCGTGAACCGTTTCCAAGCACTGCCCCGCAAAGAAAATGAATAAAGAAGTTAGTAATTACTTGATATCGGGAAATGAACGAAAGTAGCTGATATAGTGCCATGCATAATGATTGAAATTACCGCTAGAGTGTATCAATCATGTCCCCGAATGTCTCAAGGGATTTTTTTTTCGAGTCCATGACTAGTACTCGTCCTCTATCAAGTTCAATAACTAGCAGAATAAAATGATAGCTGCGCACACACATAACACACACTTAACATCGAGTAACCAAAATATATAGTAATGTGTATAAGACAGTTAACACACTCACTTGAAATTGTAAGGAAATAGTATTTTCGTCATGGTTTCTTGTTTCCTTAACGCCCGTACCAAGTTATCCTCCGTGTCCTTGATATGGTTATGGAGAGTTACCTCGTTCACGGTATATGGGTCAATGAACCCAATATCATAGATTTGTCCTCTTTTGCATTCGAGTTTCTTCAATCTGCATAATATAGTGAGTAAAATTATGCATGCAATAAACGAGATGAGATAAAGACTTATAGTTACAAGGAAAAATAATACTTACAAACAATAGGCACTGATCATCGATTTGTCGAGGGCATCATGATTGTATAACTGAAATAATTCAGCAAATTCGATGTTTATGTCGTCGGTTCCACGAAAGTAATGCTCATTATTAATTCCTATTACGATCCAATTCTTCCCACGTTGTGAGGCTTCCAAGTACCAGTTATGCAATTTTCGCATTCTTGTTGGTAGATTCGGAATCTCCTCGGGTCTGACGAGAGGGCTCCCATACCGGTATTTGTATGCTACTACTTCAGCCGTGGGGAAATCACACCTGCTTAAGTATTGAGCAACAGACATACCTGCAGCTTCGGCCTCCTCTTTGTACAGTGCTATGATCTCTGGATCATACTGGACATCGGGAAACACTTGGAGCGGGGGGCAAGAGTTCATCTGTTCTCCGAGCTGAGGAACTGATTTACCTTTCGACCGCTTTGCTGCATCTGACTTGAGAATAGTGCGGTCATAATCTGATGCAAGCCTTGGCTCGGGTTGGTGAAGGTTCTTCAACATTTTTAACACTTTTGGATCTAGAGGAGGCTGCTCGGCGGACTGCTCGGTCTTCTTTCTCTTCAAATTTTCAAAGAAGTTCTTTGATTTCTCTTGTACCTTCGCCGCATTTTCCTCCGGAGTATAGTCATAAGGTCTCTTTGGAGGAACCTTAGGTACTCTTGGAAGGGGCTCCTGTCGACGGATCGGTGATCGGTTACTCTTGGGAGCGGCGATGGTATGCTTCTGCTTTTGGCTCTGAGCCTCAGTGGGTGGAGGTGGCGGAGACGGCTCACTAGCTGGCGAAGGCTGGTATGCTGGAGAAGGCTGACGTGGAGATGGCGGAGAAGGCTGACGCGGAGATGGCGGAGAAGGCTGATGTGGCGGGGGAGAAGGGTGACGTGCTGGAGACCTTGGCGTCCAATTTGGAAGCACGATTAATTCCCTTTATATTTGACGAGAAGCCAGACGGCACTTTAATACTTGAAAGGACATCAAAAAAGATTTCCTTCTCTGCTTTTGTAAGAGCGTAGCTGGCAGGACTTAAGTGACGCCCTTTATCCGTCTTGCTCTGTGGATGCATGTTGTTTGGGTCTTTCATACGTTGTTGATCCTCCCGTGCTTCTGGTGTATCTTTTGTTTTTCCATACACGCCCAGAAAGCCTAGCAGGTTCACGCAAACATTCTTCATAACGTGCATCACGTCGATTGAAGAGCGAACCTCTAGGTGTTTCCAATACTCAAGCTCCCAAAATATAGATTTCTTCTTCCACATGGGTGCGTGTCCGGTAGCGACGTTATTTGGAACAGATTGACCGCCAGGACCCTTTCCAAAGATTACTTCTAGGTCCCTGACCATATCAAATAAATCATCACCAGTACGGAGATCAGGCTTTTGCCGGTGATCTGCCACACCTCTAAAATGCTTGCCTTTCTTTCTTACGGAATGCGTGGTCGTAAGAAATCGACGATGCCCCAAGTACAAAATCTTCTTGCATTTTTCCAAATATATAGCGTCAGTCTTATCTAAACAGTGCGTGCATGCATTGTATCCCTTGTTTGTTTGTCCTGAAAGGTTACTAAGAGCAGGCCAATCATTGATGGTTACGAAAAGCAACGCTCGTAGGTCAAACGGCTCCTGTTTGTGCTCATCCCATGCCGGGTTTGGTCCATAACTGTAAGAGTTCATCAACTAATTGTCTTAGATACACATCAATGTCATTGCCGGGTTGCTTCAGACCTTGGATGAGCACTGGCATCATAATGAACTTCCGCTTCATGCACAACCAAGGAGGAAGGTTATAGATACATAGAGTTACAGGCCAGGTGCTATGACTGCAGCTCTGCTCCCCAAAAGGATTCATGCCATCTGTACTCAGACCAAACCTTAAGTTCCTTGCATCACCTGCAAAGTCCGGGTAGTCTCTCTCAATTTTTCTCCACTGCGACCCATCAGCGGGGTGTCTCAACATCGCGTCTTTCTTACGGTCTTCTTTGTGCCATCGTAACAACCTGGCATGCTCTTTGTTTCTAAACAGACGTTTCAACCGTGGTATTATAGGAGCATACCACATGACCTTGGCAGGAACCCTCTTTCTGGGGGGCTCGCCATCAACATCACCAGGGTCATCTCGTCTGATCTTATATCGCAGTGCAGTGCATACCGGGCATGCTTCCAAATTCTCGTACTCCTCACCGCGGTAGAGGATGTAGTCATTAATGCATGCATGAATCTTCTGAACCTCTAATCCTAGAGGGCAGAGAACCTTCTTTGCTTCATACGTACTGTCAGGCAATTCATTATCCTTTGGAAGCTTCTTCTTCATTATTTTCAGTAATTTCTCAAATCCCTTATCAGATAAACCAGTCTCTGCCTTCCATTGCAGCAACTCCAGTGTGGTACCGAGCTTTGTGTTCCCATCTTCACAGTCTGGGTATAACTTCTTTTTGTGATCCTCTAACATACCTTTTAACTTTCGCTTCTCATTCACACTTTCTGCTTCTCTGTGTGCATCTACGATGGCCCGACGAAGATCATCATCAGGCTCATCTGATGCCTCTACATCTTCAGCTTCTCCTGTCCCTTCAGCTTCAGCTTCCCCCGTTGCAGTATCACCATATTCAGGGTACATATCATCATCCTCTTCTTCTTCATTGTCTTCCATTATAACCCCTCTTTCTCCGTGCTTGGTCCAACAATTATAGCTAGGCATGAAACCTTTCCGAAGCAGGTGGGCGTGAATGATTTTCCAGGAAGAGTACTCCTTCTTGTTCCCACAGTGAACACATGGACAACACATAAAACCATTCTGAATATTTGCCCGAGCCACATCGCCAAAATTACGAAGACCTTCAATGAACTCGGAAGTGCATCGGTCACCGTACATCCATTGTCGTTCGTTCATCTGCTTCATATAATTAGGTTTACTAATACTATTACCGAACATCATAAATAGTAAAATGATGAAACATGCATTTGTATCAATGACAAATAAAAGAATAGAGTTGCTAACCTCGATCGAGGAGGAAAGAATGAGGAAAAGACCTAAGTATCGCTCGGGCACCTCATATCATCTTTATTTTGTGTGAGCTTAAGTTGGTTCATGCTCTTAGGCATTTCATCAAACACCTCTTGTGCATAGGGGAAAAAACCTAACTAGCACACCCCCTCTCACACCTTCCAAAGGAAAAAAACAGAGGAGAAGGCTGGTGGGCGGCTGTATTTATAGGCAGGACCTCTAGCACCGGTCCGTGTCCAAAACCGGTGCAAAAGGATGGCCTTTTGCACCGGTTCGTGGCACGAACCGGTGCTAAAGGTCTGGCGCCTGCCACGCGGCAGACGCTACACCTTTAGCACCGGTTCGTGGCACGAACCGGTGCTAATGGTTCCTAACAAACTGGTGCTATAGCTCCACGGGCTCAATTTAGCTCTCTGGCAGCTCGAACCGGTGCTAAAGAACTCCTTTAGTCTGGGTTCGTAAGCCAACCGGTGCAAATGCCGTTTGGAGCAAAAAACGAAAGCCCTATTTTCTACTAGTGTGCGGGCGGACGAGCTCCACCTCGCTTCCTCCATTGGCTCGAGCGAGTGATAGGCGAGGCCAGGCGTCGCCCTGGGGTGTTTCTCAGAGGAAAAGGGGACAGAGTGGTGGAGTGGTGGGTAGGAGAAGTGGGGGGGGCTCAGGGTGGCGTAGCCAAACTGATGCCGGTCGGGGAGGACTATAGGGCACGGGTCAAGGGCGGTTCGTGCGTGGTTACGATTGGCCAGAGATGGCGGTGTGCTGCGATGCGGCGTTGTAGACTTGGTCTATCAAAGGTGAAATAAGAAGGAATGGCGTGCTGGAGCGTCTGGAAACGTCGAGGCTAGTTTCGTACCTGCAGGTGTTCGATACCGACTATAGGAGGGTTGGTGGACGAGCGGCCACATCGTGAGGCGCGTTGGAGTCCTGGTACCGTGCCTCGTGCGTTTGCATGAAGAGGAGAGACGTGCAGGTGCTGGCCAGCTCGGAACGCACGCGCGTCCAACTGTCAGCAGGGCGCCGGCCGGAGCGACACGACAGGGCGACGTAGGGATAGGTGAGGTCTCGCTTCTTTAATGGCGTGCACAGAGGGGTCTCAGGCGTGCTTGGTGGCGCGGTTGCAGGGGCTGGCTTGGTCTCCTTGCTGTTGTCCATTTTGCTTCGGCCACCGGAGAAACGTGTGAGAGAGAGAGAAGGTGTTGAGTCCTGGAGCTCATCTCTGCGTGGTAGGGTTGGGTGCTGACATGGAGAAGGCTAGCGCACTGGTTGGGGTGGTGGAGTGGAGAGGAGGGAGAGAGAGCAGCTCAAATCTTTCCAAGATCTTGAAGTCGGTTGCCATGCAACGATCCATCTACAAGGGACAAACATGGTACTGTAGCTAGGGCAGTGGTTTGCAGAGGCATGAGAGAGAGAGAGAGAGAGAGATGCTGGCCATGTTGCTCCTCTTCTTGGCCGAAATTTAAAAAGAGAGAAGGAGAAGAGTGTAGATAGGGCTTTGGGTTTGAAAGCTAAATTCAAATGAATTTTTGAGATGTGATGGAGAGGTGCATGCGGTGTTGCTATGACTCATAAATAGGAGTGAAATGTAGAGAGATGGAGGGTTATGCCAAGTGGTATGCATTTTTGGGTCAACAACTAATCCTCCATTTGCAAGGGAATAAGATCAAAGAAAGATATAAGAAAGGATGAATTAGTTGCCATGATCATGATGTTGTGAAGATAAACAACTCAAGAATTTTGGTTTCACTAATTACTCCATCCCCTAAGTCCATCTCAAATTAAATTCAAGGGTTAGAAGGGAAAGGAAGAATATCTGAGATTGAGAATGGAAGGGTTTTTCAAATGAAATTTGAAATTCTAAGAAATAGCCAAGATGATAAATGAGACCTAACAGATAGAAATAAAGGATAGTGCTGAGGTGATGTTAGGTGTAGTTTAAGAGGAAGGACAAAGGCTTAAATCAAGCTAACAAAATGGGTTTGGGGTGAAAAGTGATAAATAGATGAAGTTCTGATTAGGGTTCAAAGCTTGGTCAGATAAATGGGTGACATGATTCAAAATGTATTAACAAGTGCATAGCTTGTTAGAGTAGGTCAAAAGGAAGAAGAATAGGTCATAGGACGGGCTCTGAATAATTTATTTCGAGATTTCAAAGCGTGAGCAAAAGTGCAGTTGCTAATAGTCAAATGGTCAGTGATTTGATTAGCCTCAGAAACAAGAGTGAAACAATTAGAAGATGGCCTCAATTGACCAAGTGGTAATGGAGAGAATGGAAGACCACATGACAATGATGGAATCTAATAAGGTGCATTGTCATGGATAGGAAATATGAGTTTAAGACAAGTGCCTAAAAATTGAATATATTAACAGAGCCGAAGATAGTCTGCACACTAGGTGTTCGAGGAAATGTCTGCAAGAGATAACTTTCGAAATTTGAGAGGAGCCCCTTAGGGTTGGATAGGAAGGGTTCTCATTACATCAAGGGTGTTTTTTTTGTACAAGTTTGATTTATAACACTACTCTCTAAAAAGGAGCTCCTAATGCCTTATGTAAGGACATTTAGAGTTTAATTAGGGTTTTAGGATTCAGTTGGACTACAACTTGTTTTGGTTGATTTTCAAACAAGAGTTAATTCTAGCCAAGTGGGGTTTTTGAATATTAGAGAGATCTCAAAAACATTTATAAACCATGGGTGCTATTCCCATAATTTTTCAGAGAAAAGGTTAATACCAAAGAGGTATTCTTCCCATTTCTCCTATCTTTGTAAAAAGGAAAAGTAGTTGGGAAAATACTTTTATAGAAGATATTGAAAAAAAAAATGAAATGAGTGCTCATAAAGAGGGAACCTAATTTCTAATTTTTTGATAAACTTGAGTTTTGAAAATGAATACTCCTTCCATAAGGAATAGAGTTGTAGGGTTTTACAAAGAGGGAAACATCAAAAATAGGTTTTATATAGAAAATATATTGAAAGTAGTTTACAAGAATATCCCACTGGCCATTTTATAAATTGTTGTGCTTTAAATAGGTTAGGCCATAGGCTACCTGTAGATCATAGCTACACACCAGGAACTCAATCAAAATCTAACAAGTCATACAAAGTCAACTCATCAAACAAAATCAAACCATTGGAAATAGGAGGGGTTGGTACACAATCTTATACATCAAGCAACTTAAAAGCAACAATCACACATCATACAAGGAAAACATGCAAGATACTCTAGTAAATCTGATTAAGCACAAAAAGTTTTTGTTGGCCCTCATTTTTGCATTACTAAACCTTGCTTAATCATGGTTACAAAAGTTGGGGTGTTACAGCTCTTCCCCCCTTAAACAGAATCTCGTCCCGAGATTCCTAAGCGTAGTAGTAAGAGGTGCTGAGACTAAGTTAGAGTTAGGCCTCAATGGTTGCTCTTCCAACTCACCGGTGATAATCTGAGTTGCATCAAGGACTTGGTTTTGCCGAGGGTGTAGATCATCTTCATTTGCTAAAGTTGATGGCTGAAGAGTTGATGTTGCCAAAAGTATCCTATCAAAACCTCATCGGGAGATTGTTAAGATTAGCGGGGTTACGCTATCTAGTATGCTCGAAAAGATTCTTCAAGAGTTAGAAGGTTTTCAGCTTGCAAATTGAGGTCTTGAAGAGTCGAGGCTTCTCGGGTAGCTTTTGTTGTCTTGGGGTTATCGCTTCCTTCATGTAGATGGATGGCGTCTTCAATTCTTGGTGTTGCGCCTTGAAGCTTGATGTTGGTGTAGACCTTTAATCTCTAGCTTGTAGTCCTCTGAGGATGGTAGACAAGAGCATTTATGCTTCGATCTTGATAGGCACATCAGATCTGTCGACTTAGTCATCTAAACTTCCTAACTACCAAGGCGCAGGTTAGTCCTAATAGAAACCATTATTCTCAGTTGTCTTGTGTTTGAGCTAAAAACGCTCCAGGTGGCGGCGCACCACCAACGCTATGTCTTCCAGTAGTCAATGATCTGTTCCTTCTTGTCTTCAGGTTGGTGGAGACCATTGAAGATCTTCTTGCTTCCCCATCTTCTTGTAGCCTTGATGATCTTGAGGTATATCGGGATACCTTGAGTCGACTTCATCTTCCGAGAAATCTTCATGTGGATTTCTACCCGTGGCCTAAGTCAATTTTGGTTTCTAACCCGTCAAAAATTTGAACGAGCGAGCGAGTTAGTTAGAAAAGTCTTCACTTCTTCTTGTTGCTACCTCCATTGATATCTCCTAAATGCGGAGTCGACATTGATGGCTTGATTTTGGAGAGTCTTCATCCTTCTATTTGCTCAGTGGAGATCAAGCACGTGAATCCTCGGGATTCAAGTGAAGACAATGGGTTGATCTTCGAAAGTTAGGCTTGGCTTTGATACTGACATGCTCCATGTTAGTTGGCTTGTTAGAATATTAGCAAGTGTTGGGGTGTTGAGAGAGTATCATCAATGTTAGCGAAACTCTAGATTTAAGGTTAGGCGATCTGAGTTAGTGAAGTCTTTGCCTTCCAGAAGTCCTTTGTAGTCCACGAGGGTCTATCTTCCGCTTCCTCGACATTGTAGAGGGGTCTTGGTGAAGCTTGAGACACTCACGCAAATTGTTGGATGACATCCCAAGTGTGTGCTGGAGAAGAGTTATAATCCTTCATTATCAAAGTTAGAGTTAGAATTTTACTTCGAACTTACCTATGTTACTCGAGCTGACGCAAATGGATGAGAGGGAAACGCATTTTAGGAAAGTTTTTCTATTTGGGGTTTTACATGCCAGAGGGGTTTGTAAGGCTGAGAGGCCAAGTCAATCATGAGCATAGGGTACAACACACATTCAAGAACACACAAGACAAAAGCAAACACTATCAAGAACACACAAGGCAGACAACAAACAGTTGCAGAAATCACACCAGGTACTTCAAGTACCAACGATGCCTAACAACGCGCGATATTTAGGGTTAATCCTATTCATCCTAGGGTCATGGTTGGCCATAATTGTTGATGTCTTCATTCTCCTTGACTCTCGCTTCAGCAGAAACTTGATGGCAGTTGGTGGTGTAGTTGCAGTGTTGTTGAGCCATCGATGTTGACTTGGGAAGTGCAGTTTTGTAAGTCTTCTTGGATCACATCACACGGGTGTGAGGTCTTCAGAGGGATTTGCTGAAGTGGGCCATTGGTGGCATACTCTCTCGACAAACCTAATAAATACTAGTCAAGCAACTAAGTACTTGGTCCTTGGCGACTACAAAAGTGCGAGTCCAAGGAGGAACAAGGTCAGCTTATTGACGGAGCAGTTGGTGTCAACCAAAAGAAAATATTTGTCAATATCCTTCTTTCTTTGCAGCTGGAGAGGTTTGAAGATGTCCTTCTGAAGTTTGCTCCATATTGTGTTGCTAAGCACCAGGTCTATTTGGGGACATCGTCCAACAGGTAGTTTTGAAAAAGATGGGACAGATGGAGTATAGCCTTCAAACATCCTTGAAAACTAGAGAGATAAGATTAGAAGTTTTGAAGAGGTGAGAAAGGTATAAGCCATACTATTGGCTACTTAGAATAAATAACCTTTGCAAATAGTTTTAGCAAAATATTACTTTCCTATCTAACGCCCATGCTAACTAAGGTCTCCTACAGTCAGGATGGCTCTGATACCAACTCTGTGGGGACCCCAGACTAGCCATCCGGGATACCCGTTATGCATACAACTCACGATCCCATGATCAGTATATCGTGAGTCCACATAACCGAGCTGATATCAAAGTTACATCATCCAATACAGTACCGAATAAAATACTTACAATTGGTCACATGACCAAGCATGATATTGCCACGCAGGGCAAGTCTACAACTAAGCAGCAGATACCAAGCAGCGTTGATGACCCACGTCCTGCCTACTACCCTACAGGCAACTGACTGGGAGACGTTCCTAGTTCGCACCGACGTCATTGTAACCATCGTCACCTTCCTCGTAGTCTTCTTCATAGTCTGACCAAGTTAATAGCCAGGGACAAAGCCGTGAGTACATTTGAATTGTACTCGCAAACCATCTAAAGAGAGAGTGAACTGATATGCAGTTTGGTTGTAGCAAGGAAATGCTCTAGTCTAGTTTATCCTAACTAGTCAACTTCTTGTGTCGATATAGAATGTCTTACGACATCTCTATATCCTTATTACAGAAGAGTTTTGTAAAACATTTTAGCAAAAGCTCTAGGGAAGGGGGAACTCATTTTCAAGAGAAGAGCCGGTGGTCAATCAAACATGACCACCCTTCTTTATAAACCTGGTCAATCACACATGACCATCTCCATTTCCTCGATAGTACCCTGCAAGTACTCCGAACCACAACCGTGCCAAGGCAGTACCCTCCAAGTACTCCGAACCGGCACCTCTCTCCATTTTTCCCAAAAACACTTTTGTAAAACCAAAACTTGACACAGGTTAAGTATGGCCATTCCAACCATCCATGACCGAGGACGCGGCTATTCGAATAGATTACACTCTGCAGAGGTTGTACACTTTACCCACACCATCCGATAAATCCACCGGGATACCACCACGGACCGTCATACACAAGTATGCGGGGTTCAGATAATCGATCGAAGCTCTCCATCTATCTACCTTAGTACGGGTGCCTACCCTGTGGAGTTTACCTCCCCGGCACGTCCCGGCAGTACCTCCTGCAGAGCGTAACTCCGGCGCCACGGCGGGAGAACCCAAGTGTCTTCCGGCCGGATAAATCCCGAAGGATCCCGATTTACTATTGCCCATAAACTAGCGGCAACCCGGATTCCGGAGTCCTGCAAACCCCTATATAGTATGAGGCTCCCCGCACTAAAGCAAATAAACTTCAAGCTAAGCCCGTCCCATACCGGGTAATGTGGTTGCACAGGAGTAATTGGTTTGGCGAACACTTATACACAATGCCCTTTTCAGAAAAATCCACCAACTCCTTCATCTCCCATTGTCCACTCCTTGTTTATGAAACCATTTCAAAACATCTCAATGGAGTAGCAACTACCACAAGGTGTTCGAAAACATTTTCAAAAAAATTTCCAGAGAGAGTATTCCCAATCCTAGAGTTTTTGGCTCCACTACAAGTTTTCCCAAAGACTTTGATGCTAATCATCAAGCCTCTACTTTCCGGGGTATTGAGTAGGTGTCAAAGGTGTCATCATTAGAAATGATATCAAGTCGACTTGTGGAGCTAAGTCGCCAACTACTGCTATCTAGAGATCAATAGCAATATAGAAAACAATGCATAAGTAAGAGAGCATGAGTAAGCAATGCATAGTGTAATAGTAGGATTCAGATATGCATCAAGTAGATGGCTTGCCTTGAATAGCTATGTCACTGGGCTCCTTCCTTAAAACATGTACTCAATGTGTTCCACTCCTTATGCATTCTTGAGGTAGTCCTCTTCCTCTCCGATGGCGTTCGAATCTAGCGTCGCAAAATGAAGGAGAAGCATTCAATCACCACGCAAGCATGCAAAGGAACAAACATTTAGCAAGGCATCTCAAACACACAACCAGAGAGTATCAGAAGCAAACAAGTAAGGAATCTGAGCAAGATTCTATAGGAGTCTAATAGCAAGCTAACTATTAAACAAGGGGTATGTTATTTCTAGCAACAATACACCATTTCAAACCAAGCAAGCATGCAAGTGCTAAAATAGGTCAAAAATCACTCCCAGCATATCAGTAGGTAGATAACAAGTTTATGAACCCAACAAAGTTGGATTCACCACAAAACATCTTGTGGTTGATTAACAATGAACTTCCTATCAACCAAAAAAGCTAAAACACTAGAATAAATCCCAGATATTCTCTGAACATCAGAAAAATGTGCCAGAGGGTGTTCTGGAAAGCTATTACCAAGCACAAACCATAGAAATTGGTTTCATGCCAAAACTCCTAATCTATTTCAAATGACAAAATAAACAAGACTTAATAAACTATTTGCCAAAAAGATTACTCCTGTAGATATACAGCTCCTAAAATATCAAACTCAGTAGTACATGTAAGCTAACACATCAGAGCATCTCTGAAAATTGGAATCACACAATTTAAATCTACTGAACCTCATATTTGGATTTTGGATTGAAAGGGAACCAGATTCACAAGATTAAATATAGATAAATCTACACAACATATTTTGTCATGGGACCAGCTCCATTGGATAGATATTTAAACAGGGGACTCACAGAAATTTGAATCAGTCCATTTGCATGTTCAGAGAATATTCTATGGATTTTAGAAGTTCACAGATTAAAAGATTTGGTTACAGATTTCGCTGGAAAAAAAATAAAACGGGCCGAAACCAACCGATTGGGCTGCATAGTGCCAGGCCGGCTCACTATGATACTGGCTGTGACACTTGACTAAAAAAAACATGATGGATGCTTTAAAATTCGTGCTACAGGATATCATCACATGCACGATGCTTGTCTAGCTCTCTGTTCGATCGGAGACGACGGGATTTGGAGGAGAGCTCACCGAGGGAGGTCTGAGAGGCGGCGGAGGGGACACGGGAGATGGATAGGCGGCGTGAGGCCGCTCCTCTTGGTGCCCTCGACGCCCGGGCTTGCTCCTAGGCGTCGACCTGACGGAGACGCGCGCGACGCCGGCGCGGGCGGAGCTCCAACGACGGCGACCTCCGCATGCTGCCCATGTTGGAATTTGCCCGACACGCCGCGTTAACTCGCCGAGTACTTTCCGATGGTACGCGCACGTATACGATAACTCGATTGCTTCCGAGCTAATCAGCGAGACACTATTCCGGCGAGACGAACACACAACGCAAAGACTGGTTTTGGTATTGCTAAAGGTGCATATCGCACCCCCTCTCTCTTTCTTTATTTCTTACTTTTTCTCACGGTGATTACAAGGGGTGTACACGTACATATATACTAGGCTATGACCTGATGTTAACTGACTAGAGTTGCTAATTCTACCCGGACTAGAACTCCTTATTCATCACGGTCATGCATACGTATACTACACGTATACGACCAGCGGACGACGCCGTGCCGGTGCCAATCGTGCTTAATGCTAACAATCATCCCCCTAAGCACGACCGCTTCACTTTGACCTGGGTCCCAAATACGCCACTTGCTTCGCGTAGGTGTTATCCTCGTTACTGCTTTCGCCAATTTGGCTAGCTGACATCCCACGTCGCTCCCCGACGACTCGCCTTTGTGCTCTTGCCGAAGTACTTTCTCGTTGAGATACACACGAGCGTGCATGCGTCCGTTACAAGCAAAGCTATCTAGCTCCCTGCTTGATGGATGTGATTCTAGCCGATGCTTTTGGCCATAACGCATCCATATACAAGCTAGCTTGATTAGCTCTAGACACACGTAACCTGCATGCTCCTTTTTTGTAGTATTTCTTGGTAGGACATCTCCTTCCAGCTCGTCCAAAACATGTGCTGCTGGGCAGCTTCTCTCTTCTGTCTTGGTTCGAACTCTGCACCCAGCCGGCCTACTTTCTGGGCTAAGTGTCTCTGGACTAACAAGACCGTCTAACAATTTTGCTTGCGGATTTCTAGCTTGTCCTTCTTCTGGCCGAGTCGGCCTGCAGTTTCCTAGGTCTCCCGTATGTGTCCGATTCTCAATAATACTTGCTACAGCAAGATTGAGTAGCTCTGAACAAACATAACGTATCTTCCTTTTTGGTGGACCTTCTAGTAGATCTTCTTCCGACGAACCTTTTTCTTTCAGTTCGCCTTCTTCTGGCCATGGTGGCCTACTGTTTTCTGGGCTCTCTTCTGGCTGGCCCGATTTTTCTCCCTCGCAACTTATGTCTTGCGTGACATGCGTGGATTCAACTGGGAACGGGGCACTCCGTTGCTCCTCGACTAGAATTCCATCGCATATTGGATCCACCCGATCCAGGTCAAGGTAGTAGAGTCTGTTCTTCGATCTCTCCACCTTCATGATAAGCTGCCTTTGACGATCATATCCCCATAGATAGTTCTCCTCGAGTACAATCTTGTATCCACGCTCTGTGAGCTGTCCAAGACTGATAATATTTCTCTCTAACTTGGGAACATAGTACACACTAGTAAGTACCTTATGACCGCTTTGCAACTCAAGTAGGACATTGCCTCGTCCTGCGATGCTGACCGTCGCCCCGTCACCAAAGCGAACGGTGCCTCCCACCGAGAGATTTAATTTGGAGAATAGGTCCATGTCGCCGGTCATGTGATTGCTAGCGCCCGTGTCGAGGCACCAGACGTTGTTACCCGTCTTTGTCCCCTGCTTGTCATGAAGGTAAACCTTCTCTTCTACGAGCTTCACAATCTCCATAGTCGGCGTCGGAAGAGCTAACTCCTCCTTATCGATCTGCTCGCACTCCTCGAGCATCATCATCATGGGTCCATCATCTCCTTTCTGGGCCATGAGAGCCCTCTCCTTCGGTGGTTCTCGGCAATCAGACTTGAAGTGACCAAGCTTGCCGCAGTTATGACACCTTATTTTCTTTATGTCAAACTTCCTCTGCGGCGGAGCTTCATCATCATCCTCCTGCTCTGCGGCGTACTTTCTCGCTGAGCGTTCCTTCTCCTTCTTCTTACCGCCGCTTGTGGATCCTCCTTGCGCTTCTTTTGAAAGAGTCATCCACTGCTGCTTCGTGAGCATCAAGTGCTCACTCTCTTCCGGGTCGCCAAAGCTAAGCCGGATTCTCTCGTCATGGGCCTTGAACCTTCCGACGAGATCCTCAACCGTCAGTGTATTCAGGTCGAGACATTGTTCGATCGATGTAACGATCTGCATATAGCGCGCCGGTGCGGCACGCAAGAATATTCTGACGTTCTTGACCTCATCCAACTTCTCGCCATATCCCCTGATTCCATTGATGAGGGTGACAAAACGGGTGGCAAACTGATCAACCGTCTCGCTTTCCTCCATCTTCAGATCTTCATAGCTCTTCGTCAAACTTTGAAGATGCGCTTCCTTCACGCGGGCATGACCTTGGTGCAAGATCTCGATCGTCTCCCAAGCATCCTTCGCCGATTTCTTTCCGACAAGGTGCTGTAACACGTCCTTCGGTACGACGGAATAGAGTGCCGTTAGAGCTTGGCGATCCTTCCGGTACTTTGCGCCTCCCTTGGCGTATTCACCACCGCCTGGATCGACGGCTTCCCAAATCTCCTGAGCTTCCATGGCCACCTCCATGTTGATGGCCCAAAGCCCGTAGTCCTTGCGATCGAGGCGCGGATACAAAGCCGCCCCCACCGTCTCCACCACCGATGCCGATCCCGAGTTCTCGCCAACCTTGACCATCGCCATAATCTTCTAGTACTTTCAGAAAATCACGGACGACGAACCTCAGGCTCGGATACCAATTGTTGGAATTTGCCCGACACGCCGCGTTAACTCGCCGAGTACTTTCCGACGGTACGCGCACGTATACGATAACTCGATTGCTTCCGAGCTAATCAGCGAGACACTATTCTGGCGAGACGAACACACAACGCAAAGACTGGTTTTGGTATTGCTAGAGGTGCATATCGCACCCCCTCTCTCTTTCTTTATTTCTTACTTTTTCTCACGGTGATTACAAGGGGTGTACACGTACATATATACTAGGCTATGACCTGATGTTAACTGACTAGAGTTGCTAATTCTACCCGGACTAGAACTCCTTATTCATCACGGTCATGCATACGTATACTACACGTATATGACCAGCGGACGACGCCGTGCCGGCGCCAATCGTGCTTAATGCTAACAGCCCAGACACAGTTAAGAGGAGAGGTGAGTACTAGAATCTCCAGAGAGATAAAAGAAAAGTGAACGGAGAGGAGAGGCAGAGAGAGGTGGCGGTCATGTCCACGCCACTGCGGGCGGACGAGCTCCACCTCGCTTCCTCCATTGGCTCGAGAGAGTGATAGGCGAGGCCAGGCGTCGCCCTGGGGTGTTTCTCAGAGGAAAAGGGGACAGAGTGGTGGAGTGGTGGGTAGGAGAAGTGGGGGGGCTCAGGGTGGCGTAGCCGAACTGATGCCGGTCGGGGAGGACTATAGGGCACGGGTCAAGGGCGGTTCGTGCGTGGTTACGATTGGCCAGAGATGGCGGTGTGCTGCGATGCGGCGTTGTAGACTTGGTCTATCAAAGGTGAAATAAGAAGGAATGGCGTGCTGGAGCGTCTGGAAACGTCGAGGCTAGTTTCGTACCTGCAGGTGTTCGATACCGACTATAGGAGGGTTGGTGGACGAGCGGCCACGTCGTGAGGCGCGTTGGAGTCCTGGTACCGTGCCTCGTGCGTTTGCATGAAGAGGAGAGACGTGCAGGTGCTGGCCAGCTCGGAACGCACGCGCATCCAACTGTCAGCAGGGCGCCGGCCGGAGCGACGCGACAGGGCGACGTAGGGATAGGTTAGGTCTCGCTTCTTTAATGGCGTGCACAGAGGGGTCTCAGGCGTGCTTGGTGGCGCGGTTGCAGGGGCTGGCTTGGTCTCCTTGCTGTTGTCCATTTTGCTTCGGCCACCGGAGAAACGTGTGAGAGAGAGAGAAGGTGTTGAGTCCTGGAGCTCATCTCTGCGTGGTAGGGTTGGGTGCTGACATGGAGAAGGCTAGCGCACTGGTTGGGGTGGTGGAGTGGAGAGGAGGGAGAGAGAGCAGCTCAAATCTTTCCAAGATCTTGAAGTCGGTTGCCATGCAACGATCCATCTACAAGGGACAAACATGGTACTGTAGCTAGGGCAGTGGTTTGCAGAGGCATGAGAGAGAGAGAGAGATGCTGGCCATGTTGCTCCTCTTCTTGGCCGAAATTTAAAAAGAGAGAAGGAGAAGAGTGTAGATAGGGCTTTGGGTTTGAAAGCTAAATTCAAATGAATTTTTGAGATGTGATGGAGAGGTGCATGCAGTGTTGCTATGACTCATAAATAGGAGTGAAATGTAGAGAGATGGAGGGTTATGCCAAGTGGCATGCATTTTTGGGTCAACAACTAATCCTCCATTTGCAAGGGAATAAGATCAAAGAAAGATATAAGAAAGGATGAATTATTTGCCATGATCATGATGTTGTGAAGATAAACAACTCAAGAATTTTGGTTTCACTAATTACTCCATCCCCTAAGTCCATCTCAAATTAAATTCAAGGGTTAGAAGGGAAAGGAAGAATATCTGAGATTGAGAATGGAAGGGTTTTTCAAATGAAATTTGAAATTCTAAGAAATAGCCAAGATGATAAATGAGACCTAACAGATAGAAATAAAGGATAGTGCTGAGGTGATGTTAGGTGTAGTTTAAGAGGAAGGACAAAGGCTTAAATCAAGCTAACAAAATGGGTTTGGGGTGAAAAGTGATAAATAGATGAAGTTCTGATTAGGGTTCAAAGCTTGGTCAGATAAATGGGTGACATGATTCAAAATGTATTAACAAGTGCATAGCTTGTTAGAGTAGGTCAAAAGGAAGAAGAATAGGTCATAGGACGGGCTCTGAATAATTTATTTCGAGATTTCAAAGCGTGAGCAAAAGTGCAGTTGCTAATAGTCAAATGGTCAGTGATTTGATTAGCCTCAGAAACAAGAGTGAAACAATTAGAAGATGGCCTCAATTGACCAAGTGGTAATGGAGAGAATGGAAGACCACATGACAATGATGGAATCTAATAAGGTGCATTGTCATGGATAGGAAATATGAGTTTAAGACAAGTGCCTAAAAATTGAATATATTAACAGAGCCGAAGATAGTCTGCACACTAGGTGTTCGAGGAAATGTCTGCAAGAGATAACTTTCGAAATTTGAGAGGAGCCCCTTAGGGTTGGATAGGAAGGGTTCTCATTACATCAAGGGTGTTCTCTTTGTACGAGTTTGATTTATAACACTACTCTCTAAAAAGGAGCTCCTAATGCCTTATGTAAGGACATTTAGAGTTTAATTAGGGTTTTAGGATTCAGTTGGACTACAACTTGTTTTGGTTGATTTTCAAACAAGAGTTAATTCTAGCCAAGTGGGGTTTTTGAATATTAGAGAGATCTCAAAAACATTTATAAACCATGGGTGCTATTCCCATAATTTTTCAGAGAAAAGGTTAATACCAAAGAGGTATTCTTCCCATTTCTCCTATCTTTGTAAAAAGGAAAAGTAGTTGGGAAAATACTTTTATAGAAGATATTGAAAAAAAAATGAAATGAGTGCTCATAAAGAGGGAACCTCATTTCTAATTTTTTGATAAACTTGAGTTTTGAAAATGAATACTCCTTCCATAAGGAATAGAGTTGTAGGGTTTTACAAAGAGGGAAACATCAAAAATAGGTTTTATATAGAAAATATATTGAAAGTAGTTTACAAGAATATCCCACTGGCCATTTTATAAATTGTTGTGCTTTAAATAGGTTAGGCCATAGGCTACCTGTAGATCATAGCTACACACCAGGAACTCAATCAAAATCAAACAAGTCATACAAAGTCAACTCATCAAACGAAATCAAACCATTGGAAATAGGAGGGGTTGGTACACAATCTTATACATCAAGCAACTTAAAAGCAACAATCACACATCATACAAGGAAAACATGCAAGATACTCTAGTAAATCTGATTAAGCACAAAAAGTTTTTGTTGGCCCTCATTTTTGCATTACTAAACCTTGCTTAATCATGGTTACAAAAGTTGGGGTGTTACACCTTGGGCCCTGCGCTACCATGAAGATCTCAAATGTATAGATTGATCCTTCTTTTAACTGTTATCTGAACTGAGATGTGGTTTCTTGGTACAGTCTTCCCTTGTGTTTCCCTGCAATGTCAGTCAAGGCTAGCTATTTATTTTATGGATAAGTAGGCACAAATGAAAGAAATTTAGAAGAGCAGATTGTGAAAATTTCACTGTTTCTGCAACACAGTTAAACATACAATTACATGGATGCTCTCTTTTATTATACTTTATTATTCCATTGATATTGTATATATTGAATTTGATAAGATTTTAGTTGATCAGACCATAGAGGAAATAGGTAGTGAGTCATTGTTACTATTTTTTTTTGACTAAAAATGGAAAAAAAACTTCCTGTATGACTAAAATGACATGCTTCTGCCTAAATTTTTACAGTGACAGTTACTGAATCAAGATGATGGCAGGAGAAAGAGAGCACTTATGTATAACATTGTTATGATGATATCTGTACAAAATATATCTGAGAAATATACAGGAATTAAATTTCAGGTATCAGGTTGTTGCAAAACAGAACATAAAAAACACACGATATTTTTTACTTATCTGGAAATATATTGGCATTTATGGTGACAGGTTTTCTTCTCAAATTTGACATGTATAGCAGTATGAGAAATTAAACACCTATTATGCCCTTGTACTACAATCTTAACATACATTGACACTGCTTATTTTTACCAAATATGCAGAAATACCTATGAACAAGAAGAAAAAACTATTTTAACTATCAAGGCTCCATGGATTGTTATATTAGCTTAGCAATTTCTATAATCAACATCATCCGTAGCATTTGAGACCTTTTACGGACTTTGGATCAAGATATGGAGCCAACAACAACCAAACCTTTGAATCAAGTTATGTGAGATTGATGGAGAAGTATGTGAGAACACAAAAAAGAGAAATGACAAACCTCAGTCTGCAACTTTGTCACTTCAAAAACAACGATGCAATGAGGGCTAATAGGCATTCATATAACTGGAGTGGAATGCTAAAGTTGTTTGTTTCATCTAGAACACGAATACACAAAAGTTCCTGACATTCAGAATTATTACTGAAGTGTCGTTTGTGGGTACAGAGATGGCAAATTACACAACGAAAATGTCACTCCTTGTGAGAATCAAGCTCGGCTAATCCTAGAATCCTTTCGCATTTTTGGTTGCAAATTTGTTAACCTGGCATTTTATTACAGCTGGATGGTAAAAATACTCCAGACTTCAGATGGTATAAGATTAAATAAATATAGAACAGAATATCAAACTATGAAGTCGAGTTCACATCGACAGCCGTCGAAAGAGCATTGGAATCACGATGCCGTCCAGCCGAAGAACCTATCAGGACACTGGTTGTGGAGACCTACAAAAAACAAATCGAAAGAAATAGAATAGAATTACAAACAACCAAAGAACCTGGAATAGAAGACATGCAAATAGAGCAAACGTGACACAACCTGCAAGGAAGTACCCTCCAAAAACGAAGACTGAGCAAAACCAGATGGTCCAACATAGATAACTCAATTGAACCATCCCAAAAATAACATGGCCAACTTCTGGTGGCACCAAGATGATCCAATAGAGGTATGGAAATGGGAACATCTACAAAGAATATAAGAACACGCATTAAGGTCTTGTTGTTCTATCAGCGATATAAAACAAACTACAAACTGTGGACCAAATAATAAGGCCACTTGTCCACCATAACCCAAGAATGGAAATAGTTATATCTCAATAACGAAGTGGTAATATGTGAATCGGCTACATATATGTACTACATGCACTTCCTATTTTTGGTGCTACAAGACGTCATAGATAGGGTAGTGGTGCTTCAAAAGTTCGTAAATCTGAATGGACTATAAATTATTTGACTTCTACACCACCTCTAATCTTACCTACTGTTTAGCTAATAATTTGCTAGATCTACAATGTGATTCTGTTGCACTTAACCTTTCTCACATCTCTGTACCAATTTATGGATGTATTAGCAAAATATATAAGTGCCTCATGAAATTGGGACTGGACTTACCTTGCTATAACAGGACTTCTTCCCAACAATAGATCGAGGTACAACAGTTAGAAGCCAGAATTAAATAAGAAAAAATGCATAAAATCCACCGATGAAATAAAATAGCTGTATTTAAAATGCAAAGAAAGCCTATTGGGTACCTGGGTAATCCAATTATAATAAGAAACAGTGCATGCTATGATTAGCTCTGTTGCATTTTGGGGAAGCTGCAGACTCATAAATCCAATAGCCATATTGGAAACGACAGGAAACTTGAAAGTCCTTCTGACAGTCATGCAATTCCATCTTAATTTGGAAGAGGAAATACATCTCCTGTCCAATTACAAATATATGGCATATATTAGCAGAAATTACTAACCTGAAATTAGTCTGTATACTTGCAGATGTGGTTTGGGGCATTTACGCGGAATAGTGGAAAAAAGGGAAGGAGAAGGGGAACGAAGAGAAGACAACAACTCACCTCATCCCAATCACCCATCAACAGCCTTCCGTGCGTGGTAGCCCAGAACTGTTCAAGCAGTCGTGGAATAGCAGATAGGGATGGCGCGGTGGAGGTAATGAACTGATAATCAAATCATGAACGCATATCATAAATTGCCCAGAAAATAAAATACAATACGCAGGTCAAACCTAAACAGCACGTAGCAGAGAAAGAAAGAAGAAGATGCCATCATCATCATCGGCTGAATTGCAAATGGAGGAGCCAGCGACGGGGAACAGTGGAACCAGTGGTGGGGAGAAACATTGGACAGAGAACCAAACTCCCGCAGCTAGAACAGAGCAGAGCCACCATGCCGTCGGGCCGCCAGGGTCGCCTTCGCTATCGGGCTCCCTCCGCTGCCTGCGCAAGCTCCTCTGCCATGCCCCTGTTCAGCGTCCTGCACACCGGCGTCACTCCTCCCACTGTTGTCCTCCGGTGCGTCCACACAGCGGCCGCCGTTCGACGCGGACATCCGCGACCATGCCGGCTGCTGCACCTCACCAGTAGCTTGCCCAGGTCAAGCTCCAGCGGACCTCAGGCGCCGGCATCTATTCACCGCCGCCTCGAACCGTTCGTCTCCAGCTCCGGCGCACTGCACCCCCCACCCCTAAGTTCTATTGCTCGCTGGCGGCTCGCTCTTGGCTCGCCGTCGCCTTCTCCGCCGCGGCCAGCCACGGCGTCGTCGGCTCCGGCGAGGTAGACTAGGTGATGGACGGCGAGGCTCAGGCGCTCTCTCCCGGTTGAGCTACGGGCGAGATGGAGACTGCAGCGCGGCGACGGTTTGAATCGGAAAGACAGCGCTGATGTGAATCGAGGTAGGGATGGCAATGGGTACCCATCACCCGCGTACCCGCCGGGTAAATACCCATTAGGCATATGGGTATGGGACAAAAAAATACCCATGGATATACAAATGAGAAAAATCTATACCCATTGGGTAGAGCGGGTATGGGTATGGGATCCTAAAACTCATACCCGTATACCCAGATACCCATCTAATAGTCTGACGTGTGGGCCTTCGGAGTATCAGCGTACTAAATTAGTACAGTGTTATTATGCGCAAGTATGGTTATTTATGAGAATGTTTTGTTGTTCACAAGTATTTGTTGTCGCTTATAATATGTTGTTATTAAATTATGGTTATATGTTGTTTATGACTATTTTTTTGGTCAAATTGATGTGTTGTAAATGCGGGTATTTTTACCCACGGGTACCCATTTACCCTGGCGGGTGACGGGTATGGGAAAATTTTGTACCCGTTGGCGGGTATGGGTACGGGTGATGGGTAAGATCAAGGGAGATGGGTACGGGTATGGGGTGGTTCCACCCACACCCATACCCTGCGGGTGTCATCCCTAAATCGAGGAGAGAAAAGAAGGGCTCGGTCAGGAAGATGATAAGGTCCTCACACGTGTACTAGGTGGGTCCCCAAGGTGACGCGCGGTGGGTTCACCGTGGCTACGGTCATCCGGGAGTAGGGGTGGAATCGAGCCGAGCCGAGCCGGCTCGTGGCTCGGCTCGTCGAAGCTTGCAAAATTCGAGCCGAGCCTAGGCTCGACGGTGCTGGAAAAATATTGCGAAGGGGGCTCGTGGCTCGGCTCGCGAGGCTCGCTCGAACGGCTCGACGAGCCGCCCACCTACCCCTAAAATATCCCCCATCCCGTCCCCCCCGTGACCTCAATCTCAATTTTTCACCGTCCCTGACCCCGAGCATCCATCCTCGACCCCTGCCGGCGCCGCCCGCCACCGACGCCGGCTACCTCCTCCTCCTCCCCTTCTTCCATGGCACTACTGCTCCCGGAGTGATTCCCCGCGCACTCGTCCGGTCAGGGTTAGGGTTAGTGGAGACCTCGCAGGTCCGCACGCCAGCCCTTCGGCCGCCACTCCGCCGGCGGCACCGGCGCCCAGCTACGACGCCTCACGTCTCCACCTCCCAGGCTCCCACCACGGAACCACCAATGGCTGCAGGCTATAGTCCTGTCCATGACCATCTTTTTTTTTGAGATCTCCATGACCATCTGGTAGTGCTAGCCACTGCCACGGCACCTCTCAATCAGTGTTTCTGCTCGATTTTGGTAGTAGGCCTATCTGGTAGTGCTTTTTTTGTTGATAAAATCTTGTTTCTTTTTTGTATGGGATGGCTGAGATTGTCTGGATAGTACAATTGTTGTGATAAAATGTAGTTCTAAGAAATAAAATATAATGCCATATTGTCTCTCTATTTGCTGTAATTTTTTGTACACCAACATATCTAATGCAAAAGTAGATTGTGTGATGATTTCCTTTAGTTTGTGTAATGTGCACTTGTTGAACTAAGTCCATGTGTTTGTCATATGGCACTAAGCTTGTTAGACTATTTTATTGTCATATTCTTGATCAAACTCTTATTCAAAACTGTGAATTCTTACAATTTTAAGAAATGTTATGGTGAATTTTCTAATTACATCGAGCCTTCGAGCCGGCTTGCAAGCTTCATCGAGCTGGCTTATCGAGCCTCGAGCCTCAATAGCAAGGTTCAGGCTTGGCTTGTCCAACCTCCGAGCCGAGTCGAGCCCGAGCCGAGTCGAGCCCGAGCCGAGCCTTGTCGAGCCCGAGCCGAGCCTCGAGCTACATGTCCACCCCTATCCGGGAGAGAGCCCATTCGGACAAAAGGATAGGATCACGATCCATTGAGAACTTGCTATCGCTTTGACCAGCTGTTTTGACCGACTGTTAAGATAACATCTGATGGATCTATAACCGGGGCGCACTGTAGATGCACAAATTTGCCATCTACAGTATCGGAGGATTACTTGGCATAGCTCCTAGGCTGTTAAAAACTTAAACTTTTATATATGTATAGATAGAAGAGCTCATGAGTCTCTCTTGATTGCTCTTGATGTGCTCTGTTAATTTTCAGTTCATGCTATCCCTAATGGCATAGCAATCGTGAGCAAATTGGCGGCGGCGAGTGATGATGGTGAGTTACCAAGGTTACCTCCCCTCCCCTATAAAATCTTGCCCCAATTTCTCTCCATACTATTTCCACTCTATTAAAAGTTCCATGTCCTATGGTGCTCTGCTAGGTGATTCTCTCAACTGACTACTCATCAAGAGAACCCGAATTGATCGAGAGAGAAGCGTGCGAGAGGAGAGATATTTGGGGCGATTCAATTTGGTGGGCGAGGAGAATACCTGGCGCTCTCAAACAGTTGGTGGTGCTACATCAAAAAATCCTCAACCAACCTTTGTGCGATTTAATTCTCCTTGGGTTGCAATTGAATTTTGTTATTTACAATCTCTATTTTGTACAGGTATCTCTTGTTGTGGCTTCCAACAGCGGACCTGACGAGGTTCAACCCCGGCAATGTCCATGCTTGAGGGCTTTCGAGACATGAAGAGCTTGTGGGATCCGGCGAACTCGACGATGATCAGACGACGCAGAAAAACATGGGTTTTACCCTGGTTCGGCCCCCGTGTAGGGTAACGACCTACGTCCTGCTTGTCTGACTTTATTGATGGGGTGGCTACAATGGTGGAGTACAACAATGGCGTAGATTGGATCTAGTCAAAAAGTGAAGAGCTCTCGAGGTTACGAGCGCTCAGGTGGATGGTGGCAAAAAGTGTCTAGAGAAGTTCTTGGATCTCCCTCCCAACCTTTTATATGCGAAGGTTGGGTCTCAAGATTGTTCTCCAAGTCAACCGCGTACAAAGTTAGTAGGTAAAACCATAATCGAGTCCTAGTCCAACTAGGCTTCTTTCTTTGAATCTTCACCTTGCATGACAAGTTTCGCTCCTGGGCTGTGCCAGGCTATCAACGTTATGGGCCATGTTATCCCTACGGCGGATGTCCCTCCTGGACCGAAAACCAGGTAGGCGAATATCGAGGGCCTATTCGGCATTCCTTCGTTAGTAGCCCCCGAGTGCCTGGGATAGTCGAAGACTATGGCAGGGACTCTAATTCGAGACCTTACTTGATTGCATATACCTCTTTTCGCCCTACCTGTAAAAACACAAAGGCATAGCAGGCATACGAATGATTCGTTTAGTAAAATTAGCCAATTTGAGTGATACTCGCTCCGAGCCTCGAAGAAGCATAGTTTTGTTGCTAGGGGGATTAGCATAACCAGTCTGAGACTCATGTCGGGTCCAGCTAATTGCATAGTTGCAAAAACATCGGTTAGCTTACTCAGATTCGAGTCCCCCGACTCGAACCTGCGTGGGCTGGCGCTACTTCGACCCGAGCCGCGTGTGGACTTATCAGGTCGAAGCCCAGTAATGTGTAAGGCACTCGATGCGTCCATCGATGCAAGACTTCATACCGTAGGTATGGAAATTTTCTTGGCAGAGCGCGCTTGATATGAATACTGGGCCATCTAGTATTGCTAACTGTGGACTTACCTTCGTATTTGATATACGGCATCCAAACTGGTATATTGCCACCAAAATTCGGGTATTAAGAATAAACATAAGCAGATTTCAGGGAACTGGAAGTTACACCCGAATTGAGACTGAGGCGCTGCTGGCCCTGAATTATAGAGAACCTGGGGACTGAAGCCCATGATTGGTTGCAGTAACGGCGCTGATGGCCTGAACGTTGGAATCCATTATTCAGACAAACTTGCGGCTCTACAGGCCGAAAAGGAGGTATTCGAGGGATCGAAATCCATGACTCGAACAGCAATATGGCGTAGTTAGCCCAAAAAGAATATTTCGAGGGATTAAAATCCACACCTCGAAGAGCAAGGCGTCATTGTTTGCCCAGATAAACCAAACCGAGGAATAGAGGTCCCTCACCCATGAGGCATGGAGGCACTACTGGCCCGCGAGAAATAATTCGAGGGATAAGAATCCACAACTCGAATAACAAGACGATATCAACCAAAGCGAAAAGATTCCTTCAAGTAATCAAGCAAAAAACCCAACTCGAAAAGACCTCAAGGGATTCGTTCAAAAGTTTCGAATATAAGGCAAGACCACTCGAAAGGTGATCCTTGCACTCGAATTACGCAAAAAGGGCAAAAAACCCCAGAGAAAACTCACCACCAAAGAAGCAATAAGCCCTGATAGTACATACCTCAAAAAGATGAAGACTCGAAAACAACCTTCTTTTTCTGGGTCGAAATAGCCTCACAGGGAGTGACGTCAATGATGATGCATTGCTTCTTCGAGTTGTCACGCCATCCCCTGCAGGGATAACCTGACATTGACAAGACTGGACGCCATGTGGGCCCAGTGGCCGCGCACACCGAATGTTGACCGTGTTTGACCGCACGTCCCGCGCATCTGGTGAAAAAAGTCTGCCATGCCTCCTCATTTACCGTGCGTAGTGGAGGCCGCAACGCGCGCGGTGCTGACACGTGGATGGCCAGATTCATGCCGCCGCTTCCCCTTTAGAACGTACGGCTAGGATGCGCCAGTGATTTCCCAAAGAGGGATAAAAGAAAAAACCGGAGGGAGTAACTGTTTACCCCACTCTGCCGTCGTCATCATCTTACTCCTTGTGCTCCGCTCCTGCGTTGCATCTTTCCTTCCTCCCATTCCTGCGAGATCCCCATTGAGCACCACCTTCATGGGCAAGAGGAACTCGACTGCTGCCGGTGCCGCCACCAGCGCCGCCGCAAAAAAGTCCAAGACCGCGGATGCTGACACGCCCGCCGTTGGCAACTGGGTCTAGACCAAGGTCCAGGAAAAGGAACTGCAGAGCATCGAGAAAATTGGCATCTTGAAGAATGATCCGGCGGAGACTCTCGCCGCCGGCCCGGAAATTATTCCCCGACCACCCGCGGGCTTCCGGGTACTCTTCCTTGCATTTCTCCTCCGGGGGCTTTCGCTTCCCCCTCATTCTTTCCTCTGTGGTCTTCTTTTCGCATATGGGATTCAGCTTCACGATCTGAATCCCAACACTATTCTACACATTGCGTGTTTCATCACGCTTTGTGAATGTTTCCTGGGGATCGAGCCCCACTAGGCGCTCTGGCGCCGAATTTTCGTCATTAGGCGCCCTCTGCACTACCAGACTGGCGGCTTCAGCTGCCAAGTGTGCCAAGATGTCGAGTACTTCAATCTCCAGATGCCGGAAAATAATCCCGGCTAGAGGACGAAGTGGTTCTATGCCAGGGACAAACCCTCCGCTGGCCAAAGCTTCGGGCTTGAAGAGTTTTGGCCAACCACCATCCTTCGGCCCTGGGCATCGTGGGCACACAAGCTGTCCGAGGAAGAGATGAAGATTATGCAGCCTTTGATGGAGAAGATCCAGCAACTTCGGGCCACGCCTAAGAAGGAGCTGTCAGGCCTCCAGCTCATCCGCACCTTCATCGAGCGTCGGATCCAGCCGCTAGCCATGCGGGCCCACTGTATGTGGGATTACACCGGTCGTTGGGACCTGACGCGATTTTCTTCCAATGAACTGAAGGAAGCCGAGATCGATGACGGTGTTCGCGCCGTTACCTCTTTGAAGAAAAAGCCGAGATCGAAGAAGGTGAATATCCTGGGCGTGAGTTTGTCGAGGCTCCAGAAGAATCGGCATCTGCCGCTCCCACCACATCGCGCGCTACGACCAAGCGCACACATGCCGCGGATGTTGACAGAGTTGAAGACTTGGAGGATCTTGATGTCCGTTCTCCTTCTTTCGATGACGACGATGGCACGGCAATTCTCACCAAGCCTCTGGATAGTCATCCTCCTCCTCGAGCGGGGAAGAAAGTCCTTCCGAATTTCGGCCTTGATGCTTCATAAGTCACTCTCTTGAACAATTCCTTATATGGCTTCGTTGTTTTCTAATTTCCATCACAATCATCAGATCTTCCAACGAGGAAACCTCTGGGAGCTTAGGCGATCGCGAACGCTTCCAGTTTCGTCGTCATGACTCCTCGCTCGAGCAGACCGCCGACTCGCAGGAGAAGAATGTCGAGGACGCGACCCTAAAGGATCTCCCGAAGCCGTCGCCTCCCCTGAAAAAGAATATGGTCGAGCCCGGCCTTATCTTAGTTACTTCCTCTGGCGAGCCATCCAGACCCAAACGCCATGTAAGTCTGAACTTCTTGCTTCTTCCTTACCTAATATCATCTATCAGTTGCCCCCCAAGGGTGAGTTGAAGTGTTTACACTTGGTCTTGCCCTCTAATCTGTCCTCTCGATACTTATCTTTGTTATCTCTGATATAGCCTGTCGTCCAAGATCTTTTGAAGATATGCAAGAATTATATTGCATTGGAGGAGGAAAACAAGCGTTTGTCTGCTGCGCTGGATGACATGCGCCATAAGTGGTTTCTTCTATTTTTTCTATCCTAAGTTCTTTGCTCGACAACTTTTCTTGATTACTTGCTTGGTTGTCCGTCGGGTAAACAGGAATTGCTGCTCAAGCTGCCGCCAACAAGACCTTGCTAAAGGCCCAAGTAGATGACCTCATGGCCGAAAATACTTCATTGAAGTCAAGAGCTGATGGTCTGGCCGCCGAGGTTACCCAGCTCAAAACTGCCCAGGCGAAGGCTCATGAGATTTTTGACAAGCGACAAGTGGAAGCTGAGACGAGGGAGAGAAACCTGCAACAACGCCTGCAGGCTGCCCTCGATTCCTTGCGCGGTAAGCCTCGGTACTTGTTCCATTTGCCAAAGCTGCTTTCCTCTGCTAACTGAAACCCTGCTTCTAATGAAGTTGCTGCCAAATTGGGTGTTGTGGCGAAGACAACGGGGCCCACCAAACTAGATTCCAGTGTTGGAGATGCTGAGCATGTTTGCCAGGAAGTGCGAAAACTTCTCACGAAGGTGCACTCGACACTCAATCGCGTCCGCGACATATCCGTTCTGGAGTCGACGAGCACTACTATGAACAGCGTCCTTGAAGCCTTGGCAGTGCAGAAGAATGGCGAGGATCCATTGATTGCCGCGGTTCGCCGACGGGTAATCACTGGCTCCAAGTCCGTCTTTTCGATGTTGATGATGCATGAAGTCAACTGCAACTTCGACAAGATCACAAGCACCTACCCAAAGGGCAAGGATGGCCGCGACGTGTCGCCCCGAGAGTACCTTGAGCAAGCTCGGGTGCTATCTGCATGTTTGGCTAACTTTCTAGCGGATAGGAATGCTAAGAAGAAGGCTGCTCGAGAGCAGAGGCGCAACGTGAAGGGCGAATCATCTGGTAGGGCTACTGGTAGTTCGACGTAGCCTGCTCGAAAAACGGAAACTTTGTTGTAATGAATGATGTAGTGCCACCTTGTGTTTGTGACAGACTTCTGAATCCTGTTTGATGTTAAACTGCTTTCGGCTCTTGATTTCATTCAAGATATTTGATGCTTGGTTGCGTCATGATAATGAATGGCTTTTTGGGACTGGGCGCCTCATTTGCAAGGCACACCCGCAGGGTCTGATGCCTGACCTGTTTCATACGAAACTAGTTCTTCCTCCGCCATTGAAAGGCGAGCACCATCCATGAGCAAACTTTCCCTGATCCGCTCCTTGCGAGACCAACTAAGATGTGCGCAACAAGAATTGAAGATAGTTACTACCAAGGTCAATGTTGCTCTGTCGAAGGCTTTGCTAGCCTCAGACGCGGAGAAGTTCCTTCTTGGAGAGATCGAGAATCTTGAAAAGACGATGGAATGTGAGTTTCTTCGAGCTCCTAATCTGTTCTTCCTCTGGTTAGCAACTCCTGATCGTCTCTTTTTGTCAAATGCAGATGCGTGTCTCGACAGCGAAGCTGAGACCCGGCGCGTGAATGCGCATGTTCGTGCAGCTCAGACTCATGCGAATTCGATCGGAGACAACTTCTGGGCTAACCGGTCGAAGGCAATGAAGCTGACCATACTCCAAGATCGAATTTCCCAAGCTGGGGCGTTAGCTGAAACGAGCCGTGCTGCTCTTGCGCTCGTACATCAGGCGATGTTTCCTCTGAACGACCAGCCCGATGGTCTTCCTTCATTGCTTTATCATTTTGAGAATGGTGAGGCCATCTACCGCTTCATTCATGAGCACTTGCGATGCGGGGCTCTGGTTGCCCTCTCCTTCGTGTGAGCCCGCTATCCGGAGGTCAACATGAATCTGGTGAAGACGCTGCCTCCGACGCCCAGCGGTCGTGTTGAGATGACTGCTCACTATTCTGCTTGCAAGGAGACCGCCGACTTCATCGCAACGCAAATTATTAGTGAAAGTGATCATGAAAGAATGAGTCGAGATCCTTTAGTAGGCTAACTCTTTCGCCGTTGTAAGTTGCAGCTATGCCTTGTATATGCTTTTGAAAGATATGTCAGCATATTGTTGCTTGTTCATGGCCGAAGGGCGAAGCCCCCGAGCGTAGGTCAAAAGGCAGAGCCCCCGAGCGTAGGTCGAAGGGCGAAGCCCCCCGAGCGTAGGTCAAAAGGCGGAGCCCCCGAGCGTAGGTCGAAAGGCGGAGCCCCCGAGCGTGGGTCGAAGGGTGAAGTCCCCGATCGTGGGTCGAGTATTTTTTAAGGCTAAGCCCCCGAGCGTGGGTCGAGTATTTTTTTAAGGCGAAGCCCCCGAGCGTGGGTCGAGTATTTTTTAAGGCGAAGCCCCCGAGCGTGGGTTAATGTAGACATCGACTCATGGTATGAGGAATCGTACTTTATTGCTTGGTGCTGAAGGCACAGTTTAGGGTGCGGACTGCTACCGATGCCTGGTTACAGAGAGAGAGGGAGAAAGGGGTTCTATCTACTAAGGATAGAAGTGGCGCAACTGCACGGCGTTCCATGGGTTCTTCTCGTCCACCCCTGTCTTGGGGTTGCGTAGCCGATATGCTCCTCCTGGGATGGCTTCGTGGACGAGATATGGGCCTTCCCATGGTGACTCCAGCTTCGATGTGCTTGTTTGTTTGAGATGAAGCACGAGGTTGCCGGGCTCGAAGGACCGTCCATGTACCCGTCTGCTGTGGTAATTGTGGAGTCTTTGCTGATAGACTGCTGATCGGGCGAGAGCGACATCTCGAGCTTCATCCACCAAATCGAGGGCGTCTGCTAGCGCCATTTGTGCATCTTCTTTGACGTAGGCGACTACGCGAGGCGCGCAGTAGCGCACATCCATAGGAAGCACTGCTTCTACTCCGAAAAGCAGGAAGAATGGCGTGTAGCCGGTCGAGGAGTTGGGTGTCGTTCGCAGGCTCTAAAGGACCGACGGCAATTCTTCGACCCAAGCGCTAGCTACGCGTTTGAGAGGTCAAAGGAGTTGCTTCTTCAAGCCGGCGCAGATGAGCCTGTTGGTTTTTTCGACCGGGCCGTTGGACTTGGGATGTGCCACCGACGCGTACTTGATCTTGATGCCCAGCTCTTTGGCGAAGTCTTGAAACTCGCTCGAGGTGAAATTCGTGCCGTTGTCCGTGCTGATGCTGTTGGGCACTCTGTATCGGTAGATGATGGACTCGAAGAACTTGACCGCCGTAGTCTCCTCTTGGTTGGTGACGGAGACTACTTCGATCCACTTGGAGAACTTGTCGACGGCGACCAGAAGGTAAGCGTGGCTTCCTCGAGATGATTTGGGCAGAGACCCTACTTGATTGAGTCCCCATTGCGTGAAGGGCCAGGCAACGGGTATGGTGCGCAATTCTGATGCGGGCGCATGTGGCTTCATGGCGAATCGCTGATATGCCTCACATTGCTGGACGATGTTCTTGGCGTCATGGAGGGCCGAAAGCCAATAGAACCCTGACCGAAGAGCCTTAGCGACGAGGGTTCGACTGCTGGCGTGGTGCTCGCAGGTTCCGTCATGGATATCTCGAAGGAGGGCGATTCCGTCTTTAGGCGCTATGCATCGCTGGAGGACCCCTGTGGTGCTGCACTTGTAAAGTTCTCCTTGGATTATCGTGAAGGCCTTGGAGCGTCGCATTATCTATTGACGGTGGATGGTGTCTTCTAGCAGTTCTCCTCGTATCAGGTAAGCCAAATACGGCTTCGTCCAGACTGCTTCTACGAGCATGACTATGGCAGTTTCCTTGGACAGGCCTTCTGTTCCCGCTACTGGGGTGGGACCTGGATGGTTAGCCCCCGAGCATGTTGCTAACGCCGGGTCGATGGCTGGCTTGATCTTGACGGAGTGTTTGAATATCTCCTCGAAGAAAACTCCTGGCGGTATTGGCAAACACTTGGATCCGATATTGGCCAAGTTGTCTGCCTCTTCGTTGCTTTCCCTGCCGATGTGGGTCACCTCGCACCCCTCGAAGTTGCCTTCCAGCTTATCGTACATTGCACGATACGCGATCATATTTGCGCAGGTCGCATCGCATTCCTTCATGATTTGCTGGGCGATGAGGTTCGAGCCCCCGTGGATCTTGATGCGAGTGGCGCCACAGGCTTTCGCCATACGCATGCCGTGTAGAATGGGTTTGAACTCAGCTTCGTTATTCAAGGGGTTCGTGAAGCGCATACGTAGGACGTAGTGCATCTTGTCCCTCTGTGGTGACACTAGGACCACTCCTGCTCCTGCTCCCGAAACACGCTTGGACCCATCAACATATATTGTCCAGCAGTTCGACAAGTCCGGAAGTTTGGGCATCTGTGCTTCGGTCCATTCAGCGATGAAATCTAGCAGGACTTGCGACTTGATTGCTGACTGTCGCTGGTACGTGATCTCCCATGGTCCTAGGGTGATACCCCAAAGCGAAACGCGCCCCGTGGCGTCGGGGTTGTTGAGTATGCTGGAAACTAGGGTGGAGGCCACTACTATGATGGAGTAGCATTCGAAGTAGTGCGGCAGCTTCTTCCCTATCATGTATATAGCGTATGCTAGCTTCTGGTAATGAGGGTACCTTTGCTTGGTCGGAGACAGGACCTCGCTGAGATAATATACCGGTCTTTGCACTCCGTGCTCCTTGTCGTCTTCTGCGTGTTCGACCATCGGGGCGGAGCTGACCACCTGATTAGTTGCGGCTATGTACAACAACATTGGTTCTTTCTCTCGAGGTGTGACCAGGACTAGGGACGTCGAAAGGGGACGCTTAAGGTCGTCAAACGCAGCATGCGCCTCTTCTGTCCAAGTAAACTTGTCCATCTTCCGAAGGAGCCGATAAAAGGGGAGAGCCTTTTTGCCTATCTTGCTTATGAAGCGGCTAAGTGCCGCTAGATGACCTGTCAACTGCTGGACATGTCGAAGCATCTTTGGTGGCTGCATGTTGATGATGGCCTGGATCTTCTCCGGATTGCCCTCGATTCCTCTCTCAGAGAAGAGGTAGCCCAACAGCTGGCCTGTAGGTACTCCAAAGGAACATTTCTTCGGGTTAAGCTTGATGCTATATCGATCGAAGTTGGCGAAGGTTTCCCGCAGATCGTCGAGCAAGCTGTCTGCCCTCGTGGACTTGATGACGATGTCTTCGACGTAGACTTTGATGTTACGGCCGATCTGTTCCTTCAGACACGCCTGCATACACCGTTGATAGGTGGCTCCTGTGTTCTTTAGCTCGAAGGGCATCGTCATGTAGCAATATACCCCGTGCGGGGTGATGAACACCATCTTGTCCTCGTCTTCGACCTTTAGCCTTATCTAGTTGTATCCGGAGTATGCGTCGAGGAATGAGAGACGCTCGCAGCCGGCGGTGGAATCGATGATCTGGTCGATTCGGGGAAGCGGGAAGTAGTCTTTCGGGCAATGTTTATTTAGTGTCGTGAAGTCGATGCACATCCTGTAGATCTTGGTGTCCTTCTTTTCCTCCATGACTGGTGGTGAGAGCCATGTGGCCTCCTTTATTTCTCTGATGAATTTCGCCTCGAGGAGGCGATTTATCTCTTCGCCCATTGATCGGGCCTTCTCCGGATTGTAGCGGCACATCGACTATTTGATGGGCTTTGCGTTAGGAAAAATCTGCAATTTGTGCTCGACGAGTTTCCTAGGGATGCCTAGCATATCTGCTGGACACCAGGCGAACATCCTCCAGTGCTCACGGAGGAACTCGACGAGCGCGCTTTCCTATGCGGGGGAAAAAGAATTTGACACCCGTGCGGTTTTAGAAGAGTCCGTCGGGTGGATCTGGTGCTCCCGGGTGTCTTTGCTGGCGTCGAATGATAACTCTGGGGCGTTCTGCTGCGCCGGTGGATCGACATCCATGTTGGTGCTCTCCCTGATGTGGTGGAGCTCTTCGTGCACCCCAAATGTCTGGGACAGGTTGTTGAAATCCTTGTCGCAGTTTCCGGAGCGGGCGAAACTTCCGCTGATCGTCTGTGGTCCTCTGTTTGCAGGCATCCGCGGCTTGAGGTAAGCATAATGTGGTACCGCCATGAATCGGGCAAACGCTGGTTGCCCGAGAATGGCGTGGTATTGCGAGGGCCAATCAACGACCTCAAATTCGATCTTCTCCTTCCTGAAGTTTGCAGGGGTACCGAAAATGACGTCTAGGTGTATCGCCCCCAAAGGGTACGTCGGCTTCCCTGGGACAATTCCGTGGAAGGATGTCTCTGTCGGTAGGAGATCGTTCATCGGGATCTTGATCTTTCGCAGCGTGTCTGTGTAGATGAGGTTTAAGCTGCTCCCTCCATCCATGAATACTTTTTTGGAGGTAAAACCTCCTATCTGCGCTTCGAGGACCAAAGCATGGTGTCCAGGGCGCGGGATCTTCGGTGGGTGATCTGATTGATCCAAACCGATCGGGAGCTCTGACTAGTTCAAGTATTCGGGCGATGCTGGTGGTGTGTGCTCGGCATGAAAGACTTCTTTTCCGCGCTTCCTCTAGACCCGATTTGTCGGGCGTCCTCTCTGGATCATGGGCACGAAACCTCGTGGCGGCGGGAACGCTTCTTCTTCGACGGCCGACTATCGCGGTTCGATGACATGCTGGATCATGGTGGCCTGGTGGCCCTGTTGCACCACGTTTGCCAGTGGGTTAGGTGGTGGCGGCGGTGCATTGTAAGCCACGCTACCTGCGACCGGTTGCTCGGCTCGCATCTTGTCTTGAAGCGCTTGACTGAGCCGAAGGAACTCCCTGCACTCGATGAGGAGATGCGCGGGTTTTCGCTTCCCATCCTTGTCAATATAGGTGTGCCTGGTACACCCTCCGTTGAGCATTTCCTCCGCCGAAAGTGGCGGTGCATCACGACACCGGCGCCACTCTATTTTTGGCCTCGAATCACGGTCGACGCCTCTACTACTGCTTCTGTAGTAATTGTTCCCTTGCCTTGGTCCGTCGTGGTTGTCGTCGCGGTCGTTGTTTACGTAGCCTGCTGCTACCATATCCGCCGTATCCGCATCCTCGTAGCGGTTTCGACGTCCTTTCTTCCGCGAGCTGGAGTGGAATTGATCCTTTGGGTCGACGTCGCGATCTGCTGATCGGCGACGGCTTCTAGGGTCCGCGATAGAGTCTTCCCCATCGGCCCACTCGTTTGCCAAGCTCATAAGGTGATCAATGGTTTTGGGCTTGCATCGTCCCAACTCTTCCCTAAAGTCACGCCGGATGAGACCGTCCCGAAAAGCATCGATGGCCCTTTCAGGTGAGATGTTCTCTGATGTATTGTGCAGACTGCGCCATTGCGATATGTATGATCTCAGGCTTTCTACGGTCTTCTACATGCACAGGTGTAGTTCCTCGAACGACGTAGGCCATCGTGAGGTACCTCGGAAGTTCACGATGAAGGCTTGCCGAAATTCCTCCCAAGAGCGAATGCTGTCTGGGGCAAGGTTGTTGAGCCATGCCCTTGCGTTGTCCTTCAGGTGTAGAGATAGTAACTGGAGGGCATTGTCTCTAGACCCGCTGCTGATGGTGACGGCGGTGATGAAGTCGTCGAGCCAAATTCGAGGGTCCTGCTGCCCATTGAACTTGACTACACCGTCGCTGAGCTTTATTCCTTTTGGCAGCGGTGTGGAGCGAATTAGGTAGCTGAAGCATTCTGCTCCACACAGTCCATGATGACTATTGCCGAATGCCTCCAAAGTGCACTCCTCCTCGAAGCGATGCGCATCACGTCGCGCACGCGCTGAATCGACTCTGTTTTGAGCCAGGCCATGCCGAAGTTCACCGTTTATAGGCTCTACAACTTGAGGCCTAGGTGCTGCTGCTTGGGGCCTAGACTGCTCGACTGGAGGGATGTTTCTTCTTGGCGTCGCCTCACGGTCTTGCTCGTTCGTGCCTTGAAGCACCCTGACTCCTTTGAGTGCAAGATTCCACAGATGCCGCATGTGCTCGTCGTCGTTGGACGCATTGGCAACGATATATGCTGCTGTCGCCATGATGGTGGCTTCTTTGGTCCTGGGCAGCAACTCGACCTCATTGAATTCGGCCTCCAAGTTTCTCATGATGTTGCGCGCATCGCCCCCGGGCGGGATGTGCGACCGTGCCCTATGCTGGACACTCGACGAATAATGTGATGATCGCTCGGCCCGTCTTCTGCTGGACGCATCGGCCTCTTCTCTGTGTCGTTCTAGGATTCGGTTATCAGCGTTAATCTGGTCCTTCTGCTCCTGGATGATGAATCGGAGCGTAGCTACCTCTTCGGGGCTTGGATTAAGGCCCAAAGGTGCCTCGCCCGAATAGACCTTCCTTGCATGGCGGATCTGGTCTTGAGTTATGAATCGGCCGCCTGTGTTTGGCCGATCTTGATTGTTGTTGGCTCTGTGCTCGTTACCATCTCCGTGTGATGCCATCATGCAGTGCCCTCCGAATGGTGGGATCGAGTCGTCGCTGATCTCGCCCAGCGCGAGAGGGTATATGTCATCATCTCTGATGCATGATCCGACCTCGATCATGGTGTTGGAGTCGTAGTCGACCACATATCCACTGCCGGACCTGGTGGATTTGCTTGAATATGAGCTAGCCGAATTGCCGATTTTCCCCTTGGCCTCGGGGTAGACATCGTCGTCTGAGAATGTGTAGTCCAAGTATAGCCCCTTGACGTACTCAGGGTCATAGGGCGTAGGGTGAAGCGTGAGGGCGTTGAGAGCCTGTTCGCATTCGGATATCGTCAGGTAGATGGCAGCAGTGCCCCCCGAGAATCTTCGCAGCCGGCGATCTCATGAGATGAGAAGTCTCCGGCTCCCACGAAGTGATAAGCATCGCACTCGACGCAATAAGCGGTGGTTGGGGATGGAGGCAAATCTTGAAAGTCGTTCCACCCAACTGATGGGGTCGAGGTTTCCGGCTTTAGTTCTCCATCTGATGGCGTCAGCGGAGTTGTTGTCGAGGAAGTGCCCCCAATAGCCGGCGGCGTGCTTGGATCTGCCACGGGCAGGGTCGAATCGCTGATGGAGATCAGCTCAACAACTCCATCATCGTCCACACGGAAGTTGAACAGCCCGAAAGCCATATCGAAACCTCCGGTCCTTGCCGAAACCGTCCCCGTCAAGCTTGAGACGGGCTTGACAGTAGCCGTCGCTGGAGAGTCGATGGCGAGTGCCGAGGTGAGATCGGCGACGCTTGGCGATGCAGTGTCGGTGACGGTCGATCCAGTGATGTCGACCATGGTTGCCAGCGGAATAGCGTCGATGACAGTCGGCATAGCGATGCCGATGATGGTGGTCGATGCAGTGTCGACGTCGAAGCTGGTGTTGATGTCGATGTTGGTGTTGATGTCAATGTTGATCGATGGTGCAGAATCGACGGCCATTGCTGATGATGAGCCATCGACCCTTGTTGGTGTGGAGAGATCGGCGATGGTTGGTGAAGGAGCCGGTGAATCCGTAGATCCAGATCCCGTCATCCCCACGGTCGGCGCCAATTGACGAGGTTCAACCCCGGCAATGCCCATGCTTGAGGGCTTTCGAGACATGAAGAGCTTGTGGGATCCGGCGAACTCGACGGCGATCAGACAGCGCAGAAAAACACGGGTTTTACCTAGGTTCAGCCCCCGTGTAGGCTAACGACCTACTTCCTGCTTGTCTGACTTTATTGATGGGTTGGCTACAATGGTGGAGTATAACGATGGCGTAGATTGGATCTAGCCAAAAAGTGAAGAGCTCCCGAGGTTACGAGCGCTCAGGTGGATGGTGGTGAAAAGTGTCTAGAGAGTTTCTTGGATCTCCCTCCCAACCTTTTATATGTGAAGGTTGGGTCTCAGGATTGTTCTCCAAGTCAACCGCGTACAAAGTCTGTAGGTAAAACCCTAATCGAGTCCTAGTCCAACTAGGCTTCTTCCTTCGAATCTTCACATTGCACGGCAAGTTTCGCTCCTGGGCTGTGCTAGGCTATCAACGTTATGGGCCTTGTTATCCCTGCGGCGGATGTCCCTCCTGGATCAAAAACCAGGTAGGCGTATATCGAGGGCCTATTCGGCATTCCTTCGTCAGGACCGGATCCCATCGATACCACCATACCCAGATCGGGATGGAGCACCGAATTCCTCTGAGAGCTACTGTACAGGATCCACACAAGCTAGGCCTAAACTTGGAGTCCATCAGAAATCATCTCCCGCTGCCCCACACTCCCTGGCCAAGGGTCATCTCTCAACTTCCTCACTTTGATTAAAGTTTCAAATTATATTACTTCCTAATAATCTTTTCCATGTAACATGATGATTATTTTCAGTATGTTTCTAAACTTAGTATTGCAAGGGAACATCTCAGTGTAAAAAAAATTAATTTACATCAACAGCCAATCATCATCCAAAACCAAACCTTCCTCCTGCCCGCCAGTCAACAATGATCTGTTGCCCACCGTTGTCGCCGGCGCCGCCACCACCAACACCGATTCAAGCACCATTGAGAGCAACAGCGACTCGCCAGGACTTCCGAACTCTCAATCCGTACTGGTTGGTCTCGTGTCGCATGCAATAGCAACAATACAAGATACGGTAATCACTTCTCCTCATAAAGATACTATCAAATAGCACAACCACTTTTTATGCATTCTTTTTTAATAATTGTTTGAACAATCTGAGTACTAAATTCTTTTTATTATTATTGCAGAATATGGATCCCAATGTTGATTCAACCACTGATGAGGATTTTGATAACCGGCCTTTTTAAAAACCAAAAAAAACTGAATCAATTGTTTTTGATAATCCCTTGCCATCACCTACCATCTCTACATTAGAATCAGAAGATCAGATAAATGAGTTGGCGTTATCCCCGGTTTCTGAAGTTCAGAATGAAGAAACAGAACCTAAATCTAAACATATAATAGAAAATGTCACATATGACTATCTCCCACAAGGTAAAATATTCACTTATTATTTATACTTTTGCAATCTATGCTATGTATCTGTTATTCACCCCATACTTGCTTTTACTAGCATTTTTTGCAGATTATAAATTGACCGAACTTGATGAACTGGCTCATTGTCTTATAGGATACTCTAAGGAAGATGATATATTGGTGCAGATAGATGATATATCTATCAAACAACGCTGTTTGGTTTGCCTGCTAGATGAAAGAGAATGGCTAGATGATGAGGTAAGTATCCTTGCTAACAATGAAATAGTTTATGATTATTAATACCAATTCATAATATACTTTTTAAATCTCTATATAGGTAATCTGCGCATATATAAGTTGTCTTAAGGAGCAAGCACATCTGCAGAATCAAAATGATAGTAAAGTATATTTTGAGAATCCATTTGTTACCAGGTTGTTAAAACAGGACGGTGAAAGTGGAATACGTGGACCTACTTCTATGACACAGATTGTCAACAACTATCTGAACCTTGACGGTGACATCAATACCCTAATCATCAAGTTATAGGTTTCTTAGATTGTTTTCATAAGTATATCTGTCTATAAGTAATTCATTGTATTTCTTACAGATTTACCTTCCAATAAATATCGAGGACTCACATTGGTATTTAGCTTCCGTAAATTTTGAAAAGCAGGAGATACAAGTACTCGACTCATTGTGTTGGAAGCACACTCATGTCGACCTCACTATTACGGTTTGTTACTATATAATTTGTAATCATTCGTGTGTAATGTTTTAAACTGATCCATTGATTATTTATATCATTTTTATCATTAACCATTTTACAGCTGCAAGGAGTACAATATCATTCGGACATTCTTAAAAGTGAAGGATTTTTGATCAATAATAAATGGAAATACCTTGATCTTACTAAATGGAAGATTACAGAACAACTACAAAAGCCAATCCAGAAAGACATGTATATAAATCAAATATTTTTATAATAATAACCAAATATAATATTGTGACTCAGATTTATTTTAATTACATAGCTCATCTTGTGGTCTATTCATACTTAAATTCATGGAATATTGGACCGGACACACACTGTGCCATCTAGTTATACAGGTAAAAAAATATTCTGCTTGCCAAACATATGTAGTTGGTGCCATTTTAATTGTTATCTATACATAATATTTGTTTTTGATGCGTAGGAAATTATTACTTCTTTTAGACATAAGTTAGCTGCCATATTATTATGTTGGAAACCAAACACGGTGCCACCAACTACAATGGTTAAAGAAAGTGATTACAGTGATGAAGATCCAGATGATGTTGTTATGTCAGACCGTCTATTTGATCAAAATGAATCAAAAGACAATAACTCATTATCTGTTGAGAACAAATATCAATCGCTGATTTCTGTTCTTTCTAACCTAAGCGTACATGAGTTAGTAGGTGGACTTTGCAACTACATTAAATCAGTCAGTTCTGCAGAAAGTTTAGAGTAAGCTATCTATTTGCAAAAAAAATTATTTGACAAATTGAAAAAAATTTACAAAAAAAAATATCTTATTTTCCTCATGGTAATTATTTACAGGAAAGTCTGGGTACAAAGCTCTAATCCATATCCCATTAGCTTGACTCTCAAAAATCTGCAAGAAATGCTAAATGACGAGTTGCCTATGGACCGCAACTGTTTTAATTTGGTCATACCGAAGTTTATGTTTGACAACATCCAAACAATGAAGAGAAAGAGAGGGGTGATATCCAAGCATTATCTTGACATGCAATTCTGGGTATGTTCTTATCATTTACTACATATTATTTTTTCTACATATATATACTAAACCTTTTTTATCTCCTTTCTAAACAATTATTTTCTAATATCCTAGATGATTACTGATTTTGGGAGACATCCAAATTTCCTAAAGAAGTTAGATGTGGAACAGCTAGCATATTCCGTTCGTAGCTGGCCTGGTATCAAATATAATGTTTCATCATGCAAATTGGTAAGAAAATTTCCCTATATGTGTCCTCCAAATTATTTATTTTGATACTTCTAATATCAAGTGTATTTCGGATTCATATTCCAGTATAATCCAGCAGTGAATTTATTCTATTCATCCTGGACAAAGATATCAAAACTGTGTATATTTTGGACCCTAATCCTATGGAACCCACGTACCAATGGAACCCACTTGCAAAATATGTGCACAGACTTCTATGGATTGCTGAACACTTACCAAAAGCTATGTCAAAGGCATGTCCTGGTTCTACTTGGAATGAGAATATTTTCCTATGGCAACATAAAATCATACAGGATATTTCGGGTAACAAAAGGTAACATTTCTTAATAGAGAAACACTATATGCTAAGTATTTGGTCTACTGGATATGTATGATTTAAATTTGGCATTGATCTCTATTTTTCCTATCTTATACCAGGGAACTATCTGGTTACCTTATTACACTATTCATATCAACATGGGAAGACGAAAACGTGCATTTGCCATATATAAAGTTAAATATTAAAACCATTTAAATTATTATCTTTCTTACACATGTGGTGCTTTTATTATTCACTTATAACATGATAAACGTGCAGGACGGATACGAACTAAGGAAACAAATTTTGGGACAACTGCTAACATTAAAGGAGAATGAATGTGAAGACAATATGCCTACCGGTGTACTGGATTTCATCAGTTTTATCAGGAAAATCAAAGACACTTTAATGTGAAGACCCGAGGATCCAAAGTCAAACAAGATCTTCAAAGAAGCTACATTGCAAACTACATCTCCAGATACTGTCACTCAATTGTCACTACACTCCTAGAGGCTTTCACACACTTGTAAAATTGAGTTTGCCCAGCTTTTAGTAAAAACATATATTTAGGCAGTAATGATGTTCTGTTTCATTTTTGAAACCTGGTACTTGCCTTCAAAGCAAGTTATTGTGGCACTATGTTATTTTGAGAATAATTCCCAACGAGAAAAATATACTTCAACTTTCTTTGGTTCTATATATAGATATACAAGTTTGTCATATGATTCTATATCATTAAAATATTTTATGTGCTCACCACTGGTTGCATGATCATGTATACACAATCAACTACTTTTATCCGTGACGATGTGTATGTGTACACTTAGGCTAGAGAGACCACACACATAAAATTGTATCATCATATTAATTATCACCGGTTAGTCTGTTAGAGGCTAGGTGTCAGAACTTATCAGGATGAGTGCGTTTTGCATAACTGCACATGTTGCGCAGATAAACTTCAACAGGACGGCGCATTGCATAGTGTCAGCGAGGGTGGGGACGATGGTCAGAGGGTGGGCCACGTGCAAGTGTTGCCGACTAGGGCATGGTAGGAGGCTCTGCTGTCGAGGGTGGGAACCCGTGCAAGAGCAGCGGATGGTGACATAGGCAAACGGCCGGCCAACGTGCTTCCACCGCACACTAATTCCCCAGCCGTCCCCTACATCCTGCATGGCGATGGCACCAGTGGCTGCCACTGCTATCAAAGCTCAAAAGAAACTACATTGACATCAAAATTTAGTATTTATGGGATCGCCAAACCGGTTTAGTTTAGATAGATAGTGTCTGATGTTCAGAGACAAAGATTGCCGCTGCTGATGTACTATTCCTGAACTGCAAACGATAATTGGAAAGGATCTATGAATGTGAGAACTAATAAAGTGCCAATAACAATCCATATGAGAGTTGTAGAAGGAGGTTGTTTCTTTCAGGAAAGCATACCATGAGAAAGATCAAAGTCTAAAGCACAAAGATAATGCAATCAAGGTATATGCAACTGTTTCTAATTACTCAATTTGGTCATGTAGATGTTAGCAAAGAAAGTGGATAACATAACCAAAGAAATGTATTGTTCACGATATAAAAATAATATATAGTGAGATGGTGCGGTAATAGTTTCTCATGTCATCCCATCATATTATTGTAACTATGGCAGTAGCAAAAACAGGTTCAGAAGCATACCCAGTCGGCCACTCTCCGCCATCAAATCTAGAAGACCAGACTGGAAATTGCATGTTCCAAAGGCAGCTGCATAGATATCCTTTACTGCCAAGGCTACTCCATATCCAGCTACATCTTGGAGTCTGCAGGGGAATGGAAAAGGACAAACTTAAGAACTCATGTGAATCATAATCACAAAGACTGAAATTTAACACAAAATAGTCAATGAATGATGCCTGAGCACTGAACTGCTCATTGTAACAAGCTAGCTAAGGCACAACAAGCATACTTCAGTTAATTGTTTCCCATACGGTGATTAAAGCCCAATTTTTTAATCCTATATTCCTATTATGGTCATACCAAGTTACTAAGCCTTGAGTGAAGATATTTTTTGTTTTGAGCTGCGGATGATGAGAATACTAGCAAAATTTGATGAATTGATGCTGAAATGGTCTTCAAAACACAGCTCCAGCAATTTATAAGGTAACTAAATACATAGCAAAACCTATAATATTTTAAAAGGTACAGACCAAAAATCAAATTTAAATGTAAGATACTTAGAGAGCTAGAAACTACATCATATTGCTTTTGAGGTTTGTGAGCACATATTAAATTTTTTCAAAACTATTGCAGCACACAATCACTTCCTTGTGAGAAGGGTTGTTAAAAGAATGTCAACGTTGTGGCCTAGCTCCATATCTCGCGATAGGGTTGATCGGTTAATTATCGGAATAATGTTGTTGGGTGCGATAAATTAAAGTCCAGCATGACAATACGATATGCCATGAATTTTGTTTCTTCACTCCAATTGTGGATCTCTTCCCAACATGGTATACGAGATGTTGTGAACTCTTTCGATGAAAGCTATTCTGATATTGACGAGGGTTAACTCGACAAATGTCCAATATGAAGGACTTAGGATCGGGGGAGTAGGGTGTCGGATGAAATCGAAGGTAAATCAGTCAAACAAGGTGTGTATCGAAAGTAAACGTAAGATTAAACTTGGCTTGCTTTTAATCTGTCCCTCTCCATCCTCTCCTGACCCCTATATATAGGTGGCCAGGTCTCAAAGATTGGGAGGGGTCCGATACAGATTACAGTATCGACATACGACATGAACTCGTATATCAACTAGTATTACAATTGGGCCTAGCTTAACGGGCCTCAGGGGTCCTTTAACTGATGGGCTCTATTATCTACACCCTTGTCAGTAGCCCCCGAGATTCTACCAGAATTGCAGATTCGGGTTGAATCTCAGATCTTTATTTCTTCGACTTGATGAATCTTCGACTTACTTCATATCTTCAAATCTTCAACTTCGAGTATCTTTCATTATACTATCTCACAAGGGGTTTTGATGAACAAGCCTGACAACTCTGACGGATCAAAAGGCCAATTAACTGCCGGAACAGATACTTGTCACCTACTTCAAATTCAATCCCCTTGGACTTGAATTCAGAAAACCGGTCAAACCCATTCTTTTGCCGCATTTAGGACTTACAAAGAATGAATCCCAGTGGTTCTCAGGGTACCCAGTGCGTCCACCAGGATTTTCTTCATGTCGTTGACACGGATAATTTCTAGCAGAGCGCATCCATGTGCGTATACCAGGCCACACAGGACAGATCCTGGGGTCTTACCTTCATGATATATTTCAATCATGACATTCGAATTTTGTCGCGATGACGCAACTCGAGAATCATACGTCGTAGCCTTGTTTGACTGTTTCAGTTCTAAAAATATTCAGGTTATTCAACCTTGATTAATATAAACTCCCTCCCGATGGTAGTAACGATGTTGTCCAAGTCTTCTTTCTCCTTCTTTACTCTCTTTATGCATGTGAAAGTTTCGTCGGGTGCGCGGCCAGCGCTCCCGATGGGAGTAGCCCCCGAGGCTATAGTCGAAAACATGTTTCGAGTATAGGCTCAAATAAATCATCTCTTCTATGATCACCAGGTAATAGCTTTATTTGATAATATCATCAGGTGCACGGCCAGCGCTCCCGATGGTAGTAGCCCCCGAGGCTATAGTCGAATCTTTTCGGGTATAGACTAAAAAATGAGTTTTTCTTCCTTGATTCCTCTGTATCTTTCATAACAGTTTTTCGTCAACTTCCCTGGTCATCATCAATACACAGACATGTCATACCAAACTTTTGCTGAATTCTTCCCATTAGTGTCCACTACTGTCATATTCTGATTTCCCCGTTACTCGAATTCTCGTGACGTCACTATAATTGCTCTGTATGTAATTTTGACTGGGTGCTAACCGTTACTTGTGGGTAGCGCAGTAATTTTGCAATTTTCCTGCCCGTTAGTGGGCTGCCGCTTCCGCTCCTTGCGCCACGTCTCAGCCCATGTTCCTTCATTAGGAAGCTATATAAGGGGGAGAGTGGGGATTTTACTGTTTACTAGTTCCTCGCTTCTGCCGCCGCCACCATTGCTGCAAACCTCGCACGCTTCTGAGCTCCTGCACAGCCCCCGTGCGCAACTCGTAGATGCGCGTCAAGACCCTTGCGCAAAAGAACAAGATGGGGAAAAACAACACTACCAATGCATCAACCAGCTGGGTGCCTTCTGAGTTCAAGCAAACGGATCTCACCAAGGCCCAGGCTGATGGTCTCATCGCCGACGGCGACCAGGTCATCTTCCCTAGCACCGAGCACATCCCCAAGCCCCCGAGCGGCTTCCGGGTGATGTTTCTTGCCTTTCTTTTACGCGGTCTCTCTTTCCCTGCCCACGAGTTCCTTCGTGGGCTTCTCTTTGTGTACGGTGTGCAGCTTCACCAGCTCACACCAAACTCAATTCTTCATATTGCTTGCTTCGTCCCCCTTTGCAAGTCTTTTCTGGGGATCGAACCCCATTTTCTTCTCTGGAAATTTCTTTTTCGGCTCCGCCCCAATGTTGCTTTATCAAAAAAGCCTGAGCTGGGCGGGGCTGTTATTTCTGTCCGTGCGGAGTCTCAGTACCTGGAATTTTCCATGGCTGCCTCAGTACAAGGTTGGAGGAAGAAGTGGTTTTACATCAAAGACCAGAAAATCTCTTCCTCTGACCAATACGGCATTGCCCCTTTTGATGCCGCTAAAGATCTGAAGAAATTGGCCTCGTGGGATTCGCCTCCCATGGAAGCTGAGATGGAGGATATCAAGCAACTGCTAGCTCACATTCAGGCTCTGAAGAGTGGTAGCGGAGGTGCACTGTTAGGGACTCAACTTATGGCATTTTTTCTGCAACGGCGAGTTCAGCCTCTTCAGCATCGTATTTCCAAACTTTGGTCATTCTTTGGCTTGGGAGATTCTTCTCGAGTATTTGATGATCTTATGGAGAAGAAGGATCTCGACAAGCGAGTGAGAGGTCTAACTACTCTCACGAAAGATCATGAAATTCCAGCTTTGGCCGATGGTTTCTTCGACTTCGAGCGTCCCTTACCTGCGGTACGCATTTTTTGCTCATAAATTTTATTCTTCTTGTTCTTGTGGTGCTGCTATTTTTCTGATAGTTTAGCAACTATGTTTTTGCAGGGCCATCAATTTCTTGTTTCTCGCCCTCCTCTTCCAGAGGGAGGACCTATTCAGGATGTTCCTATCTCTGGTGCGTCTGAAGCCCCCGAGGTTGAGGACAGCCAAGACAAAGATGAAGCCGAAGATTCGCTGGAAAGAACCAGCTCGACTATGTCGCCTCCTCCTGCACTTTCCGAAGATCTTGGCCTCGACAAGAAGAGGAAACGTGTCAAGGAGCTTCTTTCTTCGAGTACCTCCGCTCACAAGAATGTGGTCGGGGAAGCCTATGCTCTAGAGGATGAAGAAGAGCTTTTCGACGCCTTGGACTTGTGAGTTTTTTGCTGACTTGTTCATATACTTTTCTTTCTACCGACTTGCACAAAGTGTTTTACTCTTTTGTTTCTTTTTCAGTGATAACGAGGACCCGAAGAAGTGTGCTGCCACTCCTCCTATTGTTGATGCTCCTGTTATCGATGAACCACCCTCACAAGAGGCAGCTGTGGTGCCTAAGTCACCAGAAGCTGCTACCAAAAAGGCTGATTCTCGTGCTTCCAAACGCCTGAAGAAAGTGTCAGCGGCGAGTACTTCTCTCGACACCCCTCGGCCAGTTATCTCCACCGATGATGTAAGTGCTATATATTTTTGTTGTTTACTAGCTTTTGAACTGCTCTTCTCATGCCCTGCTTTGGACAGACTTTGATGAAAAAGTTCATCTCTTTGGGTACTGAATGTGTCGAGTTTTTGAAAGCAGTGAGGGCTTCTCATTTTAAGCTTTTTGCCATCCTATGTGTTTTATTTGCCTAACTTTGTGCCTCTCTGGCTCTTTTATCGAGCTTTCTTTCCCCTTCTTGTGCTGCAGATGCTTTGTCGGTGGCTAATGCTCGCATATCGTCTCTGGAAGCTGAACTCAAAGCTTCCAGAAAATCTTGGGATGTTGCCGCCGCTGCCAAAACCACTGTTGAGAAGTCCACTAAGTCAGCATTAGCTAGGGCGAAGAAAGCAGAGAAAGCACTTGCTTACGCTAATCAGGAGCGTATCCAGAGGGAGCAGGCCATAATTGAACGCCTTAATAAAATTTCGGCTCTTGCTGGAGGTAAATACCATGCTTTTCCCTTCTTCGTTGATTTACCCATTCGTATACTTACCGATGTATGCTTTCTTATTTTCTGTCTTTGTCCCTTTGGTTCTTTAGAACATACTGGGTGTCTTTGGCGCCCTTGCAACCGGACGATGATCCTCTAATGGCCGCGGTTAACTTGCTGGAGTCGAATTGGATATCTATCCAGGAGATCTTTGAGCTGGCTAGTCGCGTGCTAACGCAAATTTTCGTCGGGTTGTGGCCCAAGCAAAAAGCGGACGTGCCAGCTGCTGATCTGAAGAAGCTTGCAACGGCTTTCAACACCCCCGAAGATCCTATCCTTCTGATGAAGAGCCGCTCCATGAAGCGAGGTGCGGAGAGGGCCATTGCGCTTACTTATGCGCATGGCGAGGAGGTTAACTGGGAGAAGGTGAGCTCTTCCCGCGGTTGACCTCTTTCGGAGCTGCGGGGTTTCTTCGAGAAGGCGAAGAAGTACGCGCCAGGCATCGTGTCAATTATTTCTCCTTCAGCGGCTTCTTCAACCTCTGCTATGCCAGTTTCTTCGACTCCGGCAACAAGTGGGTCAATGCCTCCTCCCAACACTGGTGCTATAGCGACATTGGGTATGTGGAGTGGCGGTCTTTGTTATTCATCAATTGTGAACAACCTTATTTTATAGGATTCAATTTGTTACATTGTAATTAGATTCTTTTCTCAAGAGTTTTGTAGAATATGTTTGGATGTTTGATATACGATTATAATTAATTTCCATAGCAATGCACGGGTATTGTGGCCATGCCTACAGTTCAGAAGAATCTGATAATCACCAAAATTTTGCGTAGCTTTTCTGATAGATTCCTGGAGAGCGACAGCCTACACACCTTTTTTTACTCGGCCAGTCAGCCCATACTTAAAAACTCTCTCCTCATATTTGGCTAATTAAAGGATGAGCAACCAAGGCTAACAAAAAGAAATGAAAAGGGCCCAATCTCAACCCACTTGACAGTAGTCATAACGCTTCGGTCCTTACTCTCGCTCCCTGGAACATACGAGAGATAAATGTCGAGCTGCTCCAATGGCGGGTCAATATGAATTCCTCCTAATAGGGCACACCTAGACGGGGCCCCCTAGGTTTTGGGGGCCCAGGGCGGCCGCCCCTCACGACCCCCCTCAGCGCCGGGCCTGTGTTGTTCCAAAACGAAAGAGAAAGGAGTCCAAATCCTACTTTAGTTCAATCTAAAAAGTACAGACGTTCCATAGTTTTTCAAAAACGTGTGGAATACGAGTACTAATCCTACTTAGGCAGGGGAATCCTAAAATGAGTAGAATACAAATCCTAAACCTACTTAGCTCGAGGAATCCTAATTCGACTTAGACTGCTACAGTTTCTGCTATAAATTCCCATACTACAAATTATAAGGATCACGCCGGTGATCCTTGAGTTTTATCCCGATCTTTCACAGCGAGTCAAACCAGATAGAAATCTTCCAACAATGCGAAGAACATCACCTGAAGAAGAGGAACGAATCCAGCAAGCAACGTGATGAAGATCACGATGCCTCAAACCTGAGCCTGATAATTCTTGATGAACACAAGAACCCTCGCAGCAATCTTTATTTGGTAACACGATAGCGCCGTTTCCCCGGAGGGATGATACACGGTGGAGCACACGATAGTTTTAGACTAAACCACTAAACTCCCCTGCTGGCGCGTGGGTGACGGCACCAGAAGATTCCTTGTGCGTGGTGAATGACCAGCCAGTTGGGAACCCCAAGCGGAAGGTATGATGAGTATAGCAGCTAGTTTTCCCTCAGTTAAGAAACCAAGGTTTATTGTTCTTGGAGAGGAGAGACAAACGACTGAAGGTGATGCTTGCTAGCTTGCGACAACTTCGGACAATTTATATATGGCGCCTCATCCAAGCTTTGCTTGCTAGCTGCAACGCGGAACCTGCACACAACACAACCAAGTACTTCGTTCCCAACTTGCGATGAGGTTGTCAATCTCACCGGTTTGCTTGAAACAAAGGTTATGAGCGTATTGAGTGGAAAACAATAGAGTATGCGAGTAAAGTAAACAGTGCGAGTAAAGTAAACAAGTGATAGCAATATGATGGAAATAGGACCGGGATCCACAGTTCACTAGTGGTGTCTCTCCATAAGATAAATAACACATGCTGGGTAAACAAATTACAGTTGGGCAATTGATTGAATAAAGATAAACGTGATATGTCAAGAAGATCACTATGAGATTTACTCTGGACATTACAAAAAAATACATAGACCGCCATCCAACTGCATCTATGACTAATAATCCACTTGTGGCGAATCAATCCGAGAACTCCACAAGTATTAAGTTGCGAACAACAGATAATTGCATTAAGCAAAGTGTGTAATGTAAACAAAGCATATGCCCTTGAGCATATGAATGTTGTTTTCTCCCTAGTAGCAACAGCACATCTACAACCTTAGAGGTTTCTGTCACTCCCCCAGGTTAAATAGAGGCATGAACCCACTATCGAGCATAAATACCCCCTCTTGGAGTCACTAGCAACTACTCGGCCAAGATAGCTACTAACAACGGAGGGCATGCAAGATCATAAACAACATAGAGATAACAAAAGATAATATTCAGTACAACAACTTAATCATAAACACCAATATTCATCGGATCCCAACAAACCAAACATGTAGAATTACATAACAGTGATCTCAATCATGTAGGGCAGCTCATGAGATCTAAACATGAAGCACATGGTGGAGGAGACAACCATCTAGCTACTGCTATGGACCCATGGTCCAAGGTAGACTACTCACTCATCGCTCCGGAGGCAAGCATGGCGATGAAGAAGACCTCCGGTGGCGATTCCCCTCTCCGACAGGGTGCCGGGAAGAGCTTCTGACCCTCCCGATCTTTGGGTCGACAGCGGCGGCGGATCGCGATGTGTTCTGGAAAAGTGATCGGGTACTTAGGTTTTTTCTGTCGGGGGGTCTTTATAGGCGAAGGGGCGGTGTCAGAGGAGGGGCCAGGCCCCCTCACACCATGGCGGCGCGGCCAGGCCCCTGGCCGCGCCAGCCTGGTGAGTGGGGCCCTGGTGGCCCCCCTCCTACTCTTCTTCGGATCTCTGGAAGCTTCCGGGTAAAATAAGACTCCAGGAACTTGTTTCGTCCAATTCCGAGAATATTTCCTGTGTATCACTCTGAAACACAAAAACAGCAGAAAACAGGGAACTGGCACTGTGGCAACTCGTTAATAGGTTAGTTCCGGAAAATGCATAAAAGTGCCACGAAGTGTAACGATACATTAGGCAAATGGTGTAAAAACAAGCATGAAGCATCAAAAATTATAGATACGTTGGAGATGTATCAAGCATCCCCAAGCTTAACTCCTGCTCGTCCTCGAGTAGGTAAGTGATAACAAAAGAATAATTTTTGAGGTGACATGCACCTACACAATCTTGATCATGTATGTAAGCATTTGTGCGCTGGGATCATAAGAACTTAAAACATGGGCATGAAGATATAATCTTGACAATAAGAACTTAGCAACCATGTTGTAAACATGCAAATGAACACAAACAAAAGATCATGAAAATGAAACAATGAAAGTCAAACGTGTGTTCAAATCATAAGGAAAAACATACAAGTGGTTTTCAGCTTGTCCTTCAAAGAGAGCAAAACATAAATGCATAGGACACCTTCAAGTTTAAGAGGGCGACTAGATACAAATAATTTGAGAACAAGTGAAACCAACAATATGAATCAATCAATGAACTTTGGGACAATGCATATTATACTAAGAATGACAACTATGCTCTCTTAATGGTGCATAAAGAAAGAAGGTGGTGACTCAACATAAAAGTAAAAGAAAGGCCCTTCGCAGAGGGAAGCAGTGATTGCAAGTTTTATAACCTTCAAAAATTATGGTACTTACCGGCTTTGAGCTCTCATTGCCCCCATCATAAGCATCTTGAATGGTTAAAGTTAATGCGAGAACAATTATGAAGCATATGCATGACAAATCATAAGTTGAAAACCTCGTGTCCCGTGAATACGAGTACCCAAACCTCATGCTACTTTACTTAGAGTCCCAAGCAAGGCTCTTGTCATTGTAAGTATATGCATATCATTGAGAACCGCCAATGGGGTACCTCCGTGCCCGATGACATGGAACAAGCTGACACCAAAATGACAGGACAAGCAGACAATGAACACTTCGACATCTCTTTTATTTGCCTTTTGTTTAGCTTTTTATTGTGAGATGCGTCGTCGAATGTTCACCATGGGTATGCTGCAAATTTCCACTATGAATTATGCATGGCTTAGATTAGCGGCCCGGCGTTTCCCTAACACATATACAAACTCCATGATCCCCACAAGATTCCCAATTCATTTTACACCGCGGGCATCCATAAACAAAAGATCACGATATCAACTCAAATAAGAAGTGCAATGTTGAAAGCTTGCCCCATGACAGCATGGCTGCGCTAGAATCCAACTTACAACTTGCAAGCATAACAACTCAACATAAGAGACCACAATGTCAAATTTTTAAGAACAGGAAAAAGTAAAGTGTGCCTTCCGGTTCGTGAGAGCTTTACTGATCGAATTTCGCATAACACTGGTAAGAGTTTAATTTGAAGAGAAAATAAAAGCAAGTCAAATTTACTTGGAATAGCAAATTGCTAGTAGGTATGTATGGTGGACACTTTGGCAAACTTTGGCTTTTAGGAGTTGGATGCACGAGTAGAGCTCATACTCAGTACAAGGCGAGGGCTAGCAAAAGACTGGGAGCGACCAAATAAGAGAGCAATAATGGCCATAATCATGCAAAGCGACAAAGCGACATTAAAAGAAGCATAAGATGGCTTCAAAAGTCAAAAACTAAATGATCATGAAGGCTATTGGCGACTTTGTAAGAGTCTAACATGTGTGAGCATGCGCCAAGTCAACCCAAATAAAGCATCAAGGAGAAAACCAAAATAATGCTTCCATACAATAAAAACAACGCATGATTTTTTTCAAAGGCTCATTAAGCAATCTCAGTTATTTGAGACAAGTCATGCTACAGCAAAACCACTAAGCATACTATCAAAAAGACATCAAGCATGACATGAAAAAGCATAAGCTGCAGTCTACACAAGCTCCTTCTTGTACCACTATTTTGCACGAAGCTTTTTCTCTTTTCCAACACCATTTGAAATTTTTAAACACACCTCTTTTGATGAAAACCAATAAAGATCAGAGGCAAAAATACACCTTGATGAAAAGATATGGCAAGGTCTGAACGCAAATCAAGGCGAAAACGAAAACCAAAAGCAGTAGCGGAAAAAGAAGAACACCCGATGAACGATAAGAGTGAAAACGGAGTGTTCTTTGCAAATGAAAATGAGTACATCTCCTCCAAAGGAAATTTGTTGGGGTCCAACCATTTATTGCAGCAAACAAACAAACTAAACTAACTAAGAAAACTAAAACAACTAACGCTCCAAGAAAAACACATAGTGCATGAAGCAATAAAAATATAGCGTCTTGAAAGGTGACCTGATTTTTGCCGATGAAGAAGGGGTGCCTCGGGGGCATCCCCAAGCTTTGACGCTTGTACTTCTTGGATATTTCTTGGGGTAATGCATGGGCATCCCCAAGCTTGAGCTTTTGTCCATTCTTCAACTCATCTCATCATTCTCCAATCCCTACACTTGAAAACTTCCTTCATACAAAACTAAACACAAATCTATTAGCAACATTAGTGCAAGCATAACATATAATTAATCCTCTTTTTGCTTCAGGTTTCAACTCAAAACCACCACATATATAGTAAATACTACTGTAGCAACTTCTCCAAAAGTTCCGTGATCAAAAGAACTCAAAAGGAAGCGATAAAGTGGCAAACACAAATATTGGCAGAAATCTGTCAAAATAGAACAGCTGACAAAGGACGAATTTTTGAGGGGTTTTCTGTTGCTCAAATCAAAAAGTGTTCCACTAATAAAAGTTTGGATATAACCTGGGGCATATGCACAAGAAATCGCAGGTCCAAAAGATATACAGAGAATTTATATGAAATTTTACGGTGCAGCACCGAAAACAGTTTCAGGACAGCAACATCCCCAAATCTTTACCTCACTCGAATTAGAGGCTTCTCTTGGTACAAAAACAAAATAAACAAGATAAGGAGTGGTCATTACAGTAGTAATGACTTCCAAGACTCAAATAAAATAAAAAGTACTGAAAAGAAAACATTGGGTTATCTCCCAAGAGTGCTTTTCTTTAACGCCTTTGAGCTAGGCGCAGAAAATTGCGAATCAAGTAATATCAAGTGATGAAGCATCAAGATCAACTGCAGAAGTCTTGTCAATAAGGCATTGTATTTCATCCACATAAGTTTTAGAAGACCCTTTGTGATCATGCTTTGGTACATTATTTTCATCAAAAAGATTTTCAGGACAGATGCAGCCAAAATTATTTTCGAAAGCTTCACACAATCCCAAGAGCTTGCAAGGTATAGGTATTTCGGCTCCTTCATTGTTAGTACCAATAACCTTTATAGGCGAACCGAGTTTATTAAAACGTTTAAGAACTTTTCTAGCTTCAATAACGACATCTTTAAATTCTAAGTGCAAAGCTTCCAAGATAAAAGCTTTCTTTTTGGGATCTCAATTTCATGAAGCTTAAGGAACATGTATTGCATAAAAGGATTAAGACTAGCAAACCTAGTTTCCAACATGTGAATCAAATAAGCAGAAGCAACTTCAATACTAGGAGCTAGCTCAACCAAAGATTTCTCCTCAACTTCCTCATGCATACTAATGTGATTAAAGAACTCCTCAATGTTACTTTTGCCAATAATCGAACCACTACCTACTGAGAGGTCCTCCAGAACGTACTTAGGGATCAACATGATGAACTAAAAGTAAAGAAATAACAACTACCAAGGATTCTAAATTTTTTTTTGGGGTTTTGATATAAAACGATGCAGGTAAAATAAATAAGTAAAGCAAAACAATAACAAAGTAAAGGATGTGCGTGCGAAAACTCCCCTCGCAGAAGTCTTCTACTTCCTCCCCGGCAATGGCGCCAGAAAATTAGCTGCTGGCGCGTGGGTGACGGCACAAGAAGATTCCTTGTGCGTGGTGAATGACCAGCCAGTTGGGAACCCCAAGAGGAAGGTATGATGAGTATAGCAGCTAGTTTTCCCTCAGTTAAGAAACCAAGGTTTATCGTTCTTGGAGCGGAGAGACAAACGACTGAAGGTGATGCTTGCTAGCTTGCGACAGCTTCGGACAATTTATATATGGCGCCTCGTCCAAGCTTTGCTTGCTAGCTGCAACGCGGAACCTGCACACAACACAACCAAGTACTTCGTTCCCAACTTGCGATGAGGTTGTCAATCTCACTGATTTGCTTGAAACAAAGGTTATGAGCGTATCGAGTGGAAAACAATAGAGTATGCGAGTAAAGTAAACAGTGCGAGTAAAGTAAACATGTGATAGCAATATGATGGAAATAGGACCGGGATCCACAGTTCACTAGTGGTGTCTCTCCATAAGATAAATAACACATGCTGGGTAAACAAATTACAGTTGGGCAATTGATAGAATAAAGATAAACGTGATATGTCAAGAAGATCACTATGAGATTTACTCTGGGCATTACAACAAAATACATAGACCGCCATCCAACTGCATCTATGACTAATAATCCACTTGTGGCGAATCAATCCGAGAACTCCACAAGTATTAAGTTGCGAACAACAGATAATTGTATTAAGCAAAGTGTGTAATGTAAACAAAGCATATGCCCTTGAGCATATGAATGTTGTTTTCTCCCTAGTAGCAACAGCACATCTACAACCTTAGAGGTTTCTGTCACTTCCCCAGGTTAAATAGAGGCATGAACCCACTATCGAGCATAAATACCCCCTCTTGGAGTCACTAGCAACTACTCGGCCAAGATAGCTACTAACAACGGAGAGCATGCAAGATCATAAACAACATAGAGATAACAAAAGATAATATTCAGTACAACAACTTAATCATAAACACCAATATTCGTCGGATCCCAACAAACCAAACATGTAGAATTACATAACGGTGATCTCAATCATGTAGGGCAGCTCATGAGATCTAAACATGAAGCACATGGTGGAGGAGACAACCATCTAGCTACTGCTATGGACCCATGGTCCAAGGTAGACTACTCACTCATCGCTCTGGAGGCAAGCATGGCGATGAAGAAGACCTCCGGTGGCGATTCCCCTCTCTGGCAGGGTGCCGGGAAGAGCTTCTGACCCTCCTGATCTTTGGGTCGACGGCGGCGGCGGATCGCGATGTGTTCTGGAAAAGTGATCGGGTACTTAGGTTTTTTCCGTCAGGGGGTTTTTATAGGCGAAGGGGCGGTGTCAGAGAAGGGGCCAGGCCCCCTCACACCATGGCGGCGCGGCCAGGCCCCTGGCCGTGCCAGCCTGGCGTGTGGGGCCCTGGTGGCCCCCCTCCTACTCTTCTTCGGATCTCTGGAAGCTTCCGGGTAAAATAAGACTTCAGGAACTTGTTTCGTCCAATTCCGAGAATATTTCCTGTGTATCACTCTGAAACACAAAAACAGCAGAAAACAGGGAACTGGCACTGTGGCAACTCGTTAATAGGTTAGTTCCGGAAAATGCATAAAAGTGCCACGAAGTGTAACGAAACATTAGGCAAATGGTGTAAAAACAAGCATGGAGCATCAAAAATTATAGATACGTTGGAGACGTATCATCCCCTAAACCCTAGACTGCTGGCCTCCTTATATAGATGGCCAGAAAACTATTGGGCTTGGACAGGCCCAAACCCAAAACACAAATAACCCTAAGTGGCCCACAACTTGACCTAGCTACTAAATAACATAAACATGAATATAAATTTCTGACACAACCTTAGACTAATTATTACATATCGTGGAGTCCTGAAATTGGGCTTCACCTCCTCCTTCGTGCCCATATCATCCTCGCCCCTTTCAAAAAGCATTGTCCCCAACGCGTGAGGGTCTGCTTGAAAGGGTGGCAGAATATCAACTATAGCACCACGCATATTCACCATCTTCAAGTCTTGCTTGCCTTCCTCACCACATCCTCCCTCTTGGCCTGCTCGACTTGATACATCCCTGGGTGGTTGCACCTCTTTTCTACGCCAAATGAACTTGTACTTAGACGCCTCCACCTTCTTCTTCTCAACCCTTGCTGGAACCTTGTGTTGCAGAACATAAACCCGCTTAGCACGACCCTGCAAAGTAGTAATTCCTGGGCCACACAACTGACGAACACGTCCATCCTTGCCTTTGTGCACATGTACTGCTGCTCCAACAAAACATTTCTGAGGTGTTCTCACAAAACTGTGGTTGACTACCCGCGGCACCATATGCAGCAGAACACAATCAACACCACTGTCATCAGTCTGAACACCCATGTCAACACGAACTGGAAGTGGAACACATGGAAAACAGGCTGACATATCCTTCCCTGCATCAATAAGAGGCTTGACTTCAACCGGCTTGTCACTAACAAGAACAACTGGCTTGTCATCTACAGGCTTGGCTGAAACAATATCACCACTGACGCTCTTCGCATCATGCTCCTCAAGCTGCACCTGAGCTAGCCCTGGTTGTGGCTTAGCTTTATGCAACTTCTCCTTGCGAACCACCAACACAACATCGGACTTGATTTGATCATCTCTCATAGGCTTCAAAGTCCGCTGTTTGCCATCATGCACAAAAGAATATGTATTTGCTCTCCCAGCATGCATAGTATTGCGATCATACTGCCATGGACGTCCAAGTAACATCCCACACACCTCCAATGGCAACACATCGCATTGCACCTCATCAACATAGTCATCAACTGTAAATGGCACACGCACCTTGTGAGTAATCTTCAGCATACCGCAACTATTAACCCACTCAACATGCCTCGGTTCTGGAATATGGCATGTGGATAAACCCAAAGCCTCCACAACTGCCTTGCTAATGCCATTACAGTAACTACCACTGTCAATCATCAACTTGCATGCTTTGCCTTTATATTATGCACTGCGCCTAAAATAAATTCCATCGCTGGCCTCTATCCGCTGTCATACAAGTCTCATCATGTACTCTTTTGAGTTGCATATTCAGCCCACTCAATGGTACAACCTCCTCCACGATATCCTTGACAACATCAACCGCTGACAATGCAGAATTCGTGGCTGCCACCTTGCTAACTGTCGGCAATGGAACAACTATCAACTTCTCAGGAGTAGTCACAGCTGTTGCGACCTTCGGTATAGGAGCTATGCTCTTGCCAACATCCTCTATCCCATGCACAACCTTGGGTGGCTGCTTAATTTCTTCTATGGTTACCATGGGCTTTGGAGAAGGAACCACGGTACTATATGGTATAAAGCACTCTCGTAGAAATTTCCTAAAATTCGCCCAAGTTGCAGAGGTAATACTCTTCTCCCGCAACGCTTTATGCCACCAACTGTATAGCTTATCATTCACGCGTCGGTCTGCAAGAGCCAAATGTGTAGAATCATTTATGTTGTGATCATAGGTAGCACATATGTAGAAACCCTGTAGCATATGATGTTTCCATGACTCAAACTCTTCAGCTGTTGCATCGTTAGTCAGTTGCCAATTGATCTCATATTCATCATATGCTAAAACACCGTCCAACAAGTCAAGATAGTCATTAAAAATATCACCTGACTTTTTGCCACAGTGACACCTGTAGCCATAATAATCACCCGAAAAAGAATCATCTTGTATGTACTAGTGCCCAGCCCTCACTGATGGCTGAAAAACTCTTATTGAAGTGCGTGAAATAACCTTCCGATAGGCAAAATTTCTGCTGAAAACTTATACCAAATAGTGGACAAAGAAACACGGATGCTGATACTCACGCAAGGCTGAGATTGGGCGCTCACGGGGCTGGTTTCGGCAGGCAGCACGCGCAGGCGAGGAGCTGACGCGGGGCAATCTGTCCAGACCTACTGTGCACCGCAGGCGCGGCCAGGTCTCGCGGAGAGGCAGAGGCCGTCTGAGGTCTAGCGACCCTGGACGGTCGCCACAAGGCGTGCACCGAGCAACCCGCTCCCGTTCAGATTGAGCCGGCCCACGAAGACGCCAGGGGCACGCGGGGCTGCGAGCTATCCCAGACGAGGTGATGTTCCTCGATCGCGGGACGCTCACGGCGCGAGCGAGAACTTTCGCGTGACCACGGAGCGTTTCTGTGGTCAGGCGCGATCTGCTGCTTTTTTTAGCGACCGGATCTGGCCAGCGCTTGGGACTCAGGCAAACCGAACGTGATAGTGCAAATCGACTCTGGCATGGCGGTGATCAAGCTTGCCAACGATCGGTCCGGCGGCGACCGAGCTGCACACGGAAACAGAGATCCAAAAACAACACCAACATAGCGCTCCTCAATCTGCTCTCTGTCCCCCACGATCTGAAGAACCACGCCAAGAAAAACAACCACAATCTGATTTGTGTAGCGGAAATCAATCTCCTATTCCTAATCTGCAAACTGCCCGGATGAACAATCAGCAGATCGATCTCGCCGTGAGCAACCCAGAAATCCAACGCAGATATCTGATCTGAAAACTCTTCAAACAAAAATAATCCATAGAACAATCAATCTGAAATACTCGCGGTGATAAACCCAGAAATCTGATACCACATGATAAGGATCACGCCGGTGATCCTTGAGTTTTATCCCGATCTTTCACAGCGAGTCAAACCAGATAGAAATCTTCCAACAACACGAAGACCGTCACGTGAAGAACAGGAATGAATCCAGCAAGCAACGTGATGAAGATCACCATGCCTCAAACCTGAGTCTGATAATTCTTGATGAACACAAGAACCCTCGCAGCAATCTTTATTTGATAACACGGCAGTGCCGTTTCCCCGAAGGGATGATACACAGTGGAGCACACAATAGTTTTAGACTAAACCACTGAACTCCGCTAAATCCTAGATTGTTGGCCTCCTTATATAGATGGCCAGAAAACTGTTGGGCTTGGACAGGCCCAAACCCAAAATACAAATAACCCTAAGTGACCCACAACTTGACCTAGCTACGAAATAACATAAACATGAATATAAATTGCTGACACAACCTTAGACTAATTATTACATATCGTAGGTTCTCCTAGCGTGCCAATCTGCAACAAGCTTCCCTCATCTTGGTGGAGTCCTGAAATTGGGCTTCACCTCCTCCTTCGTGCCCATATCAACAAAGCTTTCCAGATCAACTTGTCACTACAGCTAGCTTAGATTCGACTTAGCTTCTTAGCAAGTCAGGCAGCTCCTCTGCTCCTCTGAAAAAAGCTTAGGTTCGTGCTCCTTCCTTCCCCTATTAACAGAGGCGTTAATTTCCAGTCATGTCATGGTCATTGAAAGTTTAGCTTCTTATGTACTCTCAATGCTCAGCCTGTGCGATGATCTAAAAACTCGTTCAGACCCTGATCGGTGGTGTGTTGCATCTTCGTTAATCTCTGTCCGACTCCTTCTCGTTTTCTTAGAGCTAGCTGCCTGCCTGCCGTGCATAACATAACTATCTGCCTTGCATTTTATTTTCTTGTTTGAGTGTGCATTCTGACGCTCCAACTAGACTTCAATTCTGTGGCCAGAGCTTGGCAACACTTCCTTGTCAAGACTCGACACCTAGCCAGCCAAAAAATTCATATATTCTCTGAACTAGAAAAGTCACGCATCTATTGCTTTTTCGTTGGCTTCTACTATTTTTAAAGTTACATTATAGGTTAAAAATGAACTGAGATGAAATTTTGTATCATGTAAAAATCAGAACTTTTAACACAAAAGTTTGGGGTTGTAGGAGAAGGGTACTTACTTGTCTTTTCTTGCCATATTAGTAGTCAGTTAGTTGTAAAGTTTAACCTATCGTGTAGACTGAACCTTGAAAGAAACTGCCAATAGATTTTCTGCAAAAACAGATAAAGGTACATGAAATAAAATGCAGTAGATGGTCTCCACTGACTGATCACTACCAAAAATTAGCAAAGTGTTCATTGATTTGCAAATATTAGTTCATGACTTCCTATCGATTTCTCAAAGTGCTTAATTTTAATTTGATACATACAATATACAGATTATGATGCAGACTAGACATCTTGGTCGCAATCTGAAGTCATGGATGTAAAGGAAGAAAGAAGAAAAAAAAGATAGAGAGCGGTATGCACGGATGATGGATGAAGAAAAAAAGAGAAACTAAAAAAATGTCGTGAAGCCTACCAACAAAAAAAAACAAGAAGAGGCCAAGAAGCAAAGCATGCCAAGCAAAGATTCCATTGCGATTGTGAACCCAACATATATCACAACAGAAGAAGTAGGTGCTTCTACCTTAAATGAGAGACAAAGAAAGCCCGTGAGTCCAGGAGAAAGACAAACATTTCTACATCGCCGTAACGAATAGTTCTCGACAAAACAGAGAAAAACTACTCCATTATCATCACAAGAAAACACATATGTGATGAACAACGGCAACTATCGCAGAAAACAACCACAAGTCCTGATTAACGGTAATACTATCTAAACAGCCAAAAGTACTTATTAATATGTACAACTAACCATCTTTCTTGGACAGGAATCCCATATTCATTGAGTCCAACCAAAACACCACATTCATTCTGCAATGATGGTGAACACGGTAAGGCTATCGATGCCATAATATCAATGATGAAAATGGCAATGATGACATACAAACTCTGAAGCCACCAGATGTAATGATTAACGGTAATACTCTAAATTATTTATAGCACTCATAGATTCCATAAACAATCTACGGTATGAACAACTAACCATCTTTCTTGACAGACATCCCCTCTTTGGCTTGTCCAACAAACAAAGACATAGAAGCTCCAACACAATCATTCTGCAATGATGATGATCAAGGTATGGTTATCAATTTCATACTCCCTCCATCCCGGTTTTAAGGGCATAATTTGCAAATCCCTTTGCCCTAGGTGATCTATCATTGGTGGTAAGATTTGCTCTTTGTTCCCATTTAAACACTCATTAATTAATAAAAAAGCGCATGCGTTGGTTGTTTGGCCTTGAAAATACAAAAACTGCTCATGCAAAGCTGCTAATTAAACACCTTAAATGCTAATATGCCTAGGAGGTGGGGGTATTTTGGGATTGCATGATTTGCGAATTGTGCCCTTAAAACCGGGATGGAGGGAGTAACATTATTATGGAACACGTAGAAAGAATGTACAATCAAATTTTGCTGCGCAAGTATGCTGAAGTCATATTTAAACCTTTAGAGATTACAAATCAAGCAAGACGTGATAATAATAGAGCTCGACGAAATAATTTGACGGCAAAGCAAAAGGAGGATATTAATGCATGTAGACGCAGCCCGACAAAATAAAGCTCTCCTTAAAAGGCAGAAAATATCCATGCCAGAGAGGCAGGATGATGACACATGGCGAAAGGAGATTAATGCATGTAGAAGAGCAGACCGGCAGAACAAACACCTAGATGAACGGAACGCGCAACAAAGGGCTAGCAGGAAAAATATATCAACTGAAGAGAGGCAGCAGGAGAATGCAAGGCGACGCTCATCTATGCAAAGCATAAGCGAAGAAAAGAGGGCAAGACACCTAGCTCAGCGTCGGGCAAATGCTGAGGCTAGGAGAAACACACCATGCACTGAATCAATCGTGATGCAGTGCCCACATACAGCAACTTTTCCAACGATAAACCTGGCATCGGACATACATGGAACACCCGCTAAAGAGGGAACCTCTTCGCCTCCATGCTCCCCTTCAACGAGCATGCCAGAGTATACCATCAGAACCGTCGGTAACACAAAGGATCTTTACTCCCTATATTTATTTACTAGTTAAATACCCGTACGTTGCTACGGCTCTAATCATAAAATCTCATGCCACATATGTAAATCGTAAAAGATACATAATAATTTATTTGAGGTCCCTATAAAACAAGCTACACAAGTTATTACCTTCATTGCCTCGATCTCAATAGATCGTCTTTTCTATAGCTCCCCAACCCAATGCATCCCCTAAAGGTATCCTCCACTCGACGTTGCTCTTAGAGCTTGCTATGGCATAAAAATACTGAGTGGGGAAAAGTGAGCACAACTAAGCAACCAGGGGTATGAAATTAGAAATTCCTAAAAATTATGTAAAAATTTAAATAATTTATTTAGAAGTGTGTAATTGCAAGACACTGGTGATTATAAAAATAGTAGTTTGAAGATTCAAAACAATCCAAAAAATACATTGATTTAGTGGAGAACTATAACAACATGTAAAAAAACTTAACTCAAAATATCATATATTCGGGGATAATACAAAAAGAACACAAAGTATGACATCTAAAGTAGTGAATGGTACACAATTTGAAATCTCTCAAATTAATCAGATTTGTTGTTTTTACATAGCCTCGAATATGAAGTATATTTCGAGTTCGAACGGCAGAATTCAAGCTGGCAGCAGAGATCAACCTCAGATCGTGCATGCATGAGGCTACATGTACGTGTTAATCTCTCAGCTGATAATTTGAAACGATGCTTAGAAAGCAATGTTGGTAGTTCGCACGCCATGGAAGCGGCCGTCAGACTCATGTGTCTTTTTTTCTCTTGCTTAAAAACAGGGACTCCTAATGCGCTTGTTCTACTGTATGATAATTTCAGAGCTGAATCATTGCATTGATTATTTAGTAAATTACTGAAGAAGTAGAACTAAACTGTAAAACAACCAAAAGGATAAGGTATTCTATCTGTTTCTTTCAGTTCAGATCGAGATCTTCCCAAATTCTCCATTGGGAAGAGCTTGGCCTGGAGCAAGCGCTGCAGCTCGCCCGTTGATTTGCTCACGAGCACATGCACATGCCTCCTCCAGCTCCTGCCGAGCTCTCGCCGGCCGCACGCGAGCTCCGTCTCCCCTCTCTTCTTCTTTCTCTCCCTGGCTTCCCATTATGGTATCCCTGCAGCTGCACCCCGCGCGCACGCCTGCGCCACGCCCGCAAGTTCCCGGTCAACCGTATGAACACCCCGCTCCTCTACGACTGCAACTGCCCTGCTCCTCGCCACCAGGAGCCCTGCTCCGCCCGCACCCGTGCACACCTCGGCCAGGGGCTCGGTGCCCCGACCTGCGCCCCCGTGCGGCCGGGCCTCCGCGCAACAGTGTTAGGTTCATTCTCATCTATAGTAGTAGACAATCTCAGGGTTCATCGATTACAGAAGAATCGTTCCTAACTCGAGGAATTGCTTTGAGCTAGATGGGGATCTTGATCTGGTTCAGCTACTCTTGTCTTACAAGCTAGACGGCATCAGCCGCATATTCAGGCCTGCCTCCTTCCTAGCTACGGTTGCAATTATTTAGCGGTGCCATACTACATTTAGACAATTGCTTAGAGGGTCTTTTTTTGACCAAATTCGTAAAATACAAATATTTTAAAAAAATGTAAATTTTATAGATGTGAAATATCATATTTGCCCTCTACCTTAGATAGACACGAATGTCAAAGCAGGCGTTCCCTGTCAACTCCGGCGGTCAAATCCGGCTACCACCGCCGGCATAGATCCGGTGTCCACCGTCGGCGGAGATCCATGTCAAGCTTCTTGGTCGATCCTTCCGGTCCCTCTCTCTCCCGAAACCCTCCGCTTCCAATCGATTGACATCGAGTTGTCGTAATGGCGGCGGCGCTCCGGTCCTTCGTGGGGCTCTCCCTCCGACGCACAACGGCTGCCCTGGCGAATTCGTCTCACCTCTCCTCCGCTGGCGGCGCGTAGGTGCCCAGAGGCGGTAGCCACCGCGGCCAGATCCCGTCCGTACCTGTCCCGTTCGGACCGAGGAAGAAGAAGACCATATAATAATCAAGCGACTTTACCGGTTAAGTAAAATGCGTAACCCGTAATGTACAGAAAGCAATGATGGACTAGCTGGCTTGTTCTAACGCAGCGACCTACAGGTTGCAAGCTCGAATCCTGCGAGCCGCACAACGGGGAGCCTTTTTGCCAATTAATTCGGCCCTGATAGGTGGCCCCTGACTGTCAGCCTCTAAGCGTAGGAAAGATCAGAGGCAGTACCGGTTGGCCCCATAGGTCAGCACAGCGGATTGACCCAGCTATAGTAACAAAAGTTTTTGGCAGTATTTAAATTTTCACATACAATTCTAAAAGTGTTTAAAATTGCAAAAAATACATATCTTTTTATCTGTGACTCTAATTTTAAAGTACTATATATGAAAGTGCATCAGAAAAATCTGAAAATTCTTTTTTTCTATTCAATTAGGTTTTTCATTTTTGAACTTTTTTGAACCATATTTCGTTAGATTTTGAATTTTTCTATAGCAAATTTTTGAATCTTGACCCCATTTTTGGCAGCGATGTGCATATTTCCATTGCCAACAACTTTCGTAACTAGGTTATTTTGCGTTTCCATTAATAAAATGGATTTTCCATTTAATTAGTGTCCAAAATGTCCAAAATAGGTGGTTTTTTGTGAAGTGGCTACCAAGGTCAGTGTGCATAACTCCAACACTCCAATTTTCACATATAGGGAACATTGTAAGCATGCAAGATCCAGGGTTTCAAGAATTTTATCGGCCCGCATCCATATACTAAATTATTTTTGAGCTAAATCCATTTAAATGCAAATTTGAACTAGAGCTACATAAACTACACCTCAAAAAAAATTACAGAAAATACCTGGAGGTGCCCTGAAGGTTTGGGACCCCATAACCCATCCCAAACTTGGGGGCCCCACCAACCTAGCACATACGGCGGGCACCGCGAGTTTGACCTAGATTTGAAATAGGGGCAAAGGAAATTCAAAAAAATTCAAAAAAATGTAAAACCAGTGCATGGAGTCATGATATGTGATGTAGTACCTAGGAAAAATAGCAAACATGGCATACCAACATTTCATGGAAAAACTCTTTACAAAAAATGCCACTAAGGAGGACTTCACTTGGCTTTCTACCCAATTGAGCTAGGTTTGTGCAAGTTCTATAGTAAACTTTATTATCTTGACCCCATTTTTGGCAGTGATGTGCATCTTTCCATTGCCAACAACTTTCGTAACTAGGGTTTTTTGAGTTTCCATTGATAAAATGGATTTTCCATTTTATTAGTGTTCAAAATGTGCAAAACAAGTGGTTTTTTGTGAAGTGGCTACCAAGGTCATTGTGCATAACTCCACCACTCCAATTTTCACATCTAGGGAACCTTGTAGGTAGGCAAGATCCAGGGTTTCAAGAATTTTCTCGGCCTGCAGCCATATACTAAATTATTTTTGAGCTAAATCCATTTAAATGCAAATTTGAACTAGAGCTACATAAAATACACTTCAAAATTTTTTAGGGAAAATACCTGGAGGTGCCCTGATGGTTTGGGACCCCATAACCCATCCCAAACTTGGGGGCCCCGCCCACCTAGCACATACGGCGGGCACCGCGAGTTTGACCTAGATTTGAAATAGGGGCAAAGGAAATTCAAAAAAAAATCAAAAAAATGTATAACCAGTGCATGGAGTCATGATATGTGATGTAGTACCTAGGGAAAATATCAAATATGGCATACCAACATTTCATGGAAAAACTCTTTACAAAAAATGCCACCAAGGAGGACTTCAGTTGGCTTTCTACCCAATTGAGCTAGGTTTGTGCAAGTTCTATAGTAAACTTTATTATCTTGACCCCATTTTTGGCAGTGATGTGCATCTTTCCATTGCCAACAACTTTCGTAACTAGGGTTTTTTGAGTTTCCATTGATAAAATGGATTTTCCATTTTATTAGTGTTCAAAATGTGCAAAACAAGTGGTTTTTTGTGAAGTGGCTACCAAGGTCAGTGTGCATAAATCCACCACTCCAATTTTCACATCTAGGGAACCTTGTAGGTAGGCAAGATCCAGGGTTTCAAGAATTTTCTCGGCCTGCAGCCATATACTAAATTATTTTTGAGCTAAATCCATTTAAATGCAAATTTGAACTAGAGCTACATAAAATACACTTCAAATTTTTTTAGGGAAAATACCTAGAGGTGCCCTGATGGTTTGGGACCCCAGAACCCATCCCAAACTTGGGGGCCCCACCCACCTAGCACACACGGCGGGCACCGCGAGTTTGACCTAGATTTGAAATGGGGGCAAAGGAAATTCAAAAAAAATCAAAAAAATGTAAAACCAGTGCATGGAGTTATGATATGTGATGTAGTACCTAGGAAAAATACCAAACATGGCATACCAATATTTCATGGAAAAACTCTTCACAAAAAATGCCACCAAGGAGGACTTCACTTGGCTTTCTACCCAATTGAGCTAGGTTTGTGCAAGTTTTATAGCAAACTTTATTATCTTAACCCCATTTTTGGTAGTAATGTGCATCTTTCCATTGCCAACAACTTTCGTAACTAGGGTTTTTTGAGTTTCCATTGATAAAATGGATTTTCCATTTAATTAGTGTCCAAAATGGCCAAAACAAGTGGTTTTTTGTGAAGTGGCTACCGAGGTCAATGTGCATAACTCCACCACTCCAATTTTCACATATAGGGAACCATGTAGGTAGGCAAGATCCAGGGTTTCAAGAACTTTCTCGGCCTACAGCCATATACTAAATTATTTTTGAGCTAAATCCATTTAAATGCAAATTTGAACTAGAGCTACATAAAATACACTTCAATTTTTTTCAGGGAAAATACCTGGAGGTGCCCTGAAGGTTTGGGACCCCAGAACCCATCCCAAACTTGGGGGCCCCACCCACCTAGCACACACGGCGGGCACCGCGAGTTTGACCTAGATTTGAAATGGGGGCAAAGGAAATTCAAAAAAAATCAAAAAAATGTAAAACCAGTGCATGGAGTTATGATATGTGATGTAGTACCTAGGAAAAATACCAAACATGGCATACCAATATTTCATGGAAAAACTCTTCACAAAAAAGCCACCAAGGAGGACTTCACTTGGCTTTCTACCCAATTGAGCTAGGTTTGTGCAAGTTTTATAGCAAACTTTATTATCTTGACCCCATTTTTGGCAGTGATGTGCATCTTTCCATTGCCAACAACTTTCGTAACTAGGGTTTTTTGAGTTTCCATTGATAAAATGGATTTTCCATTTAATTAGTGTCCAAAATGTCCAAAACAGGTGGTTTTTTGTGAAGTGGCTACCAAGGTCAATGTGCATAACTCCACCACTCCAATTTTCACATATAGGGAACCATGTAGGTAGGCAAGATCCAGGGTTTCAAGAATTTTCTCGGCCTACAGCCATATACTAAATTATTTTTGAGCTAAATCCATTTAAATGCAAATTTGATCTAGAGCTACATAAAATACACTTCAATTTTTTTCAGGGAAAATACCTGGAGGTGCCCTGAAGGTTTGGGACCCCAGAACCCATCCCAAACTTGGGGGCCCCACCCACCTAGCACACACGGCGGGCACCGCGAGTTTGACCTAGATTTGAAATGGGGGCAAAGGAAATTCAAAAAAAATCAAAAAAATGTAAAACCAGTGCATGGAGTTATGATATGTGATGTAGTACCTAGGAAAAATACCAAACATGGCATACCAATATTTCATGGAAAAACTCTTCACAAAAAATGCCACCAAGGAGGACTTCACTTGGCTTTCTACCCAATTGAGCTAGGTTTGTGCAAGTTTTATAGCAAACTTTATTATCTTGACCCCATTTTTGGTAGTGATGTGCATCTTTCCATTGCCAACAACTTTCGTAACTAGGGTTTTTTGAGTTTCCATTGATAAAATGGATTTTCCATTTAATTAGTGTCCAAAATGTCCAAAACAGGTGGTTTTTTGTGAAGTGGCTACCAAGGTCAATGTGCATAACTCCACCACTCCAATTTTCACATATAGGGAACATTGTAGGAAGGCAAGATCCAGGGTTTCAAGAATTTTCTCGGCCTGCATCCATATACTAAATTATTTTTGAGCTAAATTCATTTAAATGCAAATTTGAACTAGAGCTTCATAAAATACACTTCAATTTTTTTTAGGAAAAATATCTGGAGGTGCCCTGAAGGTTTGGGACCCCAGAACCCACCCCAAACTTGGGGTCCCACCCACCTAGCACACACGGCGGGCACCACGAGTTTGACCTAGATTTGAAATGGGGGCAAAGGAAATTCAAAAAAATAAAAAAATGTAAAACCAGTGCATGAAGTTATGATATGTGATGTAGTACCTAGGAAAAATACCAAACATGACATACCAATATTTCATGGAAAAACTCTTCACAAAAAATGCCACCAAGGAGGACTTCACTTGGCTTTCTACCTAGTGCATGGAATCATGATATGTGATATACTACATACGAAAAACACCAAACATGACATACCAATGTTGCATAGAAAAAACTCTCCAGAAAAAATGGCACCAAACACAATTCTATGCACGATTAATGATTAAACATTGAATATTCAACTTTTTGCTTTGAATGGCTATGCCGGTATAGCAAAAGATGCTTCTTCATTTTTTTTGATAAAATTTCATATGTAACACTTTTAATGTAGAGCTATAGATATAAAGATATATTTTTTGTAAGTTTAAACATTTTTTATGTACTATTAATGATTAAACATTGAATATTCAAATTTTTGCTATGAATGGCTATGTGTGAAGAGCAAAAGATGCTTCTTCATGTTTTTTAATAAAATTTTATATATAACACTTTTAATTTAGAGCTACAGATAGAAAGATATGATTTTTATAAGTTTAAATATTTTTTTGAAATTGCATGTTAAAATACCCTGTTAGAAACTTTTGTTACATTGGATTAGATTAGCTCGCCGCTGTGGCTGACCCGTGCAATCAACTACTGACATGGCGCTGACATGGTTTGTTGGAGCCCAAGTGGTTGACAGACGGACCCCAAATGTTAGCTCAATATGTAGCAAAAAATGGCCACAGCGTGTGCATGTTAAAATACCCTGTTAGAAACTTTTGTTACATTGGATTAGATTAGCTCGCCGCTGTGGCTGACCCGTGCAATCAACTACTGACGTGGCGCTGACATGGTTTGTTGGAGCCCAAGTGGCTGACAGACGGACCCCAAATGTCAGCTCAATATGTAGCAAAAAATGGCCACATCGTGTGTGACTTGTGGAATTCGAACTCGCAACCTGTCCGTATTGGAAGGGCTGTACTAACCAGCTGAACCATGTTTCCTAATTGATTAGTGTACGTTGCGATTTTAATTGAACATAGCGTTCTGCCACGACTAGATCTTCTTCCTCCTCGATCTGTTAGAGGAAAAGCTCGTATAGAGCGTTGACCATTCTTCCTCGCCCAGCTCCGGGCGCCCGCGACCGCCGTGTCGTGCTGCCTCGCCCAGATCCAGCGCGCACGCGACCGCCGTGTCTTGCTACCTCGCGCAGCTCCGACGCTCCGCGACCGCCGTGCTGTGCTGCCTCGCCCAGCTCCGGCGCGCCCGCGACCGCCGTGCTCTACCCTGTTTGTGCAGCTCCTGGCTATGCGCGACCACGCGGCAACATCCCCGTAGGTGCCGATTGGGAGCTCACGGCGACCCACCGTGGCTGAGATTGGAGCTCCCGGCGAAGACCTTCGTGGCCTCTCCAACGTCATGTCCTCTGTCCCAGGCACAACGCGGTGTCTCTAATTCGCCTCGGTCACCGGCGCGAAAGAGAAGATGCCTCGTACATTTCTAGGTGAAAGATGGCCGGCGGCGTATGTGGCGGCGGCCGCCATGACGGCGCTGTCGACAGCGTCCAGGTGAAAACGAAGAATGGGCAAAATAGTCATTTCGTATGGCAAGTCAGGCCCACCAAGTTTGTCCTCACATGAATTCTGTTAAAAATGACCCTCTGAGCAATTGTCATATGAACTTTACAAAATACTTCTATTACAAGCAACTTAGGCCCTATGTGGCAATGAAGTAGGAGACCGCAAACAAAATCGCCCGCTACGGTTACACTTAAGTAGTCCATTCCTGGGTGGCGTAATGAGTTGATGGCCTCCTGGTTCTCTTGATGGGCTGGACCTCTTCTCCATCCTGGGCCCGGTTGGTGAGCACGCCAGGTGGGTCGCTAACACTCCCTCCTTCTTGGAACGCAGCTTGTCCCCAAGCTGCAGCATGCGGAAATCGCTGCTGGAGCTCCGTGATGTCTTCCCAAGTGGCTAGTGGGTCCGGTTGCTCGGACCACTGGATCAAGGCTTGAGGTACAATAGTATCACCACAGCGACAAAAGCGACGTTGCAGGATGCGCATCGGGACAGAGAATTGGTCAGTAGGCGAAAGAAGATCAACCTGTACCTGATAGTGGGGGCCCAACGCCTTCTTGAGTTGGGATACATGAAGTACTGGATGAATTTTGCTCTTCTCTGGGAGTTGGAGGCAATAAGCAACAGAGCCCACTCGCTGGAGTACACAAAATGGCCCATAATATTTGAACAACAGCTTATGGTGCGCACGCGGAGCAAATGATGACTGAATGTATGGCTGCAACTTCAGAAATACCAGATCACCAACCTGAAAAACCCTGTCAGAACGCTTTTTGTCAGCTTGGTGCTTCATTTTGGCTCGCACCCGCTCCAAGTGTTGTTGTTGCAAGCGGCGTAACATCAATGAGCGATCTTGCAGCCATGTCTGAAGATCAGGAACAGTACAGGTATCATCAGGAGAGAGACCAAAGTGGCGCGGGGAGTGGCCATAGAGCACTTCAAACGGTGATTTTCCCTCGAGCGTAGAGTGTCCACTGGTGTTATACCAATATTCGGCAAGTGATAACCACTGAGTCCATCTGGTAGGGCAAGCATGTGTGAAGCAACGCAAGTATGCTTCTAAGCACTGGTTAACACGCTCTGTAGTGCCATCTGTTTGAGGATGATGAGCTCATACGAAGCTTGACACAGGATAAGGCTGCCATCTATTTCCAAAACTTACTGGTGAAAATAGCATCGCGGTCTGAAACAATAGACTCTGGCATGCCATGGAGTTTATGGACGTGATTCATGTAAGCCGCAACAACTGTGGCAGTAGTGTAGGGGTGGTGCAAGCCAATAAAATGGTCATACCTGGATAACTTATTAACCACCACCAACACACAATTGAACCGGCCTGACTTGGGGAGCCCTTCCACAAAGTCCATGGTCACAACTTGCCAACACTCAGTAGGCATAGGCAGAGGGGCAAGGAGTCCAGGATATTTAGCTCTGTCGGGTTTTGCCCGCTGGCAGACCACACATTCTTGCACAAACTGGCGCACATGGGCCTTCATTCCTTTCCAGAAGAACAAGTGCTTGCATCTGCGCAGGGTGACCGGGAAACCAGAGTGTCCACTAGTAGGGCTAGCATGAAAAGCATCCAAGATCTTAGCAAGCAGAGGACTACTGGCAGGCAACCAAAGTCTGTTCTTATAGCGGATAACAGCCTGGCGCAATGAAAACTGGTTACCGGCATCTGGATGAACAGCTAACTGTGCAAGCAACTGCTGTGCTGCAGGATCATGTTGATATTGGTCCACTATGTCATCCATCCAGGAAGGGTGCAAGGTAGACACAACATAGAGGAAGTTATCTTGCTGAGGACGACGTGATAAGGCGTCAGCTGCACGGTTCTCGGAGCCTTTTTTATATTTGATAACAAATTGCAGTCCCAAGAGCTTAGTAAAAACCTTCTGCTGCCAAGGAGTATGCAAACGTTGTTCCTCCAGGTGGGCTAGACTGCAATGATCCGTGTGTATCCAGAATTCAGAGTGTTGCAAGTACTGGCGCCATTGCTGGGCAGCAAGAAGAATTGCCATGTACTCTTTTTCATAGGTAGAAAGCCCCTTGGTTCGGGGTCCAAGACCACGACTGACAAAAGCTAAGGGATGTCCATGTTGGAGTAAGACTGCGCCAACGCCAGTATCAGAAGCATCAGTCTCTATGTCAAAACGCACAGAGAAATCTGGTAATGCCAACACTGGGGCAGATGTAAGTGCATGCTTTAGAGCATCAAATGCAGTCTGAGCTTCTGTGGTCCAGACAAACTGCACTCCCTTTCGCAAGAGTTGTGTCAGAGGTTGGCTAATGACACCATAAGATTGAACAAATTTATGATAGTACCAAGAGAGCCCCAGAAAGCCTCTGAGTTCCTTGACATTGCCAGGCACAGGCCATTTCTGCACATCAACAATCTTCTGTGGATCAGTGGAGACACCAGATAGGAAATGCTGCGTTGAGCAAACTGGCACTTAGACGCCTTGACTACTCACTGATGCTGGTGCAAGAGCTGAAACACTTGGTGGAGATGCAAGAGATGATCCTCATATGACTTGCTATAAACTAGAATATCATCGAAGAAGACAATAGCACACTTACGAAGAACTGGCGTAAAAGTGTCATTCATAACAGCTTGGAAAGTGGCAGGCACACCTATGAGGCCAAAGGCCATAACATTAAACTGAAAGTGCCCATTGTGTTTGTGGAAAGCAGTTTTGTACTCTTCACCCAGAGCTAGCCTTATCTGGTGATAACCAGCATGAAGATCCAACTTGGAAAACCAAGAAGAGCAAGTGAGTTCATCTAAGAGCTCATCAATTACTGGCAGGGGGTACTTGGATTTGAGAGTCAACATGTTGAGCTGCCTGTAGTTGACACACAATCACCAAGTTGGTGTCACAGGCTGACTAGTGTGGGCCATAGCCGGATCTTCTTTCTTCTTGACCATGATGATAGGAGAGGCAAATGAACTATCACTAACAGAGATAATTCCTGTTGTCAGCATTTCCTGGATTTGCTTTTCTATCTCATCTTTGAGCTCTGGTGAATGTCGATAGGGTCATATTCCGACTGGGCGAGCCCCTTCCATCAAGGGTATATGGTGATCGCAAGCACGCCGAGGGGGAAATGTTGTAGGCATGGAGAAAACTAGCACATACTTGGACAGTAAGTGTTGAATTTCAGCTGGATGGTCAGGCTTAATGTTCCCCTAGATCAACTGCAACTCCACCACAGTGCAATCAAAGAGCACTGGTGGCTCACCTTGAAGAAGGATTGTAATGCCAGCATGATCAAATGACAGCCATTTATGTTCCCAATTGATTTTCATTATGCCCATGGCAGAGAGCCAATCCATGCCAATTATTCCGTCATAGTGCCGGAGAGGCAGCACCTTGAAATCTGTGAAGAATGTATGCCCCTTGGTAGTCCACAAACAATTGCGAGCAATGAAGTTACAAGGTAAATGTCCTCCACCTACAACCCTCACTTGTTGTTGTTTGGGTAATGGTTTCAGTTGTGGCAAGAAGGGAGCAAGACGCTCACTGATGAAAGAATGAGAGCTGCATGAGTCGAGCAAGAGCACCACATCAAAACCTGCTAACTGACAAGGAAGATGAACAGCTGCTATACTAGCATTAGTGTGTTGGGTTACAGTAGACAGCAGCATCAGATCATCATCACTATCATCAGACAAGGAAGAATTAGTGCCACAAAATTCTTGCATCTCCTGGACAACATGCAATTGCACAGTGGTACTGCATTTATGGTCCTTGCCCCATTTTTCTCCACAAATGAAGCAGAGACCCTTCGCTTTTCGATATGCCTTGAGAGTAGCTAACTTGTCATCTTGAACAGGCAGTTGCTTCACAGGTTCAGAGAACTTGACGCTTTCTACGGAGCGAGGAGAATAGTGTCTTGATGATTGTGAAGACCGAGGCCTCTGTGTTGGAGGACTATAGGTGTCCTGGTCGTCATGTTCGACCTCCTCCTGCACACGTGCGATAGAATACGCAGTATCGAGGTCCAAAGGAAGTTGTACAGCAACAGTTAAGCAAACTACAGGTTTAAGACCATCAATAAACCTAGTGGTGTAATGCAACATATCTGGGTTTGGCTCATAAGCTGTAAGTTGATCCATGAGTGCGGAAAAGGCTGCTACATAAGCCGCTACTGAACCAGTTTGGCAAAGGCGATACAGCTTACGCACTAGAGTTTGATGCTGGTTTTTTCCAAACCTATGCAACACAGCGGCACAAAACTCCTGCCAACTAGCCCTAGTGAATTTATGTTGGACTGAAGACATCCACTATTTTGCGTCCTCTTCAAATTGCATGGCCGCAACCGCAATCCAAAGGTCCGGGTCAGTGTCAAACATAGCAAAATAATCTTCACTACGGGCTTGCCAAAACTTTGGATTCTCTCCAGAGAATTTTGGGAAATCCATGGAAGGTGGCTTTCCATGGTTCGTGGCCGCACGCTTCTCACGATTCAGCAGACTAGCAAAGGAATTGGTTGGTGGATTCGCTGGGATACCTCGTGCCGGAGGTGGGACGTAGGGTTGAGCAACCCCAGTACCCAGCCCCCGTGTAGAAGTAGCACAACGGTGCCCGCTGGGCCGGTCTCTGCGGCTCCCCCCGGTGATTTGACGATCGGTGCCGGGTCGTCATCCTGGGAGGGAAGACCCATAGAAGCGCACAGATATGCTTCGATCCCATCCGTGTACGCCTGCATGTTGCAGACGACTGCGTTCACCTTGTTGTTGATGACCTGATCCACCTCCGTCTTCAGCGTCTCGGCGATGATCTCGCAGAGCTCGGCCCTGAGTTTCTCATGGGATCAGTCGTTGGTGGCAAGGACCATCTCATAGATAGCCTTCCCTTCCGGTGAGAGACTCTCCATCAGCTCGATTCGGTGCTTCTCCGCTGCCGCCCGCAGTCGAGTCTCGTGGGTGTGGGGAAAATCCAGCATGGTTGGTGTGGGATCTATGGCTCTAAATACCAAATTGTTAGGTTCACTCTCATCTATAGTAGTAGACAATCTCAGGGTTCATCGATTACAGAAGAATCGTTCCTAACTCGAGGAATTGCTTTGAGCTAGATGGGGATCTTGATCTGGTTCAGCTACTCTTGTCTTACAAGCTAGACGGCATCAGCCGCATATCCAGGCCTACCTCCTTCCTAGCTACGGTTACACTTAAGTAGTCCATTCCTTGGTGGCATAACGAGTCGATTGCCTCCTGGTTCTCTTGATGGGCTGGACCTCTTCTCCATCCTGGGCCTGGTTGGTGAGCACGCCAAGTGGGTCGCTAACAAGCAGCTCTCGGCCATCTCCACGTGCGTGTCTCTGCGCCTTGCAGCTAGTTCTTCCCACGCGTGTCTAGCTTCGGCGTCCAGCCGCGCCTGCGCTCCTCATCCCGGCCGCTCCCAGTGCCTCTGCCGCCTTTTCTTCCCCTGGCCCTTCCGGTTTGCTGTTACCAGAAAGTCGTCGCCTGCTGATTGAATCGCTCATGTCTGGGCCATGCCAAGGTGTATGGGCTCTCCTGTGTAGCTGCCCGGCCCAGCATGAGCCTGAGGAGGCGACCGGGAACGGAACAAGCGAACAAACGAGGGGTGACTTACCACGGTCGCATAGCCATTTTATTAGTAGAGATATGACATGGCTCATTAAACCATCCTACTAACAAGATCAACAATGTTGTAGATCACATGGAGACCTTCCTAAGCGATATCATGGACGAGAATACCATCCCCGATGACCTCATGGACAACGAGTGCGAAGGTACTTATGTCAGCCTTTCCATGGACCCTCTCTGCTATGAGTCAAAATGAAAATACTGATGTGACATCCTATGCATATAGGTTTCGACACTGATGACATGGACCTCGATACACAACAGACCCATCTGCTGTGGAATCTATAGATCCTTTTGACTTTGTGTACTCAAACATCCCAAACAGCACGCACATTCTAAAACAGGTCCGCAGCTGCGAACACTGTCATGCAAAGAAGTTTGAGCACGAGACCGACGGTTTTTGTTGTCGAAATAGACAAATAGAGCTGGTTCAACAAGAAACAGAGCCTATCCCGGAGCTGGTGAGGCTATGGTCAAGCGCTGACAAGGGTATAGATATTTAAGCTAGGCCCAAGTGTAATGCTAGTCGAAATACGAGTTCATGTCGTATACCAATTTGTAATATGTATCGGATCCCTCCCGATCCTTGAGACCTGGCCACCTATATATAGGGGCCAGGAGAGGATTGTGAGGGACAGATTGAAAGCAAGCCAAGTTCATCGCCACGTTTACTTTCAATACACACCTTGTTGACTGATTTACCTTCGAGTTCATCTGACGCCCTATTTCCCCGATCCTAAGTCCTTCATCTTGGACATTTGTCGAGTTAACCCTCGTCAATTGGCGCCGACCATGGGGACTCTGGGCGTTGGAATCATAAATTCGATGGCTTTTTCACTTTTAGCCAACAGCCATCTAGAAGTCGACAAAAATCAAAAGATGGAGTTGACGATCAGAAGTTTGAGCGTCTACGTTGGACTTTCGGGTTCAACTCGCCTTTCGGATCTGGCGACATCGGGTCTGTCGGCAAGCAAAACCAAGACAATCACAATGTTTGGATCATCTGTGGGCTCTTCCAGTGAGGTAAACTCGCCGGTCAGTTTCGCAGCAACAGAAAAATACGCAAAAGAAACTCGAGGAATTCGACGGAACTCGGAAAGAACCCGATGTGGAAGTAACAATGGACAAGTCACATGACAGTCAAAGGGACTTTGCCACCGGAAGCAGTGGCTTCTCCAAAAGCATACACCAGTTATGCGTCATTATCACTGAAGCAGCAGAAGAGAATGATCATGCAGATAATGGGGAAGTTGACACGCAAGTCGACAAATTCAGGAGCAACGGTAAGAAGGAGAAGGAGAAAATTCATGTCCCCAATGGGGAGTGGGGAATCATCATGTCAGCCATTAATCACGGCACGAAAGTACCCGCTGATTCAAGAAGAGAAGTTCTGATGGGGTATCAATACGCACTACACCAACGCAGAACAAGTTGAGGGAGGAAAAAGACAAGTTTATGAGAAGCCAAGAAAACAACAGCGTATCAAGTGGAGGATATTGTGTTGAATACAGTGATGCATCAGAGTCCAGCATAGAAAGGCACAGAGACCCGAAGCACAGCAGGAGGACAACAACATGGGCAAGAGAAGAAAGCCATATAAAAAGTATAAATGCACATCCATCAGATGATGAAGAGGATTTTGTGCAAGAAACACCAGAGGTAGCATTGGTAGCAACACAGGCGTACCTACTAACTACGCAACCAAAGCCTTGAGATCCGCAGGAGTACATGCATCAAGCCGCAATACGAAGCCTCGTGTTGTTAGAAGACAAGCTAAGGAAACATCTTCCAGAGAAAAAGGCGATATATCATAAGGAGAAGCGAAAGGAAAGATTCAAGCGTCAACCTTCGCAAAACAAAACAAGCGAGTTGTCAGACAACGAAAAGCGTAGAGCACGAAAGGAGGATGCAAGGAGTATCATAGCGCAAGCAAGAGTAAACAATGCGCACTACGCGTGGAAAGAAGAAAATTACAAAGACGACGAAAAAGAGATGGGCGCACTATGCTTTACCCGAAGGGTTCGCAGAACGTGGGTACCCAAAGGATTCAAGCTGCCACATGATCAGCAAAAGTAGGATGGATTGCAAGAACCCACGCTATGGTTATCAGACTACCTGTAAGCATTACAAATACCCTGAGGAACGAGAGCAACAGCAATGCAAAGTTTGCAGTTACACCTCACCGGTGCAGCGCGGTCCTGGTTAAATACTCTACCCAACGATTCCATCGGGAGTTGGGGAGAACTAGAGAGCCAATTCACAAGAAATTTTCGCTCATAATACAAGCGCCCAGCGTCACTGGAAGAAATCAAGTCGTGCATACAGAGGAAAGACGAAACTCTGCGCTCTTACATACAATGGTGGAGTGTAATCAAAAATTCTGCAGAAGATGTCTCCGACGAGCAGGCAATAGATGCTTTTTCGGCTGGCCTTCGTCGTTTGGACCTTGTGGAAGAGGTAGGGAGAACAAAGCCTAGGACAGTATCGGAATTAATGGAAGTAGCCAACAGATTCGCCGATGGAGAGGACACATATAACAATAAACGGGGACGTTCACCAAAAGTTGACAGAGCAGGTAGGCAAAGGAAAAGATACCACAATGAAGATAGCCACACAAGGCAAAATCAGATAGCCGTGGGATATGAAAGAAGGGATGAGGAAGGCTATGAAAGCAGGGAGTTTTAGGCAAGAAGTAATCGTGGAGTAGAAAAGCCAAAGTACTCCGGCCCGTCGGCGGAGGACATGCTCCATGGACCCTGTCGCATCCACTATGCGTACCTAGATGGGAAGAGAGTTTCTAATCACCAGATGAAGGATTGCAGAACTTTCCTGAGGTTGCAAAGTGCCATGGACTCGAACAAAGGAGCACGTCAGGGAGGAAAGAGTACAAGTCAGGGATATCAAGTACATCATCTAGCAAAACATCTGGAGTCAAAAGTATATATATCTGCAATGATTGAACCGGTGCCAAAATCCAAGAAAGAATGGAAGAGCATATCTAGATAAGTAAATCTAGCAATATCATCACCACCAGCTACTACAGAGTACTTGAGATGGTTCGATCAACTAGTCAGGTTCAGCAGACCTCCTGAGGAAAGTGCCCAGGCCAGGGCACGCGCCAATGGTGCTAAAGGCGCAAATAGGTGGGTACGATGTCGGGCGAGTATTTATGGACGCAGGAAGCGGCATAAACCTAATATACGCAAGAATCCTGAAGGCAATGTGCATCTCATTGGAAAGCCTAAAGCCAACAGATTGTTTCTTCCATGGAATAGTACCAAGAGGCGCAAATTACCCCCTCGGGAAAATAGAACTCGATGTTTGCTTTGGCAATAGCAGCAATTATCGTAGAGATAAGTTAGAGTTTAAAGTCATGGACTGGCCTTCACAATATCATGCAATCTTGGGGCGCCCAGCATTGTCAAAGTTCATGGCAGTACCTCACTACGCATATCTCACGCTCAAAATTCCAGGACCCAAAGGAACAATCACGGTACAAGGCAGCTTCGAAGTATCCAACACTTGTGACAAAGAATTCAACAGGTTGGCGCAAACTTTCGGCATGACAGTGGAATACGCAAGGCCGAAGGGTGAAACTGAACACAACCTGCTACCCGACATCGGGCGATCCCTGCCAGATCAGGCTTTCGATGCAACCCAAGATTTGAAGAAAATCCAGGTCCACCCTACGGACCCGAACAAGACCACCTCCATAGCAGTAAACTTGGATCCCGCATAGGAAAGCGCGCTCATCGAGTTCCTCCGTGAGCGCTGGGAAATCTTCGCCTGGTGTCCTTTAGACATGCCAGGGGTTCCCAGGGAACTCGTCGAGCATGCACTAAATGTGGATCCTAAAGCAAAGCCAGTCAAGCAACCACTGCGACGATTTGATGAACCCAAAAGGAAAGCAATAGCATCCGAGCTACACAGGCTAGAAAATGCAGGATTCATCCGAGAAATCAAAGCATCGACTTGGGTGTCTAATCTAGTCATTGTCTCCAAGAAAAACACAGACGTACAAAGTGTGTGTGTCGACTACACATCTCTCAATAAGCACTGTCCAAAGGATCCCTTCCCTCTACCTCGCATTGATCAGATAATAGACTCAACAGTGGGGTGCCCAAGGCTTTCCTTCCTAGACGCATACTCTGGTTACAACCAGATCAAGCTAAGGAAAGAAGACGAGGAAAAATAGCTTTTATCACACCATACGGCGTGTTCTGCTATCAAGTCATGCCTTTCGGCTTAAAAAATGCAGGAGCAACCTACCAGCGGATGATGCAAAACTGCCTCGAAAGTCAAATAGGACGCAACATTCAAGTCTACATCGACGACATGGTCATCACCACAAGAAAAGAAGAGTCCTTAATCAGTGATTTGGCAGAAACCTTTGACAACCTAAATAGGTACAAGCTCAAGCTTAATCCGACAAAATGTTCTGTTGGTGTGTCAGGAGGACAACTTCTGGGATTCCTGGTATCAGCAAGAGGAATAGAAGAAAACCCAGAAAAGATCCAGGCAATACTAACGATGGGGAAACCAACAAAACTGCACGACGTACAGAAGCTCGCAGGGCGCGTCGCGGCTCTAAGTCGATTCGTCGCACGATTGGGGAAAAAAGCACTTCCTTTCTATGCACTCATGAAAAAATCAGATGACAAATTTGAGTGGACAGAAGAAGCGGATATAGCTTTCGCACAGTTCAAAAAAGTGCTCTCCACACCGCCAGTGTTGGTTGCACCAAATGAAAAAGAGCCGCTACTATTGTATATTGCAGCAACACATCAAGTGGTGAGCACAGTATTTGTAGTCGAAAGAAGCGAAGAGGGAAAAGCTCATGGAGTACAGAGGCCAGTGTATTTCCTCAGCGAAGTACTATCTCCAACAAAATAGAGGTACCCGCACTATCAAAAACTTGCATATAGTGTATTCACAACAGCACGAAAGCTACGGCAATATTTCGCAGTGCATCCAATAATAGTGGTTAACGAAGCACCACTATCCAACATATTGAACAACCCTTCAGCAACGGGACGTGTCTCCTTATGGGGAATCGAATTATCACCCCTGGACATCACGTACGAAAAGCGAAAGGCAATTAAATCGCAAGTGCTGCCAGATTTCACAGCAGACTGGCTAGAGTTACAAAACACAGGACCGCCAGATCTATCAAGTGTGTGGACAATGTACTTTGACGGATCAAAAAGAGTCCAAGGCGCAGGAGCAGGAGTAATCCTGATATCACCACAAGGCGACAAGTTAAAATATATTCTAAGGATGAGTTTTCCTCAAGCTTCTAATAATGAAGCCGAATACGAGGCTCTGCTCCACGGAATGAAAATGGCCAAAGCGTGCGGAGCAACTTGACTGAAAATATTCGGGGACTTGAATCTCGTCGTCCAACAAGTGATGAACAGGTGTGATGCCATCAATGACAATATGATAGCATATAGAAACTTATACTATTATCTAGAGGGAACATTCGATGGATGCGAAGTTTCACACGTCAGCAGGGCCAACAACGAGGAAGCCGACAATTTAGCAAATATCGGGTCCCAATGCCTGCCTATACCACCAGGAGCCTTTTTGGAAGAAATCATAGAGAGATCAATAAAGAATAACAAAACTTTGACTACAGAAGAATAAGGCCAAACAACAGGCTCGGGGGCTGGCAAGCCTGGCAAAGGAAGCACAACAGAACCATAAGAAGTTATCATGATCGAAGAAACCTGGATGCAGCCATACTTGGTGTACATGATAAATAAGGTACTACCCGAAGACACAGTAGAAGCAAGAAGGATAATACGACGATCCAAGGCTTTCATCGTGTTACAAGAGAAGCTGTACAAGAAAAGTATAACGGGCGTTTTGCAACGATGCATCACTCCTCAAGAAGGACAAGAAATACTAAAAGACATCCACACAGGAGTATATGGGCATCACACTAGCAGCAGAGCCATTGCAGCTAAAGCCTTTCGTGCAGGGTTCTACTGGTTAACAGCCATTGAAGGCGCGAAAGACATAGTCAGAAAATGCGAGGCTTGTCAATGGTTCACATCTCGACCACACGCACCAGCAGGAGAATTATAGCCGATACCATTATCCTGGCCTTTTGCGCAATGGGGTCTCGACATGGTAGGAAAATTGCACAAATCTTGGCTAGGAGGACATGTCTACATGTTGGTGGCAGTCGACAAATTTACCAAATGGGTAGAGGTAGCCCCGGTAACAACCCAAGATTCCACAGCAGCAGTCAACTTCACCAAGTCTATAGTGTTTCACTTTGGAGTACCACACAACATCATCACAGACAATGGGACAAACTTCACATCAAAAGAGTTCAAAAACTACTATGAAAGTATGGGAATCAAACTGAAATTCGCATATGTAGCACATCCGAAGACAAATGGACAAGTCGAGAAAGCTAATGGCTTAATATGCAACGGGATAAAAAAGAGGCTGTTAGCACCCCTGGAGAAAGCTAAACATGCCTGGGTAGATGAGCTACCCTCCGTGCTCTAGAGTCTCAGAACTACACCCAATGCGGCTACTCAAGAAACCCCCTTCTTTCTGGTCCACGGCGCAGAAGCCGTGCTTCCAGTCGAAATCACCCATGAAGCCCCAAGAATCGCGGCTTACGACAAGACAACTTCCACAGAAGCACTTCAGGACGATGTCGATGCACTCGACGAAGCAAGAGACGTAGCGCTCGCCAGAGCTACGCAATACCAGCAAAACTTACAAAACTACCATAGTAGTCGAGTTCGTCCACGATCTTTCGTGGTAGGAGATTTGGTCTTACGACTCAAGCAGGACGGTCATGGCAAATTAGAGTCCCCATGGGTAGGACCTTACATCGTAACAGAAGTAATACCAGGAGGAGCTTATCGACTACAAGACTAGAAAACAGGGAAAGATGAGAGCAACCCGTGGAATGCATAACAACTACGGCGGTTCTACGCATAGAAGGAGTATGGCGACAGGAACTTTTGAGTCATGACCCTCTGAACCCAAAACATGAGGCCACAGGTCGGGTTCTTTGGGTCAACTCGACAATATGTATAAGCATGTGTCTACTTTTCCACTCGAGGGCTCCGACCCTCGAGTCGCATGAAATAAATTAAGCAATTGTCGAGATCCCGTATCCATGATTATTCGAGAAAATTTACAAGGTTGTTCACAACCCGATATTTGAAAAAAAAGTAAGCACAGTTCAAATATAATTCGCTGGTAAATCAAAAGCATACCTCAGAACATTGATTAGTTCCCATGGTCTATTAATAGATAAACAAGGAGACACAAAATGAATATCATCACGAGTACTTATTACATCAAGCACTAAAAAGGAAAGATTACATCGAGGGAGCATCTAATGAAAGTGTACTTCATCCTCATACTTCCTCTGGCACTGAGTACCATCATAGATCTTCACATCAAACTTTGATGTACCGCAATGGTAATCGAAGATCATGAAAAACCCTTGGTGGAGGTCATGGTCTTCTGCAAAATGGGACCAGCCACCCCTGAAGTACATTTCACCGTCTCCGTCGTACCACACCTCAGCAAATTAAAGGTCCAAAAGCATCTACGGTCTTTTATATTTTGCCCCAAGTAGAAGATAAGGCAGTGACAGTATATCAAAGACAAGATACATGTACAGTTATAAGGAGAAAAATGCACTATCGATAAACAAGTGTATGTCAAGGAGCACAACGCACCTTGTCATGGACTCGGGGGCTCATATCATGAGAAGAGAAGGAAGGAAAAATTAAGCACAAATTGTGCCAAAACTATCACAGGAGAAAATTTATTAGGCAGACATATTTTGAGCCTATACCAGAAAAATTTCGGCTATAGCCTTGGGGGCTACTCCCATCGGGAGCGCTGGCCGCGCACCCGATAAAAAGGCAGTGTTAAGAAAGAAGTCGACAGAAAGAAGAAGAAGAAATTGGTGCCTATGATCGGCTACAAGTACCCATCCATAGCCTCGGGGGCTACTTACATCAGGAGCACTGGTTGTGCACCCAATGATAATGGACCAACTTGACGACAAATAATATAGGCGCAATCGACTACCTTTTGTCGACAACAAAATTTGACTTCATTGTCGACAAGAAAAAGATCGATTACTCCCATCGGGAGCTATTTATGACAGTTTGAAAGAACAACTCGAATATTTTGTACATTCCAACAGTCAAACAAGGCTGCGACATATGATTCTCGAGTTGCATCATCGCGACAAAAATCAAATGCCATGATTGAAACATATCGTGAAGGTAAGACCCAAGGATCCATCCTGTGTGGCCTGGTATACGCACATGAATGTGCTCTTCTAGTAACTATCCATGTCTACGATGCGAAGAAAATCCTGGTGGACGCACTGGGTACCCTGAGAACCACTGGGGCTCATTCTTTGTAAGTCCTAAATGCGGCAAAAGAATGGGTTTGACCAGTTTCCCGGATTCAAGTCCAAGGGGATTGAATTTGAAGTAGGTGACAAGTATCTGCTCCGGCAGTTAACTGGCCTCTTGATCCGTCAGAGTTGTCAGGCTTGTTCATCAAAACCCCTTGCGAGATAATATAATGAAAGAAGTTTATTTTTGGGTACAGGAGGAAGAAGTCGAAAGATTGATCAAGTCAAAGAAATGAAGATTTGAGATTCGACCTGAATCTACAATTTTGGTAGAATCTCGGGGGCTACTGACAAGGTTATAGATAATAGAGCCCGTTACTTGAGTACCCCTGAGGCCCGTTAAGCTAGGCCCAAGTGTAATCCTAGTCGAAATACGAGTTCATGTCGAAATACTGATTTACCTTTGAGTTCATCTGACGCCCTATTTCCCCGATCCTAAGTCCTTCATCTAGGACATTTGTCGAGTTAACCCACGTCAAGCGCGGATGCAGACGCTCGCCATTTTTGAGAGAGCATACGATTCTTCAATGGCCACTTCTCATTCACAACACTTGGCGTTAGCCTAGACAACAATTGCACGAATATGAGGTCTGGGGTATGCACATTCTGAGCGCAAGGCTCGATGTACCACAATGTGCATTCATTCGGGCCAAACTCTCTCCCGGAACATCTACAGCTCTACTTCTACGACGACAATCCAAGCCTGATCCATCGCAAGGAAGCAACCAAGGAGCTGGACCAAGAGGTGGTTCGGAAGGTTGTGGACATACTGAGAGGAAACCCCTACTCGAGTAGTTTAGGAGTTTGGGAGCCCATAGGGAAAACCTCCAAGACTACCGCATAGAACTGAACACCGACAAGAAGCTAGACCAACGGAGATACAATTTACCGGTGTCGTCTCAGGTGGCTGCGATTTGGGTCGAGGGGAGCAACCTGGCAAATAGGTTCAAGTGCAGCATTACACTCTACGGTAACAACAACGAGAGGCATAGTTTACATGCCACACAAGCATGCTATGACCCGCTCTCGTACCCCCTCTTCTTCCCCAGGGGGAGCTCGGTGATATGTCTCAAACGTATCTATAATTTTTGATGCTCCATGCTTGTTTATACACCATTTGCTTTGAGTTTTGTTACACTTCGTGGTGTTTTTATGCATTTTCCGGAACTAACCTATTAACAAGATGCCACAGTGCCAATTCCCTATTTTCTGCTATTTTTGTGTTTCAGAAAAGTTACATAGGAAATATTCTCGGAATTGGACGAGACAAAAGCCAAACCTCCTGTTTTTACCGAAGCTTCGTGAAGACCGAAGCTGAGACGGAGGGGGGCCAGGAGCTAGGCTCACCACAGGGGGGCGCAGCCCAGCCCCTGGCCGTGTCGCCCCATGGTGAGGCCAGCTGGCCCCACCTCTGACGATGCCCTTTCGCCTATAAAAAGCCTTCCGAAGGGAAACCCTAAAATGATCGGTGATTTTTGAGAAAGAGTCCTGTAGCTCCGCCGCTGCCACCGACAAATTTCGGGGGACAGAAATCTCTGTTCAGGCACCTTGCCAAGACGGGGAAGAGCCCTTGGAGCCATCTGCATCGGTCTCCATCGCCGTCTCCACCGTCTCCATCGACCTCACCACCATCTCCATCGCCGTTGCTGCCTCCGATGATGAGGAGGGAGTAGTTCTCCCCTAGGGCTGATGGCTCTACCGGTAGCTATGTGGTTCACCTCTCTCTCCCATGATGTGATCTTTATGTGATCATGAGCTTCGTATCTAGTTGAATTGTTAGATGTTATTATTCAGATATTATGCTACTCCCATGCTTTATATTTGTAATCTCCGGAGACACCTTGTATCATGATGTGAAGTTGACAGTGTGCACATTATGTGTGTCTCTTTTGGCTAGTGTCTCTATGAATTGTTGGTGTTTGTTGGAACCATCTAGTGCATTCACAGTGACAGTGTGGGACAATCTAGTTTGGGGAAATGCAAACTTTGAGGAGTGCTTCGTAGCCCTACGCATGATTAGTGTTCGTTATCCATTGGAGAATAGTTTAGTGATAGGGCAAAGGTGTCCGATCTTTCGATGAGATCTTGATATGTCGATTTGGTGTGTGGAGTTTGTGCTTGACGATCCGACTACACGTGCGAAGCTCGTGCGCCAATGCAATCGCTAGGACAATCTCCGGGAGTTACTGATCTTGCGGATGCACGATCAGCCTGACCAGCGAGGGTCTTAATTCCTACCTGAAATTGAGAACAAGTAAGAACTAATACTGCAATCAAGATATTGCGGATGAAAGATGTATGCTTTATTCAAAAGGTGGGATTCCGAATAGGCGGTCTTCTTCTGGGCGATTGGCCTCAAAAGTTGAGCTCGTAGTTGCAGCAATGGCTAACTTTAGTCTAATCAAAATCCGAGTTCTAATGACGGCTACAGGGGGTATTTGAGGAGGAAAAGGTAGGGGTGCGACCAGCCATGGGTATGGTGGTCGAACAGAACCCTAACAAGCCTTTTCTCCTCAAATTCGGACTCCTAAAAGTGGATAACTTATTTGCTGCGAAAATTACATGGGTCTGGCCCAAAAATAAAAGTGACGCAGCACCATATCTATCTAAGGACGAATTTATGAAGTAGTTCTTTGTATATTTCGTCCAAGTCTTCATCCTTCATTATGGTGGCTTCAAAGTTCTGAAATCTTCACTCGTGGCATCTTCTTCAATCCTCAAACGCTTGCTGCTATCTCCATGCATGATCATGCTCCAATGCTTGTCCCTCTCATCCATGCTAGGTCCATCATTCCTAAGAGTAACAAACATATCTGATTTAGGCAGCATCATATTCTCATGTATGTGAGAAAGAGTTCCAAGAAACGAAAGTACCTGATAGTTAAGTTGCTTGGCACGAGCTCGAGTGATGGGTCCTTGTATGTGTTCCGCTGTAGGTGCAGCGGTTGTATCAATAGATGGGATATCCTCATCATTTAGAGTGGCATATTGAAGTTAGTATCTATTGGTTCAATTATGTTATATTTGTTGAGAGTGTGTCCACTAGTGAAAGTATGATCCCTAGGCCTTGTTTCCAAGCATTGAACACCGTTTACTTTCAGTTTTGTTACATGTTTGCTCGCAGCGATATTTATTTCAGATTACATTTACTACTTATAATCATCACTACTACTTGTATTTCACTATCTCTTCGCCGAACTAGTGCACCTATACATCTGACAAGTGTATTGGGTGTGTTGGGGACACAAGAGACTTTCTGTATCGTAATTGCAGGGTTGTTTGAGAGGGATAGCTTTGACCTCCTCCTCCCTGAGTTCGATAAACCTTGGGTGATCCACTTAAAGGAAACTTGCTGCTGCTCTACAAACCTCTGCACTTGGAGGCCCAACACTGTCTACAAGGATAGAAGCGTGTGTAGACATCAAGCTCTTTTCTGGCGCCGTTGCCAGGGAGGTAACGTAAAAGGTACTCACATCCTCTGGTTACTAAGTCTTTTAGTTGCTGGTGAGTGCTCGAAGTTATTTCCTTTAGATTCTGCAATTATATATTTTTGTTTCTTGTTTTTATTTTCAATAGTTAGGCTTAATGGAAAATAAAGAGTTTTATAGTATCTTTCTTGAGTTTAGATTTGAAATGTTTGAAAAACCTTTGGAGCTTTATTCGCATAGCAATGTTATTTGTATGAATTCTTTGAATACCGTTATTGCTAATGCTAAAGAAAGGTCTAAGTTTGGGGAAGCTAGTTTTGTTAAGCATGATATTTTTAGTCCCCAGCTTTAGTGGAGAAAATTCGCTCTGATTATATTTTATCTCCCATATGTGATGAGTCTAATGATGTTTTTGATCCTCATTCTTTTAAAATACCTATGAAAATTGTTGAACGTGTTATGAATAACCGCTATTCAGGAGCTGGAACTATCCCTCCGGGTGATCATTTACTCTTTATACATGAATAAGTGAGTTGTTCAAGTGTGCAGGTATTTCATCAAGACAAGTTAAGAGGAAGCTATTCTCTTATTCACTGAAGGGTAGAGCTGCGAAGTGGTATAGGCTGCTAAAGGATGGTCCATCTATTGGCTGGGAGGAAATTGTACCTCTCTTTTATTCTAAATTCTATCCTCCAAGTGAGATTCATAAAGATCGTAATCAGATATATAATTTTTGACCTCATGATGGAGAAAGCATTGCCCAAGCGTGGGGAAGATTGAAGTCACTAATGCTCAAATGTCCTATTCATGAGCTTCCCCGTAATATTGTTATTAATAATTTTTATGCAAGGCTTTTAGGATATTACAAGGACTATCTAGATGCATGCTTTGATGGGTCTTTCACAAGCAAGGAGGTTGACACCAAGTGGGATCTGCTTGAAACAATTCAAAGCAATATCGAAGATTGGGATAGCAACAAAGGTAAAGGATCAGGTATAAATTATGAGTATGATTGCATTAAGTCTTTCGCTGAGACTGCTGATTTTCAAGAGCTTAGTGCTAAATATGGTCTTGACCCTCAAATTATGGTTGATTGCTTTAAAGCATTTGCTTCTCATATTAATGTTCCCAAGGGAAATGGGGATGTGTATCATGAACCTTTTAAAGACACTTGCATAGAAAGTGCTATTGTTATTGATAATTGCAATAAACATGCTCAAACCTCTGAAAGTACTATTTCTTATAAGCATGTTAATTTTTGTGGAGTACTTAGACCTTGTGAACAGAGTCACGACAAAGAAGATTATTGTATCCACCATAGAAATGAAGAAACCCGAATGTGGGATAAGGCTCTAGTTGAGCTTGGTAAAAAGGTTTGTGAGCTTTATCCTTTTATTTGTGAACTTTGCCATGAAACGGGTCATTTTAATTTTCAATGCTCAGGCCATAATAATGACCTTTCTCGTCCAATGAGGACCGCAATTTTGTCTTGTGATGACAAGATCACTCCCAATCAGCATGATGAGTTTACTTTATTTTTGGGGTGTGAAGAGTTATCTAGAAAGACTTCTTTGGTAGATATGAGTGCTCTTGATATTAATAGCATCCTTCATGGTTGTCATCTCTATTGTGTTAAGGATTGCCTCACAAATACTTACATACAAAATGTTATAAAAGAGGATGCTTTACCCAAATTTGACAGGGATGATTTTGTTTCTATTTTATTAACAAAGAGGAGGAATCCTCCAAAGTTTCTTCTGTCATTTCTGTCAGTTAACCAGATTATGTGGAGAAGCTTCCTTTCAAGCCTCTCCCTCCTAAAGAAGAGAGTAAGAAGAAGAAGAAGAGGATTAAAAGGCGAAAGGAAACGATATCTTCCCCTATTATAGATTATGATGATTCTGAACTTGATGATGTTCTTATGCCTGTTACCTATGTTAGTGATCATGATTGGGAAAAGCACTCTACTTTCGATTTTGAAAATCTTTTTGGTACCAATTCTGAAAATTATGAGGTTAATAATTGTTGCACCATTAGTACTATCCATGTTCCTTCCTATGATGATATGTTTGATGAACACGCTTTGGAAGATAGATATTCTATTGCTTATGATGATTACAATGATGAGTGTAATATTTTCACTTCACCTACTATTGAGGAGGAAACAAGGTATGATTACAATATGCCTACTATTTTTGATGATTATGGTGATGAGAATAGTTATTTTGGTGAATCTGCTCCTACTACGATTGTTCATGTGGGGAGTATTAATTCTTTTGTGCATGTGGCTCATGATAGGAATATTTTATGTGATAGTTATGTTGTTAATTCTATTCATGATGCTACTGAAAGTTACTATGAGAGAGAGAAACATAGTTTGATTGATCTCAACAATATTAAGTTTCCCCTCTTTATGTTGCAAATCTTGAAGTTGCACTTATTTTATTTACGCATGTTTGCCACTATGTGCCTCATTGATTTATTTTCTTAAAAGATTCCTATGCATAGGAAGTGGTTTAGATTTAAATGTGTTTCATATTTGCTTTTTGATGCTCTCTCTTGCTTTAAGTTCCTTTATGGCGACTTTGCCTTAAGCTCTTTTATGGCGCCTACATGAGCATCTTTTCAAATTACTGCGCCTAGCTCAAATGCGTTAAAGAAAAGCACTCTTGGGAGATAACCAATTGTTTTCTTTTCAGTACTTTTCCTTTTATTTGAGTCTTGGAAGTTATTACTACTATAATGACCTCTCCTTATTATTTTTATTTTGTTGTTGTGCCAAGAAGAACCTCTAATTTGAGGGAGGTAATATTTGGGGAAGTTGCTATCCTGAAATAGATTTCGGTGCTGCACCGTAAACATTCATGAAAATTCTCAGAATATCTTTTTGATCTGCGATTTCTTGGGCATATGCCCCAAGTTATTTCCAAACTTTTATTAGTTTTGCACTTTTCGATTTGAGCAACAGAAAACCCTCTAAAAAATCGATCTTTGCCAGCTGTTCTATTTTGACAGATTTCTGCCACTATTTGTGTTTGCCTCTCGATCGCTTTCTTTTTATATTCTTTAGATCCAGGAACTTTTTGAGGAAGTTGCTACAGTAGTAGATGCTTTAATATGTGGTGTGCTTGAGTTAAAATCTGAACCAAAAGAGTTGATTTATTATTATGCTTACACTAATGTTGCTAATAGAATTGTGTGAAGTTTTGTATGAAGGAAGTTTTCAAGTGTAGGGAATGGAGAGTGATGAGATGAGATGAAGAATGGACAAAAGCTCAAGCTTGGGGATGCTCATGTCACCCCAAGAAAATATCCAAGAAGTACAAGCGTCAAAGCTTGGGGATGCCACCGAGGCACCCCTTCTTCATCGGCAAAAATGAGGTCACCTTTCAAGACACTATATTCTTATTGCTTCATGCATTATGCGTTTTTCTTAGAGCGTTAGTTGTTTTTGCTTTCAGTTTTCTTTTTCTTTGTTTGCTGCAATAAATGGTTGGATCACATCATGTTTGTTTTGGAGGGAGATATACTCTATTTTCATTGCCAAGAACACTCTAGTTTTCACTTTTATTGTTCAACGAGTGTTCTCTTTTTCTAGAACTGCGTTTAGCTTTTGTTTTTCGCCTTGATTTTTGTTCAGATCTTGTTATATCTTTGAATCAAGGTGTATTTGGACCTTTGGTCTATGTTTGTTTTAATCAAAAGAGTTGTCTCAAAAAGGTTTGAATGGTGTTGGAAAAGAGAAAAAGTTTCATGAAAAAAAGGGTGGTACAAAAAGAAGCTTGTTTAGACTGTGGCTTAGACTTTTGCATGCCATGCTTGATATCGTTTTGGATAGTATGCTTAGTGATTTTTTCTGTAGAATGACTTGTCTCAAATGAATGAGATTGCTTAATGAGCCTTTGAAAAAATCATGCGTTGTTTTTATTACATGGAAGGATTTATTTGGTTTTCTCCTTGTTGCTTTATTTGGGTTGACTTGGCGCATGCTTACCACATGTTTGACTCTAACAAGTCACCATAAGCCTCTATGATCATTTGGTTTTAGACTTGTGATGCCATTTTATGCTTCTTTTAATGATGTTTTGTTGCTATGCATGATTATGGCCATTATTGCTCTCTTAGTTGGTCGCTCCCAGTTTTTTGCTAGCCCCCATTTTGTACTGAGTATGAGCTCTACTCGTGCATCCAACTCCCAAAAACCAAGTTATTCCAATGTGTCCACCATACATACCTATTAGCAATTTGCTATTCCAAGTACATCTGACTTGCTTTTATCTATCCTTCGAATTAAACTCTTTTTGGTGTTATGCGAAAATTAGTCAGTAAAGCTCTCACGAACCTGATGGCACACTTAACTTTTCTTGCTTTTAAAATTTTGACATTGTGGCTCTCTTATGTTGACGTTATGCTTGCAAGTTGTAAGTTGGAAATTAGCCAAACCATGCCGTCATGGGAAAAGCTTTCAACATTGCACTTCTCTTATTTGAGTTGATATCGTGATCTTTTGTTTATGGATACTCGCAATGTGAAACAAGTTGGGAATCTTGCAGGATCTTGGAGTTTGTATATGTGTTAGAGAAACGCCTGGGCCGCTAATCTAAGCCATGCATTATTCATGGTGGCAATTTACAGCATACCCATAGTGGACATTCGACGACGCATCTCACAATAAAAAAGCTATACCAATGGTAAATAAAAGAGATGCCGAGGTGTTCATTGTCTGTTTGTCCTATCATTTTGATGTGGGCTTGTTCCATGTCATCGGGCAATGAGGTACCCGTTGGTGATTCTCGATGATACGTATATACTTACAATGATAAGAGCTTGCTTGGGACCCTAAGTCGAGTAGCATGAGGTTTGGGTATTCGTACTTCACGGGACATGAGGTTTTCAACTTATGATTTGTCAAGCATATGCTCATAATTGTTCTTGCATTAACTTTAACCATTCACGATGCCTATGATGGGGGTAATGAGAGCTCAAAGCTAGTAAGTACCATAATTTTTGAAGGTTTATAAAACTTGCAATCACTGCTTCCTAATACTTCTCAAACATATCTATAATGTTTGATGCTCCATGCTTGTTTATACACCATTTGCTTTGTGTTTTGTTACACTTCGTGGCGTTTTTATGCATTTTCCGGAATTAACCTATTAACAAGATGCCATAGTGCCAGTTCCCTGTTTTCTGCTATTTTTGTGTTTCAGAAAAGTTACACAGGAAATATTCTCGGAATTGGACGAAACAAAAGCCGAACCTCCTATTTTTACCGAAGCTTCGTGAAGACCGAAGATGAGACGGAGGGGGACCAGGAGCCAGGCTCACCACCAGGGGGCGCGGCCCAGCCCCTGGTCGCGCCGCCCTATGGTGAGGCTAGCTGGCCCCACCTCTGACGATGCCCTTTCGCCTATAAGTTCCCCTCGACGGGAAAATCCTTGGGGACAGATCTCTTTTCCATGAAACATACTGCAAGCCGCCGCCGTCGTCGTCGCGAGATCGAGAGGATCCAGGAGCTCTTCCTGGCACCCTGTCGGAGAGGGGAATCCCTACCGGACACCTTCTACACCACCATGGTCGCCTCCGGAGTGATGTGTGAGTAGTCTACCTTGGACTATGGGTCCATAGCAGTAGCTAGATGATTGTCTCCTCCACCATGTGCTTCATGTTTAGATCTTGTGAGCTGCCCTACATGATCAGGATCATCTTTATGTAATCATACATGTTGTGTTTGTTGAGATCCGATGAGTATTGGTACTATGTGATGTTGATGTGATGAATATTTTTTCTTATGTTATCTCTATGATGTTTATGATCTCGCATGCTTTCTGTTGCTAGTAGCTATCTTGGCCGAGTAGATGCTAGTAACTCCAAGAGGGAGTATTTATGCTCGATAGTTGGGTTCATGCCTCTATTTAATCTGGGGGAGTGACAGAAACCTCTAAGGTTGTAGATGTGCTATTGCCACTAGGGAGAAAATAACATTCTTGTGTCCAAGGACATTTGCTTTGTTTACATTACGCACTTTGCTTAAAGCAATTATCTGTTGTTCGCAACTTAATACTCAAGGGGTCCTCGGATGATTCCCCGCGAGTGGATTTTTAGTCATAGATGCAGTTGGATGGCGGTCTATGTATTTTGTCGTAATGCCCAGAGTGAATCTCATGGTGATCCTCATGACACTGTATGTTATCTTTGCTCTATCAATTGCCCAACTGTAATTTGTTTACCCAACATGTGTTATTTATCTTATGGGAGACACCACTAGTGAACTGTGGACCCCGGTCCAATTTTCTTTACATTGCTATACCGTTTTACTTTTACTCGCACTGTTTACTTTCTTGCATACTATTATCCTATTACCACTCGATACGCTCAATCCTTTGTTTACAGCAAACTGGTGAGATTGACAACCTCATTGTAAGTTGGGAGCAAAGTTCTTGGTTGTGTGCAGGTTTCACGTTGCTGCTGGGGGAAGATACGCCGACAAGCAGTTTATCTGGCGCCCTTGTCCGGATTGTCACGAAGCTAGTCAGCATCACCTTCTGAAGTTTGGTTCTTTCTCCTACTGGTTCGATATACCTTGGTTTCACAACTGAGAGAAGACTTGCTGCTATGCTCATTATACCTTCTCTTGGGGTTCCCAACTGGTCGGTCATCTATATCAACACCGCACCATCAACAAGTTTTCTGGCGCTATTGCCGGGGAGGAAGAAGACTTCTGCAAGGGGAGTCTTGCATGCACAATCTTTTACTTTGTTTTTGTTTTGCTTTATTTTTGCTTGCATTGTTTTATCAAAAATACAAAAAAATAGTTTCCTTTATAGTAGTTACTTTATTACTCTTAGTTTATTATGTTGTTCCCTAAGTATGTTTTGGAGGACCTCTCAGTAGGTAGTGGTCCTATTATTGGGAAAGGTAACCTTGAGGAGTTCTTTAATCATATTAGTATGCATAAAGATGTTGAGGATAAATCTTTGGATGAGCTTGCTCCTAGTTATGAAGTTGCTGCTGCTTATTTAGTTCACATGTTGGAGGCTAGGTTTGTTAACCTTAATCCTTTTATGCAACAAATGTTTCTTAAGCTTCATGATATCGAAGACTCCAAAAAGAAAGATTTTATTTTGAAGACTTTGCGTAGAGAATTTAGAGATATTGTTATTGAAGCTAGGAAAGTCTTTGAGCATTTTAATATGCTTGGCTCACGTGTAGAGGTTGTTGGTACAAACAATGAAGAAATCAAAGTACCAATACCTAGCAAACTCTTAGGATTGCATGAGGCTTTGGAAAATAATATTGATTGGATTTGTCCTGAAAATCTTTTTAATGAAATGAGTGAACGAAAGCATGATCACAAGGGGTCTTCAAAAACTTATTTGGATGCAATACAATGTCTTGTTGAAAAGACTTCTACAATTGATCTTAATGCCTCATTTGATATTACTTGATTTCCACCTTTCTGCGCCTAGCTCAAAGGCGTTAAAGAAAAGCACTCTTGGGAGATAACCCATTGTTTCATTTTCAGTACTTTTTCTTTTATTTGAGTCTTGCAAGTTATTACTACTGTAATAACCGCTCCTTATCCTTTTTATTTCATTGTTGTGCCAAGAAGAACCTCTAATTTGAGTGAGGTAAGATTTGGGGAAGTTGCTGTCCTGAAACAGATTTCGGTGCTGCACCGTAAAAATTCATGAAAATTCTCAGAATATCTTTTTGACCTGCGATTTCTTGTGCATATGCCCCAGGTTATATCCAAACTTTCATTAGTTTTACACTTTTCGATTTGAGCAACAGAAGGTCCTCGAAAAAATTGACTTTTGTCAGCTGTTCTGTTTTAACAGATTTCTGCCACTATTTGTGTTTGCCTCTCAATCGCTTTCTTTTTGAGTTCTTTTGATCACGGAACTTTTGGGGAAGTTGCTACAGTAGTATATGCTTTATATGTGGTGTTTTTGAGTTGAAAACTGAACCAAAGGGGGTTGATCTACTATTATGTTTATGCTAACGTTGTTAATAGAATTGTGTGAAGTTTTGTATGAAGGAAGTTTTCAAGTGTAGGGATTGGAGAATGATGAGATGAGATGAAGAATGGACAAAAGCTCAAGCTTGGGGATGCCCATGTCACCCCAAGAAATATCCAAGAGGTACAAGCGTCAAAGCTTGGGGATGCCCCCGAGGCACCCCTTCTTCATCGGCAAAAATCAGGTCACCTTTCAAAACACTATATTTTTATTGCTTCACGCACTATGCGTTTTCCTTGGAGCATCTTTACTTTTGCTTTTAGTTTTATTTTGTTTTGTTTGGTGCAATAAATGGTTGGAACCCAACAAATTTCTCTTGGAGGAGATGTACTCGCTTTTCATTTGCCAATAACACTCCGTTTTTCACTCTTATCGTTCAACGAGTGTTCTTTTTTTCTAGAACTGCATTTAGCTTTCGTTTTTCGCCTTGATTTTTGTTCAGATCTTGCTTTATCTTTGCATCAAGGTGTATTTGTACCTCTGGTCTATGTTGGTATTCATCAAAAGAGTTGTTTCAAAAAGGTTTCAATGGTGTTGGAAAAGAGAAAAAGTTTCATGCAAAAAAGTGGTACAAAAAGGAGCTTGTTTAGACTGCGGCTTAGACTTTTGCATGCCATGCTTGATGTTGTTTTGATAGTATGCTTAGTGATTTTTGCACCATTAGTACGGTCCATGTTCCTTCCTATGATGATATGTTTGATGAACACGCTTTGGAAGATAGATATTCTATTGCTTATGATGATTACAATGATGAGTGTAATATTTTCACTTCACCTACTATTGAGGAGGAAACAAGGTATGATTACAATATGCCTCCTATTTTTGATGATTATGGTGATGAGAATAGTTATTTTGGTGAATCTGCTCCTACTACGATTGTTCATGTGGGGAGTATTAATTCTTTTGTGCATGTGGCTCATGATAGGAATGTTTTATGTGATAGTTATATTGTTAATTCTATTCATGATACTACTGAAAGTTACTATGAGAGAGAGAAACATAGTTTGATGGATCTCAACAATATTAAGTTTCCCCTCTTTATGTTGCAAATCTTGAAGTTGCACTTGTTTTATTTACCCATGTTTGCCACTATGTGCCTCGTTGATTTATTTTCTTAAAAGATTCCTATGCATAGGAAGTGGTTTAGATTTAAATGTGTTTCATATTTGCTTTTTGATGCTCTCTCTTGCTTCAAGTTCCTTTATGGTGCCTTTGCCTTAAGCTCTTTTATGGCGCCTACATGAGCATCTTTTCAAATTACTGCGCCTAGCTCAAAGGCGTTAAAGAAAACCACTCTTGGGAGATAACCAATTGTTTTCTTTTCAGTACTTTTCCTTTTATTTGAGTCTTGGAAGTTATTACTACTGTAATGACCTCTCCTTATTATTTTTATTTTGTTGTTGTGCCAAGAAGAACCTCTAATTTGAGGGAGGTAAGATTTGGGGAAGTTGCTGTCCTGAAACAGATTTCGGTGCTGCACCGTAAATATTCGTGAAAATTCTCAGAATATCTTTTTGATCTGCAATTTCTTGTGCATATGCCCCAGGTTATTTCCAAACGTTTATTAGTTTTGCACTTTTCAATTTGAGCAATAGAAAACTCTCTAAAAAATCGATCTTTGTCAGCTGTTCTATTTTGACAGATTTCTACCACTATTTTGTGTTTGCCTCTCGATCGCTTTCTTTTTGAGTTCTTTAGATCCAGGAACTTTTTGAGGAAGTTGCTACAGTAGTAGATGCTTTAATATGTGGCGTGCTTGAGTTAAAATCTGAACCAAAAGAGTTGATTTATTATTATGCTTACACTAATGTTGCTAATAGAATTGTGTGAAGTTTTGTATGAAGGAAGTTTTCAAGTGCAGGGAATGGAGAGTGATGAGATGAGATGAAGAATGGACAAAAGCTCAAGCTTGGGGATGCCCATGTCACCCCAAGAAAATATCCAAGAAGTACAAGCGTCAAAGCTTGGGGATGCCCCCGAGGCACCCCTTCTTCATCGGGAAAAATCAGGTCACCTTTTAAGACACTATATTTTTATTGCTTCATGCATTATGCGTTTTTCTTGGAGCGTCAGTTGTTTTTGCTTTCAGTTTTCTTTTGCTTTGTTTGCTGCAATAAATGGTTGGATCACATCATGTTTGTTTTGGAGGGAGATATACTCTATTTTTCATTGCCAAGAACACTCTAGTTTTCACTCTTATTGTTCAACGAGTGTTCTCTTTTTCTAGAACTGCGTTTAGCTTTCGTTTTTCACCTTGATTTTTGTTCAGATCTTGTTATATCTTTGCATCAAGGTGTATTTGGAACTCTGGTCTATGTTTGTTTTCATCAAAAGAGTTGTCTGAAAAAGGTTTGAATGGTGTTGGAAAAGAGAAAAAGTTTCATGAAAAAAAGGGTGGTACAAAAAGAAGCTTGTTTAGACTGCGGCTTAGACTTTTGCATGCCATGCTTGATATCATTTTGATAGTATGCTTAGTGATTTTTTTTGTAGCTTGACTTGTCTCAAATGACTGATATTGCTTAATGAGCCTTTGAAAAAATCACGCGTTGTTTTTATTATATAGAATCATTTATTTGGTTTTCTCCTTGTTGCTTTATTTGGGTTGACTTGGCGCATGCTTACCACATGTTTGACTCTAACAAGTCGCCATAAGCCTCTATGATAATTTTGTTTTTGACTTATGATGCCATTTTATGCTTCTTTTAATGATGTTTTGTCGCTATGCATGATTATGGCCATTATTGCTCTCTTAGTTGGTCGCTCCCAGTCTTTTGCTAGCCCCCATTTTGTACTGAGTATAAGCTCTACTCGTGCATCCAACTCCCAAAAACCAAGTTATTCCAATGTGTCCACCATACATACCTATTAGCAATTTTCTATTCCAAGTACATTTGACTTGCTTTTATCTATCCTTCGAATTAAACTCTTTTTGGTGTTATGCAAAAATTAGTCAGTAAAGCTCTCACGAACCTGATGGCACACTTCACTTTTCTCGCTTTTAAAATTTTGACATTGTGGCTCTCTTATGTTGACGTTATGCTTGCAAGTTGTAAGTTAGAAATTAGCCAAACCATGCCGTCATGGGGAAAGCTTTCAACATTGCACTTCTCTTATTTGAGTTGATATCGTGATCTTTTGTTTATGGATACTCGCAATGTGAAACAAGTCGGGAATCTTGCGGGATCTTGGAGTTTGTATATGTGTTAGAGAAACGCCTAGGCCGCTAATCTAAGCCATGCATTATTCATGGTGGAAATTTACAACATACCCATAGTGGACATTCAACGACGCATCTCACAATAAAAAGCTATACCAATGGTAAATAAAAGAGATGCCGATGTGTCCATTGTCTGTTTGTCCTATCATTTTGATGTGGGCTTGTTCCATGTCATCGGGCAAGGAGTTACCCCATTGGCGGTTCTCGATGATACGTATATACTTACAATAACAAGAGCTTGCTTGGGACCCTAAGTCGAGTAGCATGAGGTTTGGGTATTCGTACTTCACGGGACACAAGGTTTTCAACTTATGATTTGTCAAGCATATGCTCATAATTGTTCCCGCATTAACTTTAACCATTCATGATGCCTATGATGGGGGCAATGAGAGCTCAAAGCTAGTAAGTACCATAATTTTTGAAGGTTTATAAAACTTGCAATCACTGCTTCCTGATACGTCTCAAACATATCTATAATGTTTGATGCTCCATGCTTGTTTATACACCATTTGCTTTGTGTTTTGTTACACTTCGTGGCATTTTTATGCATTTTCCGGAACTAACCTATTAAAAAGATGCCATAGTGCCAGTTCTCTGTTTTCTGCTGTTTTTGTGTTTCAGAAAAGTTACACAGGAAATATTCTCGGAATTGGATGAAACAAAAGCCGAACCTCCTATTTTTACCGAAGCTTCGCGAAGACCGAAGATGAGACGGAGGGGGGCCAGGAGCCAGGCTCACCACCAGGGGGCGCGACCCAGCCCCTGGTCGCACCGCCCTATGGTGAGGCTAGCAGGCCCCACCTCTGACGATGCCCTTTCACCTATAAGTTCCCCTCAATGGGAAAAACCTAGGAGACGGATCTCTTTTCCACGAAACAGACTGCAAGCCGCCGCCGTCGTCGTCGTCGCGAGATCGGGAGGATCCAGAAGCTCTTCCCGACACCCTGCCGGAGAGGGGAATCCCTGCCGGACGCCTTCTACACCACCATGGTCGCCTCCGGAGTGATGTGTGAGTAGTCTACCTTGGACTATGGGTCCATAGCAGTAGCTAGATGGTTGTCTCCTCCACCATGTGCTTCATGTTTAGATCTTGTGAGCTGCCCTACATGATCATGATCATCTTTATGTAATCATACATGTTGTGTTTGTTGGGATCCGATGAGTATTGGTACTATGTGATGTTGATGTGCTGAATATTTTTTCTTATGTTATGTCTATGATGTTTATGATCTTGCATGGTTTCCGTTGCTAGTAGCTATCTTGGCCGAGTAGATGCTAGTAACTCCAAGAGGGAGTATTTATGCTCGATAGTTGGGTTCATGCCTCTATTTAATCTGGGGGAGTGACAGAAACCTCTAAGGTTGTAGATGTGCTATTGCCACTAGGGAGAAAACAACATTCTTGTGTCCAAGGACATTTGCTTTGTTTACATTACGCACTTTGCTTAATGCAATTATCTGTTGTTCGCAACTTAATACTTAAGGGGTCCTCGGATGATTCCCCGCGAGTGGATTTTTAGTCATAGATGCAGTTGGATGGTGGTCTATGTATTTTGTCGTAATGTCCAGAGTGAATCTCATAGTGATCCTCATGACATATGTACGTTATCTTTGCTCTATCAATTGCCCAACTGTAATTTGTTTACCCAGCATGTGTTATTTATCTTATGGAGAGACACCACTAGTGAACTGTGGACCCCGGTCCTATTTCCTTTATATTGCTATACCGTTTTACTTTTACTCGCACTGTTTACTTTCTTGCAAACTATTATCCTATTACCACTCGATACGCTCAATCCTTTGTTTACAACAAATCGCTGAGATTGACAACCTCATCGTAAGTTGGGAGCAAAGTTCTTGGTTGTGTGCAGGTTTCACGTTGCTGCTGGGGAAAGACACACCGACAAGCAGTTTATCTGGCGCCCTTGTCCGGAGTGTCACGAAGCTAGCCATAATCACCTTCTGAATTTTGATTCTTTCTCCTACTGGTTCGATATACCTTGGTTTCACAACTGAGGGAAGACTTGCTGATGTGCTCATCATACCTTCTCTTGGGGTTCCCAACTGGTCGGTCATCTATATTAACACCGCACCATCACTTCCCTCTGCGAAGGGTCTTTCTTTTACTTTTATGTTGAGTCTCCACCTTCTACCTTTATGCACCGTCTAAGAGAGCATAGTTGCCATTCTGAGTATAATGTGCATAGTCCCAAAGTTTATCATTGATTGATTCATGATTATGGTTTCACTTGTTCTTAAATTATTTGTATCTAGTTGTCCTCTTAAACTTGAAGGTGTCCTATGCATTTATGTTTTGCTATTCCATGAAGGACAAGCTGAAAACCATTTGCTCTGTTTTTCCATATGATTTAAAAACATGTTTGACTTTCATTGTTTCATTATTCATGATCTTTCGTTTGTGTTTCTTTTCATGTTATAACATGGTTGCTAAGTTCTTATTGTCAAGATTATGTCTTTTATGCCCATGTTTTAAGTTATTTGATCCTAGCACTCAATGCTTACATAGATGATTGTGGTGACCTAGCATACCACTGCATGTGTAGTATGCAAGTCGTTGACATAACACTAATGAAACACCGTCTCACTAGTATTACATCGATTAGAGTGGTACAACAGAAACATCGCAGGTCCAAGGTATGTCTATAGGATTACAATTTTCAGCATACAGAAGATCTTCAGAACCTCCTCAACAGGTAGAGGTTTAGTTCTTGCGATTACAATCGAGAAAGAACAACTAGAAGACTAAACTAAAGCTACAACTAATGCAGTTGGCTTGCTACAGAATTACTCTAACTACTTAGGTTCTAGGATTAGGGAATTGGGTCCCTTCTATTCATATTCTAGTTTTCCTCCAAGCTTGGTGTAGTCGTTGATTTCATTGATAATTCTAACATTGGTTAAGGTCTTCATCTTCATCTTTAGTGTCTCGAGGTTGCCTCCTGTGTTGCCTCCAATCTAAGCAAGGCTTACGAGGGAGTGGGGTGAGTAACGAGCATTACCCAGCAAGTTCATATAAGGAATAAGGTGTTTTATGCACTATCTATAGCCTTAGACTCAAGAGTTGTTTGGCAATGCAAGTTTTCGTAAACATTTCTTCAAGAGGTTGCTTTTATTCAAAAGAACTATGTCCGTCAGCCTTCACAGGTTGATTAGAGCTTCGATGGGCTCCTTTTCTGCTACGTTCGCAGCTCCTTCTGATAGGGCAAAGGTGTCCGATCTTTTGATGAGATCTTGATACGTCGATTTGGTGGGTGGAGTTCGTGCTTGACGATCCGACTACACGTGCGAAGCTCGTGCGCCAATGCAATCGCTAGGACAATCTCCGGGAGTTACTGATCTTGCGGATGCACGATCAGCCTGACCAGCGAGGGTTTTAATTCCTACCTGAAATCGAGAACAAGTAAGAACTAATACTGCAATCAAGATATTGCGGATAAAAGATGTATGCTTTATTCAAAAGGTGGGATTCCGAATAGGCGGTCTTCTTCTGGGCGATTGGCCTCAAAAGTCGAGCTCGTAGTTGCAGCAATGGCTAACTTTTAGTCTAAACAAAATCTGAGTTCTAATGACGGCTACGGGGGGTATTTGAGGAGGAAAAGGTAGGGGTGCGACCAGCCATGGATTGGGTGGTCAAACGGATCCCTAACAGGCCTTTTCTCCTCAAATTCGGACTCCTAAAAGTGGCTGTCTTATTTGCTGCGAAAATTACATGGGCCTGGCCCAAAAATAGAAGTGACGCAGCACCATATGTATCTATGGACGAAATTATGAAGTAGCTCTTTGTATATTTCGTCCAAGTCTTCATCCTTCATTATGGTGGCTTCAAAGTTCTGAAATCTCCACTCGTGGCGTCTTCTTCAATCCTCAAACGCATGCTGCCATCTCCATGCACGATCATGCTCCAATGCTTGTCCCTCTCATCCATGCTAGGTCCATCATTCCTAAGAGTAACAAACATATCTGATTTAGGCAGCATCATATTCTCATGTATGTGAGAAAGAGTTCCAAGAAAGGAAAGTACCTGATAGTTAAGTTGCTTGGCACGAGCTCGAGTGATGGGTCCTTGTATGTGTTCCGCTGTAGGTACAGCGGGTGTATCAATAGATGAGATGTCCTCATCATGCTCCCCTTCTTGAATTGAAGTCGTCCTCGACGCAACCTCATCTTCTTCACCGAAGTAAGGTTTTAAATCTGCAATGTTAAATGTAGGACTTACCGTACCAAAATCTGCAGGAAGCTCAAGTTTATATGCATTATCATTGATTTTCTCTATCACCTTAAAAGGACCATCAGCACGTGGCATTAACTTAGACTTGCGCAAATCAGGAAAACGATCTTTGCGTAAATGCAACCAAACAAGATCACCAACCTCAAACACAACATGCTTTCGTCCTCTATCCCCAGCAACTTTATACTTAACATTCATGCGTTCTATGTTGTCTTTAGTAGTTGCATGCAATTTTAAAATCAATTCAGCACGTTGTGTAGCATCGAAATTATTTTGCACTGAAGATGGTAAAGGCAACAAATCAATAGGTGCACGTGGAACAAAACCATAGACAATCTGAAAAGGGCTCATCTTTGTGGTAGAATGCAGCGAACGATTATATGCAAATTCAATATGAGGCAAACACTCTTCCCACAATTTTAAGTTCTTCTTTAAAACAGCCCGCAACATGGTAGATAAAGTTCTATTAACTACTTCAGTTTGTCCATCAGTTTGGGGATGACATGTAGTACTAAACAGCAATTTAGTCCCCAACTTAGCCCATAAACATCTCCAAAAGTGGCTAAGAAATTTAGTATCACGATCAGAAACAATAGTATTTGGCACACCATGCAAACGAACGATATCACGAAAAAACAAATCAGCAATGTGCGCAGCATCATCGGTCTTGTGACAAGGAATAAAGTGTGCCATCTTAGAAAACCGATCCACAACAACAAAACTACTATCCCTCCCCTTCTGTGTACGAGGTAATCCCAAAACAAAGTCCATCGAAATATTCTCCCAAGGAACACTAGGAACAGGAAGAGGCATATATAAACCATGTGGATTAAGGCGAGACTTAGCTTTTTGACAAGTAGTGCAGCGTGCCACGAATCTCTCAACATCTCGCCGCATGCGTGGCCAAAATAAGTGTGCAGCAAGAACATCCTCCGTCTTCTTGACACCAAAGTGTCCCATTAATCCTCCTCCATACGCCTCCTGTAACAACAAAAGACGAACGAAACCATCTGGGATGCATAGTTTGTTAGCACGGAACACAAATCCATCATTAAGGATGAATTTGTTCCATGTTCTACCATCTCTACAATTCTGCAACACATCTTTAAATTCAGCATCATGCAAGTATTGTTCCTTTATAGTTTCCAACCCAAAAATTTTGAAGTCAAGCTGAGATAACATAGTATAACGGCGCGACAAAGCATCAGCAATAATATTATCTTTACCCTTTTTGTGTTTGATAACATAAGGAAAAGATTCAATAAATTCAACCCACTTTGCATGGCGATGATTCAGTTTTGCTTGACTACGAATATGCTTCAAAGATTCATGATCAGAATGTATAACAAATTCTTTAGGCCATAAATAATGTTGCCAAGTTTCTAATGTCCGAACCAGCGCATATAATTCTTTATCATAAGTAGAATAGTTCAGACTAGGCCCACTCAATTTTTCACTAAAATATGCTACAGGTTTGCCCTCTTGTAATAACACACCTCCCAAACCAATTCCACTAGCATCACATTCAAGTTCAAACGTCTTATTAAAATCAGGAAGTTGGAGTAATGGAGCATGTGTTAACTTATCTTTCAGTATCATGAAGGCCTCTTGTTGTGCATCGCCCCAAACAAAGGGCACATCCTTCTTTGTGAGCTCATTCAATGGCGCAGCAATAGAACCAAAATCTTTGACAAAGCGCCTATAAAACCCAGCGAGACCAAGAAAACTCCTCACTTGTGTGACCGTCTTGGGCTGCGGCCAATTCTCAATAGCTTCAATCTTGGCTGGATCAACTTCAATTCCCTGTTCTGTAACAACATAACCAAGAAAAGCAACTCTGTTTGTGCAAAAGGTGCACTTCTCAAGATTACCATACAAACGTGCATCACGTAAAGCAGTGAAAACAACACGTAAATGATCCAAATGGTCCTCTAAAGATTTGCTATATATGAGAATGTCATCAAAATATACCACCACAAAACGACCAATAAAAGCACGTAAAACTTCGTTCATCAGTCTCATAAAGGTACTAGGTGCATTAGTTAAACCAAACGGCATTACTAACCACTCATATAAACCGAACTTAGTTTTAAAAGCTGTTTTCCATTCGTCTCCTAATTGCATACGAATTTGGTGGTAACCACTACGCAAATCAACTTTAGAGAACATAATAGAACCACTCAACTCATCTAGCATGTCATCCAAACGAGGTATAGGGTGACGATATCGAATGGTAATATTATTAATAGCTCGACAATCAGTACACATGCGCGAAGAACCATCTTTCTTAGGTACTAAAATAATAGGAACAGCGCATGGACTAAGAGACTCACGAATATAACCTTTGTCCAATAAACTCTGGATTTGTCATTGGATCTCTTTTGTTTCTTCAGGATTGGTGCGATATGGCGCACGGTTGGGCAGCGAGGCTCCTGGAATCAAATCAATCTGGTGTTCTATCCCACGAATAGGTGGAAGTCCAGGTGGAACATCTTGTGGAAAAACGTCCATGTATTCCTGCAAAAGGTTAGCAACCGCAGGTGGCAAAGAAGGAGGCATATCCTCAAATGAAAACAGAACTTCTTTGCAAACACATATCGTATTCATATTGATAACTTCGTAGTAGAATCCTTGATAAATCGGAAGTAGACTACTAGTAACCTCTATTGGTTACAGACACATGGAGCTCACATAAATTCAAAGAAATTCAGAAATTCAGAGAGGGGTAGTAGTTGGCATGAAAGTTTGATTACAACAAAGAAAACCAAACTCAGATAACATCCATAGAGATAGTGATACCTCTTGTTGATGTGAACAATTCACCAAATGGGTGAAACATTAACATCACTATATCATTTATCTTGAAGTTGTTCCTTGCAATGACTGTTCCCCATGCTTCACTGCTTAAGAGCATTCTTCCATCTTTGCATGGGCTGTATGAACCTAGCACATCGTCGGTGTTGCTGGCTGATTGAACTAGAGTACCAAATGGCTCCAATTGAAGAGTATCAACAATCTTCTTGGGGATTCTCTGTCCATTTTTAACATTGAGAGAGAAATATACAAAAGTCACAAAAATAACTTGATCTTATGTAAAACTTAACTAGAAATTACAAGGGGCTTGGTTTGTTTTTACATGACATGAAAACTGTGAAATGCTCAAAAATTACAAATGGATTGGTCAATTTAACAACAATGATAGTTTGCTCTCAGAAATAGCTGACTAGAAATACAAGTGGCTTTGCCAGTTATTACATGAACAAAGATTACTGTAGAATGCTCTATACAGAAGTTGCAAAAAAACCTTCATCTTACGTAAAAGTTAACTAGAAATTACAAGGGGCTTGGTTTTTTTTTACATGACATGACATAAAAGTTAACTAGAAATTACAAGTGGCTTGGTCAATTAAACAAGATAGTTTGCTCTCATAAATAGTTAACTAGAAATACAAGTGGCTTTGCCTGTTATTACATGAACAAGATTAATGTAAAATGCTTTATACAAAAGTCACAAATTTGGCTTGATCTTATGTAAAAGTTAACTAGAAATTACAAGGGCCTTGGTCTATTTTTACATCAAATGAAAAACTATGAAATGATCAAAAATTACAAGTGGCTTGGTCAATTAAACATCAATGATAGTTTGCTCTCAGAAATAGTTAACTAGAAATACAAGTGGCTTTACCAATTATTACATGAACAAGAATACTGCAAAATGCTCTATAGCACATTGTAAAAGAAGACCTTGCTGTTGGTAATAATGGTTACTGATTTATCAATCAGGAAAAAGTCCTATGTCTAATATTTTTTAGAAAGTTTACTGTAAAAATGCTCACAAAACAGAAAGCAAGACTTACTAGAGTGCTCTTGTTGTTGTTTGTTGATGAAAGCTTGTGTATGAACAACTGTCCAAAACCTTTATCTCTTCTAGTTACATTAGAGTGCCAGTTGATCAACTTTTGGTTTGTCAACTCTATTTCTCTTGTGATAATAACAACATTGTGCATCTCATGTACTAAAACACAAAACAGAATAGAAGAATGCATAAAATATCAGATCAAGTAGAAAAGAAGAGAAGAAGAAAAGGGACATAAACTAGAGAGACTCACTTTCTTCTAAGTCCACTTCTTCTCTAGTTGATGGTGGTGCTTTTATTATGCCCAGGTTATCACAAGGTGTCATTCTAACAGAAAACCCTGCATTGACAGTCAGTCTCATGTAAAAAACAACCAGGTCATCCTGGCCCAATTTGTAGTCCTTTCAAAATCTTCTCCATGCGAGGCCCATGAATAAAGTTTCCATTTCTTTCTTCAGTATATCAAAATTATAAGTTTGCTCAGTGATTGTGCATTGAGCAATCATAATTGGTCTCCTCTTTTATATCATGTTAATCTTGTTTTTTGCATAGCATGGAATAACCTGAATCAGATTAAAAACAAGAATTAGATAGCAGAAAACAAAGCCTTCACAAAAAAAGAAACCAAACTTAACATGAAAAAACATACCAAGTAATCGACAGACTCATTTGGTAGCCTTGCAATGAAAGATTGATAGTCCTTTATTTTGCTTCCGCACTGTCCATCAGTGTTTTTGCATACTGGACATGCCATACTTGATCTGTGATACAACCTACTAGCAACACAATAAAAACAAAATTCTAAATTAAACAAAGAACAACAACTCTAGACATGAACTAGGGAAAAAAGAATTCCCTAGAGCATTACTAAAGTTAGCTAAACAAACTACAATAAATGCAAAATTTCTTGGTGTGTAGAATGCAACTATGGCAATAAAAATACTAGGAGCAATAGAATGTATCTTTGCAAACACATATGGCATGGTTTGCTTTCTTGGATAGTATTTCTAGTTCTTACTTAAACAGAAACCAAAGGTAGAGCAAACATAAATGACACAAACCTAGCCTAAAAGCAAAAGACAAGGCAAGAGACAAAGTTTTACTAGATAGGGTAGGAGACAAAGTTTTACTAGATCTAGATCTGGAGCCACATCTAAGGAGTAGAGAGAGCATGCAAAACATGAAGAAAGAACACAGGAGAAAAGTGCAAACCAAAACAAATTGAAAAAAGGCTAGAGGAAGAACCAAAAACCTTGAAGGTCTCCTTGATTTATGGATTTGAGTTCTTGAGAACGATGGGGGAGGATCTCAAAGTTGGAAATGAATGAGCCGTATGAGTGGGAGTGCTGTTACCAGATTGAGATAAGTCTCCATTAAATATCACATGTCCACTACCCCCACTTGTGGCCAGCCCTACTCCTTTATTGTACACTAAAAGCATAGAAGCCCCTCTACTCTCACACATTAGTAGAGAACTATCACCTGATCATTTGCAACAAAACAAAAGGCTACTTCCCACTACACAAAACCATCTGTAAACATGAATTTTTTTTTGGAAAACTCTACAATTGTAAAATAAATTCTTTGCTTGCTATGCAGGATGGAGCATTCACTAGGCTTTTATATGACATTATGAACATGGGAAGCCAAAACGAAAATAAATGTGAGGTAAATGAAGATTCTTCCCCATGAAAATACTTGTGTGTAAAATGCCAAAATAGTTTCTTTACAAATCCATGTAACAAGATCAGGAGATGTCGTACATGGAACTCCTTACTTTTATTAACATTCCTTTAACTTTTCCTTTGTCCCATCTGGAACTTTTTATTTCCCTAAAAAAATCTTGATCTTTTTCTTTCATTGCTTTTTTATGGTTTTTTATTTTTCCTTATTATCTAGACGTGTAAATGTACTGAGTTAGAAGTTGAATATGATAAAAAGTTTATTTTACTGTCGGATTTTGAGTCATGATTTTTGCTAGTGTAAAAGTTGAAAGTGAGTTGTACCCACAAATTTTTAGTTACAAGTGGGTTGTAACTGAGTTTTATTTAGTTGTAGTTGAAGATTTTCCAATTACAAGTGGGTTGCAGATGTGTTTTAGCTAGTTTACAAGTGAGCTGCAACTGAGATTTACCAGTTACAAGTAAATTACAACCGTGATTTACCAGTTGCAAGCGCGTTGTAACTGACTTCTTTTCTAGTTGCAAGTGAGTCGCAACTGAGTTTTAGCTAGTTAGCAAGTGAGCTGCAATTGAGATTTTTGAGTTACAAGTGAATTACAACTGCGATTTACTAGTTACAAGTGCATCGTAACTGACTTTTTTTCTAGTTGCAAGTGGTTGCAACTGAGTTTTAGTTTAAAATTCATACTTTTCGTTATAAAAACTGCTCCCTTTACTCGTTTATTGTGTGCAGGCGTAGGGAAAAACGTTGCATTTCTCTGTTGATAAAAAATAGTACTATCCTTGGTAAATTAGCAATAGACTGTTGGTAAATAAAAAAAAGATGAAATTAACATAACAAATTATCTATTGGTAACCAGGTTACTAGGTCCTTGGTAACACATAGCATATTCATATTGATAACTTAGTATTACAATCCTTGATAAATCAGAAGTAGACTACTGCTAACCTCTATTGATAACTTAGTAGTACAATCCATGATAAATTAGTAGTAGACTCTTGGTAACTAAAAAACTCGATGAATTTCACACAAAAATTGAAAAAAAAATCAAAAAGACCCTTGGTAACCATGACAAGTTTATATTGGTAACTATTTAGTAAATAACTTGGTAAAACAAAAAATTATAAGGTCAATATACGGTAATTATTGGAAATGCCATTTGTAAAAATTATAAGGTCAATATACGGTAACTAGGATGTGAGGTCCTTGTTAAACGTAGCATTTCTCTATTGATAAGTAAATAGTTCAATCCTTAATAAATCAGTAGTAGACTCTTGGTAACTAGGTTGTCAGGTCCTTGATAACAAATAGCATATTCATATTGATAACTTAGTAGTAGAATCATGGATAAATCAAAAGTAGACTCTTTGTAACTAAAATTACTCGATAATTTTGACAGAAAACATGAAAAAAATTAAAATTAGCAGTTTTATATTGGTAACTAGGATGCCAGGTCCTCGGTAAAGTTAGCATTTTAGAAAAACAAAAACATTAAAAAGTGCATATAGGAGAGAGATATCATATCCTGCATTTCAGAAACAAAAACATTAAAAAACAGAGATAGATGAACTCATAAAAAATTATAGGAGAGAGATATTTTGGGATAACAAAAATATACAGGAACAAAACTAATGACGACTAAAAAGTGCTTTGGTTAAAATAACATCTACATGTTTGATGAGGACATCCCATCTATTGATACACCCGCTGTACCTACAGCGGAACACATACAAGGACCCATCACTCGAGCTCGTGCCAAGCAACTTAACTATCAGGTACTTTCATTTCTTGGAACTCTTTCTCACATACATGAGAATATGATGCTGCCTAAATCAGATATGTTTGTTACTCTTAGGAATGATGGACCTAGCATGGATGAGAGGGACAAGCATTGGAGCATGATCGTGCATGGAGATGGCAGCAAGCGTTTGAGGATTGAAGAAGATGCCACGAGTGGAGATTTCAGAACTTTGAAGCCACCATAATGAGGGATGAAGACTTGGACGAAATATACAAAGAGCTACTTCATAATTTCGTCCATAGATACATATGGTGCTGCGTCACTTCTATTTTTGGGCCAGGCCCATGTAATTTTCGCAGCAAATAAGACAGCCACTTTTAGGAGTCCGAATTTGAGGAGAAAAGGCCTGTTAGGGCTCCGTTCGACCACCCTACCCAAGGCTGGTCGCACCCCTACCTTTTCCTCCTCAAATACCCCCCGTAGCCGTCATTAGAACTCGGATTTTGATTAGACTAAAAGTTAGCCATTGCTGCAACTACGAGCTCGACTTTTGAGGCCAATCGCCCAGAAGAAGACCGCCTATTCGGAATCCCACCTTTTGAATAAAGCATACATCTTTCATCCGCAATATCTTGATTGCAGTATTAGTTCTTACTTGTTCTCGATTTCAGGTAGGAATTAAGACCCTCGCTGGTCAGGCTGATCGTGCATCCACAAGATCAGTAACTCCCGGAGATTGTCCTAGCGATTGCATTGGCGCACGAGCTTCGCACGTGTAGTCGGATCGTCAAGCACGAACTCCATCCACCAAATCGACATATCAAGATCTCATCGAAAGATCGGACACCTTTGCCCTATCAAGTGGTATCAGATTTCAGGTTGCTCGGTGAGATTTACTGTTTTCGTAGTTTAGTTTGCATCAGTGTTCATACCTATAAACCACGAAAAAGCCAAAAAAATACAGTTAGGGTTAGATCATCTCGTCCCATAAACCATCCGAGCCTTTGCATTGTCTTTTCAGTTTGCATCGTTGAATTTGTGTCTGCATCCGCGTGTCGAGTTGCTGGTCTTAGTGTCTGTTCCTTTAGAGTTTCGAGTTCGATTCACCTTAGTCCCGCCGCCGCCGCACGCTTGCACCACTGCTCCGCCATATCCTTCCACCACCACGCCATATACTTCCGCCACCGCCTTCACATAAGTTCTTGTTCGTTCTTCCCAATTTCATCCGCACCTTTTTCAGAGTCCGTGAGTTAGGTTTCGGTCACCAGTCAAGAGGAGGAAGAAGAGCAACAAAAAAAAAAGTCACCTCCGCATCCAAGTCGGGTTGACCCGTTCCTACTAGTGCATTCCGAATTTAGTCTGAATTTTGACAGTTCCGTCAGTTTTTTGACGGTTTTCGACAGCAAACTTCAACAGGCCATAACTTTTGCATACGAACTCCGTTTTCGACGTGCGAGTACTCAAAATGTTGCTATCGAAAAGATCTATCTGACCACAACCACTGCGTCGTTGTGCGACACTCAGAACTCCCAAAAAAGGCCGGGAAGGCCGAGTTTTTGCCCTCCGAAGTTTCAGACCTGAAAATTCCTGCAGTTTTTCACTTATATCTTGCTTTTGAGCTGTTCCTTTCTGCTTGTTGGGCCACGCCGTGACTTTCTTAGTGTTCTCGGCTCGCGTCTCTAGCTCGGTATAGCCTAGGACCAGCACAGTACCGTGGTTGAGCATTCTTTCAACATTGCATTGCTGTTTTGATATTTGCTGTTTTTGCTACCATATAAGCCTTCCTACAGCTCCACATATTTCTGCACGTGCTTTGTATCGACACCTGGTAATCGCTTGTGCAATTTTGGGAGTCGCTGTTCTTTGCTGGTTGCATATCACCTTCCTCCTGTTGGGTAAGAACTTGTAAGAGCTTTGTATACCGCTTGACGGATTACGCGTGATCCCACCATATTCCGTAGTGCATAGGTATATATATTTGTGCTTGCTTCCATGCTAACCATGACAGGAACCCCGAAGGATGATGTTGATCCAGAGAAGATGACTAGTGCAGAGTTGCATGCCCACTTCACACGGCTGTTGGTGGGGCGTGCACAAGATGTGGACACACGCTTGGGTGATGTTGATTCCAAGCTTTCTGATGCGATGGACAAGATGGCTGGTCTTGAGGCATCCTTCAACACCAAGCTCGACGCCCGGTTCCAGGAAGTCCTGGCCCGTTTACCACCACTGCCACGGCCGGCCGTCCCTGTACCACGTGCTCGCCGCGTTCCTCTTACAGCTGCGGCAGCTGCTGCGGCCGCTACGGAGGCGGCCACCCAGGACGGATATGCTGCTGACGAGGGGGAAAACGAGTTCGAAGATGAAAACGAGCTCGACGAGGACGAGGTCCAACAACCTGCACCTGGCCGTCCGCGGCAATACAACCGCAACGCTCGTCCACCTCCGCGTCCGGTACGTGATGATGACCATGTGGCTAAGCTAAAATTAAATATTCCGTCATTTGAGGGTAGATATAATCCTGATGCATATCTCACTTGGGAATTAGAAGTAGAGCAACATTTTGCATGTTTACGCTACCCTGAGCATTTGCGTGTTAGTGCTGCTACATGTGAATTTACTGATTTTGCTTCTATCTGGTGGTCTGAATATTGTCGAGTCAATCATGCTAATATTCCTGCTACTTGGCTTGGTCTAAAACATGCCATGCGTACTCGTTTTGTACCTCCACATTATCAACGGGACTTGCTTAAGAAATTAACTCGTTTAGAACAAGGCAAAAATTCGGTACAAGAGTATTATCAAGAGTTACAAACAGGCATGATTCGTTGTGGTATTGTAGAGGATAATGAAGCTATGCTTGCACGTTTCTTTGGTGGTTTAAATAAGGAGATTCAGCATATTTTAGACTATAAGGAGTACAACACTATTACTCGTTTATTTCACCTTGCTTGCAAAGCTGAACTTGAAGTGCAGGATCGTCAACCATCGTGGAGAAGAGCTAATAATTCTGCAGGTCGTACTTCTTCATGGTCTGCGCGCCAATCAGCTCCACCTTCTCGTGGGGATGCACCAGGTCCTTCCACCTCCAGGTATACCACGCCGACGTCAAGAACGCCACCTGCTCCTGCTCCTGCTCCATCACCATCTACTGGTCCGACACGGAGTTCTTCTTCCATGGCCTCCACGGGGAAGACTCGCGATATTCAATGTCGCAAGTGTTTTGGGTTTGGTCACATTGAAAAAGAATGCAGAACCAAACGTGTGATGGTGGTACTTGAAGATGGCGAATATGACTCTGCAAGTGATTTTGATGATGATACATTGGCACTTATTGCTGCACGTGATGGTGCCAATTCTGATTCTGACAAGGAGATGGAGGTAATGGGAGCTAAAACTGCTGATCAATACAAGAGCTTAGTTGCACAACGTGTCTTGAGTGTGCAATTGAGCAAGGCTGAGCATGATCAACGCCACAACTTGTTTCAAACAAGAGGCGTTGTTAAGGAGAGAGCTATCCGGATCATCATTGATGGAGGGAGTTGTAACAATCTGGCTAGTATTGACATGGTGGAGAAGCTTGCTCTGCCCACACGACAACGACCTCATCCATATTACATTCAATGGTTTGAGAGCTCCCGTAAGCTCAAGGTAACAAGAACTGCACGCGTGCATTTTACTATTGGTACTTATTCAGATTTTGTTGATTGTGATGTTGTACCTATGCAAGCTTGTTCTTTGTTACTTGGTAGACCATGGCAATTTGATAGAGAATCTGTACATAATGGTAAAACAAATCAGTATTCTCTTACACATGCTGGCAAGAAAATTGGACTTAAACCCATGACTCCGGAACAAATTTTGAAAGATGATCTTGCTAGAGCTAGTAGATTAAAAAACGAGGACAAACATAAGAGTGAGAATCAGATTATTGCTGCAGATTTTGTACCACCTAAGCATTCTTCTAAATCTGATTCTAACCATGCTACTGAAATTCGTTTGAAGAATCCTTGTTTACTTGCTAGCAAATCTGATCTTGCTGAAATTGATGTCAATATTACTCCATGCTATGCCATTATTTGCAAAGAAGTACTGTTTTCATTTGAGGATATGCCTCCTTCTTTGCCACCTGCGGTTGCTAACCTTTTGCAGGAATACATGGATGTTTTTCCACAAGATGTTCCACCTGGACTTCCACCTATTCGTGGAATAGAACACCAAATTGATTTGATTCCAGGAGCTTCGCTGCCCAACCGTGCGCCATATCGCACCAATCCTGAAGAAACAAAAGAGATACAACGACAGATCCAGAGTTTATTGGACAAAGGTTATATTCGTGAGTCTCTTAGTCCATGCGCTGTTCCTATTATTTTAGTACCTAAGAAAGATGGTTCTTCGCGCATGTGTACTGATTGTCGTGCTATTAATAATATTACCATTCGATATCGTCACCCTATACCTCGTTTGGATGACATGCTAGATGAGTTGAGTGGTTCTATTATGTTCTCTAAAGTTGATTTGCGTAGTGGTTACCACCAAATTCGTATGCAATTAGGAGATGAATGGAAACCAGCTTTTAAAACTAAGTTCGGTTTATATGAGTGGTTAGTAATGCCGTTTGGTTTAACTAATGCACCTAGTACCTTTATGAGACTGATGAACGAAGTTTTACGTGCTTTTATTGGTCGTTTTGTGGTGGTATATTTTGATGACATTCTCATATATAGCAAATCTTTAGAGGACCATTTGGATCATTTACGTGTTGTTTTCAATGCTTTACGTGATGCACCTTTGTATGGTAATCTTGAGAAGTGCACCTTCTGCACAAATAGAGTTGCTTTTCTTGGTTATGTTGTTACAGAACAGGGAATTGAAGTTGATCCAGCCAAGATTGAAGCTATTGATAATTGGCCACAGCCCAAGACGGTCACACAAGTAAGGAGTTTTCTTGGTCTTGCTGGGTTTTATAGGCGCTTTGTCAAAGATTTTGGTTCTATTGCTGCGCCATTGAATGAGCTCACAAAGAAGGATGTGCCCTTTGTTTGGGGCGATGCACAACAAGAGGCCTTCATGATACTGAAAGATAAGTTAACACATGCTCCATTACTCCAACTTCCTGATTTTAATAAGACGTTTGAACTTGAATGTGATGCTAGTGGCATTGGTTTGGGAGGTGTGTTATTACAAGAGGGCAAACCTGTAGCATATTTTAGTGAAAAATTGAGTGGGCCTAGTCTGAACTATTCTACTTATGATAAAGAATTATATGCGCTGGTTCGGACATTAGAAACTTGGCAACATTATTTATGGCCTAAAGAATTTGTTATACATTCTGATCATGAATCTTTGAAGCATATTCGTAGTCAAGCAAAACTGAATCGTCGCCATGCAAAGTGGGTTGAATTTATTGAATCTTTTCCTTATGTTATCAAACACAAAAAGGGTAAAGATAATATTATTGCTGATGCTTTGTCGCGCCGTTATACTATGTTATCTCAGTTGACTTCAAAATTTTTGGGTTAGAAACTATAAAGGAACAATACTTGCATGATGCTGAATTTAAAGATGTGTTGCAGAATTGTAGAGATGGTAGAACATGGAACAACTTCATCCTTAATGATGGATTTGTGTTCCGTGCTAACAAACTATGCATTCCAGATGGTTCCGTTCGTCTTTTGTTGTTACAGGAGGCGCATGGAGGAGGATTAATGGGACACTTTGGTGTCAAGAAGACGGAGGATGTTCTTGCTGCACACTTCTTTTGGCCACGCATGCGGCGAGATGTTGAGAGATTCGTGGCACGCTGCACTACTTGTCAAAAAGCTAAGTCTCGCCTTAATCCACATGGTTTATATATGCCTCTTCCTGTTCCTAGTGTTCCTTGGGAGGATATTTCAATGGACTTTGTTTTGGGATTACCTCGTACACAGAAGGGGAGGGATAGTATTTTTGTTGTTGTGGATCGGTTTTCTAAGATGGCACACTTTATTCCTTGTCACAAGACCGATGATGCTGCGCACATTGCTGATTTGTTCTTTCGTGATATCGTTCGTTTGCATGGTGTGCCAAATACTATTGTTTCTGACCGTGATACTAAATTTCTTAGCCACTTTTGGAGATGTTTATGGGCTAAGTTGGGGACTAAATTGCTGTTTAGTACTACATGTCATCCCCAAACTGATGGACAAACTGAAGTAGTTAATAGAACTTTTATCTACCATGTTGCGGGCTGTTTTAAAGAAGAACTTAAAATTGTGGGAAGAATGTTTGCCTCATATTGAGTTCGCTTATAATCGTTCGCTGCATTCTACCACAAAGATGAGCCCTTTTCAGATTGTCTATGGTTTTGTTCCACGTGCACCTATTGATTTGTTGCCTTTACCATCTTCAGTGCAAAATAATTTCGATGCTACACAGCGTGCTGAATTGATTTTAAAATTGCATGCAACTACTAAAGACAACATAGAACGCATGAATGTTAAGTATAAAGTTGCTGGGGATAGAGGACGAAAGCATGTTGTGTTTGAGGTTGGTGATCTTGTTTGGTTGCATTTGCGCAAAGATCGTTTTCCTGATTTGCGCAAGTCTAAGTTAATGCCACGTGCTGATGGTCCTTTTAAGGCGATAGAGAAAATCAATGATAATGCATATAAACTTGAGCTTCCTGCAGATTTTGGTACGGTAAGTCCTACATTTAACATTGCAGATTTAAAACCTTACTTCGGTGAAGAAGATGAGGTTGCGTCGAGGACGACTTCAATTCAAGAAGGGGAGCATGATGAGGACATCCCATCTATTGATACACCCGCTGTACCTACAGCGGAACACATACAAGGACCCATCACTCGAGCTCGTGCCAAGCAACTTAACTATCAGGTACTTTCGTTTCTTAGAACTCTTTCTCACATACATGAGAATATGATGCTGCCTAAATCAGATATGTTTGTTACTCTTAGGAATGATGGACCTAGCATGGATGAGAGGGACAAGCATTGGAGCATGATCGTGCATGGAGATGGCAGCAAGCGTTTGAGGATTGAAGAAGATGCCACGAGTGGAGATTTCAGAACTTTGAAGCCACCATAATGAGGGATGAAGACTTGGACGAAATATACAAAGAGCTACTTCATAATTTCGTCCATAGATACATATGGTGCTGCGTCACTTCTATTTTTGGGCCAGGCCCATGTAATTTTCGCAGCAAATAAGACAGCCACTTTTAGGAGTCCGAATTTGAGGAGAAAAGGCCTGTTAGGGCTCCGTTCGACCACCCTACCCAAGGCTGGTCGCACCCCTACCTTTTCCTCCTCAAATACCCCCCATAGCCGTCATTAGAACTCGGATTTTGATTAGACTAAAAGTTAGCCATTGCTGCAACTACGAGCTCGACTTTTGAGGCCAATCGCCCAGAAGAAGACCGCCTATTCGGAATCCCACCTTTTGAATAAAGCATACATCTTTCATCCGCAATATCTTGATTGCAGTATTAGTTCTTACTTGTTCTCGATTTCAGGTAGGAATTAAGACCCTCGCTGGTCAGGCTGATCGTGCATCCACAAGATCAGTAACTCCCGGAGATTGTCCTAGCGATTGCATTGGCGCACGAGCTTCGCACGTGTAGTCGGATCGTCAAGCACGAACTCCATCCACCAAATCGACATATCAAGATCTCATCGAAAGATCGGACACCTTTGCCCTATCAATGTTGGGAACTGAAAAACAAAAGGCTTCGTAAAACACAACTTCTATATGTAGGTAACCAGGTTGTCAGGAGCTTGGTAACACATAGCATTTCCATATTAATGACTACGTAGTACAATCCTTGATAAATTACTAGAAGACTCTTGGTAAGTAAAAATTGAAAGACCCTTGGTAAACATAACAAGTTTATATTGGTAACTAATTAAATTATGACTTGGTAAAAAAAACCAGATCCAAATATTTGGCGACTAATAATTATATAACAGAGATATTTTGGGGTAACAAAAATAGACAGGAACAAAGCTAATGATGAATTAACAGTGCTTTGGTTACAAATAAAATATACACTATTAAGTCTTTTGTATGTTTGTAACCAAAGCACTGTTAAGTCATCATTAGTTTTGTTCCTGTCTATTTTTGTTACCACAAAATATCTCTGTTATATAATTATTAGTCGCCAAATATTTGGATCTGGTTTTTTTACCAAGTCATAATTTAAGTAGTTACCAATATAAACTTGTTATGTTTACCAAGGGTCTTTCAATTATTTTTACTTACCAAGAGACTTCTAGTAATTTATCAAGGATTATACTACGTAGTAATCAATATGGAAATGCTATGTGTTACCAAGCTCCTGACAACCTGGTTACCTACATATAGTATGTTTTACGAAGACTTTTGTTTTTCAGTTCCCAACATGTAGATGTTATTTTAACCAAAGCACTTTTTAGTCGTCATTAGTTTTGTTCCTGTATGTTTTTGTTACCCCAAAATATCTCTCTCCTATAATTTTTTGTGAGTTCATCTATCTATGTTTTTTAATGTTTTTGTTTCTGAAATGCAGGATATGATATTTGATGTGCCAAATATGAATTTGTGTAAGTTTGTCTGTGATATGCTCCATGAGGAATTGGCATCTGGCAAGCCTTCAGGGGGCTGTTTGTTTCATGTGCAGCTTCTACACATTGACTCATTGGACATAACTCAACTTAATATTGAACTTTTTGAGGGACCATTTGTTGTTAATAGATGGTCCAAGGTTGACACTGATGTTGTGCTTAATGCTGATATGAAGATAGATGGATCAGGTTTTGGCAATTTGGAGGCAAGTCTTTGTTTACTTTTTTCTGCGTTTTTGATGTGTTCATCATTATTGTCAGCATTCATGTATGAACAATCTTTTTTTTAATTTTTATTCATGTATTTGTCTAAACTCTCTCATTGTTTTCGTTTTATGTTTGTTTGAAATAGTTATTAGTTGAAGCCACATCTTGCTATGAATCATGATTTATTTGGAGGGGCTGCTAGTTATGACAGATGGTTCAACACAAGCTACCATCCTGAATGTCCGAGCTCTCTATGTTCTATTCTACTTTATAGCTCTAGTACTATCTTTCTTCTTTTTATTTTTATATATGTTTTTGTATTTTTTATAATGGCTTGTTTAACTAATTCGTTGTTTTTGTTCCGTACTTTATTATCGGACCTTTTATCATGTATTTTTTGTAGCGCAAAGAAAAGGTTGGCAGATTAATGGGTGATTTTGCATTAGGAATTACTAGTCTAATGAGTAAACTCATACAAGGATGAACAGAGCCTGATGACATTGATGATAATGAGATGGAACAGGCTTTTCATAATGTTGCAAGTGTTTCAGGCGTTGAGCTGCCCAAGGATGATCACACAGTAAAGAGTAGTCAGTTGTCTCTGCCGGTAAAGCAACGTCCAAGTCATTTGTCCAAAAAAGATTGTTCTATGAAAAATGCAGCGACTGATGATGATAAGAATAAGAAACATTATGGTCCAAGCATCCGTGGAATTGTATCCCCGTCTAAAGCACTTGTTTCTTTGTCACCACCGGTTGAAAGGATCAAATCTGTTGATGATGCTGCAAGCCCTCCTATTCAGTTGACTCATGTTACCAGATCTGCTTCGAAGGTATTGCAGTTCGGTGAGGGTTCAACATTTGCGCAGAGCCCGACAGATGCAAGTTTGTCGGATGTTGATACCAATGTAGATGACGATGAAAGCAACTATGTGTAACATCCCAAGATTTTATCAAATTTTGGATTGAAATTTTTGTGCTTGTTTTGTTTGTGTTGAGTGAAATTTCACATGGATTTAAAACTTTTTGAGTTATTTAAAAGCTTTAGTGGGAAAACTATTTCTAACTTTCCATAAATCCTTGAAGAATTCTTTTGAAAAAATGAAAGTTTCCAAAATATTATTTTGCACGTAAATTCTATACAAGCTTGCTTGCAAAGGAATGTTTTATAAAATGTGATATTTATTAAAGGTTTCTTTTTCAAAACTATGTTTGAAAATGAATTTCAAAATATTACTTTATAAAGTATTATCTCTGATTTTAAAGGGTTAATTTTTAAACCCTAATACTATTTTTGCATCTTGCAAATAAAGCACTCTTTCCAAATTTATGGGTATTTATTGAAAATCCTGTTTTAATTTTAAAACAGGTTTTCTTACTATTTTAAAACATTGTGTTGATTTTTAGAAAAAATTAGAAATTGGTTTGAATGGATTTGGTGCCTTTTTGCAAAAGTTATGAAATAAACAAGAAATCAGAATAAGAAAAGATAGAACAAAAATATAATATAAAAGAAGGCCGAGGCATCCTTTTCGGCCCAGCCGCTGAACCGGCCCACGGCCCACCCGAGATTTTTCAGAAGCGGTACGCTGGCCTTCCTCTCTCTCTCTCTGACGCCCTGGCCCCACATGTCATCATCTAGCTCGGGCCAGAGTTCTTCCCCAGCACGATGTCGCCTCTGGCCGTCCGATACACCGCCTCCATGCCGAAACCTAACCCCCTCTCCACGCCACCCCTCTCCTATAAAAGCCCTTGACGTCCTCTCCTTTTACCCTCTTTCAATTCCTTCGAGGCGCCGCCAGGCTGCGCGATTCTGCTGGTCGGAGCCCGCAACACCTGCCACCATGTTAGCATCGATTCCGGTGAGCCGAGGCATCCCGCCGCCCCCTTTTGGTCTTCATCCACTCCTCATGCTCTGGCGCACCCGATGTCGTTCCCCGTTTGTGCAATTTCGCAGCAGATCAAGCGAATCCCTTGTCACCAAAGCTCACCGACGCCGCGACAACTCCAGCCGCCCCCCACATCGATGCTGGAAGCGCACGAACGCCTGGACCACACCCTCGTCATCACCCCGACCAAGCGCACTCCATCCGCACCCTCAAGCCCGCTAGAGACCACTGGAGCCTCGCCAGTGTTCGACATCTAGCTGCCCTCGCCGGAAAAGTTCGCCGGACCCCTAGCTAGGTGAGCTCCTCTCCCCTTCTTCCTTCTCGTCCATCCGATCTAGATCCGAAGGACCAGATCAGCTCACTTAACGAACCGGTATCCTAAGATCTGAACCATCCAGTGCTCTTTTAATCCAACGGCTCTGAAGCTCGATCCGGCTAAAGCGGTACGCGCCTATAGCGCTGCGACAGTGTCAAGCCCCGGGGTAGACCAAATCCAAATAGATTCAAATCCTTTTAAAATACCTGCAAACTTGTAAAAATCATATCTTTCAATCTACAACTTGAAAAATTACAAATAATATGTCTCTAGAAAGCTAATAAAGTGTAGAATCCAATTGTGCAATAATAGCCTATAGTTTCAGTAGTTAATTTGAATTCATTTTCAAATTGATTCAAATCCTTCTATTACACCAATTAATTCATATCTTTTGCTCTACACATCCAAAAATTACAAATTTGTAGTCTTTGGATTCCTCTGATCATGTAGAACATTATAGAATCAAGAAATATCAAAGTTGATACGTGCACACACTTTGTGCATTCAAATTCCTCCAAATCACTAATTTGATCATATCTCGAGTTCCAAAATTTATTTCGGAATGAATCCAATTGCAGTAGCTTTGTTTTACTGTAATCTATCCAGTAGCATCACTTCCCAATTTTCTAGAATCACTTCATAAACATTCAAATTTAAATATGGGAATTTGAGTATTTTTCTCCATAGATTAATTCTAGTTCTTTTTCAGCATTGTTTCTTTTCTACCAAAATAATCCTATGATCATATCTACCCACCAAGATCATCTTGATACCACCTTGATCCAAAATCATATCTATCTAAATCTATCTTGTCTAGTTCACATGTATTCAAATTTCAATTGTGTTATTTGAGTAAAGTGTGATATATCTCAATCATAGATTCCACTTTTGCTAATGTGGTGTTGTTATAATCTATACCATAGCACTTGTTCTTACTCCACGTTGTCAATGAATCCTTGAGCCTTATTCTCAAATATCATCCGTTCATATCCAACCCCATGTTCACTTAATTTTGTACACATGTATTGAACTATTCAATTTGCAAATGGGCTAACTGAGTAATTCAATACTTCATGAATCCTTGCCCAATGCCTAAGTGTAATATTTTTTTTTAAGAATAATTGTTGTCACACTTATTCAATGGTATTGCTGTTGCACTTTTGACACATGTGATCTAATCCACATGAGCCTTTCCAAGTTCTAATCATGCTTTTGTAAAGCATAAATACTTCATCATTCATATATTTTCAAGTCCACTCTTCTAAAATCATTGATCTTGCCACTCAAGCTCTCAAATACATATGTCACAACCTACAATTCTTCTACCATATCTCTTCTATCATAATATCTTGAGAAATCTAAATTGTTAAACAAACCCTTTTTAATTGTTTGTCTTGTTTGATTGTGTTTGTATTGTATGTTTATGTTGTGTTATTTCTGTGTTATAGTTTGTGCGAAGATCTACGTGCTTAGTTGAGAGAAGTGAAAAGGTCGTGATCTTCAAAAAGGAAAGTGACACACATATCTTCTACCTACTTTTACTACTGCATTAGTGTTTTTAGTAGTATGCATGATAGGTGCAATATTCAACTGTTTTACAAAATGATAGATCCTAGTAATGTGTAGCTATCCATGAACCCCACCTGATAGGATGCCAAATACTTTGAAAAATATGGATGCTATGCTATGTTCACCTTGTCAAAGTTGTTTTGTGAACAAATTAACAACTTCAACTAAAATGAACCACCTGGGTGGACTGGTTTGATAAGAAGAGGCAAAGAAGGTGGGTCCTTGGGCACATGCCAGGAAGGATGTGTACTCAGGATACTGCTCGGGTTTGCCACTCAGGATTAAAGAGATTACTATGTCTTCCATGTTTTAGAGTACTTCCAGTGCAACCTTATGACACTATGGGCTCTGTATTGATTGAGTAAGTCGTAAGGGTTCAACCAAAGGGATTGACACGAGGTGGTAGCAGAATTATAGGGGACACGATCAGACTAGTTTGGTTGAATGCTTCTTTAGAAAGGTCTTGTCTTATTTTATTCTTCGGGGTAAAATAAGTCTTAAGTTGAAAGTGCACAACCCCTGCAGGGTGTCAAATCTATGCGTTTAACCGTGTCCTCGGTTATGGACAACTGAGTCTCTAGTCATGGAATGTACAGAAGAATCTCATCACTGTTTTTGAATGATTTTAAAACTTGACTAGAAACCCTTAGGTAGGAGCTTAGGGCCATACACTCTGAGGGGTGGTGGTTTCTGTTGTTTCAACTTTGTTGAGTTTCGCCCAGAAACTACATACCGGCCAGTATGCAATGTATGGGGGTTGTCTTGACCCTTATAAACTAAAATTTTGAAAGAAAGTTTTGCAAAGAATTATAGGATAAAATTGGCTTTATGCACATCATTGCCTTTGTCGAACATGTCCATCCTTGCCTTTGTGCATACGTACTGCTGCTCCAACAAAACGTTTCCAAGGTGTTCTCACAAAACTGTGGCTGACTACCCGCGGCACCATATGCACCGGAACACGATCAGCACCACCGTCATCGGTCTGAACACCCATGTCAACACGAACTGGAAGTGGAACACATGCTGACATATCCTTCCCTTCATCAATATGAGGCTTGATTTCAACCGGCTTGTCACTAACAAGAACAACTGGCTTGTCATCTATAGGCTTGGCTGAAACAATATCGTCACCGACGCTTTTCGCATCATGCGCCTCATGCTGCACCTTAGCTAGCCCTGGTTGTGGCTGCTTAGCTTCATCACGCATAGGCTTCAAAGTCCGCTGTTTGCCATCATGCATAAATGAATATGTATTTGCTCTCCCAGCATGTATTGATGAGGACATCCCTACTATTGTTCCATCTCCACTCCGTGATGCTGACAAGCAAGTTGCTGCAAAGAAGAAGTCCAATGATGAAATCAGAATTGGACCTATCACAAGAGCTCGTGCAAAGTTAATAGAACAATAGGTGAATTTGCTCCTAATAGAATCTGATTATTTTGTTAATGAGAATTGTTTACTGCCTAAGTCTTTGTGTGTTTGCATACTCAGGTTCATGGGAGAAGAAGACATAGCACGAGGGAGCGAGGAGCTGGAGCAAGACGTGATGATCATGCACATGGACGCGAGGGAGGAGAGGGAGGCCGGCGACCAGCATGAGGAGGAGGAGGACATCACGCAGGAGGTTGCATATGGCGCACCACCAAGTGTATGTGCGCCGTACACATAAGGCCTGCGCGCCTAGTTGGCTACACCCAACCTTTGGGTCAGTTTGTATCACGTCAGGTTGAGTCGAACCATGTTAGAGGACCAGGTCAGGTCGGTTGCCCTTGGGCCAGCCGCACCCCCCATATAATAAGTGCCTATGCGCCATAGAGAGGTTAGACCACGTTTTAGATAAACCCTAGTTCTTGAGACTGCTGCAAGCATTCATCTTGAATTCTTGTCTCCAATTCGTTTCGATCTGGAGATTATATACTGCAAGTTAAGTGTGATCTGCTGTTCCATTGGGAATAAGTGAATTGCAATTATACCGTTTCGTGGTCGACGGCTACGTTGCGCAAGTGTGTGAAGTCGTGAATATCCGAAGGGTAGAGAGCTGTTGCATTGGCATCAGGGATCTAGCGAGGAGAGATCATCGGCGACACCAAGTTATCTATCATCATCATTACCGCAAGCTTACTGAGAAGATCGGGCCACCCCATATCATGTATAGCATTACGATCATACTGCCATGGACGGACAAGTAATAGCCCACACGCCTCCAATGGCAACACATCGCATTCCACCTCATCAACATAGTCATCAACTGTAAATGGCACATGCACCTTATGAGTAATCTTCAGCATACCGCAGCTATTAACCCACTCAACATGCCTCGATTCTGGAATACGCCATGTGGATAAACCCAAAGTCTCCACAACTGACTTGCTAATGCCATTACAGTAACTACCACTATCAATCATCAACATGCATGCTTTGCCTTTGATTATGTACTGCGCCTGAAATAAATTCCAACGCTGGCCTCTATCCGCTGTCATACAAGTCTCATCATGTACTCTTTTGAGTTGCATATTCAGCCCACTCAATGGTTCAGCCTCGTTCACGACAGCCTTGCCAACATCAGCCTTCGTATCCACAGAAGGAACAATTGTGGTTGTAGCCGGACTAGCCTGCTTTACCATACAATCTGCTGGCATGAAATGCTGCCTCAAAAGACTCTTCAATTCTTCCCAACTGCAGGTAGAACTCTGGCCTTTTTGGTGCATATCATACTTGTAACGCTTCCACCAAGCTGTAGTTATTTGATCAAAGCGATCAACAGCTGCAGTGTAACGAGTAATTGGCCCGTAATCTAGAGAACGTGGTAGTAACCAACGGTCCATCACATCCTCCCATGCCAAATATTCTTGTGGCGTAGCATCAAACTTCAGCCAAAGCCTTCTCAAACCTCCTAATGCTCGGGTTGCAGCAACAGCAGCAGGGTTAAAAATGGGTGCTTCATCCGCTTCGCCTAGCCAATGAGCTTGATAATAATCTGGTTCCTTCATGGAAACATCTGCAGCAACACCTCCTACCATAGCTGAAGTGTTCTGTGTTTCAATCTAAACAAATAAGTACATGCACCACCAAAGGAGAAACAGCTAGATCCAATCCTTTTTCTTTAGACTTTGGTAGCTGATAACTATAATGGGCACCGGCGGAATGATCCTCGATCGCTAGGCGCACTAGGGGACAGACAGTCTCCGTCGTATGGCGAGCAAACGCTAGCGCTGGATACGGGTAAGGTGAATCGATCCAGGGGCGCTCGAGATGGGCCGGCCCAGTTGGCTGACCGTGTGGCGCGCCTGGCGCGGGCGGGTCGAGCGATCCTTCGATCGCGGGAGCATACGCCAAGGCACAGACTGCCTCTGCACTCGGGCATGCAAGGCAGCGCGGGTGAGCTCTTTTTTTTCTCTTTGACTTGCAGCAATCGGATATGGCGATCCTCGACCGATCGGATCCGGTGTCTCTTTTTTTTTGTTCTGATCGATCGGCCCGGGCAGCGTAGAGTTCTGGGACTCTGGGAATAGCAATCTCCAGCGCTCCTTCCTTTTTTTTTCTTCAATTCTCTCGATCAAATCTCAGAAAGGATCGGCAGCTGCTCACATCCACACGCGTCCCTGTTCAGATCAATCAATCTCCACCCAACAACAACTTCAAAATAGCAATTTACCATGCGCAGACCTTGCAGAATCTGATCTACAAATTGCAGCCAATCTGCTTCAATCTCTTTGGTCTGACAACTGCTCGTATGATGAACAATCAGCAGATCAATCTCGCTGTGAGCAACCCAGTAATCTGATACCACATGATAAGGATCACGCCGGTGATCCTTGAGTTTTGTCCTAATCTTTCACAGCGAGTCAAACCAGATATAAATCTTCCAATAACGCAAAGAACATCACCTGAAGAAGAGGAACGAATCCAGCAAGCAACGTGATGAAGATCACCATGCCTCAAACCACAGCTCGATAATCCTTGATGATGCAAGAACCCTCGCAACAATCTTTATTAGATATCACGGCAGCACCGTTTCCCCGGAGGGATGATACACGGTGGAGCACACGATAGTTTTCGACTAAACAACTTCACTCCCTGAACCCTAGACTGCTGGCCTCCTTATATAGATGGCCAAAAAACTGTTGGGCTTGGACAGGCCCAAACCCAAAACACACATAAACCTAAGTGGCCCATAACATGACCTAACACACGAAATAACATAAACAGGTATATAAATTGCTGACACAACCTTAGACTAAATTATCTCATATCGTAGGTCGTCCTGGCGTGCCAATCTGTAATGAGCTTCCCTCATCTTGGTGGAGTCCGGAAATTGGGCTTCACCTCCTCCTTCGTGCCCATATCAAGGGGTGCCTCGGAGGCATCCCCAAGCTTTGACGCTTGTACCTCTTGGATATTTATTGGGGTGACATGGGAATCCCCAAGCTTGAGCTTTTGTCCATTCTTCATCTCATCTCATCATTCTCCAATCCCTATACTTGAAAACTTCCTTCATACAAAACTCAACACAATTCTATTAGCAACGTTAGTGTAAGCATAATAATGAATCAACCCTTTTTGGGTCAGATTTCAACTAAAAAACACCACATATATAGCATATACTACTGTATCAACTTCCCCAAAAGTTCCGTGATCAAAAGAACTAAAAAAAACGATCAAGAGGCAAACACAAATAGTGGTAGAAATCTGTCAAAACAGAACAGCTGACAAAGACCGATATTTTCGAGGGTTTTCTGTTTCTTAAATCAAAAAGTGTAAAACTAATGAAAGTTTGGATATAACCTGGGGCATATGCACAAGAAATCGCAGGTCAAAAAGATATTCTGAGAATTTTCACGAATTTTTACGGTGCAGCACCAAAATCTGTTTCAGGACAACAACTTCCCAAATCTTACCTCACTCAATTTAGAGGTTTCTCTTGGCACAACAACGAAATAAAAAGGATAAGGAGCGGTTATTACAGTAGTAATAACTTCCAAGACTCAAATAAAAGAAAAAGAACTAAAAGTAAAACAATGAGTTATCTCCCAAGAGTGCTTTTCTTTAACGCCTTTGAGCTAGGCGCAGAAAGTGCAAATCAAGTAATATCAAGCGATGAAGCATTAGGATCAATTGCAGAAGTCTTTTCAACAATAAATTAAATTGTGTCCAAATGAGTTTCTGAAGATCCCTTATGATCACGCTTTGGTACACTACTTTCATCAATAAGATTTTCAGGACAAATCCAGTTGAAATTCTTTTCCAAAGCTTCATGCATCCCTACAAGTTTGCAAGGTATTGGTACTTTGAAATCTTCTTTGGTTGTACCAACTACTTTAACAGGCGAGCCAAGCATATTTAATCGCTTAAAGACTTTCCTAGCTTCAATAGCAACATCTCTAAATTCTATACGCAAAGTCTCCAAGATAAAATGTTTCTTTTCGGAGTCTTCAATATCATGAAGCTTAAGAAACATGTGTTGCATAAAAGGATTAAGGCTAGATAGCCTCCAACACGTGAACTAAATAAGCAGAAGCAACTTCATAACTAGGAGCAAGCTCAGCCAAAGATCTATCCTTAACATCTTTATGCATACTAATATGATTAAAGAACTCCTCGATGTTACTTTTCCCAATAATAGAACCACTACCTACTGAGAAGTCCTCCAAAGCATACTTAGGGAACAACATAATGAACTAAAAGTAAAGAAATAACAACTATAAAGGAAGCTATTTTTTTGTATTTTTTTGATAAAACGATGCAAGCAAAAGTAAAGTAAAGCAAAACAAAAACAAAGTAAAGATTGTGTGTGCGAGACTCCCCTTGCAGAAATCTTCTTTTTCCCCGGCAATGACACCAGAAAAAGTGCTTGATGGGGGCAGGATAACCACCCAATTGGGAACCCCAAGAGGAAGGTATGATGAGCACAGTAGCAAGTCTTCCCTCAGTAAGAAACCAAGGTTTATCGAACTAGTAGGAAAAAGCTAAACTTCAGAAGGTGATGCCTGCTAGCGTCATGACAGCTCTGGACAATTTATAGGGTGCCTCGTCCAGTGCTTTGTTTCACACTAGCAGCAACGTGAAACCTGCACACAACATAAACAAATACTTTGCTCCAACTTACAATGAGGTTGTGAATCTCACCGGTTTGCTGTAAACAAATGAATGAGCGTATCGAGTGGAAAGCAATAGTAATATGCGAGAAAGTAAATAATGCGAGTAAAAGTAAATGGTAATAGCAATATAAAGGAAATTGGACCGGGGTCCACAGTTCACTAGTGGTGTCTCTCCGTAAGATAAATAACGACATGCTGGGTAAACAAATTACAGTTGGGCAATTGATAGAATAAAGATAACGTGCATATGTCAAGAGGATCACTATGAGATTTACTCTGGGCATTACAACAAGATACATAGACCGCCATCCAACTACATCTATAACAAATAATCCACTCGCAGGGAATCATCCGAGGACCCCTTGAGTATTAAGTTGCAAACAACAGATAACTGCATTAAGCAAAGTGTGTAATGTAAACAAAGCAAATGTCCTTAGACACAAGATTGTTGTTTTCTCCCTAGTGGCAACAACATATCTACAACCTTAGAGGTTTCTGTCACTCCCCCAGATTAAATAGAGGCATGAACCCAACTATCGAGCATAAATACCCCCTCTTGGAGTCACTAGTATCTACTTGGCCAAGATAGCTACTAACAACGGAGAGCATGGAAGATCATAAACAACATAGAGATAACATAAGATAAAATTCAGAATATCAACTTAATCATAACACCAATATTCATCGGATCCCAACAAACACAACATGTAGAATTACATAAAGATGACCTTGATCATGTAGGGCAGCTCACAAGATCTAAACATGAAGAACATGGTGGAGAAGACAACCATCTAGCTACTGCTATGGACCCATAGTCCAAGGTAGACTACTCACTCATCATGTCGAAGGCAAGCATGGCGATGAAGAAGACCTCTGGTGGCGATTCCCCTCTCCGGCAGGGTGCCGGGAAGAGCTTCTGGACCCTCCCGATCTTGGGTCGACGACGACGGCGGATCGCGATGTGTTTCTAGAAAATTGATCGGGTCTTTAGGTTTTTCCCGTCGGGGGGTCTTTATAGGCGAAGGGGCGGCGTCAGGAGTAGACCAGGGCGGCCTCACCCATAGGGGGCGCGGGCTAGGGGCTGGCTGCGCCACCCCATGGTGTGGCTGGCCTGTGGCCCCCCTCCATCTTGATAAGGATCACACCGGTGATCCTTGGAGTTTTATCCCGATCTTTCACATCGAGTCAACCCGGATAAATAATCTTCCAATAACGCAATGAACGTCACCTGGAGAAGAGGAACGGATCCAGCAAGCAACGTGATGAAGATCACCACGCCTCAAACCACAGCTCGATAATCCTTGATGACGCAAGAACCCTCGCAGCAATCTTTATTAGAAACACGGCAGAGCCGTTTCCCCGGAGGGATGATACACGGTGGAGCACACGATAGTTTTCAACTAAACAACTGAACTCCCTAAACCCTAGACTGCTGGCCTCCTTATATAGATGGCCAGAAAAACTGTTGGGATTGGACAGGCCCAAACCCAAAACACACAATAAAACCTAGGTGGCCCACAACTAGACCTAGCTACGAAATAAGATAGGCATGAATATAAATTGCTGACACAACCTTAGAATAATTATTACATATCGTAGGTCATCCTGGCGTGCCAATATGCAACGAGCTTCCCTCATCTTGGTGGAGTCCTGAAATTGGGCTTCACCTCCTCCGTCGTGCCCATACCATCCTCCCCCCCTTCAAAAAGCATTGTCCCCAACGCGTGAGGGTCTGCTCGAAAGGGTGGCGGAATATCAACAATAGCACCACACATATTCGCCGTCTTCGAGTCTTGCTTGCCTTCCGCACCACATCCTCCCTCTTGGCCTGGTCGACTTGATACAGCCCTGGGTGGCTGCACCTCTTTTCTTCGCCAAATGAACTTGTACTTAGGCGCCTCCACCTTCTTCTTCTCAACTCTTGATGGAGCTTTGTGCTGCTGAACATGAACCTTCTGTGCACGACCCTGCAAAGTAGTAATGCCCGGGCCACACAACTGACGAACACGTCCATCTTTGCCTGTATGCACACGCACTGCTGCTCCAACAAAATGTCTCTGAGGTGTTCTAACAAAACTGTTGCTGACTACCCGGGGCACCGTATGCACCGTAACACGATCAGCACCACCATCATCGGTCGGAACACCCATGTCAACACGAACTGGAAGTGGAACACATGGAATACATGCTAACATATCCTTCCCTTCATCAATAAGAGGCTTGACTTCAACCGGCTTGTCACTAACAAGAACAACTGGCTTGTCATCTACAGGCTTGGCTGAAACAATATCACCACTGACGCTCTTCGCATCATGCTCCTCATGCTGCACCTGAGCTAGCCCTGGTTGTGGCTTAGCTTTATGCAACTTCTCCTTGCGAACCACCAACACAACATCGGACTTGATTTGATCATCTCTCATAGGCTTCAAAGTCCGCTGTTTGCCATCATGCACGAAAGAATATGTATTTGCTCTCCCAGCATGCATAGCATTGTGATCATACTGCCATGGACGTCCAAGTAACAGTCCACACACCTCCAATGGCAACACATCACATTCCACCTCATCAACATAGTCATCAACTGTAAATGGCACACGCACCTTGTGAGTAATCTTCAGCATACCGCAGCTATTAACCCACTCAACATGCCTCGGTTCTGGAATACGCCATGTGGATAAACCCAAAGCCTCCACAACCGCCTTGCTAATGCCATTACAGTAACTACCACTGTCAATCATCAACTTGCATGCTTTGCCTTTGATTATGCACTGCGCCTGAAATAAATTCCATCGCTGGCCTCTATCCGCTGTCATGCAAGTCTCATCATGTACTCTTTTGAGTAGTCTGATACCACATGATAAGGATCACACCGGTGATCCTTGGAGTTTTATCCCGATCTTTCACAGCGAGTCAACCCGGATAAATAATCTTCCAATAACGCAATGAACGTCACCTGAAGAAGAGGAATGGATCCAGCAAGCAACGTGATGAAGATCACCATGCCTCAAACCACAGCTCGATAATCCTTGATGATGCAATAACCCTCGCAGCAATCTTTATTAGAAACACGGCAGCGCCGTTTCCCCGGAGGGATGATACACGGTGGAGCACACGATAGTTTTCAACTAAACAACTGAACTCCCTAAACCCTAGACTGCTGGCCTCCTTATATAGATGGCCATAAAAACTGTTGGGCTTGGACAGGCCCAAACCCAAAACACACAATAAAACCTAGGTGGCCCACAACTAGACCTAGCTACGAAATAACATGGGCATGAATATAAATTGCTGACACAACCTTAGACTAATTATTACATATCGTAGGTCGTCCTGGCGTGCCAATATGCAACGAGCTTCCCTCATCTTGGTGGAGTCCTGAAATTGGGCTTCACCTCCTCCGTCGTGCCCATATCACATCTCCTCTTCGAACTTCTGGAAGCTTCGTTAAATATTAGGAGAATCGGCTTTTGTTTCGTCCAATTCCGAGAATATTTCCTGTGTAACTTTTCTGAAACACAAAAACAACAGAAAATAGGGAACTGGCACTCTGGCATCTCGTTAATAGGTTAGTTCCGAAAAATGCATAAAAATGCCATGAAGTGTAACAAAACATAAAGCAAATGGTGCATAAACAAGCATGGATCATCAAAAATTATAGATACATTTGAGACGTATCATCTTCTACAATTGATCTTAATGCTTCTTTTGATATTACTTGATTTCCACTTTCTGCGCCTAGCTCAAAGGCGTTAAAGAAAAGCACTCTTGGGAGATAACCCATTATTTTCTTTTCAGTACTTTTTCTTTTATTTGAGTCTTGGAAGTTATTACTACTGTAATGACATCTCCTTATCATTTTTTATTTCGTTGTTGTGCCAAGAAGAACCTCTAATTTGAGGGAGGTAAGATTTGGGGAAGTTGCTGTCCTGAAACAGATTTCTGCACTGCATCGTAAAAATTCGTGAAAATTCTTAGAATATCTTTTTGATCTGCAATTTCTTGTGTATATGCCCCAGGTTATATCCAAACTTTCATTAGTTTTGCACTTCTCGATTTGACCAACAGAAAGTCTTCAAAAAAATCGACCTTTGTGAACTGTTCCGTTTTGACAGATTTCTGCCACTATTTGTGTTTGCCTCTCGATCGCTTTCTTCTTTAGTTCTTTTGATAACGGAACTTTTGAGGAAGTAGCTACAGTAGTATATGCTTCATATGTGGTGTTTTTGAGTTTGAAACTAAACCAAAAAGGGTTGATTTACTATTATGCTTATGCTAACGTTGCTAATAGAATTGTGTGAAGTTTTGTATGAAGGAAGTTTTCAAGTGTAGGGAATGGAGAGTCATGAGATGAGATGAAGTATGGATAAAAGCTCAAGCTTGGGGATGCCCATGTCACCCCAAGAAATATCCAAGAGGTACAAGCGTCAAAGCTTGGGGATGCCCCCTAGGCACCCCTTCTTCATCGGCAAAAATCAGGTCACCTTTCAACACACTATATTTTTATTGCTTCATATTCTATGCATTTTTCTTGGAGCGTCTTTACTTTTACTTTCAGTTTTCTTTTGTTTTGTTTGCTGCATTAAATGGTTGGACTCCAACAAATTTTCTTTTGGAGAAGACGCACTCCATTTTTCATTTGCCAAGAACACTCTATTTGTCACTCTTATAGTTCAATGAGTGGTCTCTTTTTCTAGAACTGCGTTTAACTTTCGTTTTTCGCCTTGATTTTTTTTTCAGATCTTGTTATATCTTTGCATCAAGGTCTATTTAGACCACTGGTCTATGTTGGTTTTCATCAAAAGAGTTTTTTCAAAAAGGTATGAATGGTGTTGGAAAAGTGAAAAAAGTTTCATGCAAAAAGTGGTACAAAAAGGAGCTTGTTTAGACTGCGGCTTAGACTTTTGCATGCCATGCTTGATGTCATTTTGATAGTATGCTTAGTAGTTTTTACTGTAGCATGACTTGTCTCAAATGACTGAGATTGCATAATGAGCCTTTGAAAAAATCATGCGTTGTTTTTATTATATGGAAGCATTTATTTGGTTTTCTCCTTGATGCTTTATTTGGGTTGACTTGGCACATGCTTACAACATGTTTGACTCTAACAAGTCGCCATAAGCCTCTATGATCATTTGGTTTTTGACTTGTGATGCCACTTTATGCTTCTTTCAATGATGTTTTGTCGCTATGCATGATTATGGCCGTTATTGCTCTCTTAGTTGGTCGCTCCCAGTCTTTTGCTAGCCTTCGTTTTGTACTGAGTATGAGCTCTACTCGTGTATCCAACTCCCAAAAAACCAAGTTATTCCAGTGAGTCCACCATACATACCTATTTGCAATTTGCTATTCCAAGTACATTTGACTTGCTTTTATCTATCCTTCAAATTAAACTCTTTTTGGTGTTATGTGAAAATTAGTCAGTAAAGCTCTGATGAACCTGACGGCACATGTTACTTTTCTTGCTTTTAAAATTTTGACATTGTGGCTCTCTTATGTTGATGTTATGCTTGCAAGTTGTAAGTTGGAAATTAGCCAAACCATGCTGTCATGGGGCAAGCTTTCAACATTGCACTTTCTCTCATTTGAGTTGATATCGTGATCTTTTGTTTATGGATACTCACGATGTGAAAAAAGTTGGGATCTTGCGAGATCATGGAGTTTGTATATGTGTTAGAGAAATGCCTGGGCCGCTAATCTAAGCCATGCATCATTCATGGTGGAAATCTACAGCATGCCCATAGTGGACATTCGCCGACGCATCTCACAATAAAAAGCTATACCTATGGTAAATAAAAGAGATGCTGAGGTGTTCACTGTCTGTTTGTCTTGTCATTTTGATGTGGGCTTGTTCCATGTGATCAGGCAGGAGGTACCCCATTGGCGGTTCTCGATGATACATGTATGCTAACAATGACAAGAGCTTGCTTGGGACCTAAGTCGAGTAGCAAGAGGTTTGGGTATTCATACTTCACGGGACACGAGGTTTTCAACTTATGATTTGTTAAGCATATGCTTCGTAAGTGTACTTGCATTAACTTTAACCATTCAAGATGCCTATGATGGGGGCAATGAGAGCTCAAAGCTAGTAAGTACCATAATTTTTGAAGGTTTATAAAACTTGCAATCCCTGCTTCCCTCTGCGAAGGGCCTTTCTTTTACTTTTATATTGAGTCTCCACCTTCTACCTTTATGCACCGTCTAAGAGAACATAGTTGCCATTCTGAGTTTAATGTGCATAGTCCAAAAGTTTATCATTGATTGATTCATGATTATGGTTTTGCTTGTTCTTAAATTATTTGTATCCTGTCGCCCTCTTAAACTTGAAGGTGTCCTATGCATTTATGTTTTGCTATTCCATGAAGGACAAGCTGAAAACCACTTGATATGTTTTTCCATATGATTTGAACACACATTTGACTTTCATTGTTTCATTATTCATGATCTTTCATTTGTGTTTCTTTTCATGTTATAACATGGTTGCTAAGTTTTATTGTCAAGATTATGTCTCTTGTGCCCATGTTTTGAGTCCTTTGATCCCAACACTCAATGCTTTACATCGTTGATCAAGATTGTGATGGTGCATGTCACCTCAAAAATTATTCTTTTGTTATCACTTACCTACTCGAGGACGAGCAGGCGTTAAGCTTGGGGATGCTTGATATGTCTTAAACGTATCTATAATTTTTGATGCTCCATGCTTGTTGATACACCATTTGCTTTGTGTTTTGTTACACTTCATGGTATTTTTATGCATTTTCTGGAACTAACCTACTAACGAGATGCCAAAGTGACAGTTCCCTATTTTCTACTATTTTTGTATTTCAGAAAAGCTACACAAGAAATATTCTCGGAATTGGACGAAACAAAAGCCAAACCTTCTATTTTTCCCAAAGCGTCACGAAGTCCGAAGATGAGACGGAGAGGGGCCAGGAGCCAGGCTCACCCTAGGGTGGCGCGGCCCAGCCCCTGGCCACGCCACCAGGGGGTGAGACCAGATGGTCCACCCTCTGATGCCCCCTTTTCGCCTATATATTCTCCTCGACGGGAAAAACCTAAAGGACGGATCGCTTTTCCTTGAAACATACTGCAAGCCGCCGCCGTCATCGTCACGAGATCGGGAGGATCCAGGCACTACAAGAAAAACAGCTATAGGTAGCACAACTACCCGTAGCGCATTTAAATATTGGTGTGCTACGGGTATTTACCCGTAGCGCACCATACGCAATGCGCCACGACTATATCATTTACCCGTAGCGCACTAATATGAACCATACGCTACGGCTATTTATAGATCTGAAAGGCTGGCCTGCATCAGCTTACCCGTAGCGCACGGGACAGACATGCGGTACGGGTAATATATACTACCCGTAGCGCATAGTGTCTCTGTGCACTACGAGCGAGAGGACAAAAGCGCGCGAGACTTGGTTCCCACCGAAACACAATTTCATTTTCGCTTAAGTCACGTCCGTCCATCTCCATCCCAACACGCGGGCAAAAAAACCCTAGCTCCCCCTCTGATACGACGCCGCCGCCCCCATCTCATCCATCCAGATCCAGTGTTGCCACCACCACAACATCGCCTTTCTCTGTAGATCCAGCGATGTCTACCCCAGCGCGCCCAGATCTAGCATTGTCTGCCCCAGCACGCCCAGATCCAGCAATCCAATCTGGGAATCACCATCTGGCCTGCCTCAGCGCGAGTCTTTAGATTCACCCTCGTCGAGCAGCAGCACCGGCGATCGGCGACCATCGCCATGTCCTCCTCGACCCCGCCCCCACACAGCAGCAACTACATCCATTAGTTCCCCCGTCCCCGACCTCCTCCTCGAGCCTGCCATCACGTAGCAGCTGCAGCAGCAGAGATCGGTTTCTCCCATCCCTAACCTCCTCCTCAAGCTGGCCTCGCCCTATAGTAGCTCAAGGTGAGATGCAGTACTGATTTGCAATGTTTTTTTTGCTGTTGTGCACTGAAACTGGTGTGTATTTTCGTAATATGAACTCAAACTGCAGCGTGTTTTGGTATTGTGACTGAAATTGTACTCTATTTTGCTATAGAGGTTACACCAATTTTGTAGACTAGTCTCAAGAATGGCCGTTGAATGGATCCAGACTATGTGCCAGAAATTATGCAATGCTATAAATATCACAGGAGGGTAATGTAGATGACAGCATCTCATTTGCTACAAATACTTAAAATATAAATTATCATCAAGTGTACATTTTAGTCAAATTTCATGTTTTGTCCTCTGTATACTGGTGCAAAAATCACTGAACGGAGACTGAATGCATCATGTACTTTGTTCTGTTCTTGACGTACACGCTACATGTATTCGTTATCGAATCATTTGTTGTTTTCAATCATCATGAATTTAATCTTGTTTGAGTAATGCACGTGGCTCTAATTTCTGGAAAGGTAATTTGGAAATGGTGTATCTTAACTAGATAAGCAATTTGTATCATTGTTTATTTAGTACTAAGTGTTATAAATCTGAATGATGCTTTGATCACTGTGGGCTAAATGGCACGCCTCTCACTCTTGACTTGATGAAATAGTGCAGGGAGTCGAGGTTATCCGAGTCTTTCACCAAGCAATGTATGAGGCACAGCCGATGGAGATGGATATCATGTAAGCACTCTAAACCAAATGGTTTAGATTTATCTTCAATACAGGACCTAGAGAACTAACTTCACTATGATGTAGGAATTATTGTACTAAGGAAACCATTAAGCATATGCTGTTGTACTGAATTTTTATCCAGACCTTTAATTATGCAATGGATGGCCTGGAAAAATCTACAAGGGTAGGAACGATAAAATATGTGTTGTAGAATACAGTGTCTAGGACTCCATCTTATGAATGCCAGCTTTTTCATCAGTAAGAATTTATTTATTTCTTCTACTAGTTCTCGTTCAAATCCTCCTTTTTTTTGGGCCTAGGGCCGCTTGTATCAAATAATTTCATAGGAGCAGTGTAGGATTCCAATCCAAGATAAATTGCCTACAGAGACCATTTGGATTCAAAATTATGAACCCTCCAAATTCCTATGGATTGCTTTCCTAGGCTCCAATTCATTTGGATCTATAGAGGCATGATGCTATTTTTTGCGCAATTTCGTAGGAATGACTTTCCGACATATGTTATACCCTGCTTACAAGAGCAACCGCACCTCAACACCAGACACCATTGTTCAGGGCATGCAATACTTGAAGCCGATGACAATATATGTACAGTCATCTACTTTAAAGTTTGTTGGATTTGGTATGTACATGTGTACACTGGGTCTTATCTATGGTTAATATCATTATGTCTCAATATGCCCTGGAAATGTTCAAACAGTTATTTTTCATGAATTATGACATAGTTTCATTTTTTCTGAACAAACAGGATGGTTTCATTTGGAGTTGAAGACTTCGTGAAGAGATTTGGAGCACTAAAGCCATCACAGTTTGTTGACGTCGTTGCACTTTCGGGTGACAAAGCTGATAATATACCAGGTATTTTCTGTACTGTTGTCTTTTGATGCTGCTCTAGCTAGGGGTAGTTAGCACTATAACTGTATTGGAGTGAGTTAGGTGTGCATTTTTTTACGTGAAAGTTATGATAAGGATCACGCCGGCGATCATATGAGTTTTGTCCCGATCTTTCACAGCGAGTCTACCCGGATAGCAATCTTCCAATAACGCAAAGAACGTCACCTGAAGACGAGGACGAATCCAGCAAGTAACGTGATGATGAACACCACGCCTCAAACCAAAGCACCACAATCCTTGATGAACACAAGAACCTCCGCAGCAACTTTATTTGATAAACGGCATCGCCGTCCCCGGAGGGATGCTTCACCAAGAAAACACAACACGATAGTTTGTAAACTAAAATTCTGAACTCCCTCAACCCTAGACTGCTGGCCTCCTTATATAGATGGCCAGAAAACTGTTGGGCTTGGACAGGCCCAAACCCAAAACACAAATAAAACTAAGTGGCCCATAACATGACCTAGCACACAGAATAACATAAGCAGATATGTAAATTGCTGACACAACCTTAGACTAAATTATTTCATATCGTAGGTCGTCCTGGCGTGCCAATCAGCAACGAGCTTCCCTCATCTTGGTGGAGTCCTGAAATTGGGCTTCACCTCCTCCTTCGTGCCCATATCATCCTCCCCCCCTTCAAAAAGCGTTGTCCCCAACGCGTGAGGGTCTGCTCGAAAGGGTGGCAGAATATCAACAATAGCACCACGCATATTCGCCGTCTTCAAGTCTTGCTTGCCTTCCTCACCACATCCTCCCTCTTGGCCTGCTCGACTTGATACAGCCCTGGGTGGCTGCACCTCTTTTCGTCGCCAAATGAACTTGTACTTAGGCGCCTCCACCTTCGTCTTCTTCTCAACTCTTGATGGAGCTTTGTGCTGCTGAACATGAACCTTATGTGCACGACCCTGCAAAGTAGTAATGCCTGGGCCACACAACTGACGAACACGTCCATCTTTGCCTGTATGCACACACACTGCTGCTCCAACAAAATGTCTCCGAGGTGTTCTAACAAAACTGTGGCTGACTACCCGCGGCACCATATGCACCAGAACAAGATCAGCACCACCGTCATCGGTCTGAACACCCATGTCAACATGAACTGGAAGTGGAACACATGGAACACATGCTGACATATCCTTCCCTTCATCAATAAGAGGCTTGACTTCAACCGGCATGTCACTAACAAGAACAACTGGCTTGTCATCTACAGGCTTGGCTAAAACAATATCACCACTGACGTGCTTCGCATCATGCTCCTCAAGCTGCACCTGAGCTAGCCCTGGTTGTGGCTTAGCTTTATGCAACTTCTCCTTGTGAACCACCAACACGACATCGGACTTGATTTGATCATCTCTCATAGGCTTCAAAGTCCGCTGTTTGCCATCATGCACAAAAGAATATGTATTTGCTCTCCCAGCATGCATAGCATTGTGATCATACTGCCATGGACGTCCAAGTAACAACCCACATACCTCCAATGGCAACACATCGCATTCCACCTCATCAACATAGTCATCAACTGTAAATGACACACGCACCTTGTGAGTAATCTTCAGCATACCGCAGCTATTAACCCACTCAACATGCCTTGGTTCTGGAATACGCCATGTGGATAAACCCAAAGCCTCCACAACCGCCTTGCTAATGCCATTACAGTAACTACCACTATCAGTCATCAACTTGCATGCTTTGCCTTTAATTATGCACTGCGTCTAAAAAAGACTCCAATGCTGACCTCTATCCGCTGTCATACAAGTCTCATCATGTACTTTTTTGAGTTGCATATTCAGCCCACTCAATGGTACAACCTCCTCCACGATATCCTTTACAACATCAGCCTTGACAATATCAACCGCTGACAATTCAGAATTCGTGGCTGCCACCTTGCTAACTGACGGCAATGGAACAACTGTCAACTTCTCATGAGTAGTCACAGCTGTCGCGACCTTCGGTATAGGAGCTATGCTCTTGCCAACATCCTCTATCCGATGCACAACCTTGGGTGGCTGCTCTATTTCCTCTATATACGGTAACACAAAACCATCACGGAGAAATGTCTTGAAGTCCTCCCAAGTACAATCAAACTCATTTCTTCCAACCGCCTTGCACCACCAACTGGTTACTTCAGTGTCCACACGCCGGTAAGCAAGACCATATCCATCGTAGCTACGAAACTTATCATTGTATGTGCGACATCGACGGAAACCCAGTTCCATGTGCCTTTCCCAATCATGGTACTCCGCAATTGTCGCAAGTTGATGTAAACACCAGCTTGGCTTGGATAGCGGCACTCCCTTCTTGATATCAAGATAATCATTAAAAACATCACTAGACTTCTTGCCAAGATAGCACCTTTTGCCAAAAACATCTCCCGGAAAAGAATCCATCTTGATGTGCGCGGTCAAACGACTCAACAGCAGGTCGCAGTAGAGAACTCTACAAGCACGGTGCAGCGGCATAGCGACACAGAATCGCCAAGAAAACTTGACACGGCAGGACGCTATTGAACTGTATAACTACGCCAACATGCTGCGGAGAAAACCTCTGAGCTCCAAAACAAACACACGGAAATCACTGTCTGATTAGCACCGATCAATTCCAGCTCCTTTTTCCCAGTTATTTCCAAGCATTGAAGTGACCAAACGAGCCACGAGCTGGGTGAAGCAGGGCGCTCGACCACGGAGATGGTCTGAGGTCGAGCGATCTGGGCGATTGCTCCAGACGTTCCTGAGCGAGTGGCGCCGGTACGGGGCTGAGCGATCGTTAGCAATTGGGCCTGCCTGCTAGGGAACTGATCGGCCCACGCAGGCTCCCGCGATCACGCACGACGAGCGAGCGGCTTGGTAGCGACTCCAGGCGCGAAACGGCCGCCTGAGGGCAGACGGCCTCTGTCCCTCAGCGAGAGGCGGCGAGCGCTACGCTTGTGTTTTTTTCTCTCTGCAGCAATCTGATCTGCAACTGGCCGGGTCACAGAGATCGATCGCGATTGGCAGCAGCGACGCCCACGCGATGATGCCTCGATCGGATCTACAGGACGCCGCTCCTTCTTTGTTTTCAGCTGGCTCGATCGGCCTGGGAGCGAGAAACAAGAGAATTCCGATCGGATCTTGATCAGCCCGACGTGTTGCTTGCTGCTGCTTCATGCAACCAATCTGACCACGTCTCTTGTTACTGATCACCAAAGAACAAAAGCAATGTGACCGAATCAATCTACACGAATCAAGAACTTGTCGATCTAAAAACTGCTCCAGGAACAATCCGCAGATCAATCAGCAAAAAATACTCGCAGTGATAAACCCAGTAATCTGATACCACATGATAAGGATCACACCGATGATCCTTGAGTTTTGTCCCGATCTTTCACAGCGAGTCTACCCGGATAGCAATCTTCCAATAATGCAAAGAACATCACCTGAAGACGAGGACGAATCCAGCAAGCAACGTGATGATGAACACCACGCCTCAAACCAAAGCACGACAATCCTTGATGAACACAAGAACCTCCGCAGCAACTTTATTTGATAAACAGCATCGCCGTCCCCGGAGGGATGCTTCACCAAGAAAACACAACACGATAGTTTATAAACTAAAATTCTGAACTCCCTCAACCCTAGACTGCTGGCCTCCTTATATAGATGGCCAGAAAACTGTTGGGCTTGGATGGGCCCAAACCCAAAACACAAATAAAACTAAGTGGCCCATAACATGACCTAGCACACAGAATAACATAAGCAGGTATGTAAATTGCTGACACAACCTTAGACTAAATTATTTCATATCGTAGGTCGTCCTGGCGTGCCAATCAGCAACGAGCTTCCCTCATCTTGGTGGAGTCCTGAAATTGGGCTTCACCTCCTCCTTCGTGCCCATATCAAGTTATATCTCTCTTTACCTTTCAAATGTTTTAAAAAACTTGAGTACAGGAGGAAAACAGGCAGAAATTTTCCGAGTTAGGCAGTTTGGGCTGAGTGCGTTGCATGTGTTCGACGGTTTCTGAGTTGTGGCCTGTGGGTGAGGTGGGATGCCTTTGGTATCCTCTGCTTCATAGAAACCAAAGAAAGCAAGTAGCGCTGCCTACATTGGAGTACATGGCTGCGACTGATCACCAACTGCCTTCTGAGCAGACTGCCTCCACTCCTATTTAGCCCCGCCACCATCTTGCAGCGGCACCATTTGCTTCCTAACTCTGTTCATTTCTGATGCCTTAAATCTAACTCACCGCTTCCTAACTCTGTTCGCTTCTGAGCAGACTGCCTTCTGAGTTGACTATGTTTACAACACCAAGTGTCTAGCTTCTTCAGATATTTATGAGTTATTTGGCCATTTGCTTGAGTTGGTTTTTATACTAAACTGCGGGACTATTCTTAGTGTGCCATCATGCCATCCTTATTTAAAAATAGTTTGCTCAAATTATGTGATTATTCACTAAAAAGGTGATTATTTGTAAAGTTTGCACTGTAGTTCTAAATTTTCAACTAAATTTCAAATACTCCCAGTAGTTCTACTCCATCATATAGTTTTACTCCCATCATATATTGTTGTATCTAGTTCTGCCTACTTGAAGTAATGCTAGACTGAACTTTCTTATTCTGTAGATGGAGATAGCAAGTACTCGGCCAGCAGCGAGTTCAGCAGGAGGTTGTGTAGGGAGCTGCGGATGGCGGCTGAGCGGCGCTGGCTAGGGAGCTGCGTATGGCGGCGGAGCGGTGATGTGAGAGAGCTGTGGAGGCCTCCGTCGAGCTCGGGCGCGCGCCTCCGGTAAGCCCCTGGGCGTCGTTGCGGATGGGCGGTGGTGCAGGAGCGCAGGAGCGCCGGAGCTCCTGCGCGTGGTTCGCATGCTCGTGCTGATCGCGGGCGGAGCTCCTGATCATGATTTGATGCCATGAGTCTCAATGTGCAGTACTAGTTGGCTGCCAGCTTTGTTGTTTTAGGTGTAGCTTTTCCTTGTACCAAATAGTCTTGGTTTGTAGATTTTTGTAATAAATATGTAATTGTGAATTTGGTGTGAATATTTGCAACAGATGGTTTGTATGTTTAACCAGTCACAATGTTTTCCGTGGGCTAAATATTAATAGAATAGAAAATTAGTCAAATGTTCTAATCATAATTCATGTGGCATTTATATATAGCAGTAGTGGGAAGCTAGCGTCATCAAAATAAAAAAAAGACATACCAGTAGCGCATCTGTCAGACCTGCTTATGCGCTGCGGGTAGAAATACCTGTAGCACATGTGTTAGATGCGCTACGGGTATCTAAATTACCCGTAGCGCATGTGTTAGATGCGCTATGGGTAATATATTACCAGTGGCGTGATACCCGCAGCGCGGGACCATGCGCTACGGATAACAAATATTGGTGCGCTGCGGGTAGCTATTTTTCTAGTAGTGAGGAGCTCTTCCCGCCACCCTGCCGGAGGCCTTCTCCACCACCATGGTCGCCTCCGGAGTGATGTGTTAGTAGTCTACCTTGGACTACGGGTCCATAGCAGTAGGTAGATGGTCGTCTCCTCCACCATGTGCTTCATGTTTAGATCTTGTGAGCTGCCCTACATGATCAAGATCATCTTTATGTAATTCTACATGTTGTGTTTGCTGGGATCCGATGAGTATTGGTACTATGTTAAGTTAATGTGCTGAATTATTATCTTTATGTTATCTCTATGTTGTTTATGATCTTGCATGCTCTCCGTTGCTAGTAGATATCTTGGCCGAGTAGATGCTAGTGACTCCAAGAGGGAGTATTTATTCTTGATAGTTGGGTTCATGCCTCTAGTAATCTGGGGAAGTGACAGAAACCTCTAAGGTTGTAGATGTGCTGTTGCCACTAGGGAGAAAACAACATTCTTGTGTCCAAGGACATTTGCTTTGTTTACTTTACGCACTTTGCTTAATGCAATTATCCGTTGTTCGCAACTTAATACCCGATGGTTGCTCGGACGACATCCGGAGGATGGATTATTAGTCATAGATGCAGTTGGATTACAGTCTATGTAGTTTGTCGTAATGCCCAGAGTGAATCTCATAGTTATCCTCATGACATATGTACGTTATCTTTACTCTATCAATTGCCCAACTGTAATTTGTTTACCCAGCATGTTGTCATTTATCTTATGGAGAGACACCACTAGTGAACTGTGGACCCCGGTCCAATTTCCTTACATTGCTATTACCGTTTACTATTTTACTCGCATTATTTACATTCATGCATACTATTACCTTTTACCACTCGATACGCTCAATCCTTTGTTTACAGCAAACCTGTGAGATTGACAACCTCATCGTAAGCTGGGGCAAAGTTCTTGGTTGTGTTGTGTGTAGGTTCCATGTTGCTGCTGGTGCAAAGCTAAGCCCTGGACGAGGCGCCTTATAAATTGTCCGGAGCTATCGTGAAGCTAGCAAGCATCACCTTCTAAAGTTTGACTTTCTCCTACTAGTTCGATAAACCTTGGTTTCACAACTGAGGGAAGACTTGCTGCTGTGCTCATCATACCTTCCTCTTGGGGTTCCCAACGGGGTGTAATCTACACGCCATCAGTTGCAGCCATGGAGGGTCAATACTTCGAATGTATTGGCAAGATGTCACTTTGGTGGACTTAGTTGACACCTACACTTATATGCATATCTGGCCGAGTGGAGTTTGACTTTGCAAAAAGCAAGCTTTCATCCTAACTTTTGTAAACTCAAGTTTTCCTTAGAATTTTTTTTACTAAGAGGAACTCTTTACTACCCAAGTTTTCTCATCAAGTTTTAACTTAAGAAATTGGGATGAGGAGATTCTCGAATAGCTTCAATATCATGTTGCTCAGAAATGTTCGTAACTAGGGACACGGCTAAGTACTTAGTTCTTACAGTTTGCAAAGGAGGTGCACTTTTCCCACAAGAATTAGTCAACCCATTTTGCCATGAAGCTCATTTTGCCTCAAATGGCCAAGTGAAAACTAAGACGAGACCTTTCAGAAGCAATCCCTCAAACCAACCTGGACGCGTTCCAGCCTATCAACGTCTACCACACTCTATCCGTCTGGCTTGAGTTCTCGCAGCTTAGTTGGTCAACACAGAGCCCATTTGACTTGTGGTTGCACTGGAAGCTTCACGACTTAAACGTCTCCAATCTCTTTGCTCCTGGGTGGCCATCCACAAGTGTGATACACACGACCGCCATAGACATGACTCCAGTGTAACCACTCAACATAAACCGAAACAACCACTTCCACCCAGGTGATTCATTAACTTAGTTGTTTTCTTAGTTTTTTCAAAACATGGTTTTCAACACTTTATCCGAAACATGTGAAATCCTCTTCCCAAAACAAAAGTATAAGATAAAGCAACCTATAGCAGCACCAATTCTACTAAAGAGATCAAGAGCTAGCCAAAGAGACTTAAGCAAAAACCTAGCAAGACTCATAAGACAAAACTATTAAAACCTCCTACTCATGCATCTTCTACTAGAAAAGCTATAAGTGACAAAACTTTCAGTAGGACAACAAGATGGGGACACTTGCCTTGGTGAGGAGAGGAGTTGGTGCACTCGTCACAAAGGCACTCGTTGCACTCAGCACAATCTACAAACAAGATACACAAACATAAGCACATAGTACTCATAAACAATCATAAAGAAAAACATGCATGAGGTATGCGACTTAAACACCACAATAATACTTAGCAAGTTTTCTGGTAGATGACTATATGCATGATGCCATGGTCAAAATTTTAGAGTTGTTAATAAAGCTCAAAACATTATTAACCCACAAAAAGGACAATAGAACAAGTTTACTCTACAAAGGTAAAATAAAAGTTACTAAATATTTTCCCAACATGCTACAGTACAGAGGGGTTCTATGTCGACCAAAAGCAACAGGAATTTCTGGAAAATAAATATAGCAACTATTTTTAATAGCCAAAATACTAAAATAAAGCTTGCAATAATACAGTATTCCTAACAGATATAAAAGCAAAATATTAAGCTATAAATAAATTCTACTCATTTTTCTAATTCCAGGGACATATTATTTGCAAGATTTGGATCAGTAGAACTCGAGATATGAATTTTGCAAGTTTAACACCTTTTTTGAAATATTCTGAAACGAATTTCTAAAACCCAGTAGAAAATAGCCACACGGCGCACCCCTATTGGACGGTACCGGTTCGCTCAGATTAGGGATTTGCACCATTGCATTTAAAGGAGATCGTGTGGCCCAGATTGGACCGTAACGATTCGCTTAAGTGATCTAAAACACACCGTGGGATTCAGATCTGACGGCCAGGAGGAACAGGAGGGGGAAGCTCACCGAGGAAAGGTTGATGGTGCGGTCCTGGCGGCTCTGGTCTCAAAGGCAAGCTGGCTATGGTGGTTCTTGGCGATGATGGAGTGCACGATGGTGTTCAAGAGATCACGGTGAGGATGATGGCGAGGCGGAGACCTCGGAAGTTTCCTAGAACGGCGATGACGTACGACCGGAGTTAGATGGCGTGACAGCGAGGTTCTGGGCGCGAAGGTAAACGATACTGAGAGAGGGTTTTCAAGGCTGGGGGTCTTACTAGAGGATTGAGAGCATCGCGGTGGATCTGGTGGCGAAGTCTGCAGGGTCGAGGTGCCCTGGTACTCGAGAAATTGGTCGTCGGAGTTCTCATCGCGGATAGTGAGATCTGGTTGCAGACGAACTCGGTGTTTTGGAGCGCAAGCAAGGTCGAAACCATGTCAGAGGGGTGTGTGAGAACATGCTAGAGAGGATGGTACAGGAGAGGAATCGAGGGGGCAGCGGTGCTTACATCAATCGACATCGGCTGCCAGCGGAGCCTGTAGGTTCCCGAGCTTGACTGTGGCAGCCTGGCGGCGAGTTTTGCTAGGGTTTTGAGGGGGGGGATGAGTGCGGGATGGAGGGGTACTTATAGGCGCGATTTCGTGGCCGAGGGGTAAGGGAGTCAAACAAATCAGGGAGATCTTCGCGGTGTTCGCGTTGAAGACGGCATCGAGTTCGTTAGGATCTCCTAGGAGGGATGACAGGTGGGCTAGCACGGTCGGCGACAGAAAGGAGGGAGGTGCGTAACAATTCGGGAGGAGTGGTTGTCGGGCCGTGGGCCGTTTCCTGGCTTGGGCCAGAGTGCTGCCCCGCAGCCCTTTCCATTTTTTTTTGATCAAAACCTTTTATTTTTCTGTTTTATTTGAAACTTTTGTAAAAAACTCCAAATTGGTTTAAAACAAATTTCAAAAATTGTAAAAAATTTCCCTTGTCAACATAGACATAGTGGGGAAGTGGTTTGATTCAAACAACTAGTAAGACAAATTTAAGAAGTTTTAATGCAATGCTATGATGATATGAATGCATGCATGCATTTTGAATTATTCAAATTTTGGGATGTTACAAGTCTAACCCCCTTAAGATGAATCTCTCCCTCGAGATTTGGGTTGGCTAGCAAATAGGTGAGGGTGGTCTTCTTGAAGTTCATCTTCTTGCTCCTAGGTTGCTTCCTCTTCTGTGTGGTGATTCCACTGAACCTTGCAGAATTTGATCGTCTTGGTATGAGTAACTCTGATATGGGGTGGCCCGATCTTCTCAGTAAGCTTGCGGTAATGATGATGATGGTGATAGATAACTTGGTGTCGCCGATGATCTCTCCTCGCTAGATCCCTGATGCCAATGCAACAGCTCTCTACCCTTCGGATATTCACGACTTCACACACTTGCGCAACGCAGCCGTCGACCACGAAACGGTATAATTGCAATTCATTAATTCCCAATGGAACAGCAGATCACACTTAACTTGCAGTATATAATCTCCAGATCGAAACGAATTGGAGACAAGAATTCCAGATGAATGCTTAGAGCAGTCTCAAGAACTAGGGTTTTATCTAAAACGTGGTCTAACCTCTCTATGGCGCATCAGCACACAATATATCGGGGGTGCGGCTGGCCAAAGGCAGCCGACCTGACCTGGTCCTCTAATCGTGGTTCGACTCAACCTTATTTGATACAAACTGACCCAATGGTTGGGTGCAGCCAACTAGGCGCGTAGGCCTTAGGTGTATGGCGCACAAGCACTTGATGGTGCGCCATATGCAGCCTCCTGCGTGATGTCCTCCTCCTCCTCATGCTGGTCGCCGGCCTCCCTCTCCTCCCTCGCGTCCATGGGCATGATCATCACGTCTTGCTCCAGCTGCTTCAACTCCTCGTGCTATGCCTTCTTCTCCCATGAACCTGAGTATGCAAACACACAAAGACTTAGGCAGTAAACAATTCTCATTAACGAAATACTCAGATTCTATTAGGGGCAAATTCACCTGTTGTTCTATTAACTTTGCACGAGCTCTTGTGATAGGTCCAATTCTGATTTCATCATTGGACTTCTTCTTTGCAGCAACTTGCTTGTCATCATCACGAAGTGGAGATGGAACAATAGTAGGGATGTCCTCATCATCTCCCCCCCCCCCCCTTCAAAAGGCGTCGACCTCGACGCTCCAAGGTCGTCTCCATCATATGGTGACAAATCAGCAACGTTGAAGCTGTTGCTAACGCCACCAAACTCAGCAATAGGAATATCAATCGAGTAGGCATTGTCATTTATCTTGGCTAGCACCTTGTAAGGACCAGCACCACGCGGCCTCAACTTGGAACTTCGCAGCCGTGGGAACCTATCCTTGCGCAGATGCACCCAAACCATATCTCCAGGCTGAAACAAAACTTGCTTTCTTGATTGGTTTCGTGTAGCAGCAATGTTCTTGCCTTTCTTCTCAATGGCCTCTCGTGTCTTCTCATGAATTTTCTTCACATAATCTGCTCTTTTTGATGCCTCCATATTAACTCTCTCATGCAATGGAAGAGGCAGCAAATCTAGTGGTGTGATTGGTTTGAAACCATACACCACCTCGAAAGGACAAAGCTGAATAGTAGTGTGCACCGCTCTGTTATATGCAAACTCAACATGTGGCAAACACTCCTCCCACTCACGCAGATTTTTCTTGATCATGGCTCGCAGCAATTGTGACAATGTTCTATTCACCACCTCCGTTTGACCATCAGTTTGGGGATGACATGTAGTGCTGAACAGTAACTTCGTTCCCAGCTTGCCCCATAGTGTCTTCCAGAAGTAGCTCATAAACTTCACGTCCCTGTCAGAAACAATTGTCTTGGGCACTCCATGCAAGCGAACAATGTCCCTGAAAAACAGATTAGCTATGTGCGACGCATCGTCGCTTTTGTGGCATGCAATAAAGTGTGCCATCTTAGAGAATCTATCCACTACCACAAATATACTATCATGACCTCTTTTAGTGCGTGGCAAACCTAACACAAAATCCATACTTATATCTTCCCATGGTGTGGTAGGTGCAGGTAGTGGTGTATACAAACCGTGAGGCTTCAGCTTGGACTTGGACGTGTTGCATACAATGCAGCGCCTAACAAATCTGTCCACGTCACGCCTCATCTTGGGCCAATAAAAATGATCAGCGAGCATAAGAAGCGTCTTCTCACGCCCAAAGTGACCCATCAATCCGCCAGCATGTGATTCCTGCAACAATAGCAAACGTACCGACGATTCTGGAACACATAGTTTGTTAGCACGAAACAAAAATCTATCATGTATGTGGTACTTGTCCCATGCATTTCTAAGCATACACAAACGATATGGTTCAGCAAAATCATGATCAGTAGCATACAAATCACACAAGCTCTCTAAACCAGGAATTTTAACATCAAGATGCGTCAATAACATGTTCTTCCTAGATAGAGCATCAGCAACAACATTTTCTTTCCCTTTCTTATACTTGATTATGTAGGGAAATGACTCAATGAACTCAACCCACTTAGCGAGGCGCCTATGCAAGTTAGATTGAGCTTTCAGATATTTTAAAGCTTCATGATCAGAATGTATGATAAATTCTTTTGGCCACAAATAATGTTGCCAAACCTCAAGAACTCGAACAAGCGCATACAATTCTTTATCATAAACAGGATAATTCAGTCTAGCACCAGAAAGTTTCTCGCTGAAATAAGCAATAGGTCTACCTTCTTGCATCAACACACCACCAATTCCTATACCACTAGCATCACATTCAACTTCAAATTGCTTAGAAAAATCTGGTAGTGCAAGCAATGGTGCAGAAGTAAGCAAACGTTTCAGCTCATCAAATGCATGATCTTGGGCAGCGCCCCATACAAAAGGCACTCCTTTCTTAGTTAATTCATTCAATGGTGCAGCAATAGTACTGAAGTCTTTCACAAAACGCCGATAGAAACCAGCAAGACCGTGAAAACTGCGTACTTGACTAACATTCATGGGAGTAGGCCAATTTTGAATTGCTTCAATTTTAGATGAATCAACCTCTACCCCATGCATAGATACAACATATCCCAGAAATATCACTTTATCTTTTGCAAATGTGCACTTCTCAAGGTTAGCATACAATTTAGCATCACGCAACACTTGCAAAACTTGTCTAATATGCTCACAATGTTCAGATTCAGTGCGGCTATAAATAAGTATATCATCAAAATATACAACCACAAAACGACCAATAAACTCTCGCAAAACATGATTCATTAAGCGCATGAATGTGCTAGGTGCATTAGTAAGACCAAAACGCATAACTAGCCACTCATATAAACCAAATTTAGTTTTGAAAGCAGTTTTCCATTCATCCCCTTCTTTCATCCTAATTTGATGGTATCCACTACGCAAATCAATCTTAGAGAAAATAGCAGCACCACTCAATTCATCTAGCATATCCTCTAAGCGTGGAATAGGATGACGATATCGAATAGTGATGTTATTAATAGCTCTACAATCTACGCACATGCGCCATGTACCATCTTTCTTAGGCACCAAAATAATAGGAACATCACAAGGGCTAAGAGAAACACGAATATACCCCTTGTCCAGAAGCGCTTGTACTTGTTGCTGTATTTCCTTTGTCTCTTCGGGGTTGGTCCTGTACGGCGCACGGTTTGGAAGAGTGGCACCAGGAATCAAATCAATTTGATGCTCAATTCCACGCAATGGTGGCAGTCCTGCGGGCACCTCCTCCGGAAACACATCGTCGTACTCCTGCAATACATTAGAAACACCAAGAGAAATAGGTTGCATATCATTAGAAACTAACACCTCGCCTTTGTACATAAGCACAAGTGGCATGGCTGTAGGATCCTCTCTAAATTCTACCATGTCTTCTTTGGTGGCTAATATAAGCAAACTAGGCACTCTCTCACTTTTCGTTATATTTTCACTCACAGCTATTACATTATTTTCTCGTGTAGGTGGCTGTTCTAGCTTCACTTCTGTTTTCTGACGAGACTCATTGACAATTTGCTGCGGTGACATAGGCTGTAGATTAATTTTCTTGCCCTTGAACTCCAAGTGATAGGTATTGGCTCGGCCATTGTGTTGCACATGGCGATCATACAGCCATGGCCGACCCAGTAGTAGGTGACAAACAGTCATAGGAACCACATCAAACTCAATGGAATCCTTGTATGGTCCTATCTCAAAATTCACACGCACCATATGATTTACCTTCATCTCTCCATTATCACTCAACCATTGGATGTAGTAGGGATTTGGATGAGGCAAATATTTCAGATTTAGTTTGGCACATAGCTCCTTGCTTGCGAGATTGCGGCAGCTACCTCCATCAATGATTACTTTGCAAGCTTTGTTTGGGCCAACTAGTGCTTTTGTTTGGAACAGATTGCAGCGCTGGGAATCAGCATGTGGCGTGACACTCAATGCACGCTGCGAGACAACAATGGTAGGCGCTGGAGAAGCAAAGGCATCCATGCCGCCCTCACTTGTGTAACCATCATCATTGGAATCATACGGATCAGCGTCATCTCCAGTCTCATACTCATTATCATCATTAACAATCATCACCTTTCTGTTTGGACACTCTCGCTTGAAGTGCCCCTTGCCACCACATGTATGGCATTGCATATCTCTATTACGAGCTGTAGACATGTTGGAACCAGAACTAGGCGCAGGAGCTGCTGATTTCTTTGCATTAGAAACATTGGAGGCTGGGTTAGAGTGGGAAGAAGAGGGGCCTCTGGTGGCACCCTCCATAGGCGCTTCAAATTGGTGTGGCGCCCTGCTAGAGAACCTCCCAGAACTAGGATATCTTGCCTTGATTTGAGCCTCTTCAGCTAACTGCGATTCAGCCTCCCTTGCATGATGCAAAAGCTCATTCATAGTGTTGTAGGAATGATGCCTAACAATGCCTTTTATGTTGTACTTCAGCCCATGAAGAAATCGCTGCATGGTCATCTCAATAGACTCTCGAACACGTGCACGCTGCAGCAACATCTCCATCTCCATGTAATAAGCATCAACGGTCATGGTTCCTTGCTTCAACTGTGTCAATTTATCATAAACAGTACGCAGGTAATTAGTGGGAACAAAACGAGCTCGCATGATCTCCTTCATATTGCGCCATGTAAGAATAGGAAGCTCGTTGTTATCTCTTCTTTCCGTCACAATGCTATCCCACCAACGCAAGGCATAACCATCAAATTCTGAAGAAGCAAGCTTGATCTTCCTATCTTCAGTGTAATCATGCAAACGCCATAATTTTTCAATCTTGAGCTCCCAAGTAAGGTACTCCTCCGCATCAGTGGAGCCTTCAAATCTGGGAATCGTGAACTTGGGCTTGCCCAAGCCATCATCCTCCTGAAATGGCACACGCCGAGCACCAAGTGGTGGTGGTGGTGGCCGACCCTGCCCTGGAAAGCCACGCCCGCGGCCATTGTTGCCCATCATGTGTTCATTATCTCCATGGACACTATCAACATCGCCATGGTCCTCATGGTGGCGTTGCTCAACAGTTACACGCAGCCCATTGACGGAAGTTGTCAATTGCTGTATGCTTGTCTGGAGAGCAGTGACTTGCGCTTGCATAGCATTGACTGTAGTTTCAGTGGCATCCACTTTCATTTGCACAGCTTGAATATCAGCGTCAATGTTTTCAGTGGATCTAGTAATAACCCCTTGCAAATGATCACGGAGAGCTTCATACTCCCTCCATGTAACAGTAGCATCATCAGCCTTTTTCTGCATCACATCAACACCACTAACAGACATGATTAGTAGGTTAGTGCACGAAATCAAAAATCTTTTTGGTGGCACACTCACAACTCACTCAAAACTGACAAGAAAAGGAAATCTTACCGTTCCAAAGTGAATAGCAATTGCGTACCCGTTCGGATAGATGACTAATGCACAGATGTGATGAAGTGAATACCAGGGTATAAGAACAATCACACGACAAAGCAGGAGTATATGGTGGAGCTGTAGGTATGGTATCCTAACTACACCAAAGACAAGTCCTAGTGCTGATCGTGTGAACAAAACACCCAAGGGAAACACACACGTGGAGATAAACGTGGCAAAGCAACTATAAAACAGGAGATGTTGCAATGCACAAGAGAGACACTAGCAATGCTCAATGTAAACATGCACAAGATTGCTCAATCTACTAGTGCAGCAAATTAGATATATGCTTCGGCCTCTGAAAGAAGTGAAACTCCGCTTCTCACTTTTCTGTTTTTGATTCTTCTCTCTTTTCTCCTTTTTTGTTTTTTCACTTGTTTTTGACTTCTCTTTATAAAACCAATTCACGGAGTACTGTAGCTACAGTAAATGCACTTGAAAACCCTAAACAGAGCAGCCCGTGGAGCAAAAATATGCTAGTCTCAAATAGGTAAGCTCCTACACAATTATATAGTAGAAAGGCTGTGGCTATGTTTATCAAACGGAAAAAGAAAAAGACACGATGTGGACTCGGTTTGGAAAAACAAACGAAGCAGAATCGGATTTGTACCACGGCAGGAGGACGCACGGAACGCGTGCCGCGGCAGGACTCTGAGCCAACGCGCTGGAGCAGACAAGCGTGGCCGCGGTGTCTGATCGGGAGCGTTCGCTTCCTACACGCGAGACCAGACAGAACGACGATGTTGTCTGATGGCGAGCGATCGATCGTATATGGACTCGGTGGAAAACAAAACTCAGATCCTAAACCTAAAACCGACTAGAACCTAGACTCCTACGGAACAAGAAATAGATCGGATCAAAGAAGGAAAAACAACCAGCAACTAAAACCAATCTACGATGCAATCTAGGCTATGGCAATACTATGAACCCTAATTTTTTTTTGGCTTTTCTGGATAGGACGAAAATCAAAACTAAACTACGGATGATCTGGTGGATTGCTTACCGAGGAAACACTGGAAATCTGATACCAAGATGATATGGGGTGGCCCGATCTTCTCAGTAAGCTTGCGGTAATGATGATGATGGTGATAGATAACTTGGTGTCGCCGATGATCTCTCCTCGCTAGATCCCTGATGCCAATGCAACAGCTCTCTACCCTTCGGATATTCACGACTTCACACACTTGCGCAACGCAGCCGTCGACCACGAAACGGTATAATTGCAATTCACTAATTCCCAATGGAACATCAGATCACACTTAACTTGCAGTATATAATCTCCAGATCGAAACGAATTGGAGACAAGAATTCCAGATGAATGCTTAGAGCAGTCTCAAGAACTAGGGTTTTATCTAAAACGTGGTCTAACCTCTCTATGGCGCATCAGCACACAATATATGGGGGGTGCGGCTGGCCAAAGGCAGCCGACCTGACCTGGTCCTCTAATCGTGGTTCGACTCAACCTTATTTGATACAAACTGACCCAATGGTTGGGTGCAGCCAACTAGGCGCGCAGGCCTTAGGTGTATGGCGCACAAGCACTTGATGGTGCGCCATATGCAGCCTCCTGCGTGATGTCCTCCTCCTCCTCATGCTGGTCGCCGGCCTCCCTCTCCTCCCTCGCGTCCATGGGCATGATCATCACGTCTTGCTCCAGCTGCTTCAACTCCTCGTGCTATGCCTTCTTCTCCCATGAACCTGAGTATGCAAACACACAAAGACTTAGGCAGTAAACAATTCTCATTAACGAAATACTCAGATTCTATTATGAGCAAATTCACCTGTTGTTCTATTAACTTTGCACGAGCTCTTGTGATAGGTCCAATTCTGATTTCATCATTGGACTTCTTCTTTGCAGCAACTTGCTTGTCATCATCACGAAGTGGAGATGGAACAATAGTAGGGATGTCCTCATCAAACTCTTTTCGATGTCTCCAAGATTTTGATGGGCTTCTCTTCATATGTGAGATCACTTTCCAACTGGACCTCTTCCAACGGTACTATGTCTCTTAGTGGGGTTTCTGCCATTTCTGGATGTCACTTCTTCAATTGACTCACATGGAACACATTATGTACGGCAGACAAAGATTCTGGGAGTTCTAGCTCATATGCAACTTCTCCTTTGACTTCAAATCTTTTCACTCCACGAAGTGGCGATACTCTAAGGTATGCTCTATCGCCTACCTCATAGGTCACCTCTCTACGCTTTGAATCAGCGTAGCTCTTCTGCCTGGATTGAGCTATCTTGAGTATATCCCTGATTAATCTAACCTTTTCTTCAACATCTTTTATTATGTCTGGCCCAAAGAGACTTCGTTCTCCAACACCACTCCAAAGAAATGGTGTAGTGCATTTCCTTAAATATAGAGCTTCAAACAGAGCCATTTCAATGCTAGCTTGATGGCTATTGTTATATGAAAACTCTGCATATGGCAAATTGTCATCCCAGCTAAACCCGTAGTCCAAAGCACAAGCTCTCAGCATGTCTTCTAGAATTTTATTCACTCTTTCGGTTCGCCCATCAGTCTAAGTATGAAACGCTGTGCTGAACTCCAGTCTAGTCCCCAAGGATTCATGAAGTTGGCGGCAAAAGTGAGAGATAAATTGAGTACCTCTATCAGACACAATGCTCTTTGGTACTCCATGTAGTCATACAATTCGGTTCATGTAAATCTTGGCTAGTCTAGCACCGGTAGAAGTGGTCTTCACAGGAATGAAGTGAGCCACCTTAGTTAAACGGTCAACTACTACCCAGATGGAGTCATAACCAGACTTCGTCCTTGGCAATCCTGTGATGAAGTCCATGCCAATGTTATCCTATTTCCACTCAGGTATAGGCAAAGGCTGTAATAATCCCGCTGGCTTCTGATGCTCTGCCTTGACTCTATTGCATATGTCGCATAAAGCGATGTACTCAGTGATATCCCTCTTCATATTGCTCCACCAAAATCTACCCTTTAAATCCATATACATCTTGGTGTTTCCAGGATGAATTGAATAGGGTGAATCATGTGCTTCTTGCAGAATCAACTTTCTGAGTTCATGATCCCGTGGTACACAAACATGCTTCTCAAACCATACGATCCCTTGCTCATCTTCGCAAAATCCCTTTGCCTTTCCTTTACTCATGTTACTCTTTATTTCTTCTATTTCCTCATATAACTTCTGAGCTTCTTTGATCTTGTCCATCAGTGTAGGTTGAACTTCAAGCATTGCCAAAAACCCTTCTGGCACAATTTCCAATCTGAGGTCTTTGAATTGTTCACACAAATCTTCAGGAAACTCTCCTATTGTAAGTCCATTTACGTAGCTTTTATGGCTCAAGGCGTCAGCTACAACATTAGCCTTCCCCGGATGGTATTGCAGGCTCATATCATAATATTTTATGAGTTCCAACCATCTCCTTTGTCTCATGTTCAGCTCTTTCTGGGTAAATATGTACTTGAAGCTCTTGTGCGGTGAACACATCACAATGCTTTCCCATCAGATAGTGCCTCCACACCTTTAGAGCATGAACAACAGATGCTAGCTCTAAGTCATGTGTGGGGTAGTTTTTCTCGTGATGTTTGAGCTGGCGCGAAGCGTAACTCACCACCTTTCCATTCTGCATTAGAACACTACCAAGTCCTTGACAAGAAGCATCGCAGTAGACTTGAAAATCTTTCTGTATGTTCGGCAAGCATACGACTGGTGCACTTACTAGTCATTTCTTCAACTCTTGGAAACTAGCTTCGCATGAGTCGGTCCATTCAAACTTCTTGTCTTTCTTCAGTAGTTCGGTCATAGGCTTTGCGATCTTGGAGAAATTCTCTATGAACCTCCGATAGCATCCCGCAAGGCCTAAGAAACTCCGGATGTCTCCCACATTCTTGGGTGACTCCCATTCGGTAAAGGATGCTACCTTGCTTGGATCCACTGTGACTCCTTCCGCGGAAACTATGTGTCCAAGAAACCCCACTTTGTTTAGCCATAACTCACATTTGCTAAATTTTGCATACAGTTTATGCTCCCTGAGCTTTCCATGATTAAGCACAGATGCTTCTCATGTTCTATATCATCTTTGGAGTAAATCAGGATGTCATTAATGAACATCACTACAAATTTATCCAAGTATTCCACGAATACCTTGTTCATCATGGTCATGAAGTATGCCGGAGCATTCGTTAGCCCAAAGGACATAACAGTATACTCATACATACCATATCTAGTGGTAAAGGCTGTCTTAGGTATATCTTGTTCTCGGATCTTTAGCTGGAAGTATCCTAATCGGAGATCAATCTTGGAGAATACTTATGCTCCTTTTAGTTGGTCAAACAAATCATTGATGTTGGGCAATGGGTATTTATTCTTGATTGTCACCGCATTCAAAGAGCGGTAGCCCACAACTAATCTCTTGCTAGAGTCCTTCTTCTCCACAAATAGAACGGGTGCTCCCCATGAAAATGAACGTTGTTGAATAAAGCCTTTGTCCAACTGTTCTCTGAGCTGCTTCTTTAACTCCTTTAACTCTTCTATATCCATCTTATATGGCCTCTTTCGTATGGGTCCAGTTCCAGGCATCAAGTCAATGATAAACCCAACATCTATGTCCAGTGGCATTCTAGGTAACTCCTCTAGGAACACATCGGGGTACTCCTTCACAACAGGCACATCTTTCAAGCTAACCCCCTTAAGAGATTTAACCTTAGTCCCTTTGAGATCAAAGATTAATTTGAAACGATTGTGTTTCTTTTCAGGGGTTGTAAGGGTGATAGTTTTGTTTGCACAATCTATGACTCCTTCAAAAGCGGTCATCCAATCCATGCCTAGGATGACATCTAGTCCTTGTGAGTCTAGGACAATAAGGTTAGCCGGAAACTTGTGCTACCCAATTTCTAGGGTTAGGTCTCTGAACCGGCATTTACTATCAGCTCTCCCCCTGGACAACTTACCCTTATAGGACAACCTATTGTCTGAGTTGGTATTTTGTTCTTAACCAAAAATGCTCTTGAAATGAATGAATGAATGGGATGCACCAGTGTCGAAAAGAACAAGTGTTGAAAATTTGTTTAGCAGAAACATACCATATACGGCATCGGGCTTGTCGTAAATTTCCTCCACATTGATGTAATTAACATGCCCCTTCTGAAATGGGTTGGGCTTGTTTCCTTCCTCCTTCTTCCATGGGCAATCATTTGCATAATGCCCAGTCATGTGGCACTTAAAGCATTCCACCTAACTAATATCCTTCTTCTTGGGGACATTGTTGTTTCTGCCATTGTTGTTGCCATGATTATGGCCATTTGTCCTTGCGGAGTTGTGATTGTTGGGACCTCTATGGCCATTATGGTGGTGGCCATTTCCCTTGTGGTGCTGATGCCCATTCCCACCATTGTTATTGTGGTGGTTTCCTCCAGTCTTGTGGAATCCAGAGCTTCCATTGCCACTATGGAGGCTTCGCTTATGCCCGGGTTCTTGATACTTGCTAGCATGATGCTTCCTCTTTCTATTTTCAGACTGTTTCATCTTGCTTTCTAGAGTTATAGCTTGATCAAGCAGTGACTGAAAGGCAGGAGTGTAAGCAACCGACAAAGGGATTGGCGAGTCTTCATTGAGGCCCTCTAAGAACTTCTCCTTCCTTTTTGCATCAGTGTCAATATCGTCCGGTGCATAGCGTGACAGATTGGTAAACTCATCGACGTACTCAGACATGCTGCGGTACTTCTGCCTAAGATCACAGAACTTCTTTAGGCCCATTACTCTAGAGGAAATGTGTGTAGCCCAAAATCCTTCCTGGAAGGAGTCCCAAGTCACTCCATCAATGGGATGGGTGATCTGATAAGTGTCCCACCAGCTTGGTGCTGGTCCTTCCAATAGATGAGCTGCAAACCTGACATTTTCAGCATCGGTGCATCCAGTAGTCACCAAGTCTTTGTTAACAGAACGGAGCCAGTCCATGGCCTCCAATGGTTCAGCAGCACAAGAAAACTTTGCAGGGCGAAGCCTTAAGAACCTCGCAAGCATGTCAACTTGAGGGGGCGGTGGCGGTGGAGGGGGATTGTTGTTGTTATTGTTTGCAAGGAACTGAGTCATGACTTGCATGAGTTGAGCTTGGGCTTCCATCAGCTGCTACATCTGTTCCTTAGGAGCGCGATGAGGAAGCATCTGTTGGGTTTGGAAATAGGTGAGGTTTGACTTAGAGATAGGTTCTAAGGGAATAAAATTTCTTACCCATAACACATGCATAAAGACAATCCTCAAAACACACAGCACACGTATAGGAGGAAAACTCAGAACAAAGCAGGCAGTAAATAACTCATAGATAGTTTGAAGGTATGTAAACGTATAAGTCTAAAAGGGATACAAATGTCTAATGCCATACCACAAGACGGTCACGGGCATAAAAGCAAACTCGTAGCTAAAGTGGGGTAGTCTCTCTAACTACTCTATTCCTCCATAGCAACTTCCTCCTCTTCAACATCGAAGCCATTCTCTTTGAGTAGCCTCTTCTAGTCATGCAGGTCTTCAGCTAGGGTGTCGAACTTCTCTTGAAGCTCCCTCTTGTCGGCGTGCAGCTTCTCCATCAGGTCGTGGTCCACTTCAAGATCGAAGTCATTGCACTCTAGCTTCTTCTTCAGCTCTCTAACTTCCTTGTTCCTAGCTTGGATCCTCTTCTCTTGGCTCTTCCGCTGCTTCTCTTGAGTTTCGAACTTCTCCTCCATATCCTTGATCCTCTGCTCCTGCTCCAGGCGTTGTTTGTCCTTCTCGGCAAGCTGGGCATGTAGCTCGTCATTGTTAAACAACTCATTATACCTCTCAATCTCAACATCCCTAACGAGGTCCTCTAACTCGGTAAGGTGTGTGCGCACAGAGTCCTCGATGCCGTCAGGTAGCTTGAGCACTCCCTTCTCATCACGTCGGCCGAAGATGTGAGAGCAGTGGTTCTGGAGCTCAGAGAAGTGGCGTCCGCAGAGGCGTGCTATCAGTTCTTGCATGAGGAGATGGGCGCCCATGTCCCTGTCGGTGTGAAAAGTCTTGAACTTGATTTCTTCTGTCTTCGGCTCTGTCTCGCTTCCTGGTTGTGTGATGTGGATCACCCAGATACCCTTCTTGTGGAACTTGGTCATCTCACTCCCATTGATGAACGGGGTGGGCAGGGACAAAGCAGTGACAATGTCGATGAGGCGCCCTCCAAAGTTGAAGGCCTTGAAGCTCTCGGGCTTGGTGACGCGGAAGGTTGACATCTTTATGTTCTAGCATGACAAGTTAGTGAGCCAGAAGAAGAAAAACTTAATGACAAGTGCAAATCAAAAGTAAAAGAAGTTCCCAACTTAGAGAGATCAAAACTATTTCTAAGTGCTGAGAAACGAGGAGAACAAGAAGAACTCCTAAATTTTCCTAAGGGTTTTCGTCCAATCCTAGGGTCACGAACCTAAGGGCAACACAGTGCTCTGATACCATCTGTAGCATACCTATGCTTTATTGTGCTAGTCCCGGATCGACTGCTAGCACACAAAGTTACAAGATGAAATATCAAGATACAAAGGTATTTATTACAAGGCTTGATCCACAAATAAGATAGTACTTTTACAACTCAAGTAGCTCAAAGCTACAACTTATTACAAAGCTCAAAATGACTAAGTAAAATGAAGCATGGAGTCTTCTTTCTTCATAGCGCCGCAGGAAGACGTGTTGGACGAAGACTTGTGACCAGAGCGCAACATTCTTCAATCTTATTCGTAGTAACCTACACTTATATGCATATCTGGCCGAGTGGAGTTTGACTTTGCGAAAAGCAAGCTTTGATCCTAACTTTTGTAAACTCAAGTTTTCCTTAGAATTTTTTTACTAAGGGGAACTCTTTACTACCCAAGTTTTCCCATCAAGTTTTAACTTAAGAAATTGGGATGAGGAGATTCTCGAACAGCTTCAATATCATGTCACTCAGAAATGTCTGTAACCGGGGACACGGCTAAGTACTTAGTTCTAACACTCTGTAGAGGTGGTGCACTTTTCCCATAAGACTTAGTCAACCCATTTTGCCATGAAGCTCATTTTGCCTCAAATGGCCAAGTGAAAACTAAGACGAGACCTTTCAGAAGCAATCCCTCAAACCAACCCGGACGCATTCCAACCTATCAACATCTACCACCCTCTGTCCGTCTGGCTTGAGTTCTCGCAGCTTAGTTGGTCAAGATAGAGCCTATTTGACTTGTGGTTGCACTGGAGGCTTCACGACTTGAATGTATCCAATCTCTTTACTCCTGGGTGGCCATCCACAAGTGTGATACACACGACCGCCATAGACATGACTCCGGTGTAACCACTCAACATAAACCAAAACAACCACTTCCACCCAGGTGATTCATTAACTTAGTTGTTTTCTTAGTTTTTCCAAAACATGGTATTCAACACTTTAGCCGAAACATGTGAAATTCCCTTCCCACAATATAAGTATAAGACAAAGCAACCTATAGCAGCAGCAATTCTACTAAGGAGATGCAAGAGCTAGCCAAAGAGACTTATGCAAAAACCTAGTAAGACTCATAAGACAAAACTATTAAAACCACCTACTCATGCAGCTTCTACTAGAAAAGCTACAAGGGACAAAACTTTTAGTAGGACAACAAGATGGTGACACTTGCCTTGGAGAAGAGAGGAGTTGGTGCACTCGTCACAAAGGCACTCGTTGCACTCAGCACAATCTACATACGAGATACACAAACATAAGCACATAGTACTCATAAACAATCATAAAGAAAAACATGCATGAGGTATGTGACTTAAACACCACAATAACACTTAGCAAGTTTTCTAGTAGATGACTATATACATGATGCCATGGTAATTTTTTTAGAGTTGTTAATAAAGCTCAAAACATTATTAACCCCCAAAATGGACAATAGAACAAGTTAACTCTACAAACGTAAAATAAAAGGTACTAAATATTTTCCCAACATGCTACAGTATAGAGGGGTTCTATGTCGACCAAAAGGAATAGGAATTCTAGAAAATAAATATAGCAACTATTTTTAATAGCCAAAATACTAAAATAAAGCTTGCAGTAATACAATGTTCTTAATAGATATAAAATTAAAATATTAAGCTATAAATAGAGTCTACTCATTTTTCTGATTCTAGGGACATATTATTTGTAAGATTTGGATCAGTAGAACTCGAGATATGAATTTTGCAAATTCTAAAACCTAGCGGAAAATAGCAACGCGACGCGTCCCTATTGGACGGTACCGGTTCGCGCGGATTAGGGATTTGCACCATTGGATTTAAAGGAGATCATGCGGCCCAGATTGGACCGTAATGATTCGCTTAAGTGATCCAAAACACACCATGGGATTCAGATCTGACGGCCAGGAGGAATAGGAGGGGGAAGCTCACCGGGGGGAGGTCGATGGCGAGGTCCTAGCGGCTCTGGTGTCGACGGCGAGGTGGCTCCGGTGGTTCTTGGCGATGATGGAGTGCACGACGGTGTTCTGGAGATCACGGCGAGGATGATGGCCCGGTCGGAGACCTCGGAAGGTTCCTGGAACAGCGATGACGTACGACCAGAGTTAGATGGCATGACAGCAAGATTCTGGGCGCGAAGGTAAACGATACTGAGCGAGGGTTTTCAAGGCTCGGGGTCTTACCAGAGGATCGAGGGCGTCGAAGCGGATCTGGTAGCGAAGTCTGCAGGGTCAAGGTGCCCTGGTACTCGAGCAATTGGTCGTCGGAGTTCTTGTCGCGGACAGTGAGGTCTGGTTGCAGATGAACTCGACGTTCTGGAGCGCAAGCAAGGTCGAAACCATGTTAGAGGGGTGCGCAAGAACATGCTAGAGAGGATGGTACTGATAAGGATCACGTCGGTGATCCTATGAGTTTTGTCCCGATCTTTCACAGCGAGTCTACCCGGATATAAATCTTCCAATAACGCAAAGAACATCACCTGAAGAAGAGGAACGAATCCAGCAAGCAACGTGATGATGAACACCACGCCTCAAACCAAAGCATGACAAACCTTGATGAACACAAGAACCTCCGCAGCAACTTTATTCGATAACACGGCAGCGCCGTTTCCCCGGAGGGATGATACACGGTGGAGCACACGATAGTTTTCAACTAAACAACTGAACTCCCTAAACCCTAAACTGCTGGCCTCCTTATATAGATGGCCAGAAAACTGTTGGGCTTAGATAGGCCCAAACCCAAAACACAAATAAACCTAAGTGGCCCACAACTAGACCTAGCTACGAAATAACATAAGCATGAATATAAATTGCTGACACAACCTTAGACTAATTATTACATATCGTAGGTCGTCCTGGCGTGCCAATATGCAACGAGCTTCCCTCATCTTGGTGGAGTCCTGAAATTGGGCTTCACCTCCTCCGTCGTGCCCATATCATCCTCCCCCCCCTTCAAAAAGCGTTGTCCCCAACGCGTGAGGGTCTGCTCGAAAGGGTGGCGGAATATCAACAATAGCACCACGCATATTCACCGTCTTCAAGTCTTGCTTGCCTACCTCACCACATCCTCCCTCTTGGCCTGCTCGACTTGATACAGCCCTAGGTGGTTGCACCTCTTTTCTTTGCCAAATGAACTTGTACTTAGGCGCCTCCACCTTCTTCTTCTTAATCCTTGCTGGAACCTGGCGTTGCTGAACATGAACATGCTTAGCACGACCCTGCAAAGTAGTAATGCCTGGGCCACACAACTGACGAACACGTCCATCCTTGCCTGTATGCACACGCACTGCTGCTCCAACAAAACATCTCCGAGGTGTTCTCACAAAACTGTGGCTGACTACCCGCGGCACCGTATGCACCGGAACACGATCAACACCACCATCATCGGTCTGAACACCCATGTCAACACGAACTGGAAGTGGAACACATGGAATACATGCTGACATTTCCTTCCCTTCATCAATATGAGGCTTGACTTCAACCGGCTTGTCACTAACAAGAACAACTGGCTTGTCATCAACAGGCTTGGCTGAAACATTATCACCATCGATGCTTTTCGCATCATGCTCCTCATGTTGCGCCGTAGCTAGCCCAGATTTTGGCTTAGCCTTGCGCAACTTCGCCTTGTGTACCACTAGCTCAACATCAGACTTTATTTGATCATCCTGCATAGGTTTCAAAGTCCGCTGTTTGCCATCATGCACAAAAGAATATGTATTTGCCCTCCCAGCATGCATAGCATTGTGATCATATTGCCATGGACGTCCAAGTAACACTCCACACACCTCCAATGGCAACACATCGCACTCCACCTCATCAACATAATCATCAACTGTAAATGGCACACGTACCTTATGAGTAACCTTTAGCATACCGCAGCTATTCAACCACTCAACATGCTTAGGTTCAGGAATACGCCATGTGGACAACCCCAATGATGCCACCACAGCCCTACTGATGCCATTACAGTAACTACCGCTGTCAATAATTAGTTTGCATGCCTTCTCCTTGATGGTGCACTGTGTTTGAAAAAGACTGCAACGCTGATTCCTCTTTACTGCCTCATCACCATTGGTCAATTGGTGAAGCTGTATACTCATACCTCTCAATGGTGTGTCATCTCGATCAAGTATAACATTGGCTTGTACCTCTGGAACAACCACCTTGTCCGACTCCACGGACTTCTCCACAAATTTAGAACGCAAAAATTGCTTGAAATCCTCCCAACTTGATGTTCCACCTGTCATGCCCTTCACTGATCTCTCTTCACGCCACCATGTAGCCACTTTCTCATCCACACGCCTCTGTGCAAGAACATATGCAATACGGCCACCAAACGTGCGGTCGAGTGTACGACATCTGTCAAAACCATGTTCCATATCTTTCTCCCAAGACTGATAGTCTGCCCATGTCGCGGAACTATCCAAACGCCACTCGATCTTGGTAGAATCCAAAGTGAAACCTACCATGAGAGTAGTGTAGTCAAAATAGACATCGTCTGACTTCTCCTTCTTGCTAACAATCGCTGAAAAACCCATCACGCGGTAGAGAAAATCGTGGAAACAGTGCAGATTTGCAGAATAAGAAGTACCAATTCCAGGTCAAATTGAACGGGTTTCTTTCGGAAAACAATTCAAAACTGATGGTGTTCTGATGTAAACTGAAAGCAGGTTTAAACCAGCCCTGCGCCTGAGGGCAGACAATCTCCGTGCTTGAGCGCGAGCAAACAGCGAGAGCGCGGGCGCTCCTGGCGAAACGTGGCGCGGAAACAGCTGGGTCGGTCTCGTCGCTGTGGGCCAAGTCTCCGCGGCCGTGGGCGTGCCGAGCGAAGCGAGCGGCCACTGGACTCGGTCGCTCCCAGGCGGCCGTGATCGAGTCACCCCACCCGCGTGAGCCCAGATGGGCCGGCCCAAGGTGCAACCGAGCAACCCAGCGACAGGGGGGCGTTTCCCAGCGAGACTTCGGGACAGGCGCGCGTGGGCACGCGGGAGGCCAGACAGTCTCCGTCCTTAGGCGCGCGGGGCTCCCTCGATCGCTCGTGTGGCGGCGGCCGATTCTTGTTTTTTTTAACCACCGATCGGATCTGGCAACTGCCTGCGATCCACTTCCCGGCTCGATCGGATCTTCAGCTGGCTCGATCGGATCTTCAGCTGGCTCGATCTGAAGCAAAAAAAAATTTGCAGAAAGATGTTTCGATGAAGAACCAAACTGATAGATCAATCAGTACAAGACCACAAACCAATCTGCGATCACCCCTCAGAGACAAAAACCAATCTGATCTGAAAACTTTTCGGTGAAGAACAATCCGCAGATCAGCAATCAACAGAAAACACTCGCGGTGATCAACCCAGTAATCTGATACCACATGATAAGGATCACGTCGGTGATCCTATGAGTTTTGTCCCGATCTTTCACAGCGAGTCTACCCGGATATAAATCTTCCAATAACGCAAAGAACGTCACCTGAAGAAGAGGAACGAATCCAGCAAGCAACGTGATGATGAACACCACGCCTCAAACCAAAGCACGACAATCCTTGATGAACACAAGAACCTCCGCAGCAACTTTATTCGATAACACGGCAGCGCCGTTTCCCCGGAGGGATGATACACGGTGGAGCACATGATAGTTTTCAACTAAACAACTGAACTCCCTAAACCCTAAACTGCTGGCCTCCTTATATAGATGGCCAGAAAACTGTTGGGCTTGGACAGGCCCAAACCCAAAACACAAATAAACCTAAGTGGCCCACAACTAGACCTTGCTACGAAATAACATAAGCATGAATATAAATTGCTGACACAACCTTAGACTAATTATTACATATCGTAGGTCATCCTGGCGTGCCAATATGCAACGAGCTTCCCTCATCTTGGTGGAGTCCTGAAATTGGGCTTCACCTCCTCCGTCGTGCCCATATTAGGTACAGGAGAGTAATCGAGGGGGCGGTGGTGCTTACAGCAGTTGACGTCGGTGGTTGGCGGAACCTGCGGGTTCCCGAGCTTGACTGCGGTAGCCTGGCGGCGAGTTTTGCTAGGGTTTTGAGGTGGAACGAGTGCGGGACGGAGGGGTACTTATAGTCCCGATTTCGTGGCCGAGGGGTAAGGGAATTGAACGAATCGGGGAGATCTTCGCGATGTTCGTGTCGGAGACGACATCGGGTTCATTAGGATCTCCTCGGAGGAATGATACGTGGGCCAGCCCTGTCGGCGACAGAAAGGAGGGAGGCGCATAACGATTTGGGAGGAGTGGTTGTTGGGCCGTGGGCCGTTTCCCGGCTTGGGCCGGAGTGCTGCCCCGCAGCCCTTTCCATTTTTTTTATCAAAACCTTTTCTCTTTTCTGTTTTATTTGAAACTTTTGCAAAAAAAATCCAAATTGGTTTAATTTTTTTTTCAAAAATTGTAATTTTTTTCCCTTGTCAACATAGAAATAGTGGGGAAGTGGTTTGATTCAAACAACCAGTAAGACAAATTTAAGAAGTTTTGATGCAATGCTATGATGATATGAATGCATGCATGCATGCATTTTGAATTATTCAAATTTTGGGATGTTACAAACGGGTGACACAATGTGTTAGATGAAATTCCGGCATCCACAATGTTGCCATTGCTAAAGTCTGAAAAATGTTAAATTTCGCTATGGTGTGAAATTTAGCAACAACTCCACAATGTAGCTATTCCAAACATCTGTACTACTGGGTCCCACATAAAAATAAAAAAGTCAGTCTTTCTCCCCACATCCGCCTCTTTGCCTGATAGCCCGATGTTCATACGTCTGCACTTAGGAGAGATATATAATATAACATTAGTGGAGAAAAATTTAGCATCGATGCATGTACGTGCTCCGGGACTTGATGCTTCGACCCCGGTTGCGCCTTTAAATGCTTCTTCCTCGACACCCTCAGCACTTCACTCGCCTCCTCCAGTACTGCTCTCTTCCTAAGACATCTCCCCTGCGCCATGGATCCATCCGCTTCCTCCGGCGCCACCGGATCTTCGAGCTCAGGGGAGAAGCACTGTGGGCACCCCCCGAGCAGCAGGAACAAACCAAAGGTTCCCGCCATTTGGGCGCCCGGAGCCGCAGGCCTCCTGCGCCTTGGGGCGCCGACGCAGGGCGCGGAGAGCCACGCCGCCCCGGGGACCTCCATGGCCTTGACCCTTTGGGATCCTGCACCAGGAGGTGCTCTGAATGCGCCATCACCGTTGGTGGCGGCGATGCTGGCTCCCCGCTCCACGGGGAGCAACGACCGGGCATTCCGGAAGGCAGAGGCCGCTCTAGGCCCCCTCCCCCCCGGTTGCGGACGCCCCGGTGCCATAGGAGGTGGCACCCTTCGCGACCGCAGCAGTCGCAACTCCCCGCCGCCTGGCGGCAGTGGCCCTGGGAGCCCTCATCGCGCCGGGGTCCCAATTCCTAGAGCTCCTCGTTGTCGTCGAGTATTAAAGCTTCACCACCCTCTGGCTGCCCAACGTAGTCCGGCGGGCAATCTCTGCCCCCAGCCTCTCCGTTGGAGAGGTCGTGCTGGTAGAGCAGAGCAGGCTAGAGCTGATCTGGCCTGTTGACATCATCCTCGGGGCGGGCGGCAATGCCGTCCTCTCCGGCGCTGGAGGGCCTTTGCCCTCGGCCACTGTCTCCGCGTCTATGACCGCCTCATCTTCCGCTTCAAGCTGGGGATGCTAGAGGCCTCGGTGCGGATCTTCACCACCACAGGCGTCCACCACACCTTCCCCTAGCCCGCGGTGGAGTAAAGGGGCGTCATCGCCATGGAGGTCTTCTGCGGAGGAGAGCTAGTCTCCTCCCCTCTTTTGTAATGTAGTCCTCGCCGACGGGGTATGCCCTGCCGTGGCTCTGTTCCTTCCCCTGCTGGGGATTTATTAATGATGGAGTCGCCTTGGTTATTGCTCTTCCTATTGCTCCTTGATTCTTCTTGCCGTCCTGGTCGTCTGCACGCTCGAGAGCCCTGGTGAGTTGTTCGCGCTTGTGGGAGGCCTCCCTGCGCCTCAGAGCTCATGGCGGGGTCAGCACCGGCGACAACGATGGACGATTCTTGAGACAAGCAGTTGAAGAAATAGTTGGAAAACAAAAAAACCCCAAATCCCTAAAAACGAGAAACAAATCGATAAAACAAATGAAAAAAGAAAAGGCGAATAAGATGCCCCTGTGACTGGCACAGGGACCTTCCTCATCATGAGGGAGCGCGGCACTATCTATGCCAGCAGCTAAGAGCAAATTGCCGCACGTGGCGATTCACGGGGCCTTCCTCGTCGTGAGGGAAGCTGGACTCTCACGGACGCAAAAGCGTCGATGCTTAAGAGAGCCCAGAGGCCGTCGACACCTCGTGAGGGTTGCTCACGAGGTGAAGGGCCTGGCGCGAACCTCCGGATCTGTGTCTCCTTCACAAGATGATCGGAGCGGCCTTGGTCCTCGATGATCCTGCCGTGTTCGGCCTTCCTCGAGCGAGGGGAATCCTGACTCCTGCGGATGCTAAGTGCATGGAGGCTTGACTCCTGTGGATGCTAAGTGCATCGACATGTCTGGGCGCCCCTGTGAGGGCTGCTCATGAGGCGCTTGTCCTTGGTGGGTGCCTTGGGCACACCTTGGAATTTTTCCAAAGATTTCTTATTTTTCGGTGTACTATGCGAGGAACTAAGCACCACGGGCACGTGGAGGTGATCAATAATGGGGCCGTCGCCCCTGACCAGAGCTCAGTCCCTTCGGGTTTTTCAGGCTTGCTATTTTCCTGGCGAAGGCCCCAGCATAGACACCGTGCCTAGCCCTCTTCCGCATGAAGTACAGCAGAAAATAAATGGACTTCATGCCATTTCAATATCATGCCGAAGCAGAGGCGCTATATGTGCTTTAACTTAATCTCAGTGCTGAAGAGCAGTTTAAGTTGATACAAAGTGCCGTGATAACGGTCTTATCTCCTCGTGAGGAACCTACGGGTAGAACTTTCTCAGATAAGCTATGTTCCACGGGTTCCCCACTGGCACGCCTTCTGCGGTTTCCAGCAGCGCGAGCCTGGCCTGGCGATGTGCATCACCTTGAAGGGCCCCTCCCACATTGGAGACAGCTTGTGAGGCCCTCGCGAGAGAGTATCCTCCTGAGCACCAGATCGCCGACCTCCAGTGTCCTTGCTCGAATGTGGCGGCTATGATAGCAGCGTAGTCCTTGCTGGTATCTCGTAGCGCGAAGTGCTGCTTGACACCGAGCTTCTTCAAGCTTGAGGAGGCAATCCTTGATGAGGTCCTCTTGACGTAGCTTGTTGAAGGCGAGCACCCTTGGCGACCCAAACTTGATGTCGGTGGGAAGAACAGTCTCCGCCCCATAGACCAGGAAGAATGGAGTCTCCCCAGTAGGCTTGGTTGTGGTGGTACGAATGGACCATAAGATGGATTGGAGGTTGTCTAACCATTTCTTGCTGCAGGCTTCGAGTTTGGCGTTGAAGCTTCTCGTTTTTAGGCCCTTGAGGACCTCGGCGTTAGCACGCTCGGCCTGGCCGTTGCTCCTGGGATAAGCGATGGAGGCGAAGCAGATCTTGATGCCGGCCGATGCACAATACTCCCGGAATAGCTCGCTGGTGAACTAACCGTCGTTATCGGTGATTATGCGGTTTGGCACACCAAAATGGCAGACCAGCCCACGGATGAACTTGACTGCGGACCTGGCCGGGATGGTGCACACCGGCTCCACCTCCACCCACTTGGTAAACTTGTCGATGGCGATGTAGAGGTAGCGGTAGCCCCCTTGTGCTCGAGGGAATGGACCCAGGATGTCCAGCCCCCAAATGGCGAAGGGCCAGGTGAGTGGGATGGTTTGAAGCTCCTGTGCTGGTTGATGAATCTGCTTGGCGTGGAATTGACACGCCTCGCACCTCTTGACCATTTCAGCCGTGTCCCAGAGCGCCGAAGGGCAATAGAAGCCGCTGCGATATGCCTTCCCGGCGAGGGTCGAAGCAGAGGCATGATGTCCACACTCGTCGGCATGGATGTCCCTGAGGAGTTCTTGGCCCTGGTGAGTTGAGATGCACTTCAGAGCGACGCCATTTGGGCAACGCTGGTACAAGTCACCATCTTTGATGTAGTATCCAGAGGCCTGGCATACTATCCTTTCGGCCTCCGACTCATCCTCGGGAAGCTTGCTGCTGATGAGGAAAAGGCCTTGAGCTCGAGGATCCAATCCACTCCCTCCTTCCTTGCCAGTGCCAGAAGAACACGATCGCCCAAAGATGGCCCGCAGTTTGGAGCCTCCTGCTCCAATGGCGGCAGCAAGGTAGGCAGAAGCTCAGATCCTATCGTCGGTGGAGAAGCAGATGGCTTAAAGAGGCGTTCCTCCAAGACACCAGCTGGCTGCGCCAGGCGATGAGAGGCGTGCTTGGCGATTTCGTCTACCTCCACATTTTCCCTCGTGGGACGTGCTTTAACTCCAGGCCTTGGAAGCGTTTTTACATCTTTTGATGCTCTTCAAGATAAGCCGCCATGTGCTCATCTTTTGGAGTGTAGCTCTTGCTGGAGAAGTTCACGACCAGCTGCGAATCTCCCTTGATGATGAGGCGCTTGATGCCCAAAGCGCTCGCTGCCCTTAGGCCAGCGAGTAGTCATTTGAATTCCACGATATTGTTAGAGACCTTGTGCTCTGTCTTGAAACAGAGCTAAATAGCGTAGAAGAGCTTGTCTCCAGAGGGAGATGTTGATGAGGACATCCCTACGGTTGATACAACCGTTGCACCTACAGGCACAATTCCTCATGTTCCACAATTCCAAGGACCTCTCACAAGAGCTCGTGCACGCCAACTGAATTATCAGGTACTTTTGTTTCTAGGAACTATTCCTAATATTTATGAGAATATGATGCTGCCTAAATCAGATGTGTTTATGTTACTTAGGAATGATGGGCCTAGCATGGATGAGAGGGACAAGAATTGGAGCATGATCATGCATGGAGATGATGGCAGCAATCGTGTGAGGATTCAGGATGACGCTGCAAGTGAAGATTTCCGAACTTCGAAGCCACCATAATGATGCAAGGATGCTTGGACGAAATTCACAAGTTACCAAATCATATAATTCGTCCAAGGCTTTATATGGTGCTGCGTCACCTTATTTTATGGGTTAAACTCATGTATTTTTGTCCTAGGTATTTTAGGGATTTTCTGGAGGCTGTTTGAGTGGAAAAGAGCCCATCTAGGGCTATTTTCGGATGGCCCATTAGGGTTGTACGAAAATCCCTGCCATTTCCTTCATACATACCTCCTCCTAGCCGTTATTAGAACTTGGATTTTGTTTAGTTAAAGACTTAGCCATGAGCTACTCTTCGCCATAGGCACAAGTGTCAAACCGACCTTTTGTACTACGCACAGACAGAATCCTACCTCTTCAATAAAGCCTTCATCTATATTCGCAATATCTTGATTGCATCTATAATTCTTGCTGGTTCTTCGATTGCTTGCAGGGATTGATCCTCGTGATCAGGTTGATCTAGCTCCGGCGTGATCAATAGCCTCGGAAGTTGGTGTATCGATTGCTAAGGCGCAACATCTCGTACGTTTGTAGTCGGATCATCAACGTCGACCTCCACCATAATCGATGTTATCGTCTCATCGAAAGATCGGGCACCTTTACCCTATCAAGTGGTATCAGATTTCAGGTTGATCGGTGAGATTTACTATTTTTGTAGTCTAGATTGCATCTTCATACCTAGAATCCATGAAAAAGCCAAAAATATTAGGATTAGATCTTTTCCTAGAAACAGTTCGAGCCTTTGCATCTTTTCTTTTCAGTATTTGCATTGTTGAATTCGTGTCTACATCGTCGTGTCGAGTGCTGGCTGTAGCGTCTTGATCCTTAGAGTTTCGAGTTCTGCTCACATATGTCTTGCCGCCGCTGCCGCACCGCCACCACTCGTTTCCGCATTGCCACCATAATCATCCGCACCGCATCCATCGACCGCTGCCACCCCCACCCTCATTACCGCCGCCACAACCTTTCCCCTGACTTAGGGTTTCTTTCCCTGTTCCATCTGATAAGGTTCACACCGGTGATCCTATGAGTTTTGTCCCGATCTTTCACAGCGAGTCTACCCGGATAGATAATCTTCCAATCACGCGAAGAACGTCACTTGAAGACGAGGAAGAATCCAGCAAGCAACGTGATGATGAACACCACGCCTCAAACCAAAGCACGACAATCCTTGATGAACACAAGAACCTCCGCAGCAACTTTATTTGATAACACGGCAGCGCCGTTTCCCCGGAGGGATGATACACGGTGGAGCACACGATGGTTTTTGACTAAACAACTGAACTCCCTAAACCCTAGACTGCTGGCCTCCTTATATAGATGGCCAGAAAACTGTTGGGCTTGGACAGGCCCAAACCCAAAACACAAATAAATCTAAGTGGCCCACAACTAGACCTAGCTACGAAATAACATTGGCATGAATATAAATTGCTGACACAACCTTAGACTAATTATTACATATCATAGGTCGTCCTGGCGTGCCAATATGCAACGAGCTTCCCTCATCTTGGTGGAGTCCTGAAATTGGGCTTCACCTCCTCTGTCGTGCCCATATCATCCTCCCCCACTTCAAAAAGCGTTGTCCCCAACGCGTGAGGGTCTGCTCGAAAGGGTGGCGGAATATCAATGGCACCACGCATATTCGCCGTCTTCAAGTCTTGCTTGCCATCCTCACCACATCCTCCCTCTTGGCCTGCTCGACTTGATACAGCCCTAGGTGGTTGCACCTCTTTTCTTCGCCAAATAAACCTGTACTTAGGCGCCTCCACCTTCTTCTTCTCAATCCTTGCTGGAACCTTGCGTTGCTGAACATGAACTTGCTTAGCACGACCCTGCAAAGTAGTAATGCCTGGGCCACACAACTGACGAACATGTCCATCTTTGCCTGTATGCACACGCACTGCTGCTCCAACAAAACGTCTCTGAGGTGTTCTAACAAAACTGTGGCTGACTACCCGCGGCACCATATGCACCGGAACACGATCAGCACCACTGTCATCAGTCTGAACACCCATGTCAACACGAACTGGAAGTGGAACACATGGAATACATGCTGACATTTCCTTCCCTTCATCAATATGAGGCTTGACTTCAACCGGCTTGTCACTAACAAGAACAACTGGCTTGTCATCTATAGGCTTGGCTGAAACATTATCACCATCGATGCTTTTCGCATCATGCTCCTCATGCTGCGGCGTAGCTAGCCCAGATTTTGGCTTAGCCTTGCGCAACTTCTCCTTGTGTACCACCAGCTCAACATCAGACTTTATTTGATCATCCTGCATAGGTTTCAAAGTCCGCTGTTTGCCATCATGCATAAAGGAATATGTATTTGCTCTCCCAGCATGAGTAACATTGCGATCATACAGCCATGGACGTCCAAGTAATATCCCACACACCTCCAATGGCAACACATCGCACTCCACCTCATCAACATAATCATCAACTGTAAATGGCACACGTACCTTATGAGTAACCTTCAGCACACCGCAGCTATTCAACCACTCCACATGCTTAGGTTCAGGAATACGCCATGTGGACAACCCCAATGATGCCACCACAGCCCTACTGATGCCATTACAGTAACTACCGCTGTCAATAATCAGTTTGCATGCCTTCTCCTTGATGGTACACTGTGTTTGAAAAAGGCTGCATCGCTGATTCCTCCTTACCGCCTCATCACCATTGCACAATTTGTGAAGCTGTATACTCATACCTCTCAATGGTGTGTCATCTCCATCAACCTTGGCTTGTACCATTGGAACAACCGCCTTGTCTGATTCCACGGTCTTGTCCAAAAATCGAGTACGCAGAAATTGCTTAAAAACCTCCCAACGAGATGTGTCAAGTGTGATGCCCTTTGCGCACCGTTCTTCACGCCACCAACCAGCCACCTGCGTACCCACGCGCCGATGGGCAAGTACAAATTCAGTAAAAGCGCCAAACTTGCTATCACGGGCACGACATTGTGCAAAGCCACGCTCCATGTGAGATTCCCAAGACTCATACTCTGCACACTTTGCAGCACTGTTCAAACTCCACGTGATTTTAGTTGCATCATACCGAAAACCAGACAAGATCTCTAAATAGTCACTGTAGATATCGTCCGCTTTGTCAGTCAACCGGACAGGTCTTGAACCCATACCGAAATATTGCTAGTATGCACAAAATACAGCAGTACAAGTATTGTTCCTGTTCTTCTACAGGTAAAATTTCTGCTGAAAACGTACACCAAATAGTGAACAAAGAAACACGGAGGCTGATACTCACACAAGACTGAGCTTGGATGCGCACAGGGCTGGATTCTGCAGGCAGAACGCGCAGGCGAGGAGCTGACGCGGGCCACATGCGCGGCCAGGTCGCGCTGAAAGGCAGAGGTCGTCTGAGGTCGAGCGACCCGGGACGCCCCAGCCTCGAGCGCCTCTGCTCGCGTGCGCTGCCCCGGCTCGCGTCCTGTTCAGATTGGGCCGGCCCGCGTGGGATAGCAAGGCCGCGATCGAGAGCTCCAGGGACCTGCGGCTGCGGGCGATTCCTGGGCAAGCGAACCGCGATCGAGCGGCGATGTTCGATCGGATCTGGACGAAAAGATCGAGCGTTGCAGATTGTTTTTTTTTCCTCTTACTCGGTAGCGATCGGATCTCCTGAACAATCGATCAGTTTCCTTGCAGCAACAGACCTCGACGGAGCGGACTCTGCAAACCGAACGGATCTTGAGAGGAAAAACCTGTAGCCAACTCCTCAGCGATCGAAAATTACCGGAGAACAAACAGCTCGATCCTGACTTGCCACCAACGAATCGACAATCAGCACAACAGCGCCGAGGTAATCTATTACATACTGGCCCTCTACGAAAGCCAGAGCAATTTGCAGATCAATTCTTCCACCAAACAACTCCGCTACCAATATCTCCAATCTGACAACTGCCCGTATGATGAACAATCAGCAGAGCAATCTCGCCGTGAGCAACCCAGTAATCTGATACCACATGATAATGTTCACACTGGTGATCCTATGAGTTTTGTCCCGATCTTTCATAGCGAGTCTACCCGGATAGATAATCTTCCAATCACGCGAAGAACGTCACCTGAAGACGAGGAAGAATCCAGCAAGCAACGTGATGATGAACACCACGCCTCAAACCAAAGCACGACAATCCTTGATGAACACAAGAACCTCCGCAGCAACTTTATTTGATAACACGGCAGCGCCGTTTCCCCGGAGGGATGATACACGGTGGAGCACACGATGGTTTTTGACTAAACAACTGAACTCCCTAAACCCTAGACTGCTGGCCTCCTTATATAGATGGCCAGAAAACTGTTGGGCTTGGACAGGCCCAAACCCAAAACACAAATAAATCTAAGTGGCCCACAACTAGACCTAGCTACGAAATAACATAGGCATGAATATAAATTGCTGACACAACCTTAGACTAATTATTACATATCATAGGTCGTCCTGGAGTGCCAATATGCAACGAGCTTCCCTCATCTTGGTGGAGTCCTGAAATTGGGCTTCACCTCCTCCGTCGTGCCCATATCACCATCCGAAAAAAAAGGAGGGGGCATGGGGCCAAACCAGCCACCCCACGCCGCACCTAATTCTCAGTTTAAAAAAAGGAGGGGACGTGGGGGCCGAACCAGCCACCCCACCCCTATCGCGCTATTTTGGGAAGTTTTTATCAGCAAACTTCAACTGGCCATAACTTTTGCATACGAACTCTGTTTTCGACGTGCGACCTGTCAAACTGTCCGGAATCAAAAATACTTGAAAAGTACCCAAAGTCACTCGTAATCGTCAAAAAAGTAAGGGAAGGGTGAGTTTTTGGCCTTTTAAGTTTTAGAACCAGTAATTTTTCCTTGATCTTCACTTATATCTTGCTTTTCAGCTATTCCTTTGTGCTTCTGGCCGCCGCGCATTGACTAGTTGGTGTCCTAGGCTCGCGTCTCTATCACAATCTAGCCTACGGCCAGCACAGTACCGTCATTGAGCTGTTATTCAACCTTGCATTGCTATTTTGAAATTGTTGCTACAGATATTGCAGCCAACCAGAGCTCCACATATTCCTACACTGTGCGTTGACACCACCTGGCAATCACTCTATTCAATCTTCTTGAAGTTTGATCACGACGTTTGCTGATCGCCATCTGCTGGAGGGTAAGAACGGGTAAGAGTATTGGTTTGCTTGACAGATTAAGCGTTTTCCACCCCTGTTCCTGTTGTATCTCTATTCTATAACTATTCTTTTGCATACTAATCATGCCACCAGACAACACCGAAACACAGCCACTGGAGGGTGAAGCCTTGCAGGCTCACGTCACCAAACTTTTGTCTGACCATATGCAGGATGTGGACAATCGTTTTAGTGACACGATGGAGCAACTTGAGGGACTCGAGACCACCTTCACCGCCAAACTCGACGCTAAATTCCAGGAGGTGCTAGCATGCTTACCACCACCACCGTCGGCTCGCGCGACTCCTCCACAGCTGACTCGCGTGGCTCCTACACCGACCTTTTTGGGACGTGCACAGCGCGTTCTCAAACCACCGGCACAAACTTCGGCTGCGGGTGCTGTTGCGGGCACTGCTGCTGCTGGCGTTGCAGGAGCTATGGGTGTTACACAGGCCCGTGATGCATAGTTGGATGCTTATTACGGGGAAGATGAGTACAAGGACGTGTACGCGGATGACTTCATAGTTGATCAGCCACCTGGTCATCCTAGGCCCTACATTCGCCGTCCACCTCCTTGTCTGTTGGTACATGATGATGACCATGTTGCTAAACTGAAATTAAATGTTCCTACATTTGATGGTCGCTATAACCCTGATGCATACCTCTCTTGGGAATTAGAATTAGACCAGCGTTTTGCATGCTTAAATTATCTCGAGGATAGACGTGTTAGTGCTGCTACTTGTGAGTTCACTAGTTTTGCTTCCATATGGTGGTCTGAATACTATTGTGCTAATCATGCTAATCCAATCACTATGTGGGATGCTTTAAAACATGATATGCATATTCGTTTTGTTCCACCATATTATTAGCGTTCCATGCTTACCAAATTAGCACATGTAGATCAAGGCAAAAATTCTGTAGAGGATAACTATCAGGAGTTGCAAACTGGCATGTTGCGTTGTGGTATAGAGGAGGATAATGAAGCATTAATGGCACGATTCGTAGGCGGGTTAAATAAGGAAATTCAGACCATTCTTAGATATAAATCTTATCACACTATTACCTATTTGTTCCATCTTGCTTGCAATGCTGAATGTGAAGTGCAGGATCGACGCGAGGCGACACGAACTAATTATTCTGCAGGGCGTTCTACTTGGAGATCACCGAATTCGGCGTCACGGACTGCTGCACCTACACCTCCAGCAACCACATCCACGCGATCTGCAACATCTACACCACCTCCGTTTGCTGCACGGAAGACTACTACGGGACAAGCCCCGAGTGCTGCGTCCTCCATGGCATCTACGGGCAAGTCCAGCCAAATTCAGTGCTGCAAATGTGGTGGACTTGGTCACTTTGCGCATGATTGTGCCTCCTCCCGTGTGATGATTGCTCTTGAGGATGGTGGATACGACTCCGCCAGTGATTATGATGAAGATACTTTGGCTCTTATTGCATCTGATGAGCAATGTGCTGCAGCACCCATGGAGCAAGATTCTGAATATATGGCTGCAGAACATGCAGAGAAATACCCGAGTTTAGTTGCACAGTGAGTCTTGAGTGCACAAATTACCAAGGCCGAGCCCGACCAGCGCCATAATCTGTTCCATACCAAGGGCGTGGTTAAAGATTGCTGTATTCGCATTATTATTGATGGCGGGAGCTGCAACAACTTGGCGAGCATGGAGATGGTTGAAAAGCTTTCTCTTACGACATGACCCCATCCTCGTCCATATCACATTCAATGGTTAAATAACAGTGGCAAGGTTAAGGTAACACGTACAGTTCATGTGCATTTTACTATTGCTGCATATGCTGATTATGTTGAGTGTGATGTTGTTCCTATGCAAGCATGTGCTCTTTTACTTGGTAGACCATGGCAATCTGATACAAATTCTATACACTATGGTAGCACAAATTAGTATTCTCTTGATAAGAAAATTGTGTTACTTCCCATGTCTCCTGAAAGTATTATAAAAGATGATCTTGCTAGAGCTAGTAGAGCACATAATGAGGGGAAAAAGCTGAGCAAAAATCAGATTGTTGCTAAGGAACTTATGCCTTCTTCAAGTACTTCTAAATCTAATCCAAAACATGCTAATGAAATTCATTTCAAAAGTACTTGTTTGCTAGCTAGCAAATCTGATATTTCTAAAATTGATGTGAGTACTACTGCATGTTATGCTATCATTTGCAAAGAAGTGTTGTTTTTAGCTGAGGAGATGCCTCCTTCTTTGCCACCTGCTGTTGCTAACATTTTGCAGGAGTATGAGGACGTTTTCCCACAAGATGTACCTCCAGAACTGCCACCTATTCGTGGAATCGAGCACCAAATTTATTTGATTCCTGGAGCATCTTTGCCCAACCGTGCACCATATCGTACCAATCCCGAGGAGACGAAAGAGATTTGGCGACAAATTCAAGAACTTCTTGACAAGGGTCATATTCGTGAGTCTCTTAGTCCATGTGCTGTTCCTATTATTTTGGTACCAAAGAAAGATGGTTCTTCACGCATGTGTACTGATTGTAGAGCAATCAATAATATTACTATTCGATATCGTCATCCTATTCCTCATTTAGATGACATGCTTGATGAATTGAGTGGCTCTACCATGTTCTCTAAGGTTGATTTGCGTAGTGGTTACCACCAGATTCGTATGAAGTTAGGAGATGAATGGAAAACTGCATTTAAAACTAAATTTGGCCTATATGAGTGGTTAGTGATGCCCTTTGGTTTAACTAATGCTCCCAGCACTTTCATGAGATTAATGAATGAAGTTTTACGTACTTTTATTGGTCATTTTGTGGTGGTATATTTTGATGATATATTGATATATAGCAAATCTGTAGAAGAACATTTGGAACATTTACGTGCTGTTTTTGATGCTTTACGTGCTGCACATTTGTTTGGTAACATTGCAAAGTGCAACTTTTGCACGGAGAGAGTTGCTTTTCTTGGCTATGTTGTTACAGCACAGGGTATTGAAGTTGATCCCGCCAAGATTGAAGCAATTTCGACTTGGCCACAACACAAAATAGTCACACAAGTGAGGAGCTTCCTTGGCCTCGCTGGATTTTATAGGAGCTTTGTCAAAGATTTTTGTTCCATTGCAGCGCCGCTAAACGAGCTTACTAAGAAAGATGTGCCCTTTGTTTGGGGCAATGCACAACAAGAAGCCTTCATGTTACTCAAAGATAAGCTTACACATGCTCCTTTACTCCAACTGCCTAATTTTAATAAGACCTTTGAGTTGGAATGTGATGCTAGTGGAATTGGTTTGGGAGGAGTGTTGTTACAAGAGGGCAAACCTGTTGCATATTTTAGTGAGAAATTGAGTGGAGCTAGTTTGAACTATTCTACTTATGATAAGGAATTATATGCTCTTGTTCGGACATTAGAAACTTGGCAACATTATTTATGGCCTAAAGAATTTGTTATACATTCTGATCATGAATCTTTGAAGCATATTCGTAGTCAAGCTAAATTGAATAAACGTCATGCAAAGTGGGTTGAATTCATTGAATCTTTTCCTTATGTTATTAAACACAAAAAGGGTAAATATAATATTATTGCTGATGCTTTGTCACGTCGTTATACCATGTTATCTCAACTTGACTTCAAAATCTTTGGATTGGAAACTATTAGAGAACAATATGTGAACGATGCCGATTTTAAAGATGTTTTGCAGCATTGTCTAGAGGGTAGAACTTGGAACAAATTCATCCTCAATGATGGGTTTGTGTTCCGTGCTAACAAACTATGCATTCCAGAAGGTTCCATTCATCTTTCGTTGTTGCAGGAGGCGCATGGAGGAGGATTGATAGGTCACTTTGGAGTAAAGAAGACAGAAGACGTACTTGCTACACACTTCTTTTGGCCACACATGAGAAGGGATGTTGAGAGGTTTATTGCTCGCTGCACAACATGTCAAAAAGCTAAGTCTCGCCTTAATCCACATGGTTTATATATGCCTCTTCCTGTTCCTAGTGTACCTTGGGAGGATATTTCTATGGACTTTGTTTTAGGATTACCTCAAACACAGAAGGGGAGGGATAGTATTTTTGTGGTTGTGGATAGATTTTCTAAGATGGCGCACTTTATTCCTTGTCATAAGAGTGATGATGTTGCTCATGTTGCTGAATTATTCTTTCGCGATGTTGTTCGCTTGCATGGTGTGCCTAATACTATTGTTTTAGATCGTGATACTAAATTTCTTAGCCATTTTTGGAGATGTTTATGGGCTAAGTTGGGGACTAAATTGCTGTTTAGTACTACATGTCATCCCCAAACCGATGGACAAACTAAAGTAGTAAATAGAACTTTATCTACCATGTTACGGGCTGTTTTAAAGACGAACTTAAAAATGTGGGAAGATTGTTTACCTCATATTGAGTTTGCTTACAATCGTTCTGTGCATTCTACAACTAAGTTATGCCCTTTTGAGATTGTGTATGGTTTTGTTCCTCATGCACCTATTGATTTATTACCTATTCCAGCTTTGGTGCAACATAATTTTGATGCTACACAACGTGCTGAACAGATTCTTACGTTGCATAGGATTACTAAGGAAAATATAGAATGCATGATTGCTAAATATAAAGTTGCTGGTGATAAGGGACGCAAGCATATTGTGTTTGATGTGGGAGAACTAGTTTGGTTGCATTTGCGCAAAGATCGTTTTCCCGATTTGCGCAAGTCTAAATTAATGCCACGTGCTGCTGGTCCTTTTAAGAGATGTTTATGTTACTTAGGAATGATGGGCCTAGCATGGATGAGAGGGACAAGCATTGGAGCATGATCATGCATGGAGATGATGGCAGCAATCGTGTGAGGATTCAGGATGATTCTGCAAGTGAAGATTTTTAAACTTTGAAGCCACCATAATGATGCAAGGATGCTTGGACGAAATTCACAAGTTACCAAATCATAAAATTCGTCCAAGGCTTTATATGGTGCTGCGTCACCTTATTTTATGGGTTAAACTCATGTATTTTTGTCCTAGGTATTTTAGGGATTTTCTGGAGGCTGTTTGAGTGGAAAAGGGCCCATCTAGGGCGATTTTTGGCCCATTAGGGTTGTACGAAAATCCCTGCCCTTTCCCTCATATATACCTCCTCCTATCCATCATTAGAACTTGGATTTTGTTTAGTTAAAGACTTAGCTACAAGCTACTCTTCGCCATAGGCACAAGTGTCAAACCGACCTTTTGTACTACGCACAGATAGAATCCCACCTCTTCAATAAAGCATTCTTCTATATTCGCAATATCTTGATTGCATCTATAATTCTTGCTGGTTTTTCGATTGCTTACAGGGATTGATCCTCGTGATCAGGTTGATCTAGCTTCGGCGTGATCAATAGCCTCGGAAGTTGGTGTATCGATTGCTAAGGCGCAACATCTCGCACATTTGTAGTCGGATCGTCAACGTCGACCTCCACCATAATTGATAGTTATCGTCTCATCGAAAGATCGGGCACCTTTACCCTATTAGAGGTGAGGAAGGCCCCAACCCCCGCACCGAGAAGGTTGAAGGCGCCGTCGAAGTGCATGACCCAAAGTCTGGGGCCTCCTCTCCTGGAAGCATAGTTTCCACCTCCGGAGGCTCGTCGGTGAATGGATCAGTCCATTTGGCGGTGAACTCAGCTAAAGCTTTGCTCTTGATTACCTTGGTGGTTTTGAAGGAGATCTCGAATGGCTAAAGCTCCACAGCCCACTCTGCCACCCTTCTGGTGACGTTTGGGTTGCGTAGGATTGTCTCCAGGGGCCAATAAGTGACCACCTTGATCGGGTGGCCCTGGAAGTAGTGACGTAGTTTCCTCGAAGTGATCAGCAGGGTGTAGAGCAGCTTCTGCTGCATGGTGTAGCGCTCTCGCGCGTTGTGCAGTACCGTGCTGACGAAGTACATGGGCTTCTGCACTTTAGTTGTGTCTTCGGGAGTTTTCTCCTCATGAAGCTAAGGAGCATCGCTCTGTGAGAGCGGCTCGGTCGGCGAAGTTGCAGCGAGTGGCTCCTCACGAGGAGGGGCGGAGATTACTGCTTCTCCTTCAGGAGGAGCCCCCAGGCATGGAGGATCGATTTTCTCTTTCGCAATTACCTGAGCGTCCCGCTCTACGACAAGGATGACACTTGTAGTTCTTGGGGTCGCCGCAATGTAGAGCAGCAAGGGCTCGCAGAATGTTGGGGCAACCATGATCGGTGGGCTTGTGAGATACCTCTTCAGCTCAGCGAAGGCCTTGTCAGCTTCCGGAGTCCACTCGAATTTTCCAGTGCGCTTCATGAGCTTGAAGAAAGGTAGGGCCGTTTCCCCACTCCTCGCGATGAAGCGCCCCAGGGCCGCCATGCATCCCGCGAGGTGCTGCATCTCATTAAGAATGCGCGAAGGACGCATTTCTTCGATGGCCTTGACCTTGTCGGGGTTTCCCTCTATCCCATGATGAGATACGAGGAACCCCAACAACTTGCCCGACGGTACACCAAAGGCGCACTTAGCGGGGTTGAGCTTGATGTTTACCTTTCTAAGGTTGGTGAAGGCTTCCTCCGGGTCCTCAATGAAGGTATGACCCTCATGAGTTTTGATGATGATGTCATCAATGTAAGCTTCCGCATTCCTTGCCATCTGAGCCCCCAAGGCCTTGCGCATGAGCCTTCAGAAAGTTGCTCCCGCGTTTTTCAGGCCGAAGGGCATGCAGACATAGCAGTACAAACCACGGGGTGTGATGAAGGCAGTCTTTTCCTCATCCTCCTTCGCCATCTTGATTTGATGATAGCCGGAGAAGGCATCCAAGAAGCAAAGGAGGTCACAGCCTGTAGTGGTGTCGACGATTTGATCTATCCTTGGGAGCGGGTAAGGATCCTTAGGACAGGCTTTGCTGAGACTAGTAAAGTCCACGCAGAGGCGCCCACTGCCATTAGCCTTTGGAATGACCACCAGATTAGCAATCCATGTGGGGTGGGCTACCTCGCGCATAAACTTGGCCTTCTTTAGCTTCTCTATCTCTTGGACGATGCCCAAAGCGCTCGCTGCCCTTAGGCCGGCGAGTAGTCCTTCGAATTCCGCGATATTGTTGGAGACCTTGTGCTCTGGCTTGAAACAGAGCTGAATAGCGTAGAAGAGCTTGTCTCCAGAGGGAGAGGTGAGGACGGCCCCAGCCCCCGCGTCGGGAAGGTTGAAGGCGCCGTCGAAGTGCATGACCCAAAGTCCTGGGGCCTCCTCTCCTGGAAGCATAGTTTCCACCTCCGGAGGCTCGTCGGCGAACGGATCAGTCCATTCGGCGGTGAACTCAGCTAAAGCTATGCTCTTGATTACCTTGGTGGTTTCAAAGGAGATCTCGAATGGCTGAAGCTCCACAGCCCACTCTGCCACCCTTCCGGTGACATTTGGGTTGCGTAGGATTGTCTGCAGGGGCCAATCAGTGACCACCTTGATCGGGTGGCCCTGGAAGTAGTGACGTAGTTTCCTCGAAGCGATCAGCAGGGTGTAGAGCAGCTTCTGCTGCATGGTGTAGCGCTCTCGCGCATCGCGCAGTACCGTGCTGACGAAGTACACGGGCTTCTGCACTTTAGTTGTGTCTTCGTGAGTTTTCTCCTAATGAAGCTCAGGAGCATCGCTCTGTGAGAGCGGCTCGGTCGGCGAAGTTGCGGCGAGTGGCTCCTCACAAGGAGGGGCGGAGATTACTGCTTCTCCTTCAGGAGGAGCCCCCAGGCATGGAGGATCGATTTTCTCTTTGGCGATTACCTGAGCGTCCCGCTCTGCGACAAGGACGGCACTTGCAGTTCTTGGGGTCGCCGCAATGTAGATCAGCAAGGGCTCGCGAAATGTTGGGGCAACCATGATCGGTGGGCTCGTGAGATACCTCTTCAGCTCGGCGAAGGCCTTGCCAGCTTCCGGAGTCCACTCAAATTTTGCAGTGCGCTTCATGAGCTTGAAAAAAGGCAGGGCCTTTTCCCCGCTCCTCGCGATGAAGCGCCCCAGGGCCGCCATGCATCCCGCGAGGCACTGCATCTCATTAAGGCTGCATGGAGGATGCATTTCTTCAATGGCCTTGACCTTGTCGGGGTTTGCCCTCTATCCCGCGATGAGACACAAGGAACCCCAACAACTTGCCCGACGGTACGTCAAAGGCGCACTTAGTGGGGTTGAGCTTGATGTTTACCTTTCTAAGGTTGGCAAAGGTTTCCTCCAGGTCTTCAATGAAGGTATGACCCTCACGAGTTTTGATGATGATGTCATCAATGTAAGCTTCCGCATTCCTTCCCATCTGAGCCCCCAAGGCCTTGCGCATGAGCCTTCGGAAAGTTGCTCCCGCATTTTTCAGGCCGAAGGGCATGCAGACGTAGCAGTACAAACCACAGGGTGTGATGAAGGCAGTCTTTTCCTCGTCCTCCTTTGCCATCTTGATTTGATGATAGCCAGAGAAGGCATCCAAGAAGCAAAGGAGGTCACAGCCTGCAGTGGTGTCGACAATTTGATCTATCCTTGGGAGCGGGTAAGGATCCTTAGGACAGGCTTTGTTGAGACTAGTAAAGTCCACGCAGAGGCGCCAACTGCCATTAGCCTTTGGAACGACCACCAGATTAGCAATCCATGTGGCATGGGCTATCTCGCGTATCAACTTGGCCTTCTTTAGCTTCTCTATCTCTTGGACGATGAAGTCTTGTTTCTCTTGCGCTTGCTTCCTTGTCTTCTGCTTCACGGGGTGTGCTTGAGGGCACACGGCTAAGTGGTGCTCAATCACCTCCCTGGGGACGCCGGGCATATCTGATGGAGTGCAAGCGAACATGTTAGAGTTTGCCTACAGGAAGGTGACGAGCGTGCTTTCCTATTTGGGGGAAAGCCCTGCCCCGATGGTGACAAGGTTCTCGCAGCCCCCAGCTTGGAGCGGGACCTTCTTTGTTGTAGAGCGCTCTTGGGTAAACTAGGACCTCCTCCCTGAGGGTACCGCAGCTTCACCAATGCTCATGTTCAACATCGGATGGACCAAGTCCTCGCTTGGCGCAGTCGACGTACATGCGGGGAATTTCTTCCGTGACAAGCCCGGCATATGTGGCTCGATAGAGGCCTTCTTGGTAGCAGCTCGCTCTTGCGACATGAGCTGCTTCTTCCTTGTGAGGTCACCTGAGTGTTCCAGCAGATCCTCATCGGCGGGGAATATTGTGGCGGCCTCACGGTAGACGTGCTCTACAGAGCGAAGAGCATCTTTTTCATTGCAGCGCACAATGATCGTGCCATTGGCGCTAGGGATCTTGAGGATGTTGAAGCCGTGGTGCGTTGCCGCCATGAACCTTGCCAAGGCTGGGTAGCCGAGGATGGTGTTGTAAGGTAGCATGATGTAGGCGACGTCGAAGTCGAGGCTTTCCGTCCTGTAGTTGTCCCTGGTGCCGAAGGTGACAGGCAGGCGCACCTGCCCGATAGGCATTGTAGAACCTTCTGTCACTCCGAGGAATGGCCGGGTTGGCATGAGCCGATGATACGGCACCTGCATCTTCTCGAAGACCTCAACAGAGATGATGTTGAGGCCCGCCCCTCCATCGATGAGAGTGTGGTTGACGGCGATGTTGTTGATTGTGGGCGTGCACAAGAGGGGAATTGTCCCATGGCCCTGGTGGATATTGGATGGTCCTCCTCGTTGAAGCCGATCTTGTTGGTAGACCACCTCAACCTGTGGCTGTTGACGTTGGGTTGTGCTGCCGCGATCTCCCGCGACAGCTGCTTGAAGTGGCGATTAGAAAAAGGAGCTTGGGCTCCTCCCAGGAGGCAAGCGGCAAAGCCTTGCGGCTCTTGATAGCCCCCTTGGTTCTTGTCTCGGTGATCGTTTATCGGCGGAAGCAGCGGTAGCGGCTCGGGATCTGCACGTGACGGACCATCGCGGTGGCGACCCTCGTCCCGGTCGTCGTTGCGGCGGTCACCCCTCGATCCACCTTTGTCATAGCTACGGCTACTCCCACGACGCTTGGTGACTCCATTCTCTTCATGGAATTTCCGGACTACCCAACAATCATCAGTATTGTGGGTGTCCTTCTTGTGCAGGATACAGTAGCGACGTCCTCCACCTTTATCACACTCGAAGCGGTCCCCGCGGTGCTGCTTATGATCGGGCTCCGCCGCGAGGGCAGCGGCCTCCTTACGCTTAGGGTCCTTGGACTTGGGCTTTGGGGGAAGCGCCTCTGGCAGATTGTGCACAAAGAGCCTCCCCTCCTCGGCCTTGGTGCACCTGTTGGCGATCTCGAAGAGCCTGACGACAAAAGTCAGCTCATCATTCACGGACAGCTTTTCCTTCATCTTGATGTGGGCAACGCCCATGGAGAATGTGGAGATGACCTCCTCATTGGAGATCCAGGGAATCTTGTTCCTCATCTGACTAAAGCGTTGGATGTACTGGCGACACGTTTCGCCCTTGTACTGATGCACCGCCTTGAGATCATTCTTGGTGGCGGGGCGCTCGTACGTAGGCATGAAGTTGGCGATGAACTGATGGCACAGATCCTTCCATGAAGTCACAGATTCGTGAGGAAGGTTCATGAGCCAGGTTTGCGGCGCGTCCTTGAGGGCCATGTGAAACCAATTGGCCATCACACGCTGATCTCCATGCACGGCCTGAACGGCGATGACATAGAGCTAGAAAAACACGACGGGGTTGGAGGTCCCATCGTAACACGCGCCGATATCCGGCCTGAACTTGTCAGGCCAAACCACATAGCGTTGCTGGTGAGTGAGAGCAAGGCACCCGGGGTTGTAGACGGGCTCCCCAGTGACCTTGACGTTCTTGCCAGCTTCGCCGATGTCATCGATGGCGCGGTCATGATTTTCGTGGCGGCACTCGAGGGAGACGCATGCGTCTTCTGGAGCATGTTGGACGATTTGGCAGCTGGGCTCCCTGCGCGGTGAAGATGCTGCATGGGAGACCACCTTCTTGGCCTGAGCGGCCTTCCCATCCCCGGTGCCCGGGGCATGGTGCCCCGCCGCTGGATCTGGCTCCCCCGCGCCCTGGGCTCCTCCCAAGCCTGGGTCTTCATTGGCGATTGCGACGAGCTCGGTGATTCGAGTGTGCCACCCCTCACGCCCGTCTACAGTGGGTTGATAGCGCAGCAGCTCCTCCACCATGGCGAGAGCCTGTGCAGGGGCCAGCTGACTCCCCGAACTAGCGCAAGAAATAGCGGTAGCGGTAAAGTAGAGCGAAGGCTCTGTATGCCCGGACGGGAGGTAGGAGGATTCGAGATCTTCTTCCTCTTCCTCCTCGGCCGAGACGTGTTGGCGAGGAATGATGGGCTCGGTATTTCCTCGAACAGCGTTGCGGCGGCGAAGACGCTCGAGCCTTGCGTTGGCGTCAGCCATGGCGAAGCAGATCTAGAAGAAACACACCACAGCCCCCTACCTGGCATGCCAAATGTTGAGGGATTTTGTGTTGCAAGAACATGGGGTACCACATGACAGACCCAAAGACTCGAACGCAGGGGGTTGTACGCGTGAGATCTAGATTGCAACGAAACACGGCAACGGAAGCCTCGAGAACACCGGAGAGCACAACGCACGATAGACACATGACAGACCCAAAGACTCGAACGCAGGGGGTTGTACGCGTGAGATCTAGATTGCAACGAAACACGGCAACGGAAGCCTCGAGAACACCGGAGAGCACAACGCACGATAGAGAGGGACATCGAGCTTTACCCAGGTTCAGGGCCCTCGTGGTGAGGTAAAACCCCTACTTCCCGCCTTCTTGTATTATGATGCGACACCTCGCGAGGAGTATAAGGCCTTGGTTATAGAGCTCTAACCGGCCGGAGGTAGAAGAACCAACTTAGCCTAGCTAGGAGCTCAGAGATGGAGATCGGATCCCTTCTAAGGGGCAGCCTCCCCTCCTTTTATAGCACCGAGGTCCTCCTTCCCCTCATCAACTTGGGGAAGGGATTGCCACAAACGGCCAAGGAGTGGGACAGCTGTCGTCTTCAATCTTCGGTGGACGTAGTCTTCGTAGAGTAGTGGCGCCGGTCCACGGGAGTGGGTGGAGGAAGGCTGACGTCCTCCTCTGGCGCCCTACACCATCCACCCTATTTAAATCTGGAACTGGATTTGATACGTCCATGGGCTTTGGACCTAAAATAGACTGGGCCTACTTGGACTGGACTCTGTTGGATATGGACGTGAACTGGATGTGAGGTCCAACAACCGTGGACATATATGGACATCAAACATGGACAGACCAGTGTCCAATGGACCTCACCACGATGCGCACAGGAATCCCCTCCACCGCCACCCTCTTTTGTAATGTAGTCCTCGCCGACGGGGTATGCCCTGCCATGGCTCTGTTCCTTCCCCTGCTGGGGATTTATTAATGATGGAGTCGCCTTGGTTATTGCTCTTCCTATTGCTCCTTGATTCTTCTTGCCGTCCTGGTCGTCTGCACGCTCGAGAGCCCTGGTGAGTTGTTCGCGCTTGTGGGAGGCCTCCCTGTGCCTCAAAGCTCATGGCGGGATCAGCACCGGCGACGACGATGGACGATTCTTGAGACAAGCAGTTGAAGAAATAGTTGGAAAACAAAAAACCCCAAATCCCTAAAAACGAGAAACAAATCGATAAAACAAATGAAAAAAGAAAAGGCGAATAAGATGCCCCTGTGACTGGCACAGGGACCTTCCTCATCATGAGGGAGCGCGGCACTATCTGTGCCAGCAGCTAAGAGCAAATTGCCGCACGTGGCGATTCACGGGGCCTTCCTCGTCGTGAGGGAAGCTGGACTCTCACGGACGCAAAACCGTCGATGCTTAAGAGAGCCCAGAGGCCGTCGACACCTCGTGAGGGTTGCTCACGAGGTGAAGGGCCTGGCGCGAACCTCCAGATCTGTGTCTCCTTCACAAGATGATCGGAGCGGCCTTGGTCCTCGATGATCCTGCCGTGTTCGGCCTTCCTCGAGCGAGGGGAATCCTGACTCCTGCGGATGCTAAGTGCATGGAGGCTTGACTCCTGTGGATGCTAAGTGCATCGACATGTCTGGGCGCCCCTGTGAGGGCTGCTCATGAGGCGCTTGTCCTTGGTGGGTGCCTTGGGCACACCTTGGAATTTTTCCAAAGATTTCTTATTTTTCGGTGTACTACGCGAGGAACTAAGCACCACGGGCACATGGAGGTGATCAATAATGGGGCCGTCGCCCCTGACCAGAGCTCATTCCCTTCGGGTTTTTCAGGCTTGCTATTTTCCTGGCGAAGGCCCCAGCATAGACACCGTGCCTAGCCCTCTTCCGCATGAAGTACAGCAGAAAATAAATGGACTTCATGCCATTTCAATATCATGCCGAAGCAGAGGCGCTATATGTGCTTTAACTTAATCTCAGTGCTGAAGAGCAGTTTAAGTTGATACAAAGTGCCGTGATAACGGTCTTATCTCCTCGTGAGGAACCTACGGGTAGAACTTTCTCAGATAAGCTATGTTCCACAGGTTCCCCACTGGCACGCCTTCTGCGGTTTCCAGCAGCGCGAGCCTGGCCTGGCGATGTGGATCACCTTGAAGGGCCCCTCCCACATTGGAGACAGCTTGTGAGGCCCTCGCGAGAGAGTATCCTCCTGAGCACCAGATCGCCGACGTCCAGTGTCCTTGCTCGAATGTGGCGGCTATGATAGCAGCGTAGTCCTTGCTGGTATCTCGTAGCGCGAAGTGCTGCTTGACACCGAGCTTCTTCAAGCTTGAGGAGGCAATCCTTGATGAGGTCCTCTTGACGTAGCTTGTTGAAGGCGAGCACCCTTGGCGACCCAAACTTGATGTCGGTGGGAAGAACAGTCTCCGCCCCATAGACCAGGAAGAATGGAGTCTCCCCAGTAGGCTTGGTTGCGGTGGTACAAATGGACCATAAGACGGATTGGAGGTTGTCTAACCATTTCTTGCCGCAGGCTTCGAGTTTGGCGTTGAAGCTTCTCGTTTTTAGGCCCTTGAGGACCTCGGCGTTAGCACGCTCGGCCTGGCCGTTGCTCCTGGGATAAGCGATGGAGGCGAAGCAGATCTTGATGCCGGCCGATGCACAATACTCCCGGAATAGCTCGCTGGTGAACTAACCGTCGTTATCGGTGATTATGCGGTTTGGCACACCAAAATGGCAGACTAGCCCACAGATGAACTTGACTGCGGACCTGGCCGGGATGGTGCACACCGGCTCCACCTCCACCCACTTGGTAAACTTGTCGATGGCGATGTAGAGGTAGCGGTAGCCCCCTTGTGCTCGAGGGAATGGACCCAGGATGTCCAGCCCCCAAATGGCGAAGGGCCAGGTGAGTGGGATGGTTTGAAGCTCCTGTGCTGGTTGATAAATCTGCTTGGCGTGGAATTGACACGCCTCGCACCTCTTGACCATTTCAGCCGTGTCCCAGAGCGCCGAAGGGCAATAGAAGCCGCTGCGATATGCCTTCCCGGCGAGGGTCGAAGCAGAGGCATGATGTCCACACTCGTCGGCGTGGATGTCCCTGAGGAGTTCTTGGCCCTGGTGAGTTGAGATGCACTTCAGAGCGATGCCATTTGGGCAACGCTGGTACAAGTCACCATCTTTGATGCAGTATCCAGAGGCCTGGCGTACTATCCTTTCGGCCTCCGACTCATCCTCGGGAAGCTTGCTGCTGATGAGGAAAAGGCCTTGAGCTCGAGGATCCAATCCACTCCCTCCTGCCTTGCCAGTGCCAGAAGGACACGATCGCCCAAAGATGGCCTGCAGTTTGGAGCCCCCTGCTCCAATGGCGGCAGCAAGGTAGGCAGAAGCTCAGATCCTGTCGTCGGTGGAGAAGCAGATGGCTTAAAGAGGCGGTCCTCCAAGACACCAGCTGGCTGCGCCAGGCGATGAGAGGCGCGCTTGGCGATTTCGTCTACCTCCACATTTTCCCTCATGGGACGTGCTTTAACTCCAAGCCTTGGAAGCGTTTTTACATCTTTTGATGCTCTTCAAGATAAGCCGCCATGTGCTCATCTTTTGGAGTGTAGCTCTTGCTGGGGAAGTTCACGACCAGCTGCGAATCTCCCTTGATAATGAGGCGCTTGATGCCCAAAGCGCTCGCTGCCCTTAGGCCAGCGAGTAGTCATTTGAATTCCACGATATTGTTGGAGACCTTGTGCTCTGGCTTGAAACAGAGCTGAATAGCGTAGAAGAGCTTGTCTCCAGAGGGAGATGTTGATGAGGACATCCCTACGGTTGATACAACCGTTGCACCTACAGGCACAATTCCTCACATTCCACAATTCCAAGGACCTCTCACAAGAGCTCGTGCACGCCAACTGAATTATCAGGTACTTTTGTTTCTAGGAACTATTCCTAATATTCATGAGAATATGATGCTGCCTAAATCAGATGTGTTTATGTTACTTAGGAATGATGGGCCTAGCATGGATGAGAGGGACAAGAATTGGAGCATGATCATGCATGGAGATGATGGCAGCAATCGTGTGAGGATTCAGGATGACGCTGCAAGTGAAGATTTCCGAACTTCGAAGCCACCATAATGATGCAAGGATGCTTGGACAAAATTCACAAGTTACCAAATCATAAAATTTGTCCAAGGCTTTATATGGTGCTGCGTCACCTTATTTTATGGGTTAAACTCATGTATTTTTGTCCTAGGTATTTTAGGGATTTTCTGGAGGCTGTTTGAGTGGAAAAGGGCCCATCTAGGGCTATTTTCGGATGGCCCATTAGGGTTGTACGAAAATCCCTGCCCTTTCCTTCATACATACCTCCTCCTAGCCGTTATTAGAACTTGGATTTTGTTTAGTTAAAGACTTACCATGAGCTACTCTTTGCCATAGGCACAAGTGTCAAACCGACCTTTTGTACTACGAACAGACAGAATCCCACCTCTTCAATAAAGCCTTCAGCTATATTCACAATATCTTGATTGCATCTATAATTCTTGCTGGTTCTTCGATTGCTTGCAGGGATTGATCCTCGTGATCAGGTTGATCTAGCTCCGGCGTGATCAATAGCCTCGGAAGTTGGTGTATCGATTGCTAAGGCGCAACGTCTCGCACGTTTGTAGTCGGATCATCAACGTCGACCTCCACCATAATCGATGTTATCGTCTCATCGAAAGATCGGGCACCTTTACCCTATCAAGTGGTATCAGATTTCAGGTTGATCGGTGAGATTTACTATTTTTGTAGTCTAGATTGCATCTTCATACCTAGAATCCACGAAAAAGCCAAAAATATTAGGATTAGATCTTTTCCTAGAAACAGTTCGAGCCTTTGCATCTTTTCTTTTCAGTATTTGCATTGTTGAATTCGTGTCTGCATCGTCGTGTCGAGTGCTGGCTGTAGCGTCTTGATCCTTAGAGTTTCGAGTTCTGCTCACATACGTCTTGCCGCCGCTGCCGCACCGCCACCACTCGTTTCCGCATTGCCACCATAATCATCCGCACCGCATCCATCGACCGCTGCCACCCCCACCCTCATTACCGCCGCCACAACCTTTCCCCTGACTTAGGGTTTCTTTCCCTGTTCCATCCGAAAAAAAAGGAGGGGGCGTGGGGCCAAACCAGCCACCCCATGCCGCACCTAATTCTCAGTTAAAAAAAAGGAGGGGACGTGGGGGCCGAACCAGCCACCCCACCCCTATCGCGCTATTTTGGGAAGTTTTTATCAGCAAACTTCAACTGGCCATAACTTTTGCATACGAACTCTGTTTTCGACGTGCGACCTGTCAAACTGTCCGGAATCAAAAATACTTGAAAAGTACCCAAAGTCACTCGTAATCGTCAAAAAAGTAAGGGAAGGGTGAGTTTTTGGCCTTTTAAGTTTCAGAACCAGTAATTTTTCCGTGATCTTCACTTATATCTTGCTTTTCAGCTATTCCTTTGTGCTTCTGGCCGCCGCGCATTGACTAGTTGGTGTCCTAGGCTCGCGTCTCTAGCACAATCTAGCCTACGGCCAGCACAGTACCGTCGTTGAGCTGTTATTCAACCTTGCATTGCTATTTTGAAATTGTTGCTACAGATATTGCAGCCAACCAGACCTCCACATATTCCTACACTGTGCGTTGACACCACCTGGCAATCACTCTATTCAATCTTCTTGAAGTTTGATCATGACGTTTGCTGATCGCCACCTGCTGGAGGGTAAGAACGGGTAAGAGTATTGGTTTGCTTGACAGATTAAGCGTTTTCCACCCCTGTTCCTGTTGTATCTCTATTCTATAACTATGCTTTTGCATACTAATCATGCCACCAGACAACACCGAAACACAGCCACTGGAGGGTGAAGCCTTGTAGCCTCACGTCACCAAACTTTTGTCTGACCATATGCAGGATGTGGACAATCGTTTTAGTGACACGATGGAGCAACTTGAGGGACTCGAGACCACCTTCACCGCCAAACTCGACGCTAAATTCCAGGAGGTACTAGCACGCTTACCACCACCACCGCCGGCTCACGCGCCTCCTCCACAGCCGACTCGCGTGGCTCCTACACCGACCTTTTTGGGACGTGCACAGCGCGTTCTCAAACCACCGGCACAAACTTCGGCTGCGGGTGCTGTTGCGGGCACTGCTGCTGCTGGCGTTGCAGGAGCTACGGGTGTTACACAGGCCCGTGATGCATAGTTGGATGCTTATTACGGGGAAGATGAGTACAAGGACGTGTACGCGGATGACTTCATAGTTGATCAGCCACCTGGTCATCCTAGGCCCTACATTCGCCGTCCACCTCCTTGTCTGTTGGTACATGATGACGACCATGTTGCTAAACTGAAATTAAATGTTCCTACATTTGATGGTCGCTATAACCCTGATGCATACCTCTCTTGGGAATTAGAATTAGACCAGCGTTTTGCATGCTTAAATTATCCCGAGGATAGACGTGTTAGTGCTGCTACTTGTGAGTTCACTAGTTTTGCTTCCATATGGTGGTCTGAATACTATTGTGCTAATCATGCTAATGCAATCACTATGTGGGATGCTTTAAAACATGATATGCATATTTGTTTTGTTCCACCATATTATTAGCGTTCCATGCTTACCAAATTAGCACGTGTAGATCAAGGCAAAAATTCTGTAGAGGATAACTATCAGGAGTTGCAAACTGGCATGTTGCGTTGTGGTATAGAGGAGGATAATGAAGCATTAATGGCACGATTCGTAGGCGGGTTAAATAAGGAAATTCAGACCATTCTTAGATATAAATCTTATCACACTATTACCTGTTTGTTCCATCTTGCTTGCAATGCTGAATGTGAAGTGCAGGATCGACGCGAGGCGACACAAACTAATTATTCTGTAGGGCGTTCTACTTGGAGATCACCGAATTCGGCGTCACGGACTGCTGCACCTACACCTCCAGCAACCACATCCACGCGATCTGCAGCATCTACACCACCTCCGTTTGCTGCACGGAAGACTACTATGGGACAAGCCCCGAGTGCTCCGTCCTCCATGGCATCTACGGGCAAGTCCAGCCAAATTCAGTGCTGCAAATGTGGTGGACTTGGTCACTTTGCGCGTGATTGTGCCTCCTCCCGTGTGATGATTGCTCTTGAGGATGGTGGATACGACTCCGCCAGTGATTATGATGAAGATACTTTGGCTCTTATTGCATCTGATGAGCAATGTGCTGCAGCACCCACGGAGCAAGATTCTGAATATATGGCTGCAGAACATGCAGAGAAATACCCGAGTTTAGTTGCACAGTGAGTCTTGAGTGCACAAATTACCAAGGCCGAGCCCGACCAGCGCCATAATCTGTTCCATACCAAGGGCGTGGTTAAAGATTGCTGTATTCGCATTATTATTGATGGCGGGAGCTGCAACAACTTGGCGAGCATGGAGATGGTTGAAAAGCTTTCTCTTACGACATGACCCCATCCTCGTCCATATCACATTCAATGGTTTAATAACAGCGGCAAGGTTAAGGTAACACGTACAGTTCATGTGCATTTTACTATTGCTGCATATGCTGATTATGTTGAGTGTGATGTTGTTCCTATGCAAGCATGTGCTCTTTTACTTGGTAGACCATGGCAATCTGATACAAATTCTATACACTGGTAGCACAAATTAGTATTCTCTTGATAAGAAAATTGTGTTACTTCCCATGTCTCCTGAAAGTATTATAAAAGATGATCTTGCTAGAGCTAGTAGAGCACATAATGAGGGGAAAAAGCTGAGCAAAAATCAGATTGTTGCTAAGGAACTTATGCCTTCTTCAAGTACTTCTAAATCTAATCCAAAACATGCTAATGAAATTCATTTGAAAAGTACTTGTTTGCTAGCTAGCAAATATGATATTTCTGAAATTGATGTGAGTACTACTGCATGTTATGCTATCATTTGCAAAGAAGTGTTGTTTTTAGCTGAGGAGATGCCTCCTTCTTTGCCACCTGCTATTGCTAACATTTTGCAGGAGTATGAGGACGTTTTCCCACAAGATGTACCTCCAGGACTGCCACCTATTCGTGGAATCGAGCACCAAATTTATTTGATTCCTGGAGCATCTTTGCCCAACCGTGCACCATATCGTACCAATCCCGAGGAGACGAAAGAGATTTGGCGACAAATTCAAGAACTTCTTGACAAGGGTCATATTCGTGAGTCTCTTAGTCCATGTGTTGTTCCTATTATTTTGGTACCAAAGAAAGATGGTTCTTCGCGCATGTGTACTGATTGTAGAGCAATCAATAATATTACTATTCGATATCGTCATCCTATTCCTCGTTTAGATGACATGCTTGATGAATTGAGTGGCTCTACCATGTTCTCTAAGGTTGATTTGCGTAGTGGTTACCACCAGATTCGTATGAAGTTAGGAGATGAATGGAAAACTGCATTTAAAACTAAATTTGGCCTATATGAGTGGTTAGTGATGCCCTTTGGTTTAACTAATGCTCCCAGCACTTTCATGAGATTAATGAATGAAGTTTTACGTACTTTTATTGGTCATTTTGTGGTGGTATATTTTGATGATATATTGATATATAGCAAATCTGTAGAAGAACATTTGGAACATTTACGTGCTGTTTTTGATGCTTTACGTGCTGCACATTTGTTTGGTAACATTGCAAAGTGCAACTTTTGCACAGATAGAGTTGCTTTTCTTGGCTATGTTGTTACAGCACAGGGTATTGAAGTTGATCCCGCCAAGATTGAAGCAATTTCGACTTGGCCACAACACAAAATAGTCACACAAGTGAGGAGCTTCCTTGGCCTCGCTGGATTTTATAGGAGCTTTGTCAAAGATTTTTGTTCCATTGCAGTGCCGCTAAACGAGCTTACTAAGAAAGATGTGCCCTTTGTTTGGGGTGATGCACAACAAGAAGCCTTCATGTTACTCAAAGATAAGCTTACACATGCTCCTTTACTCCAACTGCCTAATTTTAATAAGACCTTTGAGTTGGAATGTGATGCTAGTGGAATTGGTTTGGGAGGAGTGTTGTTACAAGAGGGCAAACCTGTTGCATATTTTAGTGAAAAATTGAGTGGAGCTAGTTTGAACTATTCTACTTATGATAAGGAATTATATGCTCTTGTTCGGACATTAGAAACTTGGCAACATTATTTATGGCCTAAAGAATTTGTTATACATTCTGATCATGAATCTTTGAAGCATATTCGTAGTCAAGCTAAATGGAATAAACGTCATGCAAAGTGGGTTGAATTCATTGAATCTTTTCCTTATGTTATTAAACACAAAAAGGGTAAATATAATATTATTGCTGATGCTTTGTCATGTTGTTATACCATGTTATCTCAACTTGACTTCAAAATCTTTGGATTGGAAACTATTAGAGAACAATATGTGAATGATGCCGATTTTAAAGATGTTTTGCAGCATTGTCTAGAGGGTAGAACTTGGAACAAATTCATCCTCAATGATGGGTTTGTGTTCCGTGCTAACAAACTATGCATTCCAGAAGGTTCCATTCGTCTTTCGTTGTTGCAGGAGGCGCATGGAGGAGGATTGATAGGTCACTTTGGAGTAAAGAAGACAGAAGACGTACTTGCTACACACTTCTTTTGGCCACACATGAGAAGGGATGTTGAGAGGTTTATTGCTCGCTGCACAACATGTCAAAAAGCTAAGTCTCGCCTTAATCCACATGGTTTATATATGCCTCTTCATGTTCCTAGTGTACCTTGGGAGGATATTTCTATGGACTTTGTTTTAGGATTACCTCGAACACAGAAGGGGAGGGATAGTATTTTTGTGGTTGTGGATAGATTTTCTAAGATGGCGCACTTTATTCCTTGTCATAAGAGTGATGATGTTGCTCATGTTGCTGAATTATTCTTTCGCAATGTTGTTCTCTTGCATGGTGTGCCTAATACTATTGTTTCAGATCGTGATACTAAATTTCTTAGCCATTTTTAGAGATGTTTATGGGCTAAGTTGGGGACTAAATTGCTGTTTAGTACTACATGTCATCCCCAAACCGATGGACAAACTGAAGTAGTAAATAGAACTTTATCTACCATGTTACGGGCTGTTTTAAAGACGAACTTAAAAATGTGGGAAGATTGTTTACCTCATATTGAATTTGCTTACAATCGTTCTGTGCATTCTACAACTAAGTTATGCCCTTTTGAGATTGTGTATGGTTTTGTTCCTCATGCACCTATTGATTTATTACCTATTCCAGCTTTGGTGCAACATAATTTTGATGCTACACAACGTGCTGAACAGATTCTTACGTTGCATAGGATTACTAAGGAAAATATAGAATGCATGATTGCTGGTGATAAGGGACGCAAGCATATTGTGTTTGATGTGGGAGAACTAGTTTGGTTGCATTTGCGCAAAGATCGTTTTCCCGATTTGCGCAAGTCTAAATTAATGCCACGTGCTGCTGGTCCTTTTAAAGTGTTAGAGAAAATGAATGATAATGCATATAAACTTGAGCTTCCTGTAGAGATGGGCACGGTAAGTCCTTCATTTAACATTGCAGATTTGAAACCATATTTTGGAGAAGAAGATGAGATTGCATCGAGGACGACTTCAATTCAAGAAGGGGAGGATGATGAGGACATCCCTACGGTTGATACAACCGTTGCAGCTACAACCACACTTCCTCATGTTCCACAATTCCAAGGACCTCTCACAAGAACTCGTGCACGCCAACTAAATTATCAGGTACTTTCGTTTCTAGGAACTATTCCTAATATTCATGAGAATATGATGTTTCCTAAATCAGATGTGTTTATGTTACTTAGGAATGATGGGCCTAGCATGGATGAGAGGGACAAGCATTGGAGCATGATCATGCATGGAGATGATGGCAGCAATCGTGTGAGGATTCAGGATGATTCTGCAAGTGAAGATTTCTAAACTTTGAAGCCACCATAATGATGCAAGGATGCTTGGACAAAATTCACAAGTTACCAAATCATAAAATTTGTCCAAGGCTTTATATGGTGCTGCGTCACCTTATTTTATGGGTTAAACTCATGTATTTTTGTCCTAGGTATTTTAGGGATTTTCTGGAGGCTGTTTGAGTGGAAAAGGGCCCATCTAGGGCGATTTTTGGCCCATTAGGGTTGTACGAAAATCCCTGCCCTTTTCCTCATATATACCTCCTCCTAGCCATCATTAGAACTTGGATTTTGTTTAGTTAAAGACTTAGCTACAAGCTACTCTTCGCCATAGGCACAAGTGTCAAACCGACCTTTTGTACTACGCACAGATAGAATCCCACCTCTTCAATAAAGCATTCATCTATATTCGCAATATCTTGATTGCATCTACAATTCTTGCTGGTTTTTCGATTGCTTACAGGGATTGATCCTCGTGATCAGGTTGATCTAGCTTCGGCGTGATCAATAGCCTCGGAAGTTGGTGTATCGATTGCTAAGGCGCAACATCTCGCACATTTGTAGTCGGATCGTCAACGTTGACCTCCACCATAATTGATAGTTATCGTCTCATCGAAAGATCGGGCACCTTTACCCTATCAGAGGTGAGGAAGGCCCCAACCCCCGCGCCGAGAAGGTTGAAGGCGCCGTCGAAGTGCATGACCCAAAGTCTGGGGCCTCCTCTCCTGGAAGCGTAGTTTCCACCTCTGGAGTGATGAGGACATCCCTATTACACCACCATTATCTCCTGCTCCTATTGACGATGAAGATGTTGCTGCGAAGAAGTCCAACGAGATTAGGATTGGACCAATTACAAGAGCACGTGCAAAGCTATTGGAACAACAGGTGAACTCACTCTTAATTGAACCTGATGTTTTATTTAATGAGAGCTTTATACTACCTAAGTCTATGCATCTATGTATGATTAGGTTTGTTGATAACACAAGCATTGCACGAGGAGGAGACGCGTCGCAGCGAGATGAGCAAGACTTGAAGATCAAGTGCGCGAGGGAGGAGAGGGAGGCAGGCGCACCCGGAGATCACCAGAACATCAAGTCTACATAAGAGAGAGCATGAGATGGCACGCTAGGACAGCCTTCGACGCGATGTCTATGAGTCTAAGGCGCGCTACACTCATGGCCTGCGTGCCAAAATGAGCCGAACCCATGTATGGGTCGGTATGTACCAGTTTGAGTCGAACCGAGTCGGTCTTTGCCCAGGTCGCCCGGACCCCTTTAAGTACCCCTGGGGTGCCCCCTTGTGTCGTTTAGACTACGTTTAGATTACCCCCAAACATCAGAACGAAATTGCTTGTAAGCTTTCCTCTGAAATCATATATTCCGCTGTGTTTCGCTCGGAATATCTACCCCACTCCAAGTTTGTTTCGATCTGGAGTTTTGCTACTGAGAATTCAAGTGTGATCTGCTGTTCCATTGGGAATTAGGAGATTACAGAACCGCTTCGTAGTCGGCGGCTACGTGCGCAGGTGTGTGGTGTCTCGAATATCCATAGGGTTGAAGATCTGTTGCATTGGCAACGGGGAAACAGCCGGAGAGTTCGTGTGCGTCTCACAGATTATCTACCAAGTTATCATCCATCTACATCGGCTCACTGAGAAGATCGGGCAACCCCTTATCATCTTGGTATCAGATTCCAGCGTTTCCTCGGTGAGCATCCACAAATCCATCCCCGTAGATTCGTTTTTGTTTTTGTCCTATACAGAAAAAGCCACAAAAAAATTAGGGTTCTTAGTTCTTGCCATAGCCTAGATTGCATCGAGGTACTGGTTTTAGTAGCTGATCGTCTTTTCGCGTATCTTTTGTTCCAATTTGTAGGAGTCTAGGCTCACCGATCTTTTCTGTATCTTAGTTTCGAGTTTAGATCTCGTTTGGTCCCAGATTGATCGTCATCTTCTTCTTTGTTTTGTGCTGCTATTTCTTCACGTAAAGCTGCAGATCCGATCGGAAAAGGTTAAAAAAAAAAAAAAAAGGCAGCGCCAGTCCGGGTCGCCTGACCCCAGACCGCCTCCGCGCTCAAGCGCACTCGCTAGCCAGCAGCGATCGTCGATCGCGCGCGCTGCCTCAGCGCCCAGCCAGCCCACCTTGTGCTTGGCCCATTTAGTTTGCTGATTGAGTAAAAAAAAAAAGAGTAAAAAAAAAAAAATTCTGAATCGCTGCGTGCGCTGCACCCCAGACAGCCTCTGTGCTCTGGCGTGAGTCATCTTTCAAAAAAAAAAGCGACAAACTTTTTTGTCCGTTTCGCATCGCCGTCGCACTGCCGTGTGTTTCCGGCGTCGTACATCGCTGCCGTTGACATATTTTTTGTCGTTTTCTCTTCTGCGACAGCGTGTTACCACTGTGTCCACATAGCGTCCTTTCTACACGATTTTGATCGCTTTAGCTACAGCCTATCTACAGCATCGTGTTAGGAGCTTACCCATACGAGACTAGCTACTTCGTGCTCATCAGGCTGCTGCCGTGTGCGCAATCTTGTGCCTGTTCGTTGAGCCAGTGCTAGCGTCTCTCTTGTGCATTGCAACACGAGCTACTGTGCGTCGTCACTTATATCTTTTTTGAGCTCACTTTTCAGAGTTGCTTTGCCCCGTTTATCTCCACCGTGTGTGTTTCCGTGGGTCTTTGTCATACGATCAGCACTAGGACTTGTACTTTGGTGTAGTTAGGTATCCATACCAAGCCCCACCATATACCCTGGTTGTCGTGTGATAGTCTTTCCCTCGGTATTCGTTACATCACATCCGTGCACGTTTTTGCCTATACAAGTCGGTAAGCTCTTCTATTCACTTTGGAACGGTAAGATACCTCGTTTCTCTCAGTTTCGAGTGAGTTGTGAGAGTTCCACCATACACCTATTTTTGTTTGCACTAACCTACTAATCATGTCTGAGTCTGATGCTGTGCAGCAAAAAAAGGATCCAAATGAGGTTGTGCATTGGAATGAATACGAAGCTCTTCGTGATACTTTGTCGAAGAGGTTCAATGCTGTTTGTGATAGTTTACATGACGATGTGCTTGCTGTTGACAATAAGCTGAATGCAACACATGATATAGCCACTGCGACACAAGAAACTGTGACCACACTTCAGCGTTCTATTGCGGATTTGACACAAGCTGTGCATACGTTGCAAGCTTCGTTTGATCGTCTACCTCACCAGCAACCACTTGATCCTGAGGCTGATGCGAGTGTTCAGGATGACAATCATGCACATGATGACGCTAATGCTGCAGCTGCTGCTGGTCGTCGTGATGGATTGCTTCTTGGTGGTCATGGTGGTCGTGGGAATGGAGGCCGAGGTGCTGGTATTCCGCCTGGTCGTGGTTTTGCTCCTATCGACGCACGTCGTCGCTTTGATGATGATTTTGCCCAACCAGCCAACCGTGATGATGATGGGCTGGGCAAACCGAAGTTCTCTGTACCCAAGTTTGTTGGTTCTACTGAGGTGGAAGAGTACCTCAATTGGGAGCTGAAGGTGGAAAAACTATGGCGCATGCATGAGTACACCGAGGATAGAAAAATAAAATTTGCATCTTCAGAGTTTGATGGATATGCATTGCTTTGGTGGGATATGATATGCATCTTCAGAGTCCAGGCTTGAAGCTCGAGAGCCACCTATTACTACATGGAGGGGTATGAAAGAAGCGATGCGTGCTCGTTTTATTCCCCGCAATTATATTCGTTCTCTCTATGATAAATTGACGAATTTGAAGCAAGGTCTTAAGTCTGTTGATGACTATTATCAGGAGATGGAGCTGATTATGCAGCGTGCTCGGGTGCGCGAACCAGAGGAACAAACAATGCAGCGTTTTCTTGCTGGTTTAACTTACAATATTCGACGCATTGTTCGGCATCACCAATACTTTGATATGACAGATTTGCTTCATCAAGCACGTGAGGCAGAATTGACATTGGCTGAAGATGCTAAATTTGGACCTCGTTCTACAGCAAGTCGAGGTCGTTTTTCCCCACGGACAGACCCTAGTGTGCCTACCTCTAGTGGTACTTCTGGTTTCCGTGGTAATGCTTCCTCAAAACCTGATTCAGTTATTTCTAATGCCAAGAAAACATCACAACCTGCTGCAAGTGGTACTGGTTCCTCCAACTCTACAGCAAGAAATAGGGATATGAACTGTCATACATGTGGTGGCAAGGGTCACTTTCGGCGAGACTGTCCCAATAAAAAGGTTATGTTGATCAATGAGGAAACTGAAGAGTATGAGACAGGTGATGATGCTGATCCAAATTCGGATGAGGAGGATGATGATATGCTCTATGGTGATGCGTCATCACTGCCTACCATTGTTTGTTCGCCTAAGGTGCTGAGTGTGAGCCCCGATTCTGCGGAACAGCGGTGTAATTTGTTTCAAACAAAAGCTGTTGTTGGTCCTGGCAAGGTGTGCAAGGTTATAATTGATGGTGGGAGTTGTCGCAATTTGGCTAGTAAAGAGCTCTGTACAAAACTGAAGCTCAAATATATCCCGCACCCCAATCCATATTTTATTCAGTGGCTAAGTGATAGCGGCGAGATGAAGATCAGCCACATGGTGCGTGTTGAGTTTTAGATTGGACCATACAAAGACACCGTCGAGTGTGATGTGGTTCCTATGACAGTATGTCATTTGTTGTTGGGCCGCCCATGGCAATATGATCGTGATGTCCGTCACAATGGGAAAGCCAACACATATCAGTTACATTGGCGTGGCAAGGATGTTACTTTGAGACCTATGACACCGCAAGCTATTGTAAATGAATCTCGTCAAAAAATTGAAGTTAATCTTGAGAAAGAGAGCGAGAGAGTAGATAGATGAGAGCCTACACTTCCGGTGAGGGAGAGCCACAAGCCAAATCTGAGTGGTAAAAATATGAGTGAGGGAGCGCATTCTTTAGTCATGTTAGCCACCAAATCTGATCTGAGAGAGTTTCGTGAGGATCCTACAGCTGTTCCTCTTGTGCTTATGTACAAGGGTAACATTTTGGTTTCTAACGACATGACCCCTCTATCTATTGGTGTTTCTAATGTGTTACAGGAATTCAGCGACGTGTTTCCGGAAGAGGTGCCTGCAGGTCTGCCACCTTTGCGAGGCATTGAGCATCAAATAGACTTGATTCCAGGAGCATCGCTGCCCAACCGAGCACCATACCGCACCAACCCCGAGGAGACAAAAGAAATTCAGAAACAAGTACAGGCGCTTCTCGACAAAGGTTATATTCGTGTGAGCTTAAGTCCTTGTGCTGTTCCTGTTATTTTAGTTCCTAAGAAAGATGGTACTTGGCGCATGTGTGTAGATTGTAGAGCAATAAATAACATCACTATTCGATATCGTCACCCTATTCCACGCTTGGAAGATATGCTTGATGAATTGAGTGGTGCTGCTGTTTTCTCTAAAATTGATTTGCGTAGTGGTTATCATCAAATTGGGATGAAAGAGGGGGATGAGTGGAAAACAGCCTTTAAAACAAAATTTGGTTTATATGAGTGGTTATTCATGCCATTTGGGTTAACTAATGCACCTAGTACTTTCATGAGATTAATGAACCATGTTTTGCGTAATTTTATTGGCAAGTTTGTGGTTGTGTATTTTGATGATATATTAATTTACAGCCGCAATGAATCTGAACATAGTGATCATATTCGACAAGTTTTGCAAGTGTTGCGTGATGCTAAGTTATATGGTAACCTTGAGAAGTGCACATTTTGCAAAGATAAGGTCATATTTCTGGGATTTGTTGTTTCTAAGTATGGAGTAGAGGTAGATGCATCTAAAATTGAAGCTATTCAAAATTGGCCTACTCCTATGAATGTTAGTCAAGTACGAAGTTTTCACGGTCTTGCTGGTTTTTATCGCCATTTTGTGAAAGACTTTAGTACTATTGCTGCACCTTTGAATGAGTTAACTAAGAAAGGTGTAGAATTTGTTTGGGGCGCAGCCCAAGATAATGCCTTTGATGAGCTGAAACGTTTGTTAACTTCTGCACCTTTGCTTGCACTACCAGATTTTACTAAGCAATTTGAGATTGAATGTGATGCCAGTGGCATTGGTATTGGTGGTGTTTTGATGCAAGAGGGTAGGCCTATTGCCTATTTTTCTGAAAAACTTTGTGGTGCGAGGTTGAACTATCCAGTTTATGATAAAGAATTGTATGCACTTGTTAGAGTTCTTGAGGTTTGGCAACATTATTTGTGGCCAAAAGAATTTATCATACATTCTGATCATGAAGCTTTGAAATATCTGAAAGCTCAATCTAATTTGCATAGGCGTCTTGCTAAGTGGGTTGAGTTCATTGAGTCTTTTCCATACATAATTAAACATAAAAAGGGTAAAGACAATGTGGTTGCTGATGCTCTCTCTAGGAAGAACAAGTTGTTGACACAATTAGACATTAAGGTTCCTGGTTTAGAGAGTTTGTGTGATTTATATGCTACTGATCATGATTTTTCAGCGCCATATAGCATGTGTACTGGTGGGAAAGCATGGGATAAATATCACATCCATGATGGGTTTTTGTTTCGTGCTAACAAACTATGTGTTCCAGAATCGTCCGTGCGTTTGCTATTGTTGCAGGAATCACATGCCGGCGGTTTGATGGGTCACTTTGGGCGTGAGAAGACGCTACTCATGCTCGCTGATCACTTTTATTGGCCTAGGATGAGGCGTGATGTGGACAGGTTTGTCAAGCGTTGCATTACGTGCAACAAGTCAAAGTCCAAGCTGAAGCCTCACGGTTTGTATACTCCATTACCTGCACCTACTACACCATGGGAGGACATTAGCATGGATTTTGTATTAGGTTTGCCTTGGACTAAAAGAGGCCATGATTCTATATTTGTGGTAGTGGACAGATTTTCTAAGATGGCTCATTTTATTGCCTGCCACAAAAGCGACGATGCGTCGCATATTGCTAACCTGTTTTTCAGGGACATTGTACGCTTGCATGGAGTTCCCAAGACAATTGTCTCTGATCATGATGTGAAGTTTATGAGTTACTTCTGGAAGACACTTTGGGGAAAGCTGGGCACAAAGTTATTATTCAGCACTACTTGTCATCCCCAAACTGATGGTCAAACGGAGGTGGTAAATCGCACACTCTCAACAGTGTTGCGATGCATGATCAAGAAGAACCTGCGTGAATGGGAAGATTGTTTGCCGCATGTGGAGTTTGCATATAATAGGGCGGTTCACTCTACCACGCAGCTATGTCCATTCGAGGTGGTCTATGGTTTCAAACCCATTACGCCTCTTGATTTGTTGCCTCTTCCTATCCAAGAGCGAGTCAATATGGAGGCATCAAAGAGGGCAGATTTTGTGAGGAAGATTCATGTGAAGACTAAAGAGGCTATTGAGAAGAAAGGCAAGTATACTGCAGATCGTGCAAACAAGAAGCGAAAGGAAGTCTTGTTCCAGCCCGGTGATATGGTTTGGGTACACTTTCGCAAGGACAGATTTCCACAGCTCCGTAAGTCCAAGCTGCTGCCCCGTGGTGCTGGTCCTTACAAGGTTCTTGCCAAGATTAATGATAATGCCTACAAGATAGATCTTCCTATAGCTGAGTATGGCGTGAGCAATAGCTTCAACGTTGCTGATTTGACACCATATGAGGGTGAAGACATTGCAGCGTCGAGGTCGACGCCTTTTGAAGGGGGGGAGGATGATGAGGACATCCCTATTACACCACCATTATCTCCTGCTCCTATTGACGATGAAGATGTTGCTGCGAAGAAGTCCAACGAGATTAGGATTGGACCAATTACAAGAGCACGTGCAAAGCTATTGGAACAACAGGTGAACTCACTCTTAATTGAACCTGATGTTTTATTTAATGAGAGCTTTATACTACCTAAGTCTATGCATCTATGTATGATTAGGTTTGTTGATAACACAAGCATTGCACGAGGAGGAGACGCGTCGCAGCGAGATGAGCAAGACTTGAAGATCAAGTGCGCGAGGGAGGAGAGGGAGGCAGGCGCACCCGGAGATCACCAGAACATCAAGTCTACATAAGAGAGAGCATGAGATGGCGCGCTAGGACAGCCTTCGACGTGATGTCTATGAGTCTAAGGCGCGCTACACTCATGGGCTGCGTGCCAAAATGAGCCGAACCCATGTATGGGTCGGTATGTACCAGTTTGAGTCGAACCGAGTCCGTTTGGGCCCAAAACAGGTTGGTTTTGGGCCAGGTCTTTGCCCAGGTCGCCCGGACCCCTTTAAGTACCCCTGGGGTGCCCCCTTGTGTCGTTTAGACTACGTTTAGATTACCCCCAAACATCAGAACGAAATTGCTTGTAAGCTTTCCTCTGAAATCATATATTCCTCTGTGTTTCGCTCGGAATATCTACCCCACTCCAAGTTTATTTCGATCTGGAGTTTTGCTACTGAGAATTCAAGTGTGATCTGCTGTTCCATTGGGAATTAGGAGATTGCAGAACCGCTTCGTAGTCGGCGGCTACGTGCGCAGGTGTGTGGTGTCTCGAATATCCATAGGGTTGAAGATCTGTTGCATTGGCAACGGGGAAACAGCCGGAGAGTTCGTGTGCGTCTCACAGATTATCTACCAAGTTATCATCTATCTACATCGGCTCACTGAGAAGATCGGGCAACCCCTTATCACGGAGGCTCGTCGGTGAATGGATCAGTCCATTTGGCGGTGAACTCAGCTAAAGCTTTGCTCTTGATTACCTTGGTGGTTTTGAAGGAGATCTCGAATGGCTAAAGCTCCACAGCCCACTCTGCCACCCTTCCGGTGACGTTTGGGTTGCGTAGGATTGTCTCCAGGGGCCAATAAGTGACCACCTTGATCGGGTGGCCCTGGAAGTAGTGACGTAGTTTCCTCGAAGTGATTAGCAGGGTGTAGAGCAGCTTCTGCTGCATGGTGTAGCGCTCTCGTGCGTTGTGCAGTACCGTGCTGACGAAGTACATGGGCTTCTGCACTTTAGTTGTGTCTTCGGGAGTTTTCTCCTCATGAAGCTTAGGAGCATCGCTCTGTGAGAGCGGCTAGGTCGGCGAAGTTGCAGCGAGTGGCTCCTCACGAGGAGGGGCGGAGATTACTGCTTCTCCTTCAGGAGGAGCCCCCAGGCATGGAGGATCGATTTTCTCTTTCACGATTACCTGAGCGTCCCGCTCTGCGACAAGGACGACACTTGTAGTTCTTGGGGTCGCCGCAATGTAGAGCAGCAAGGGCTCGCAGAATGTTGGGGCAACCATGATCGGTAGGCTTGTGAGATACCTCTTCAGCTCAGCGAAGGCCTTGTCAGCTTCCGGAGTCCACTCGAATTTTCCAGTGCGCTTCATGAGCTTGAAGAAAGGTAGGGCCATTTCCCCGCTCCTCGCGATGAAGTGCCCCAGGGCCGCCATGCATCCCGCGAGGTGCTGCATCTCATTAAGAATGCGCGAAGGACGCATTTCTTCGATGGCCTTGACCTTGTCGGGGTTTCCCTCTATCCCGTGATGAGATACGAGGAACCCCAACAACTTGCCCGACGGTACAGCAAAGGCGCACTTAGCAGGGTTGAGCTTGATGTTTACCTTTCTAAGGTTGGCGAAGGCTTCCTCTAGGTCCTCAACGAAGGTATGACCCTCATGAGTTTTGACGATGATGTCATCAATGTAAGCTTCCGCATTCCTTGCCATCTGAGCCCCCAAGGCCTTGCGCATGAGCGTTCAGAAAGTTGCTCCCGCGTTTTTCAGGCCAAAGGGCATGCAGACATAGCAGTACAAACCACGGGGTGTGATGAAGGCAGTCTTTTCCTCATCCTCCTTCGCCATCTTGATTTGATGATAGCCGGAGAAGGCATCCAAGAAGCAAAGGAGGTCACAGCCTGTAGTGGTGTCGACGATTTGATCTATCCTTGGGAGCGGTTAAGGATCCTTAGGATAGGCTTTGCTGAGACTAGTAAAGTCCACGCAGAGGCGCCCACTGCCATTAGCCTTTGGAACGACCACCAGATTAGCAATCCATGTGGGGTAGGCTACCTCGCGCATAAACTTGGCCTTCTTTACCTTCTCTATCTCTTGGACGATGCCCAAAGCGCTCGCTGCCCTTAGGCCAGCGAGTAGTCCTTCGAATTCCGCGATATTGTTGGAGACCTTGTGCTCTGGCTTGAAACAGAGCTGAATAGCGTAGAAGAGCTTGTCTCCAGAGGGAGAGGTGAGGACGGCCCCAGCCCCCGCGTCGGGAAGGTTGAAGGCGCCGTCGAAGTGCATGACCCAAAGTCCTGGGGCCTCCTCTCCTGGAAGCGTAGTTTCCACCTCCGGAGGCTCGTCGGCGAACGGATCAGTCCATTCGGCGGTGAACTCAGCTAAAGCTTTGCTCTTGATTACCTTGGTGGTTTCAAAGGAGATCTCGAATGGCGGAAGCTCCACAACCCACTCTGCCACCCTTCCGGTGACATTTGGGTTGCGTAGGATTGTCTGCAGGGGCCAATCAGTGACCACCTTGATCGGGTGGCCCTGGAAGTAGTGACGTAGTTTTCTCGAAGCGATCAGCAGGGTGTAGAGCAGCTTCTGCTGCATGGTGTGGCGCTCTCGCGCATCGCGCAGTACCGTGCTGACGAAGTACACGGGCTTCTGCACTTTAGTTGTGTCTTCGTGAGTTTTCTCCTAATGAAGCTCAGGAGCATCGCTCTGTGAGAGCGGCTCGGTCGGCGAAGTTGCGGTGAGTGGCTCCTCACAAGGAGGGGCGGAGATTACTGCTTCTCCTTCAGGAGGAGCCCCCAGGCATGGAGGATCGATTTTCTCTTTGGCGATTACCTGAGCGTCCCGCTCTGCGACAAGGACGGCACTTGCAGTTCTTGGGGTCGCCACAATGTAGAGCAGCAAGGGCTCGTGGAATGTTGGGGCAACCATGATCGGTGGGCTCGTGAGATACCTCTTCAGTTCGGCGAAGGCCTTGCCAGCTTCCGGAGTCCACTCAAATTTTCCAGTGCGCTTCATGAGCTTGAAAAAAGGCAGGGCCTTTTCCCCGCTCCTCGCGATGAAGCGCCCCAGGGCCGCCATGCATCCCGTGAGGCACTGCATCTCATTAAGGCTGCATGGAGGATGCATTTCTTTGATGGCCTTGACCTTGTCAGGGTTTGCCCTCTATCCCGCGATGAGACACAAGGAACCCCAACAACTTGCCCGATGGTACGTCAAAGGCGCACTTAGTGGGGTTGAGCTTGATGTTTACCTTTCTAAGGTTGGCGAAGGTTTCCTCCAGGTCTTCAATGAAGGTATGACCCTCACGAGTTTTGATGATGATGTCATCAATGTAAGCTTCCGCATTCCTTCCCATCTGAGCCCCCAAGGCCTTGCGCATGAGCCTTCGGAAAGTTGCTCCCGCATTTTTCAGGCCGAAGGGCATGCAGACGTAGCAGTACAAACCACAGGGTGTGATGAAGGCAGTCTTTTCCTCGTCCTCCTTTGCCATCTTGATTTGATGATAGCCAGAGAAGGCATCCAAGAAGCAAAGGAGGTCATAGCCTGCAGTGGTGTCGACGATTTGATCTATCCTTGGGAGCGGGTAAGGATCCTTAGGACAGGCTTTGTTGAGACTAGTAAAGTCCACGCAGAGGCGCCAACTGCCATTAGCCTTTGGAACGACCACCAGATTAGCAATCCATGTGGCATGGGCTATCTCGCGTATCAACTTGGCCTTCTTTAGCTTCTCTATCTCTTGGACGATGAAGTCTTGTTTCTCTTGCGCTTGCTTCCTTGTCTTCTGCTTCACGGGGTGTGCTTGAGGGCACACGGCTAAGTGGTGCTCAATCACCTCCCTGGGGACGCCGGGCATATCTGATGGAGTGCAAGCGAACATGTTAGAGTTTGCCTGCAGGAAGGTGACGAGCGTGCTTTCCTATTTGGGGGAAAGCCCTGCCCCGATGGTGACAAGGTTCTTGCAGCCCCCAGCTTGGAGCGGGACCACCTTTGTTGTAGAGCGCTCTTGGGTAAACTGGGACCTCCTCCCTGAGGGTACCGCAGCTTCACCAATGCTCATGTTCAACATCGGATGGACCAAGTCCTCGCTTGGCGCAGTCGACGTACATGCGGGGAATTTCTTCCGTGACAAGCCCGGCATATGTGGCTCGACAGAGGCCTTCTTGGTAGCAGCTCGCTCTTGCGACATGAGCTGCTTCTTCCTTGTGAGGTCACCTGAGTGTTCCAGCAGATCCTCATTGGCGGGGAATATTGTGGCAGCCTCACGGTAGACGTGCTCTACAGAGCGAAAAGCATCTTTTTCATTGCAGCGCACAATGATCGTGCCATTGGCGCTAGGGATCTTGAGGATGTTCAAGCTGTGGTGCGTTGCCGCCATGAACCTTGCCAAGGCTGGGTAGCCGAGGATGGTGTTGTAAGGTAGCATGATGTAGGCGACATCAAAGTCGAGGCTTTCCGTCCTGTAGTTGTCCCTGGTGCCAAAGGTGACAGGCAGGCGCACCTGCCCGATAGGCATTGTAGAACCTTCTGTCACTCCGAGGAATGGCCGGGTTGGCATGAGCCGATGATACGGCACCTGCATCTTCTCGAAGACCTCAACAGAGATGATGTTGAGGCCCGCCCCTCCATCGATGAGAGTGTGGTTGACGGCGATGTTGTTGATTGTGGGCGTGCACAAGAGGGGAATTGTCCCATGGCCCTGGTGGATATTGGATGGGCTTCTTTGTTGGGCTGGCGTAGATTTGATCCTTCCCCTCATGAGGAACACCTCGCGAGGAGGCCTTCTGGTCCTTAGCAGTTTTAGTCGTCGTTCTCCTCATGAGGCGCCTCCTCATGAGGGTCTTCTTTGTTGGGCTTCGGTCTTCGGTTTACCCCTGGGCCAAAGTTGGGCCATTGAAGGGGCCCAGGAGCAGGTGGACCGGGATACCCCGGTATCCAGAACACCGACACTAGCATGTTATTTATCTTACGAAGACACACCTCTAGTGAACTGTGGACCCCGGTCCATTCTTTTACATTCTTATTACCATTTACTATTTACTCGCATTATTTACATTCTCGCAAACTACTATCTTTTACCACACAATATGTTTAATCCTTTGTTTACCGCAAACCGGTGAGATTGACAACCTCACTGTTAGTTGGGGCAAAGTACTTGGTGGTGTAAAGCTACGCCCCAGATAAGGCGCCATATATAAATTGTCTAGAGCTATCGCAAAGCCAGCGAGCATCAACCTTCAGAAGTTGGTTCTTTCTCCTACTGGTTCGATAAACCTTGGTTTCATACTGAGGGAAGACTTGTTGCTATGCTCATCATACCTTCCTCTTGGGGTTCCCAACTGGGCGCTCATCTACACGCCATCAAGCAATTTTTCTGGCGCCGTTGCCGGGGAGAAAGAGGATTTCTGCAAGGGGAGTCTCTCGCTTCCAATCTTTCACTTTGTTATTGTTTTGATTTACTTTATTTTTTCTTGCATCTTTTTATCAAAAATACAAAAAAAAATTCCTTTATAGTTGTTATTTTTGCTTATCTGCTTTTTAGTCTTGCTAGAATGAGTAATCCTGAAGTTGAAGTTCGTACTTTTAAGCAACAAGGGGGAGAAAGTTTGAAAGATGCTTGGTACCGAATTTGTAATGCTCATCATAGATGTACAAAAAATCATTCTACCATGATCCTCCTTAGGAATTTTTATGTTGGTATATCTAGTTGGAATAGGTACATTCTTGATACTCTCGCAGGAGGTAATTTTCTGGGTACTCCCGCTTTGGAAGCATGCACTTTACTTGAATGTTTAGTGGGAGTACCACCTATTCATGTTGTTAAAACTAAGGTCACTTTGCGGGAAGTTGTAGAAAAACTGAGCTCTTTAGAGAAAAGTTTGCCAAATCTCCTTGATAACACTAGCCAGGTTAATGAATCGATAGAAAGTATCAGTAAAAGGATCACTTTGTTTAGAGGCTAGCACTATCTATGATAGTCAAAATCTTAGGATTAGTAAATTAGAGGGAGTCTATGGAAACTCTAAGTTCAATTTTCTCTTCTGTTAAGTTTAAGAAGGATAAAGCATTTGTTGGAAAAGAGCAAAAATTTATGTATGTTCCCAAGGTGTCTGTGCCAAAACCGCAGCATGTCTTTAAGATTTGTAAGATTTTTAGTTCAACTAAGAGTGATTTGCAGGTTGAATCATCTTCGGGGGCGTCTAAAGTGCCTAGTGTGGTAAATGGTGCTCTTGAGGAAACAATTGATCTTAATGCTTCATTTCAAAATACTTGATTTCCACTTTCTGCGCCTAGCTCAAAGGCATTAAAGAAAAGCACTCTTGGGAGATAACCCAATGTTTTCTTTTCAGTACTTTTTCTTTTTGTTGAGTCTTGGAAGTTATTACTACTATAATGACATCTCCTTATCATTTTTATTTCGTTTTCGTACCAAGAAGAACCTCTAATTGGAGGAAGGTAAGATTTGGGGAAGTTGCTGTCCTGAAACAGATTTTTGCGCTGTACCATAAAAATTCATGAAAATTCTCAGAACATCTTTTTTATCTGCGATTTCTTGTGCACATGCCCCAGGTTATTCCAAACTTTCATTAGTTTTTCACTTTTCGATTTGAGCAACAGAAGACCCTCTGAAAAATCGATCTTTGTCAGCTGTTCTATTTTGACAGATTTCTGCCACTATTTGTGTTTGCCTCTCGATCGCTTTCTTTTTGAGTTCTTTTGATCACAGAACTTTTGAGGAAGTTGCTACAGTATCTTATGCTTTAATGGGTGTTATACTTGAGTTTGAAACTGAACCAAAAGAGTAGATTTACTATTGTGCTTACACTAATGTTGCTAATAGAATTGTGTGAAGTTTTGTATGAAGGAAGTTTTCAAGTGTAGGGAAAGGAGAATGATGATATGAGATGAAGTATGGACAAAAGCTCAAGCTTGGGGATGCCCATGTCACCCCAAGAAATATCCAACATGTACAAGCATCAAAGCTTGGGGATGCCCCGAGGCACCCCATCTTCATCGGCAAAAATCAGGTCATCTTTCAAGACACTATATTTTTATTGCTTCGTATTCTATGCATTTTTCTTGGAGCATCTTTACTTTCGCTTTTAGTTTTCTTTTGTTTTGTTTGCTGCAATAAATGGTTGGACCCCAACAAATTTATTTTGGAGAAGATGCACTCCGTTTTTCATTGCCAAGAACACTCTAGTTTTCACTCTTATCGTTCAATGAGTGTTCTCTTTTTCTAGTACTGCGTTTAGCTTTCGGTTTTCGCCTTGATTTTGGTTCAGATCTTGTTATTTCTTTGTATCAAGGTGTATTTAGACCTCTGGTCTATGATGGTTTTCATCTTTAATAGTTGATTCAAAAAGATTGAATGGTGTTGGAAAAGAGAAAAAAGTTTCATGCCTATAATGTTACAAATGGGAGCTTGTTTAGACTGTGGCTTAGACTTTTGCATGTCATGCTTGATGTTATTTTTATAGTATGCTTAGTAGTTTTTGCTGTAGCATGACTTGTCTCAAATGACTGAGATTGCTTAATGTGCCTTTGAAAGAATCATGCATTGTTTTTATTATATGGGAGCATATTATTGTGGTTTTCTCCTTTGATGCTTTATTTGGGTTGACTTGGCACATGCTTACACCATGTTTGACTTTAACAAGTTGCCATAAGCCTCTATGATCATTTGGTTTTTGACTTGTGATACCACTTTATGCTTTGGTTAATAATGTTTTGTCGCTATGCATGATTATGGCCGTTATTGCTCTCTTAGTTGGTCGCTCCCAGTCTTCTTCTAGCCTTCATCTATACTGAGTATGAGCTATACTCATGCATCCAACTCCCAAAAACCAAGTTTTCCAATGTGTCCACCATATATTCCTATTAGCAATTTGCTATTCCAAGTACATTCGTCTTGCTTTTATCTATCCTTCAAATTAAACTTTTTGTGTTATGTGAAAATTAGTCAGTAAAGCTCTCATGAACCTGACGGCACATTTTACTTTTTTCTTTTAATAAATTTTGACCATTGTGGCTCTCTTATGTTGATGTTATGCTTGCAAGTTGTAAGTTGGAAGTTAGCTCAGTCATGCCATCATGGGGCACGCTTTCAACATTGCACTTACTCTCATTTAGTTGATATCATGATCTTTTGTTTATGGATACCTGTGATGTGAAATAAGTTGGGAACTTGTGAGCTCATGGAGTTTGTATATGTGTTAGAGAAATGCCTCGGCCGCTAATCTAAGCCATGCATCATTCATGGTGGAAATTTACAGCATGCCCATAGTGGACATTCGACGACGCATCTCAAAATAAAAAGCTATAGCCATGGTAAATAAAAGAGGTGTCGAGGTGTCCATTGTCTGTTTGTCTTGTCATTTTGATGTGGGCTTGTTTCCATGTCATCGGGCAAGAGGTACCCTATTGGCTTTCTCGATGATACATGTATGCTTACAATGACAAGAACTTGCTTGGGACCTAAGTCGAGTAGCATGAGGTTTAGGAATTCGTACTTCACGGGACATGAGATTTTCAACTTATGATTTGTTAAGTATATGCTTCACAATTGTACTCGCATTAACCTTAACTACTCAAGATGCTTATGATGGGGGCAATGAGAGCTCAAAGCTAGTAAGTATCATAATTTTTGGAGGTTTATAAAACTTGCAATCACTACTTCCCTCTGCGAAGGGCCTTTCTTTTACTTTTATGTTGAGTCTTCACCTTCTACATTTATGCACCTTCCAAGAGAGCATAGTTGTCATTCTGAGTATAATATGCATAGTCCCAAAATTTATTATTGATTCATTCATGATTATGGTTTTGCTTGTTCTTAAATTATTTGTATCTAGTCACCCTCTTAAACTTGAAGGTGTCCTATGCATTTATGTTTTGCTACTCCATGAAGGACAAGCTGAAAACCACTTTGCTATGTTTTTCTATATGCTCGAAACACACACTTGACTTTCAATGCATTATTACTCATGATCTTTTGTTTGTGTTACTTTTCATGCTATAACATGGTTGCTAAGTTTTATTGTCAAGATTATGTCTTTTATGCCCATGTTTAGAGTACTTTGATCTCAGCACTCAATGCTTTACATCATTGATCAAGATTGTGTGGGTGCATGTCACCTCAAAAATTATTGTTTTGTTATCACTTACCTACTCGAGGACGAGCAGGAGTTAAGCTTGGGGATGCTTGATACGTCTCAAACGTATCTATAATTTTTTATGGTCCATGCTTGTTTATGCACCATTTGCTTTGTGTTTTGTAACACTTCATGGCGTTTTTATGCATTTTCTAGAACTAACCTATTAATGAGATGCCACAGTGCCATTTCCCTGTTTTCTGCTGCTTTTGTGTTTCAGAAAAGCTACACTGGAAATATTCTCGGAATTGGACGAAAAAAGCCAAAGTTCCAATTTTTTCCGACACGAGATGGAGTCCAAAGCAGAGACGGAGGGGGCCAGCAGGCAGGCGCACCATAGGGTGGCGTGACCTACCCCTGGCCCGCGCCACCAGGTGGTGTGGCCACCTAGCCCACCTCCTGACACCGCCCTTCCGCCTATATATTCTCCTCGGCGAGGAAACCTAAAGGACCCGATCAATTTCCCATGAAACACACACAAGACGCCGCCATCGTCGACGCGAGATCGGGAGGGTCCAGAAGCTCTTCCCGGCACCCTGCCGGAGAGGGGAATCACCACCGGAGGCCTTCTTCATCACCATGCCTTCCTCCGGAGTGATGCGTGAGTAGTCTACCTTAGACTATGGGTCCATAGCAGTAGCTAGATGGTTGTCTTCTCCTCCATGTGCTTCATGTTTAGATCTTGTGAGTTGCCTATCATGACCAAGATCATCGTTGTGTAATTCTACATGTTTTGTTTGCTGGGATCCGATGAATATTGAGTACTTTGTCAAGTTGATTTATTGATGTATCATCTCTATGTTGTTTATGATCTTGCATGCTCTCCGTTGCTAGTAGATATCTTGGCCGAGTAGATGCTAGTGACTCCAAGAGGGAGTTTTATGCTCGATAGTGGGTTCATGCCTCTAGTAATCTGGGGGAGTGACAGAAACCTCTAAGGTTGTAGATGTGTTGTTGCTACTAGGGGGAAAACAACAATTTTGTGTTCAAGGACATTTGTATTATTTACATTACACACTTTGCTTAAGGTGATAATCTGTTGCATGGAACTTAATACCGAACGGTTGCTCGGATGACATCCGGCAGGTGGATTATTAGTCACAGATGCAGTTGGATTACGGTCTATGTATTATGTTGTAATGCCCAAATGAATCTCATAGTGATCCTCATGACATTTGTATGCTTTCTTTATTCTATCAATTGCCCAACTGTAATTTGTTTACCCAACATGTTATTTATCTTATGAAGAGACACCTCTTGTAAACTGTGGACCCCGGTCCATTCTTTTACATTCTTATTACCGTTTACTATTTACTCGCATTATTTACATTCTCGCAAACTACTATCTTCTACCACACGATACGTTTAATCCTTTGTTTAGAGTAAACCGGTGAGATTGACAACCTCACTGTAAGTTGGGGCAAAGACTTGGTTGTGTTGTGTGCAGGTTCCACGTTGCTGCTGGTGCAAAGCTATGCCCCAGATAAGGCGCCATATATAAATTGTCTATATCTATTGCGAAGCCAGCGAGCATCAACCTTCGGAAGTTGGTTCTTTCTCCTACTGGTTCGGTAAACCTTGGTTTCATACTGAGCGAAGACTTGCTGCTGTGATCATCATACCTTCCTCTTGGGGTTCCCAACTGGGCGGTTATCTACACGCCATAAGGAACTACTTCCAAAAGTTAAAAAGAAAATTTGGAACTACTTTTGGATACACATTACTGATGCCCTTTAGGTACACTAGTGATAAAATTGGATTAGAAATATAGGAACACGAAGAAGGTTTGGAAATTACACAACAAAGTACGTTCCGACTACAGTATACTGGTTCAGGTCATATGTGTAGGTGAATTATGAATTTTTTTTGAATGTTTGAAAATAATTAAAGTGTTACATGTAGCTCGGCCTCCATGTTGAGTTTCTATGCAGGAGATGGTCTATTTTTTTGGAATGGAGAATAGTAGGATACACTTCTAGTTCAATTTGTTTGTCCTATTTTTGGGAAATTCATTTAAAAGGGTGAAATTCCTCGTTACATAGACTAGAGAAGCAATTTCAACCATTGATGATCATATGGTCCAGAATGAAGGGATTTGGCTCTACGGTAACATGTTATGCATATATGCATAAAAAACATTCATCTTCGAAGAAAATTGTTATTTTTGTGTGATACATAAATCAAACCACCAATTGGGTGATTTGTCACGATAGTGTTACATACCAACGAAAAGTTTTCAAACAAGAATGATTGTTTGGTTTGATTTTGCAAGGGACCATGTTCTATCTATGTTTTTCAAAAATTATGCACAATCATTCTATTGTATTTAACTTTGGACATGATGTGCACGTACCTGCGTACTAGTATTGCTTTGGAAGCAGGCCGATCGCCGAAGAAGTAGGCGGAACTAATGATATATATGCATAGAGAGATGGAGAAAGAGAGTAGTCAAATCGAGACCCAGATTCCACCCTTTTTCTTTCTCTCCACCCCATAATCCCTCTTCTCCTACACTGCCATGGACCGCAGCCGCCAAGGCAGCTGAATATCACCGCTACCAGAATTTCATGGAGACAGCCGATTGGGACTACAGTGTACTGCAACACCTTGATGGGCGTCTGGTCTCTTCTATCGACATCCTAAAGCCAATAGGATCTACATCCGTTTCTGACCCTTCGGTGGCCCATCTTCTCCAGCGGCAGCCGCTCCATCTCCCGTGGCATTATATTCTCGGCCGGAGGCACCATCTTCCCCGGCGGCCTCGGCACTATCTTCTTTGATGGAAGCACCATCTTCTGCGACCCTCCTGGGCTCACCTACGGTGGCAACAGGCCCATCCCAGGCGGCCTCGGCTCGAGCTCCCGCGCCTCCATCTTTTCTTGCGGCGGTACCATCAAAAATGGCTCTAAGTCACCCTAACCTCACTAGGATGCTGGTGTACTTACTTAAGGAGAGCTGGGGTTTTTAACGCTTGGTATTTTCCCTTGTATATATGGACGGGAAAGAGTAGCATTTCTTCTCCATATATGTTATACTACTAGTACTAATTTGGTTTTTGTTTACAACTGTATACAAGGATTGTACCAGAGATGAAAGAGCTTAACTAAGAATCTGACACTAAGTTATCCATTTTATATTTAGTAGTCTTAGGGAGTGCTCGAATCTTTCAAATAGAGTAGCGGCTCTGAACTCTGAAATTATCCTTCTTACCTGTTCCTGAAAGAATTGTGCCACATCTGTAAAATCTAGTAATTTCTACTATTGATGCTACATTTGGTAAGGGGTCTAAGTTCACATGTCAGTGACACAGGGCCGTGAAATTACAAAATTGCAAAGTAATTAAATAGGGGGAGGGGGTTAATCATCAACTTATATTTGATGTATGCTATATTTTGATTTGTATGCTGCTGATTGTCATATATATGTACCATGGTTCTTAACTTGATGTAGGACAATGAGAAACTACCTCTTGCTCTCGATTGGGGATGTCCTCTGGCTCACCCCAAGTTCAGAATTTAGAGGAACACTCTGGTTAGAAAGCCAATGGTGCTCGGCAGGCCTCATGGGCCATTACTAAGACAGCGTGTGCGAGGCTGCCCTAAAAAGGTTGGCCACACCATGGACCCTCCGCACCAATTGTGCTTCTATGTGCAACTATCCGAGATTGACCTATATTTCTTGGTCATCCCTAGAGAGTTCAAGCAACAGCTGAAGGGGGGCTTCCTAGGCCTCTCCAGATTAAGAGTAGGTTAGGGTGCGCCTGGTCTGTGCACATCGAGGACATTAGTGGTGAGCTGGTATTGAAAGAAGGCTGGTACCATTTTGCACTAGAGCACGAACTGGAGCTTGATGACATCGTAGTCTTCAAGGTGGTAGATAATTTCTCGATGAATGTGGAAATCTACGAGAGTAACAACTCCATTCAGAGGGTGAATTTTTGTGCTGATCACCCTTAGTTGCATATTTCATGCATGATCTACTATGCATTTACGATGAGGGATCAGAAACGTAAATTTCTTAATGAATTAACTAGATGGTGCTTTGGGATCAGGGTAGAACCCTGCTGATGATCACGAAGATGTTTAAGAACTTGGCTTTTATATTAGGGGACCCGTATACCTTGTGATGTAAGTATGTTAATTACTACCAAAGCTTGTGGTGTGCAACTATGTATGTCACACGGTGTTATTTTAGTTGAATTGACTGTGTGAGGCCAGGACATAGCCAAATACTATACCTTGTATTTTCTGCAACTATGTATGTTACACGGTGTTATGTTAGTTGAATTGACTGTATGGTCAGATGATGTTTATTGTACTACATAGTAACTACATGGAACTCGGTGTGATGAATAATTCAACAAGTGGATTATTAAGTTCTAGAAAATCTGTAATTTTTTCAAAGAAGTATATATGTAGCCAATGGTTCTACCTTGTTGTGCAATCTTATAGCCAAATACTATACCTTGTATTTTAGGCTTCTCAAAAATAACAAAACTGTTTATCTGATTGTGCAGTTTTCTGAACCGCCATAATTTGTCAGTTTTTATATTTTTACACAGACCAGAATACATGTACAAGGTATTTTGAAGTATTTGTTTTCACCCGCTGGTAGAATACACTAATGGATACATCAATTATTGTTTCCAGATATTTGTTGTAATTTCTAAATGTCCATTTTGTCTTTTCATTCAAAAATGGGTTGTATATATGGGTAGGCAATCTCTGTGTGTGTGCACACTGCATCGCACCACTGACGAATCGAGTTTTCTATGTATGGATGATGCCTCGGTCCCTGGCCAGCCTTGTTCCTTCCTAAGACATGGTGCATTTATTCCCGCAACAACGCTCATCTGTCATGCTCACACCTCCCCTCTTCTTCACATCACTCATCCCACTCGTCCTCTCGCCTTCCTCTACATCATCGTCGACCACCACCGCTCGGACTCCGTTCTCAAAGGCTGCATGGTGACAGCGCCGCGAAAAACTAATCTAAGGCGGTGGCCCATCGATCCCTGAACATCTCTCGCCCTGCGGCGGCAATGGCGGTAACCCATATCCCTCGGGTATTACCATTGTTTGATGATTTGTTGGCGGTTTGTTTTAGCATTCTTTGATGTAGAGTAGTTCTCAATCACGGTATTTAATCCATCTGCGTGGACTAGGATTACGCATGCGAGCTAGTATATTGGGGCTAGATCTACTATGAATAGTAAAATAAGTTCAAATGTTGGTTTGATAGATTCCTGCTGTGGAGACAGAATTTTTTTTAGGGCGTGCACACTCTTGATTTTTTTTGGAGTGAGATGTTCCTCTTCACTTTTGACAATTCTTAACAATTAGCATGATGGGAAAGCAAATGCTTAGCTGATCTTGCAATTTTCACAGAAGGTCTGGGTGTGCCAGGGCACACCCGGCACACCCCTGGCTCCGCCGATTGATTATATTTATGAGGTGATTGGGCCTGTTTTGCTTTGAAGCCCTGTAGAGAGTTGATAATTTGTTGTCTTTTGCTTGTTTGCATTTGCATGCATGACCCTCTCGCTCACTCTGGATAGGTTTGTATCATTTTGGACTCGGTTTATTTATGATGTCAAAATAATTTGTTGAACTGACATATCGGGTCATATGTACGTGTTGTCCTAGCTAGGTTCAGGCGAAGCTTAATGTTCAGACTATGCATGCTTGATAAGAACAATTCTCACCCTTTTTTAAATCAAGGCAACAATGCTCTGATTAGATATATATTTACAATTGCTACATTCAAGCAAAAAGCAAGAACCTATCTGATCGAGGCCATTTTGTTTGCAAAGTTCAAGCAAGAAGCTCAAGCTTGGGAAGAGCTCATCATGTAAGAAGACAGGAGAGCACTCAGGCTGGATGGGGAGGCCACAGAAGCAAGTTGGGCACATCCCTGAGAATAACACGCCTAATAGCTTATGCAGGATGCTGTCTATATCTGCGATAGAATTGCTTGCCATCCCCTATCGCTTTCACCATACTTGGTTGGCTGATGATTGCCCAGAGACCATCAAACTGAAGACCTCCATTGGCTGCATCTGTGGTGTCGGCCTGAAGGAGGAAGATGGCAAGATTTTCATGGACGAAGGATGGTTCATCAAAGCACATGACCTAAAGACAGGATACTTCATGGTATTCAAGAAGTTTGACGCCAGATCCTTGAAGGTGGCCATATTTAATTACAACTCCTGCAAGAGGTGATCAGGTGTCCAGGTTATCACCTTTCACTGGAGGAACAATATGAATCAGAGCTGTATTAAATGTGGTTTTGGCTTGCTGTTCCTTTCTCCTATATATCAACTTCTTCTAGAGAGTGGTCTATAGTAATACCCCTTTCTTAATGATGCATTGTGCTGAACATGATCGTACTCGTATGTCTCCATCTCCATGAGAAGCTATTATATTATGTTAACCTTTCCTTTCTCCTATATATCAACTTGTTCTAGAGAGTGGTCTATAGTAATACCCCTTTCTTAATGATGCATTGTGCTAAACATGATCGTACTCGTATGTCTCCATCTCCATGAGAAGCTACTATATTATGTTAACCTAGACTGCAGGTCATTGTCTAGTTATATTATTATTATGTGCTTCTGTTGGCTGTATTGTGATGAACACATGAACACACACTATTCTTTGGTTTGGTGAAGTCAAAATGTAATGACAAACATATGTTCAAAAACACTTACAAGGCGCAAAACAGGAGCTTCCTTTCAGCAGCAGCTATATATTACGGGGTCGTACATGCTGTATATGAGTACCTTCTGTAGATTTTCTCTTTGGGACGAAGATACCTTTTTTCTAATAGAAAAAAGGAAGTGTACACCACAAACCGATCCTTATTACTGGGCCAAATTTATTGAGGGCTTAGCTCGCCATAGCAGCCCGAGTAGGCGAGAATGCAAAGGTGGCCTAGGCGATATGTTTTTTTGTTGCAAAAATGCGATACATGCTGACATCTAGGACCAACCCTTCAGAAGCATCCCTCAGCCTTATCATATTCGGGCGGGTTTGAAAAAACTGTCAAGTATGCAGCAATCATGGGTAAATAAAAAATCCAACTTAACAAAGAACACATTTCTTTTTCAAATAGTCTGACATCCTGGACCCACCCATCAGCGGCGCCTGACATGTTGTTTAGAGACTGATATCTAGGACCCACCAGTCAGTAGCATCCATCAACCATACTTTATCAAATCGAATTTCATGGGCGAGTTCAAAAATAACAGTCGAGTAGCCAGCATTCACGGGGAACAAAAATAAAATCCAGATAACACACGTATTGTTCAGAGATTCTGACATCTAGGACCCACCCATCAGTAGCGTCCCTCAAACTTATCAAGTAGCGAGACTTTTATTTTATATGTGATGCAGTGCTGACATCAGGGACCCTTCCATCAGAAGCGTCCCTCAGCCTTATCATATTTCACGGGCGGGTTCAAAAAAAAGTCTAGTATGTAGCAATCACGGGGAACAAAATAAATCCAGTAGAGCACACATTTATTTTTTAGATAGTCTGACATCAGGGACCCACCACTTAGCAGCGTCCATCCACCTTATCATGTTCAAATTTCAATGGCAGATTCAAAGTACCCAAGTAGCCAACATTCACGGGGAACAAAAAAAATTCAGATATCACACGTATTGTTCAGATATTCTAACATCTGGGACCGACCAGTTAGCAACGTCCCTCAATTTTATCAAGTCAAATTTCTCAGGCGGGTTTAAAAATAACAGCCTAGTAGCCAGGATTCACGGTGAAGAAAAATAAAATTCAGATAGCACACATATTATTCAGATATTCTGACATCTAGGACCCACCCATCAGCAGCGTCCCTCAACCTTATCAAGTTCGAATTTCAGGGGTGGGTTCAAAATTAAAATCTAGTAGCCACCAGATACCACACGTTTATTGTTCAGAGAGTCTGACCCCACAGACCCACCTGTCAGCAACGTCCTCGACTGATGAGGACATCCCTATTGCACCACCATTATCTCCTGCTCCTATTGATGATGAAGATGTTGCTGCGAAGAAGTCTAACGAGATTAGGATTGGACCAATTACAAGAGCACGTGCAAAGCTATTGGAACAACAGGTGAACTCACTCTTAATTGAACCTGATGTTTTATTTAATGAGAGCTTTATACTACCTAAGTCTATGCATCTATGTAAGATTAGGTTTGTTGATAACACAAGCATTGCACGAGGAGGAGACGCGTCGCAGCGAGATGAGCAAGACTTGAAGATCAAGTGCGCGAGGGAGGAGAGGGAGGCAGGCGCACCCGGAGATCACCAGAACATCAAGTCTACATGAGAGAGAGCACGAGATGGCGCGCTAGGACAGCCTTCGAGTCTACGAGTCTAAGGCGCGCCACACTCATGGCCTGCGTGCCAAAATAGGCCGAACCCATGTATGGGTCGGTATGTACCAGTTTGAGTCAAACCGAGTCCGTTTGGGCCCAAAACAGGTTGGTTTTGGGCCAGGTCTTTGCCCAGGTCGCCCCGACCCCTTTAAGTACCCCTGGGGCGCCCCTTGTGTCGTTTAAACTACGTTTAGATTACCCCCAAACATCAGAACGAAATTGCTTGTAAGCTTTCCTCTGAAATCATATATTCCTCTGTGTTTCGCTCGGAATATCTACCCCACTCCAAGTTTGTTTCGATCTGGAGTTTTGCTACTGAGAATTCAAGTGTGATCTGCTGTTCCATTGGGAATTAGGAGATTGCAGAACCGCTTCGTGGTCGGCGGCTACGTGCGCAGGTGTGTGGTGTCTCGAATATCCATAGGGTTGAAGATCTGTTGCATTGGCAACGGGGGAACAGCCGGAGAGTTCGTGTGCGTCTCACAGATTATCTACCAAGTTATCATCCATCTACATTGGCTCACTGAGAAGATCGGGCAACCCCTTATCATCTTGGTATCAGATTCCAGCGTTTCCTCGGTGATCATCCACAAATTCATCCCCGTAAATTCGTTTTTGTTTTTGTCCTATCCAGAAAAAGCCTACAAAAAAAATTAGGGTTCTTAGTTTTGCCATAGCCTAGATTGCATCGAGTTACTTGTTTTAGTCGCTGATCGTCTTTTCGCGTATCTTTTCATCAAATCTGTAGGAGTCTAGGATCCCCGTTCTTTTCTGCATCTTCATTTCGGTTTTCGTCTTCGTTTGATCCCTGTTTGATCTCCATAAGCCGGCGGCTGTACAAGTTGTTCTTAACGAGAAGTCCTCGATCTAGCAATCAGATCCGATCGGAATATAGGCAAAAAAAAAAAAATTGCATCGCTCCTGTGCGCCTCACCACAGACGAGTTCTGTGCTCGCGCGAGAGGCAGACTCGCTCGGCCTCGATCGGCCGCTCGCCCCGCGCGCCTGGGCGCAGACGAGGTCTAGGGTCGAGCGCTCACCTTGCTCACTCACCCTTGCGCCAGGCCGACGGTGGTCTGGGCCCTAGTGCCCACTTCTCAGCCCAACAGGCTTTAGCCAATTCTAGTCAGTAAAAAAAAAATAAAAAAAAATCCGGATCGCTGCCTTGAGTCCTGGCGCTGGACCTCAGAGTTGGTCTGTGCTCAGGCGTGAGCGCAATATCAAAAAAAAATATATTCCTTTTGCTTATTTCTCTTTGCCTTTGCCTTTTTCTGAGTCCATATATTGTCACTTTTCCTTGTCAGCCCTTAGTAAACCTTTCTTGGTGTCTAGAACCATCCTACGAGACTAGCGTGCTTAGTGCTCTACGGGCTGCTCTGTTTCACAATCTTGTGCCCGTTTTCGTTGAGCCATTGCTAGCGTCTCTCTTGTGCTTTGCAACATCGAGCGTTCCTCCGACATACCTCAACTTTTTGAGCTCATTTTCAGAGTTGCATTGCCCCATTTGTCTCCACCGTGTGTGTTTCCGTGGGTCTTTGTCATACGATCAGCACTAGGACTTGTACTTTGGTGTAGTTAGGTATCCATACCCAGCCCCACCATATACCCTGGTTGTCGTGTGATAGTCTTTCCCTCGGTATTCGTTACATCACATCCGTGCACGTTTTTGCCTATACAAGTCGGTAAGCTCTTCTATTCACTTTGGAACGGTAAGATACCTCGTTTCTCTCAGTTTCGAGTGAGTTGTGAGAGTTCCACCATACACCTATTTTTGTTTGCACTAACCTACTAATCATGTCTGAGTCTGATGCTGTGCAGCAAAAAAAGGATCCAAATGAGGTCGTGTGTTGGAATGAATACGAAGCTCTTCGTGATACTTTGTCGAAGAGGTTCAATGCTGTTTGTGATAGTTTACATGACGATGTGCTTGCTATTGACAATAAGCTGAATGCAACACATGATATAGCCACTGCAACACAAGAAACTGTGACCACAATTCAGCGTTCTCTTGCAGATTTGACACAAGCTGTGCATACCTTGCAAGCTTCGTTTGATCGTCCACCTCACCAGCAACCACTTGAGCATGAGGCTGCTGCGAGTGTCCAGGATGACAATCACGCACATGATGACGCTAATGCTGCTGGTCGTCGTGATGGATTGCTTCTTGGTGGTCACGGTAGTCGTGGGAATGGAGGCCGAGGTGCTGGTATTCCGCCTGGTCGTGGTTTTGCTCCTATCGGCGCACGTCGTCGCTTTGATGATGATTTTGGCCACCCAGCCAACCGTGATGATGATGGGCTAGGCAAACCAAAGTTCACTGTACCCAAGTTTGTTGGTTCTACTGATGTGGAAGAGTACCTCAATTGGGAGTTGAAGGTGGAAAAACTATGGCGCATGCATGAGTACACCGAGGATAGAAAAATAAAGCTTGCATCTTCGGAATTTGATGGATATGCATTGCTTTGGTGGGATAATATTGTTCAGTCCAGGCTTGAAGCTCAAGAGCTACCTATTACTACATGGAGGGGCATGAAAGAAGCGATGCGTGCTCGTTTTGTTCCCCGCAATTATATTCGTTCTCTCTATGATAGATTGACGAATTTGAAGCAAGGCCTTAAGTCTGTTAATGACTATCATCAAGAGATGGAGTTGATTATGCAGTGTGCTAGGGTGCGTGAACCAGAGGAACAAACAATGCAGCGTTTTCTTGCTGGTTTAACTTACAACATTCGACGCATTGTTCGGCATCACCAATACTTTGATATGACAGATTTGCTTCATCAAGCACGTGAGGCAGAATTGACATTGGCTGAAGATGCTAAATTTGGACCTCGCTCTACAGCAAGTAGAGGTCGTTTTTCCCCACGGACAGACCCTAGTGTGCCTACCTCTAGTGGTACTTCTGGTTTCCGTGGTAATGCTTCCTCAAAACCTGATTCAGTTATTTCCAATGCCAAGAGAACATCACAACCTGCTGCAAGTGGTACTGGTTCCTCCAACTCTACCGCAAGAAATAGGGATATGAACTGTCATACATGTGGTGGCAAGGGTCACTTCCGGCGAGACTGTCCCAATAAAAAGGTTATGTTGATAAATGAGGAAACTGAAGAGTATGAGACAGGTGATGATGCTGATCCAAATTCGGATGAGGAGGATGATGATATGCTCTATGGTGATGCGTCATCACTGCCTACCACTGTTTGTTCGCCTAAGGTGCTGAGTGTGAGCCCAGATTATGCGGAACAGCGGTGTAATTTGTTTCAAACAAAAGCTGTTGTTGGTCCTGTCAAGGCGTGCAAGGTTATTATTGATGGTGGGAGTTGTCGCAATTTGGCTAGTAAAGAGCTCTGTACAAAACTGAAGCTCAAATATATCCCGCACCCCAATCCATATTTTATTCAGTGGCTCAGTGATAGCGGAGAGATGAAGATCAGCCACATGGTACGTGTTGAGTTTCAGATTGGACCATACAAAGACACCGTCGAGTGTGATGTGGTTCCTATGACAGTATGTCATTTGTTGTTGGGCCGCCCATGGCAATATGATCGTGATGTCCATCACAATGGGAAAGCCAACACATATCAGTTACATTGGCGTGGCAAGGATGTTACCTTGAGACCTATGACACCGCAAGCTATTGTAAATGAATCTCGTCAAAAAATTGAAGTAAATCTTGAAAAAGAGAGTGAAAGAGTAGATAGACGAGAGCCTACACTTCCGGTGAGGGAGAGCCACAAGCCAAATCTGAGTGGTAAAAGTATGAGTGAGGGAGCGCATTCTTTAGTCATGTTAGCCACCAAATCTGATCTGAGAGAGTTTCGTGAGGATCCTACAGCTGTTCCTCTTGTGCTTATATACAAGGGTAACATTTTGGTTTCTAACGACATGACCCCTCTATCTATTGGTGTTTCTAATGTGTTACAGGAATTCAGCGACGTGTTTCCAGACGAGGTGCCTGCAGGTTTGCCACCTTTGCGAGGCATTGAGCATCAAATAGACTTGATTCCAGGAGCATCGCTGCCCAACCGAGCACCATACCGCACCAACCCCGAGGAGACAAAAGAAATTCAGAAACAAGTACAAGCGCTTCTTGACAAAGGTTATATTCGCGTGAGCTTAAGCCCTTGTGCTGTTCCTGTTATTTTAGTTCCTAAGAAAGATGGTACCTGGCGCATGTGCGTAGATTGTAGAGCAATAAATAACATCACTATTTGATATCGTCACCCTATTCCACGCTTGGAAGATATGCTTGATGAATTGAGTGGTGCTGCTGTTTTCTCTAAAATTGATTTGCGTAGTGGTTATCATCAAATTAGGATGAAAGAGGGGGATGAGTGGAAAATAGCCTTTAAAACAAAATTTGGTTTATATGAGTGGTTAGTCATGCCATTTGGGTTAACTAATGCACCTAGTACCTTTATGAGATTAATGAACCATGTTTTGCGTAATTTTATTGGCAAGTTTGTGGTTGTGTATTTTGATGATATATTAATCTAAAGCCGCAATGAATTTGAACATAGTGATCATATTCGACAAGTTTTGCAAGTGTTGCGTGATGCTAAGTTATATGGTAACCTTGAGAAGTGCACATTTTGCAAAGATAAGGTCATATTTCTGGGATTTGTTGTTTCTAAGCATGGAGTAGAGGTAGATGCATCTAAAATTGAAGCTATTCAAAATTGGCCTACTCCTATGAATGTTAGTCAAGTACGAAGTTTTCACGGTCTTGCTGGTTTTTATCGTCGTTTTGTGAAAGACTTTAGTACTATTGCTGCACCTTTGAATGAGTTAACTAAGAAAGGTGTAGAATTTGTATGGGGCGTAGCCCAAAATAATGCCTTTGATGAGCTGAAACGTTTGTTAACTTCTGCACCTTTGCTTGCACTACCAGATTTTACTAAGCAATTTGAGATTGAATGTGATGCTAGTGGCATTGGTATTGGTGGTGTTTTGATGCAAGAGGGTAGGCCTATTGCCTATTTTTCTGAAAAACTTTGTGGTGCGAGGTTGAACTATCCAGTTTATGATAAAGAATTGTATGCACTTGTTAGAGTTCTTGAGGTTTGGCAACATTATTTGTGGCCAAAAGAATTTATCATACATTCTGATCATGAAGCTCTAAAATATCTGAAAGCTCAATCTAATTTGCATAGGCGTCTTGCTAAGTGGGTTGAGTTCATTGAGTCTTTTCCATACATAATTAAACATAAAAAGGGTAAAGACAATGTGGTTGCTGATGCTCTCTCTAGGAAGAACATGTTGTTGACACAATTAGACATTATGGTTCCTGGTTTAGAGAGTTTGTGTGATTTATATGCTACAGATCCTGATTTTTCAGCGCCATATAGCATGTGTACTGGTGGGAAAGCATGGGATAAATATCACATCCATGATGGGTTTTTGTTTCGTGCTAACAAACTATGTGTTCCAGAATCGTCCGTGCATTTGCTATTGTTGCAGGAATCACATGCCGGCGGTTTGATGGGTCACTTTGGGCGTGAGAAGACACTACTCATGCTCGCTGATCACTTTTATTGGCCTAGGATGAGGCGTGATGTGGACAGGTTTGTCAAGCGTTGCATTACGTGCAACAAGTCAAAGTCCAAGCTGAAGCCTCACGGTTTGTATACTCCATTACCTGCACCTACTACACCATGGGAGGACATTAGCATAGATTTTGTATTAGGTTTGCCTAGGACTAAAAGAGGCCATGATTCTATATTTGTGGTAGTGGACAGATTTTCTAAGATGGTTCATTTTATTGCCTGCCACAAAAGCGACGATGCGTCGCATATTGCTAACCTGTTTTTCAGGGACATTGTACGCTTGCATGGAGTTCCCAAGACAATTGTCTCTGATCGTGATGTGAAGTTTATGAGCTACTTCTGGAAGACACTTTGGGGAAAGCTGGGCACAAAGTTATTATTCAGCACTACATGTCATCCCCAAACTGATGGTCAAACGGAGGTGGTAAATCGCACACTTTCAACAGTGCTGCGATGCATGATCAAGAAGAACCTGCGTGAGTGGGAGGATTGTTTGCCGCATGTGGAGTTTGCATATAACAGGGCGGTTCACTCTACCACGCAGCTATGTCCTTTCGAGGTGGTCTATGGTTTCAAACCCATTACGCCTCTTGATTTGTTGCCTCTTCCTATCCAAGAGCGAGTCAATATGGAGGCATCAAAGAGGGCAGATTTTGTGAGGAAGATTCATGTGAAGACTAAAGAGGCTATTGAGAAGAAAGGCAAGTATACTGCAGATCGTGCAAAGAAGAAGCGAAAAGAAGTCTTGTTCCAGCCCGGTGATATGGTTTGGGTACACTTTCGCAAGGACAGATTTCCACAGCTCCGTAAGTCCAAGTTGCTGCCCCGTGGTGCTGGTCCTTACAAGGTTCTTGCCAAGATTAATGATAATGCCTACAAGATAGATCTTCCTATAGCTGAGTATGGCGTGAGCAATAGCTTCAACGTTGCTGATTTGACACCATATGAGGGTGAAGACATTGCAGCGTCGAGGTCGACGCCTTTTGAAGGGGGGGGAGGATGATGAGGACATCCCTATTACACCACCATTATCTCCTGCTCCTATTGATGATGAAGATGTTGCTGCGAAGAAGTCCAACGAGATTAGGATTGGACCAATTACAAGAGCACGTGCAAAGCTATTGGAACAACAGGTGAACTCACTCTTAATTGAACCTGATGTTTTATTTAATAAGAGCTTTATACTACCTAAGTCTATGCATCTATGTATGATTAGGTTTGTTGATAACACAAGCATTGCACGAGGAGGAGACGCGTCGCAGCGAGATGAGCAAGACTTGAAGATCAAGTGCGCGAGGGAGGAGAGGGAGGCAGGCGCACCCGGAGATCACCAGAACATCAAGTCTACATGAGAGAGAGCACGAGATGGCGCGCTAGGATAGCCTTTGACGCGATGTCTACGAGTCTAAGGCGTGCCACACTCATGGCCTGCGTGCCAAAATAGGCCGAACCCATGTATGGGTCGGTATGTACCAGTTTGAGTCAAACCGAGTCCGTTTGGGCCCAAAACAGGTTGGTTTTGGGCCAGGTCTTTGCCCAGGTCGCCCCGACCCCTTTAAGTACCCCTGGGGCGCCCCCTTGTGTCGTTTAGACTACGTTTATGATGAGGATATTGGCACGCCAGGAAGACCTACGATATGTGATAATTAAGTCTAAGGCTGTGTCATTAATTTACATATATGTTCATGTTATTTCGTAGCTAGGTCACATTGTGGGCCACTTAGGTTTTATTTTATGTTTTGGGTTTGGGCCTGTCCAAGCCCAATAGTTTTCTGGCCGTCTATATAAGGAGGCTGGGCGGCTAGGGTTTGGGGAGGTTGAAAATTATGTAGAACTTTAGTTCAAGTTATCACCGTCCCTCTGGGATCGGCGTGTGTGACGGCGTCTCGGACGTTCGTCTAGTTATCTATCAATAAAGACATGAGAGTTCTTGAATTGTCAAGAGTAATCCTGTGTGCGCGAAGGTCCTTGAATCTGTCAAGGGTTGTCGAGCTGTTGGCGTGTTGATTCAGCGTGAGGTTCGTCGTTCATCGTCGAGTTGCTCGCAGGATTGGCGTTCCCCAATCTTCAGGTCGCGTGTTCCGCTCACGTGATTGGGAGATCTATCAGATCAGGTGGTGCATCGTGAAAGATTGGGCAAACAATCCGTATCATCTTGGTATCAGAGCCCAGATTGATCACGATGCAATTGTTTGTAAAGCGCCGATGGAGTTGGCAAGTTTTTGCATCTCAGCGAGTTGGAGTTCTTGCAGTCAACCGGCGAGTTGATTGTGGTTGTGGCAAGTTCGATCTTGTCTCTCGGAGTAAGGACCAGCGACATATCGATCGATCCAATCTCGACGAGATCGACATCGCTCGTATTTTCTTCCGTGGAGTCCGGGCAGCGCAAGTTTTCTACCAAGGCCAGATCCAATCGAAGCAGATCGCATGCGTGGAATTCAGATTGGATATCAGATATGTTTTGTTCGCACGCGTGAAGTCTGGGAAGGAGAAAAAAAATTTACAGCGATCGGCGCACGCGCCCAGGGACGGAGATCGTCTGTCCTGGAGCGATCGCTCGCCCGCTGATCGGGCGTGACGCCCGCGCCCTGGCGATCTTATCTGGTCGCCCGACGGGTCTGTCCCAGGCATGTGCCAGCCCATTGCCCCGACCAGTTCTGGCCATCATCGCACGTGCCTCGACGTTCGCTCATTCAGTGAGTTTGCATTGGAAAAGTTTCACAGAGGCAATACGTGAGAACCGGTCAGGCAAAGACACAGACAAGGAAAATTCTGAATCATATGTTGTGGTCTTGGTGCGTGGTTCCCAGCTAGTAAAAAAAAGAAAGATTGACACAGATTAGGACATGGATCGGTACAAGTTTGCATCGGTTTGTGTGAAACAAGATTGGTCAGATTGCATTGGTGCTGCACTGCTGCATCTTCTTTCGTTTGGACAAAAAGAAAAGATCATTGATCTTATTTTTCCTCCGCGTGTTGGAAAGGAAAAATGGCAAAGCAACATGCAGATTTTGTGCAGAACAGATTTGGGTTGCATCTACGTGCTGACTTTGTAAGTTCGGCACAATTTTGTTCAGATTGTGTACCGCTTTTGTGGTGCAGAATTGTATTACAGAAAAAGAGACACTGGTTTTAGCTCCAAAGAGGTTGCAGATTCAGTATATTTGGATCCTTGGCGTGCAGGAAATTGTCCTGTTTGTTTTGGGTAGTGTGCTCGAATTGCTTCCAAAATTCAGTTTGCATGTATAAGCGTACTCAGCTCATTTGGATCCTTGGCGTGCAAGAATCTGTCTTGTTTGTTATGGGTGATCTGCGAGGTGTGCTTCGACATTGCATTCAAAGAATCATTTGTGTCTCCATCAGATTTGTTGGTTGGTGGCGCCAAATACTATAAGGTGCCAAGGCAAGTCAAGCTAGCCGAGAGGGAGGATGTGGTGTGGCAGGCTGGCAAGACTTGAAGATAGAGAGTGGCGATATTGGTTATTTGCCGCCACGTGCTCGAGAAGACCCTCCGGCGTTGAGGACAACGCCTTTCCAAGAAGGGGAGGATGATGAGGATATTGGCACGCCAGGACGACCTACGATATGTGATAATTAAGTCTAAGGCTGTGTCATTAATTTACATATCTGTTCATGTTATTTCGTAGCTAGGTCACATTGTGGGCCACTTAGGTTTTATTTTATGTTTTGGGTTTGGGCCTGTCCAAGCCCAATAGTTTTCTGGCCGTCTATATAAGGAGGCTGGGCGGCTAGGGTTTGGGGAGGTTGAAAATTATGTAGAACTTTAGTTCAAGTTATCACCGTCCCTCTGGGATCGGCGTGTGTGACGGCGTCTCGGACGTTTGTCTAGTTATCTATCAATAAAGACATGAGAGTTCTTGAATTGTCAAGAGTAATCCTGTGTGCGCGAAGGTCCTTGAATCTGTCAAGGGTTGTCGAGCTGTTGGCGTGTTGATTCAGCGTGAGGTTCGTCGTTCATCGTCGAGTTGCTCGCAGGATTGGCGTTCCCCAATCTTCAGGTCGCGTGTTCCGCTCACGTTATTGGGTGATCTATCAGATCAGGTGGTGCATCGTGAAAGATTGGGCAAACAATCCGTATCAGTTTAGATTACCCCCAAACATCAGAACGAAATTGCTTGTAAGCTTTCCTCTGAAATCATATATTCCTCTGTGTTTCGCTCGGAATATCTACCCCACTCCAAGTTTGTTTCGATCTGGAGTTTTGCTACTGAGAATTCAAGTGTGATCTGCTGTTCCATTGGGAATTAGGAGATTGCAGAACCGCTTCGTGGTCGGCGGCTACGTGCGCATGTGTGTGGTGTCTCGAATATCCATAGGGTTGAAGATCTGTTGCATTGGCAACGGGGGAACAGCCGGAGAGTTCGTGTGCATCTCACAGATTATCTACCAAGTTATCATCCATCTACATCGGCTCACTGAGAAGATCGGGCAACCCCTTATCATCGACCTTTAGAAATTCAAATTTCATGGGCGGGTTCAAAAAGAACAACCAAGTAGCCAACAATCACGCTGAAGAGAATAACTCAACATAGCACACATTTCTTGTTCTGAGAGTTTGACATCGAGGACCCACCCAACAACAGCGTCCATGAACATTATCAACATATATAGCACATATTTTTGTTGTTCAAAAAGGCTGACATCAAGGACCCACCCGACTGCAGTGACTATGAACATTATCTAAATATATATATAGCACACATTTGTTGTTCAGAGAGGCTGACATTGAGGACCCACCCGACAACAACGTCCATCAACATTCTAAACATAGCAGATGTTTCTTGTTCAGAGAGGCTGACATTGAGGTCCCACCAGACTGTAGCGTCCATGAATATTATCAGAGTCAGTGGTTTCGAAAAATAAAAGCAAGTAGCCAGCAATCATGTGGAACAGATAACCGAACAGGGAGGCTGACATCAGGCACCCATGGTCCAGACCATATACTGTTGAATCGAGCAACGTGAGCTAGGTCGCAGGAAAAAAAACAAGTCTGCTAGGGACACTGACATCATGGCCCCACAGCCTAAAAAGGTCGGTCAGAGTCCAAAATTGGAAGTGAAATCAAAAAATCTACATGTACCACGCGCCGAATGACCATCTACGACGATTTTCCCTAATCTGTGGCAGTAGAGGGCCTCCGAAACGAGAAAAAAAGTTTTTCCATCTACCACGAAACCGACCAAAATCGTGGTAGAAGGGGGATCTTCAGCAACGACCGAAAGTGCCAGTCGTGGTAGATGGACACTTTTGTTCTAGTGGATCCAGCAGCTCCGCAACCAAGAGCTTACGAATCAGCACGTGGTTAACTCGTATCTACGCAACTGCATTGCGCCTCTACAGCGATGTTCCCGTCCATTATGGACGGTGATCAGCCAGGTGGAATCCACCGGGCTGCACAACAAAGCCCCGTACACAGGCAACGTCATCACGATCTCCAACCATCTGGTTATGGGGAACCAGGCGACGCTGATGAGGCCAAACGTGATAAGGGGTGGCCCGATCTTCTCAGTGAACAGGTGATGATGATGATGACAACATGGAGATAACTCGTATGTAGCTAACAAACTCGTTGGCTGCTCCTCTATCGCCGTATGCAACAGATCTATAGCCCTATGGATATTCACAACACCACACGCTTGCACAGCAGCCATTCGACTACGATGGTTTGAGAGCTACCAATTCTCAATGGAATGAAAAATCTCACAGCAATTTCAGTAGTAGACCTTCAGAGTGCAACACACATGAAGGGGGTTGACAATCCTTAGCGAAACTCAAGAGGAATATTGAATTTTAGATGAATACTTGAAGCAATTCGGCTGATCTAGGGGTTTTAGTTTTAACGTAGTCTCCGACTTGTAGGGGCTGCCCTCTATTTAGGCGAGGGGGCCAAGGGGACGGCCAGGCTTAGGGCATCAGACAGGGCTGGGCGCCGACTTGGACCTGGTCCCACTCCGACTCAACTCCGGTTCAACTCGATCAATTCGATACAAACTGACCCATAGTGGGTTCAGCCTTATGTGGCTTGCATGCCTATATGGCGCCTTCCTGGTGTCTCTAGGCACAGCAGCAGGGTACTAGTGCGCCTCCTCCTTCATGCTTGGGTGCCTGCCTCCCTCTCCTCCCTCGTGGCCTCTTGCATGAACTCATCTTCTATCACCAAATGTTGCAGCTCTTCTCCTCCTTGCACTATGCCTTCTTCTTCAAACCTGAGTATGCATACGCACCAAGACTTAGGCAGTATAAAGCTCTCATTAATACATACATCAGGTTCAACTTGGAAGATATTCACATGTTGTTCTAGTAGCTTAGCACGAGCTCTAGTGATAGATCCAATCTTGATGTCATCAGCGGGAACCTTCTTTGCAGCAATGGTTTGATCATCATTAAGAGGTGAAGATGGAACAAGTGTAGGGATGTCCTCATCATCTCCCCCCCTTTGAAAAGCATCGACCTTGACGCGGCAAGGTCTTCTCCAACATATGGTGTCAAATCAGCAACATTGAAAGAATTACTGACACCAAACTCATCCGTCGGAAGATCAATCATGTAAGCATTGTCATTTATCTTGGAATTTTTTTGTAAGGTCTTGCACCACGCGGCAGTAGCTTCGAACGCCACATATGTGGGAAACGATCCTTGCGGAAGTGCACCCCCACCAAATCACCAGGCTCAAATAGCACCTCCTTGCGCCACGTGTTCCTTTTGGCAGCAACGTTCTTGCCCATCCTCTCTGTCACTGATACGTCCAAAATGTATCTACTTTCCCGAACACTTTTGCTATTGTTTCTCCTCTAATTTGTGTGTTTTGAATACAACTAACACGGACTGACGCTGTTTTCAGCAGAATTGCTCTGGTGTCTCGTTTTTGTGTAGAAATCCAACTTCCAGTAAAAATTCGGGAAAAATCATATTTCACTAGAAGACCCACGGAGCCAGAAGACGGGAGGGTGAGGAGGCCTGAGGGCCCCTCGCACACTAGTGGCGCGGCCCAGCCCTGGCCGTGCCACCCTGGCGTGAGGAGGCCCCAGCCATCCTCTCGGCCTCCCCTCTCGCCTACATATACCCTCTGACGACATAATATCGGGGAGACGGTGTTTTTCCCAGATAGACTTCCGCTGCGCCGCCGCCATCAGAAACCGCGATTCGGAACCAGAAACTCCGTTCTGGCACCCTGTCGGGACGGGGATTCGGAGGAGATCTTCATCACCATCACCACCGACGCTCCTCCATCGACCATCCATGACTCCCCCATCCATGTGTGAGTAATTCCCCCGCTATAGGTGAGGGGATGGTAGGGATTGGATGAGATTGTTCATGTAATTTGATATGAGATTGTTAGGGCATAGTGCCTAGTATCTTTATTTCGTGCCTATGACATTGTTGCAACTTGTTGTGCTTAATGCTTGTCACTTTGGGCCCGAGTGCCATGATTTCAGATCTGAACATGTTATTATTTATATGATGATACTTGTTGTTTATGGTCTTACCTACAAGTTGTATACACATATTGTTGTCTAGAACCCGAGGCCCCAAAGTGACAGAAATTGGGATAACCGGAGGGGATGGCTATGATGTGAGGATCACATGTGTTCACCGAGTGCTAATGCTTTGCTCCGGTACTCTATTAAAAGGAGTACCTTAATTACCAGTAGTTTCCCTTGAGGCCCTGCTGCAACAGGCTGGTAGGACAAAAGATGTCGTGCAAGTTTCTCCTTGTGAGCACGTACGACTATATACGGAACACATGCCTATGATTGTTTGTACTAGGATGCTTTATCTTATTTATCTGCAATGCCCATGTCTCATTGATTTCATGAATTATCTTATCCATGCAACGCCCGTAATCCATCCCTATGCCTACGGTATTTGTTCCTACTGTTTACTACTGTTACTATTACCGCTGCTATTTTACTACTGCTGTTACTGTTTCACTACTGTCACCGCTATAAAACTGTTGTTACTGATAAACCATTGCGAGCAAGACTGTTTCCAGGTGCAGCTGAATTGACAACTCATATGTTAAGGCTTACATATATTCTTTGGCTCCCCTTGTGTCGAATCAATAAATTTGGGTAATACTTCCCTCGAAGACTGTTGCGATCCCCTATACTTGTGGGTCATCAAGACTATTTTCTGGCGCCATTGCCGGGGAGCATAGCTTTATTTGTAAGTTCACTTGGTATTCATATTGTTCGCTGCAATCCTTTCATCATGGGTAAACCTCGTGATGGAAAAGTTCCTATATTGCCATCCACTACAAGAAGAGGTACGACTCTCAACACCTCTGTTGCTCTTGATTCACCATCTGTTATGAGTAAGTTGCTTACACCACCACACCCACACGCTACTGCTACTACTTCTGCTAAGATTGGAAATGCCACTGATAATTTAGATGATGCTTCTACTGTGCTTGATGAGAGTGGTTCACTAGGTTCCTTTTTAGATGCTACTATTGCTAGAGCTAAGTTGGGAAACACCACTGTTACACCTGTTAGTTCACCTGAGTCTAGGGAATGTTCTAGTGATGATTATGATGATGATGCTTATATTGAGCTTAATGATGATTTTATTGCTGAAGCACGTGCTGCTCGTAATGCTGGTAATGTTAAAGAACTTCTTGCAAGACGTTCTGTTAGATATAATTTGTCTCCTGATCCTAAGTTTGCTGCTTCTCCCATAAATATTAGAGACAAGGATTATGATTTCTCTTTGGATTTATCTTACATATCTATTGTTGAGAAAACTCCTTTTTGTGGTACTAAAGATGAGAGTGCTGTGGGGCACATGAATGAGCTTTCTACTTTGAGTAATTTGTTTTCTGATGATATTAAGCTCCGCACTTACTTTGTTGCTAAGATTTTTCCTTTCTCGTTAAAAGATGCAGCTAAAACTTGGTTTAATAGCTTGTCTCCTGGATCTCTTACTACTCCTATTGCTTTGGTTAATGCTTTCTTTCAGAAATATTTTCCTGCTAGTGCTCAACACGCTGCTGTGCAGAAAATCTTTGATTTTGAACAGGGAAAAGGAGAGATATTGCCTGAATCTTGGACAAGGTTTTGTTCTTTAATTAGAGCTCTGCCTAAAGAACCATTGCCTAAAAATGAACTTCTTGATATATTTTATAATGGACTAACGGATGAATCTAAGTCATATTTGGATAGTTGTGCTGGTTGTGTTTTCAGGGAAAGAACTCCGGCTGATGCTGAAGAATTAATGGCTAAAATAAGCTGGAATCATGATGATTGGACTTTAGTTGAGCCAACACCAGCACCAACCCCTGCGCTATCTACAGAGCCTACGCCGAAGAAGAGAGGAATGATTGAATTAAATGATGAAGTTATGAAAGAAGCTAAGAAATCTCTTAAGGAAAAAGGTATTAAGGCCGAAGATGTGAAGAATTTACCTCCTATAGAAGAATTATGATACAGATCAACGTGATCCGAAGGGGGTTTGGCCCAATCTTTCACGGCGATCAAACGAACAGCAAGATAGCGAAAGAGAACTCAATCTGAAATAGATCAAACTGATCTCTCTTCAATTCCTCGCGCTGAAACTGACCGGAATCAACTCCCACGCATGGCATAACATCAGATCTCGAAGATCAGCAATCAAACACACCGATATGCGCCCCCAAACATTGGGACTTTTCTGGTCTCTCTCTTAGCTCGAAAATACAAGTCTATTCCATACAAGGCGGCTGCCATAACCCTATATGGGTGACTCTGAACGCTACCTTGGCTGGGCTAGGCCCCATACCAAACTAAAAGCCCAAATGGCCAAAACACACTTGATTTTGGACAGGCCCAAAACCATCACACACAAATAAAACCAAACTGAAATAAAAACATGACGCGAACTTAATTAAAATAGAACACCTAAATATCTTTCGCTGCAGCGCCTCGGCGAACATGAAACCCCATTGGAGGTGTACGAAAGTTGGGCTTCACATCATCTTGTGGAGGCACTTCAAAGCAGAATTGTCCAAGCTTCAGAACATAAGGAGGTGGTAAAATAGTAGGAGTAGTAGCTATGCTCCCCTTATCATCCCCCCCAACTTGAAAGGAAACCGTCCTCGGTTTCGCCTGAATGTGTTGGACCTTTTTCTGAGCAGCAATCACGTCCACTTTGATATCCTTATCGAGCATAGGCTGCAACACATGTCGCTTCCCCTTATGCCACAAGGAATAAACATTGGACCTGCCTTCATGAGTGGAACGCCTATCAAATTGCCACGGGCGTCCTAGCAGCACATGACATGCATCCATAGGCAAAACATCACAGACCACTGTGTCCTCATAATTACCTACTAAAAATTTCAGGCGCACCTTATGTGTGACCTTCAGCTTCCCTGAATTATACAACCACTCAACACAATGTGGCTGCGGGTGCTTCCATGTAGGCAATGATAGAGAATCCACCAAACTCTTGCTAACAATATTTGTGTAGCTGCCACCATCAATAATCAGTTTGCAAGTGGTGTCCTTGACGATGCATTGGGTCTGAAATATATTCCAGCGCTGCCCTTGGTCGTGAATGCGATCTTCTGGTACGCGTTGCACCATTAGATTTTTTAAATTTGCAGCAAGTTCATACCCATCCACGAGCACTTCAGAATTTTCCTCAGATTCCTCACTTGATGACGCATCAGCTTTCTCATCATCACTAGCAGAAACATAGCCATCATGTGTGAGCATCACCCTTTTTCTATTAGGGCAATCACGCTTCATGTGTCCTCGTCCACCACAAGTAAAACACTCGATGTTTGCTGTGGATCGCGCAGATGCAGTTTTGGACACCCCAGATTTGGGTGCCACGCTATGAGAAACACTATTAGAGCGTGTAGAAGGTGTCGTCTGAACACTAGGACCAGCAGCCTCGGTATGAGAACGAGGCCATGATTTTGTAGGTGTGGCAGCTTGGCGTCGTTTGATTTGTTGCTCCGCACGCTCAGCTTGGTGCACAAGATCCTGAAGATCATGATAGTAAACCATCTCCACACGATCACGCACCTCAAAATTCAGTCCATTCAAAAACCGAGACATCGTGGCCTCTGTATCCTCCCTTGTTCCTGTACGTATCATCAACAACTCCATCTCTTTATAATACTCATCCACAGATTTAGTACCTTGAGTGAGCTGCTGCAACTTATTATACATGTCTCTCTTGTAGTGTTCAGGAACAAAGCGATGTCGCATAAGATCTTTCATACCGGTCCATGATGTTGGGCGAGTACGCATACGCAGAATTTGATTCCACCAAATCAGCACATAACCGGTGAATTCAACAGCAGCAAGTTGAAGTCTCTTCTCCTCGGTGTAATAATGAGTAGCAAAAATCTGATCCATGCGCATCTCCCACTCCAAATAATCATCAGGGTCGTGGTCACCGGAAAAAGGAGGTATGGACAATTTGATGCGTCCAAGACCACCATCATCAAGTGGAACACGACCAGCATGGCCAATACGGTCACGATCATGTGGCTGTACACGATGAGCACCTGCAGGACGAGCAGCAAACTGTCGTTGTTGTGGTGCATAATCAGCGTCATCGGCAAGATCTCCTTCATAAGCGGGTGCCACAGGTCGATGATCATGAATTTCAGCAGGGCGGCGTGGAACCACGTCGCGAGGTTGTGCAGCAAGAGGGGGCTGCACAGGTGCACGGGCGGTAGCATCACCCATTGCATCAATCCGGGTAGCTAGCTGTGCAATCTGTGTTGCCAATGCGGCATGACTCCGAAGAATAAAGTCGCACGTGCTATCGAAACCAGCCCGAATATTAGGAGCCAAATCTGCAGCAAAAACCGGTGGAACAAGTTCCTCTTTCTTCTCTCCAGCAGCGACGGAATTCTCTCCGTCAATAGAGTTCACCATGGTGTGGAAACAAAAATAGCAGAAACAAATTCAGAGAAAACTGGCGATTGGCAGAAAATTGAGCTGAAACGGGGACTGAATTGAGCTGGAAGCCAGACTAGTGACGCCTGGCGCCTTACCCCAGATAGGCTCTGCGCCCAGGCGAGGGCGGGCGGTTGTCTTCGTCCACGACCGAGCGCTGGCGGCCGGATCGAGCGTTGGCGCGTGTCTTCGTCCGGCCGGATCGAGCGCTGGCGGCCAGGTGGTTGGCAGATGGGCCGGCCCAACAGGCAAAGAGATCAGGCGCTGGGAACACGCGGGCGAGCGAGGCGCGTGGGCGAGGCGAGCGACGCCCGACCCCAGACGGTCTCCGTCCTGGGGCGAGCGGATTGCTAGCTCACCTTTTTTTTTGATCTTTGATCGATCCGATTGTGGAACTCCTCTACTGGCTGGACTCTCCCGATCGGATCTGAGATTGGAATTCAATCAGGAAAGAACTCAGGTCCAACGTGAAAGCAACAAAGAAAACTTTAGCACCACGCTCACGCCCGTAATCAAACTGTGTACTGCTTGGACTCCAATCTCGACTTGGCTGCCAACAAAGAAAACCAACGATAGATGGAACTCGTCGATCTTCAATCTTTGAACAAAAACCAACAGATCGACAACCTCAGCAGATAAAAACTCAGCAGAACAAATCGATCTCAACAGCAAATTCCGCCGTGATAAACCCGACGAATCTGATACCAAGATGATACGGATCAACGTGATCCGAAGGGGGTTTGGCCCAATCTTTCACGGCGATCAAACGAACAGCAAGATAGCGAAAGAGAACTCAATCTGAAATAGATCAAACTGATCTCTCTTCAATTCCTCGCGCTGAAACTGACCGGAATCAACTCCCACGCATGGCATAACATCAGATCTCGAAGATCAGCAATCAAACACACCGATATGCGCCCCCAAACATTGGGACTTTTCTGGTCTCTCTCTTAGCTCGAAAATACAAGTCTGTTCCATACAAGGCGGCTGCCATAACCCTATATGGGTGACTCTGAACGCTAGCTTGGCTGGGCTAGGCCCCATACCAAACTAAAAGCCCAAATGGCCAAAACACACTTGATTTTGGACAGGCCCAAAATCATCACACACAAATAAAACCAAACTGAAATAAAAACATGACGCGAACTTAATTAAAATAGAACACCTAAATATCTTTCGCTGCAGCGCCTCGGCGAACATGAAACCCCATTGGAGGTGTACGAAAGTTGGGCTTCACATCATCTTGTGGAGGCACTTCAAAGCAGAATTGTCCAAGCTTCAGAACATAAGGAGGTGGTAAAATAGTAGGAGTAGTAGCTATGCTCCCCTTATCAAATTATGTAAGCCAATCCCTCACTCATCCACTATTGAGGTACACTCTCTCCAACGCTTTGATGAAAGAGATATTCCTTATACTAAACCTCCAGATCAATGCTTAGATGAATTTGATAATTTTATTGTTAAGCAAGAAAATTTTAATAGAATGGTGCATAATTATTTGTTGGAGAATTCTAGAGCTATTAACAAGTTGCAGGATATTGTGGAGAGAACCGCCAATGATGTGAAGATACTTGTTAAACATTTTCAAATGGTTCAAACACAAATTGATCAGCTCACCAAGGTGCAAAAAGACTTGCTAGTTAATGCCGCAAGAGAGAAGCAAGCATGTGAAATACGCACAAGAAGTGGCGCTGCTACTCAAGATCCATTATATCCTGAAGGACATCCTAAGAGGGTCGAGCAAGATTCTCAACGCACTTCAAATGAAGATATTCCTTCCAAGAAGAAGAAGAAGAAGCATAAAACAACCACAGAATCATCTAATGCAGGTAAAGATCCTAACAGTGTTTCTATTTCTGATGCTGAAACTGAACCAGGAGATGCTTCCGATAAAGAAGAAGTTGAAGAGGAACCGGAAAAGAGTGATAAAAATGCAAAGTACACCAAAGAAGACTTCATTGCCAACAAGCATGGTAAAGAGAGAGAACCTTGGGTACAGAAACCAATGCCTTTTCCTGGTAGGAAACACAAGTCCAAGGAAGAAGAACACTACAACAGGTTTTGTGAATGGATGAGACCTTTATTTTTGCAAATTCCTTTGACTGATGCTATTAGAATGCCTCCTTATGCAAAATATATGAAAGATATTGTCACTAACAAAAGGAAAATTCCTAATGAGGAAATTTCCACCTGACTTGCTAATTATTCTTTTGATGGTAAAGTTCCAGAGAAGCTTGGAGATCCAGGTATACCAACTATTCCTTGCTCCATTAAAAATAACTATGTTAGAACTGCTTTATGTGATTTAGGAGCTGGAGTTAGTGTCATGCCTTTTTCTCTTTATAAGAGACTTGATCTAGAAAAATTGGTATCAACTGATATATCTTTGCAGATGGCTGATAAGTCTACTACTATTCCTATTGGTATATGTGAAAATGTTCCTGTTCAAGTTGCTAATAGTTGTTTAATATTAACTGATTTTGTTGTGTTGGAAATGCCTGAAGATGATAATATGTCTATTATTCTTGGGAGACCTTTTCTAAACACTGCAAGTGCTGTTATTAATTGCAATCAAGGAAAAGTCACTTTTTATGTTAATGACAAAGAGTATACGGTTTATTTTCCCAAGAAAATTGATAGGAAGAGTGCTCTAAATTCAATCAAGCATGTTGAGACCATCAAAGTTGGTCAAATTATTTGTTCAGAGCGAAAGCCCAAGGAAGACTATAAAATTGTTATGGTTGGGACTATACCTATCAAAGTTGAGGTAACATAAGCATTAAGTGAAGTGCAAAGTTTTGCCTCATATAAAGTTAGTTTGGGAACAAGACTTGATCAACCTTGTTAACAAAGTGATTTTATATGAACGAAACTTCGTTTTCACCTCATCCACTCCACCTCACTTGTATTTACTTTTATCAAAATTTTATTCCTTCAGTTTAGTTGCATGATTAAGAGTATCTCAGAGCTGCTGCATGCTTGGTTTTGATTTGCTTGAAATCTTTTCATCTTCGTTTTTCTGAATTTTTATCGATATGCCAATTTCTGAAAAATCCTCGAAAATAAAGTTTCTCGAAAAATTCCAGAAAATTCTTTATAAATTTTTATGTCAAAAATGGGGCAGAGAGATACCTGGGAGGCACCAGGAGGGGCTGCCACGCCACCTCACACATAGGTGGCGCGGCCCAGCCCTGGCCGCGCCACCCAGGTGTGAGAGGGCCCCACCTGGCCCCTCACTTATCTCTTCCTCCCCTGCTCTTTCTCTCTCCCGAAACAACGACACACCCAGCTCAAACCCGAGTTCTTGCTGTTCTTCACCTGGATTTTTTGATCTCCTTGCTCAGCCCAACATTTCTGCTGAAATTTGGAGCATTTGTTCTCCGGTATGTGACTCCTCCACTTGTCCAAGTAGAATTTCTTTTGGTGAAGTATTTCTTGAGTATTTTAGCTTTGTAGGTGACATGATAAATGAGTATGCATGCTTGTTCTATTGCTTAGAATTGTTATTTTTATGCATGATAGCTCTCTAGTAACCCACTATAGTAGTTTCCTACATTTGCTTGTCTCAAAATCATATTTTATGAGGTTTGTTAAAAATTTCAGAAATGGAGGAGAATGCTTATCAACTCTCTCAACATGAACTAGAAGTGCATGAAGTTATGAAAGTTCACCGTGAAGAGAAGGTCTTCCCCTCACATTATCCATGCTCAGCGTTCATGAATGCTGCTGGAATTCTGCAGGATTTTCAAACCTTACTCTCTAATGCAGGATTAGAGCATTTTGTTGAGGGTGAACCTCCCCAATATGTTAAACTAACAATGTCTGTGGTGCAGGATTTCAGATTTAGTTGGTTCACTTCTAACCCCATGGTTCATTATAAAATTTATAACAAATCTGTGGACTTGCCTCTTGATGTTTTCTGTACAGCTATTAGAGTACCACAGTGGGGATCGCTTGAGAAGATAAGGGGACAACCTAGGCCATTGTTAGAACTATACGAGGAGATTTGTCAAGGGAGGAGCTTCACAGGAGAGGGTGATAAAACTCATAATATTCATTTCCCATCCATTCGATATTTTGCCTTCTTTATTACCAAATGTGTTCTTGCTAGGAAGTCTGCAAGTAAATTATCTCTCCATGATCTAGCTTTTATTGCTGCTGCTTTGAGGCGTGATAGGACTTACCATTTGGGTGCCTTAATAGCTTTCCGTCTTGATATTAATCGTGAGAAAGGGGGAATCTGTGGAGGACTTATAGCTTCACGCCTGTTAGCTTTTCATGGTGTAGTACCTCATTTTCTAGATCTGCAGTTCCCCGAGGAGAAACTTGATCTTAATTCTATGATTCATCATAAGTTTATTTCTCCTCCTGCTAGTTTGATTAACTTAACATTTGAGCTAACCTTTTTCAAGAAGACTACCTGGAGGGTAGTAAAGACTGATCGATCAGTCCGTTTGCCTGCACCTCTTTTGTTTAACCTTGATCGCAGGAATGGATGGTCGCTTACGGAAGATGAGCTTGATGCGTACGTAGAGGAGCACCCTCCACCTGTGCACGATGAGGAGGGCGCCGAGGAGTCGGGTCAGCCCTCCAACATTACGAATTTCCCATATGAGCAACCTTATTATGATTATGCGCCATCAGCTTCATCTTCACGAGAGCCGGGGTACGATTACATCTATGATGACCCACCAGCCTGGGGCAGCTATCAGAATGGAAATTGATCTCCACTTAGGCCAAAAGCCTAAGCTTGGGGGGAGGTACGCCGACGATTCACTCATCTACATATCATATTTTGTCGGTCCTTTGTATATCCATGTTTTGCTTCCTCTAGTGTTCTCGTTTTTATTTCCACTTTTCCAAAACACAAAAAGACCAAAAATATTTCCGTTGTTTCTCTCTATTTGGTTCTTTTAAGTTTGCTACCTTTGGTTTGATTTACTTGCTATTTTCGGTTTGCTATTTGAAAAATCCAAAAATATTTTGCTTTGTTTGCTATTTCCTTCTGCTTTTGTTTCAAAAATCGAAAACCCCAAAAATATTTGTTGTTCTTCTTCGGTTTTGTAAAGTTTGTTGCAGAATTCAGTCTCCCGTTACTCCATTGGATCTTGGTATTCACTTTATATTATTCAAGCCACACAAGTGAAGAGCAATGATGACGACATACGACAATCCGAGATGTGGTAAGAGGCTGGTATGAACTCTATTTGTTTTCATTTTTGTACATATACTCATCTATGTGGACATGCTTAGTCGGTTCATGTAAGGTATATGTTATCAAATGGATGCTTTGTAGTTCTTGCTTTCTTATGATCAGTTTCAATTTACTAATAGTCTGTAGCATGTCATGTAGACGCTTGCATGCATTGTTTTATTCATAATATGGTATGTTATTATGGTATCCACCTCTGAAAGTTTCATTTGAATCGACTTGGCACATGCTCAAGCATGCATATGACTGAACAAAAAGTCAATTAAGCCTCGATGATCTAAATTGCCTCAAAGTTTTTGTATCATTTTTGTGCCTATATTAATTTTGTTTTGTCGCAAGCATGATTATGATAGTTATTGCTCTCTCGATTGTCGCTTCCCGGTCTTTTGCTAGCCTTCACTTGTATTGAGTATGAGCTCTACTCGTGCATCCAATTACCAAAAACCAAGTCTTCCAAAGAGTCCACTATAAATTCCTATGCATGGTATTTGTAAGCCATTCCAAGTAAATTTTCATGTGCTACCTTTCAAAACTTTCAACTACTTCTCATTTTGTGCCACTGTTTTTAGCTCATGGGGACGTAGTGGTCGGAATTGCTATCTTCCATATTAAATTAAGTACCCCTCGACTAGGCAGCTTCATCTGCTCATCATTAATTTGCATGAGAGCTGGTCAGACCATTATAATCTAATCCTAAAAGAAAGAAAAAAGGCACTCTTCCAAGGAATGTGAAAGTTGGTGGGCACCCGATGGAGTCGGTTAGCCATGATTTGCGAAAGGAAAAAAAGGTGGGGAGGAGTGCCAAAGCTTTATAAAAGAGCACCAATGTGCCAAATTTCAAAGAACTCGGAACCGCTCTCACTTGTTTATTATGGAAGATAGCAAGTCCCCATTGCTAGTCGCTGACATAGAACAACCACCTCTCAAAATAAATTTTTATCTCTATTTTACAAATGAAAAGCTCTAGCACATGTTAAATCCCTGCTTCCCTCTGCGAAGGGCCATTCATTTACTTTTATGTTGAGTCATCATCTTCTAGCTTTAAAGCACGTCTTGAGAGCATAGCTGTTATTCTTAGTGTAATGTGCTTGTCCCAGAACACGGTTAATTGTGGTATAACTTTGATGCTTATATCTTTGATATTTCTACTTCTAGTCTTCTCTTGAACTTCAGAGGTGCCTCGGCATTTAAGTTTTGCTCTACAAATAAAGGCAAGCAGGATACCACTCTTTCATATCATTTATGCATATTACAATCTTGCTAGCTTCTTATGTACATGTTACTTGTTATTAGTGCATTGGCACTCTTTCATAGCTTGCTTGACTATGAGGTGACATTAGTTGCATATTTCTTATTATGAATTGCCTGAGTACTTGATCACATAGTTAGTATATATACATCATATGAGCAAATGTGTTCGTGAAAGTTTCTTTTATCGCTCTCAGTTGTTAACTGAATTGCTTGAGGACAAGCAAATAGCTAAGCTTGGGGGGAGTTGATACATCCAAAACGTATCTACTTTCCCGAACACTTTTGCTATTGTTTCTCCTCTAATTTGTGTGTTTTGAATACAACTAACACGGACTGACGCTGTTTTCAGCAGAATTGCTCTGGTGTCTCGTTTTTGTGCAGAAATCCAACTTCCAGTAAAAATTCGGGAAAAATCATGAAAAATCATATTTCACCAGAAGACCCACGGAGCCAGAAGATAGGAGGGTGAGGAGGCCTGAGGGCCCCTCACACACTGGTGGCGCGGCCCAGCCCTGGCCGCGCCACCCTGGCGTGAGGAGGCCCCAGCCATACTCTCGGCCTCCCCTCTCGCCTACATATACCCTCTGACGACATAATATCGGGGAAACGGTGTTTTTACCAGATAGACTTCCGCTGCGCCGCCGCCATCAGAAACCGCGATTCGGAACCAGAAACTCCGTTCTGGCACCCTGCCGGGACGGGGATTCGGAGATCTTCATCACCATCACCACCGACGCTCCTCCATCGACCATCCATGACTCCCCCATCCATGTGTGAGTAATTCCCCCGCTGTAGGTGAGGGGATGATAGGGATTGGATGAGATTGTTCATGTAATTTGATATGAGATTGTTAGGGCATAGTGCCTAGTATCTTTATTTAGTGCCTATGACATTGTTGCAACTTGTTGTGCTTAATGCTTGTCACTTTGGGCCCGATTGCCATGATTTCAGATCTGAACATGTTATTATTTCTATGATGATACTTGTTGTTGATGGTCTTACCTACAAGTTGTATACAAATATTGTTGTCCAGAACCCGAGGCCCCAAAGTGACAGAAATTAGGATAACCGGAGGGGATGGCTATGATGTGAGGATCACATGTGTTCACCGAGTGCTAATGCTTTGCTCCGGTACTCTATTAAAAGGAGTACCTTAATTACCAGTAGTTTCCCTTGAGGCCCTGCTGCAACAGGCTGGTAGGACAAAAGATGTCGTGCAAGTTTCTCCTTGTGAGCACGTACGACTATATACGGAACACATGCCTATGATTGTTTGTACTAGGATGCTTTATCTTATTTATCTGCAATGCCCATGTCTCATTGATTTCATGAATTATCTTATCCATGCAACGCCCGTAATCCATCCCTATGCCTACAGTATTTGTTCCTACTGTTTACTACTGTTACTATTACCGCTGCTATTTTACTACTAATGTTACTATTTCACTACTGTCACCGCTATAAAACTGTTGTTACTGATAAACCATTGCGAGCAAGACTGTTTTCAGGTGCAGCTGAATTGACAACTCATCTGAGGCTTACATATATTCTTTGGCTCCCCTTGTGTCGAATCAATAAATTTGGGTAATACTTCCCTCGAAGACTGTTGCGATCCCCTATACTTGTGGGTCATCAGTCACCTCCTTGGTCTTCGTGTGGATCTTCCATACATAATCAGCATGCTTGGATGCCTCCATGTTGGTGCGCTGATGCAATGGATGTGGTAGCAAATCAAGCGGCGTAATGGGTTTAAAACCATACAGCACCTCAAATGGGCACAGCTGCGTCGTAGAATGCATCACACTGTTGTACGCGAACTCAACATGGGGCAAGCACTCCGCCCACTCGTGCAGATTCTTCTTAATCATCAATCTCAATAGCACCGATAATGTCCTGTTCACCACCTCCATCTGACCATCCATTTGGGGATGACATGTTGATACGTCCAAAACGTATCTACTTTCCCGAACCCTTTTGCTATTGTTTCTCCTCTAATTTGTGTGTTTTGAATACAACTAACACAGACTAAGGCTGTTTTTAGCAGAATTGCCCTGGTGTCTCGTTTTTGTGCATAAATCTGACTTTCAGGAAAAATCCCAGAAAATACCGCAAAGTTCCTATTTTACCAGAAGACACACGGAGCCAGAATACGAGACGGAGCGGAGGGTGGTGTGGGCCAGGCCAGGCCGCGCCAGGGGGTGGTGTGGCCGCCTCGGCCATCGCCTCGACCCCTCCTTTCGCCTACATATTGCCTCTGACCTGAAAACATCTGGGGGTTTGACGTTTTCCTAGATAGAGTTCCGCTGCGCCGCCACCACCAAAAATCGCGATTCGGAACTAGAAACTCCGTTCTGGCACCCTGCCGGGACGGGGATTTGGAGGAGATCATTGCCATCATCATCACTGACGTCTCTCCATCAACCATCCATGATTCCCCCATCCATGTGTGAGTAATTCCCGCTGTAGGCCGAAGGGGATGGTAGGGATTGGATGAGATCATTCATGTAATTGCTATGAGATTGTTAGGGCATGGTGCCTAGTATCCATTGTTAGTGCTTTTGACATTGTTGCAACTTGTTGTGCTTAATGCTTGTCACTTTGGGCCCGAGTGCCATGATCTCAGATCTAAACATGTTATTGTTTCATGAAGATAATTATTATTTGTGATCTTACCTGCAAGTTGTATACACACATCATTGTTCGGAACCCGAGGCCCCAAAGTGACAATAACTGGGATAACCGGAGGGGATGGCTGTGATGTGAGGATCACATGTGTTCACGGAGTGTTAATGCTTTGCTCTGGTGCTCTATTAAAAGGAGTACCTTAATTACCAGTCGTTTCCCTTGAGGCCCCGCTGCAAATGGGCTGGTAGGACAAAAGATGTCGTGCAAGTTTCTCATTGCGAGCACGTATGACTATATACGGAACACATGCCTATGGTTACTTAGTACTAGGATGCTTTATCTTTATTTATCTGCAATTGCCCATGTCTTGATTATTACATGAATTATCTTATCCATGCAATGCCCGTTCATCCATCCCTATGCCTACAGTATTAAATCCTACTGTTTACTATTGATACCGCTACTGTCTTTATTTTACTATTACTGCTACTATTTTACTACTGCCACCACTATAAAACTGTTGCTACTGAGAAACTGCTGCGAGCAAGTCTGTTTCCAGGTTCAGCTAAATTGATAACTCATCCGTTAAGGCTTATAAATATTCTTTGGCTCCCCTTGCATCGAATCAATAAATTTGGGTTTTACTTCCCTCGAAGACTGTTGCGATCCCCTATACTTGTGGGTCATCAAGACTATTTTCTAGCGCCGTTGCCGGGGAGCATAGCTTTATTTGTAAGTTCACTTGAAATTGATATTCTTCACTGCAATCCATTCATCTTGGGTAAACCTCGTGATGGAAAAGTTCCTATATTGCCATCCACTACAAGAAGAGGTACAACTCTGAACACCGCTCTTGATTCACCATTTGTGATGAGTAAGTTGATACACCACCACATGCACATGCTACTACTTCTGCTGAGTTTGAAAATGCTTCTGATAATTTTGATGATGCTTCTACTGTGCTTGATGAGAGTGGTTCGTTAGGTTCCTTCCTAGATGCTACAATTGCTAGGACTAAACAAATGGGAAACACTGTTACACCTGTTAGTTCACCTGAGTCTAGAGAATGTCTTAGTGACGATCTTGAGGAAGTTTATATTGAACTCAATGATGAGTTTATGGATGAATTTCATGCTACTAGCGATGCTAGTGCTATCAGAGATCTTCTTGCAATACACACTGTTAGATATAAGTTGTCTCCTGATGCTAAGTTTGCTACATCTCCCATAGACATTAGAGATAAGGATTATGATTTCTCTTTAGATTTATCTTACATATCTATTTTTGAGAAAGAACCTTTTTGTGGTATTGAAAATGAAAGTGCTATGGGACATATGAATGAGCTCTATGCTTTGAGTAACTTATTTTCTGATGATTTAAGTTGTGCACTTACTTTGTCGCTAAATTTTTCCCTTTCTCATTGAAAGGTGAAGCCAAAACTTGGTTTAATAATCTGTCTCCTGGATCTATTGATAGTCCTATTGGTTTGGTTAATGCTTTCTTTCAGAAATATTTTTCTGCTAGTGCTCAACATGCTGTTTTGCAGAAAATCTTCGACTTTGAGCACGTAAAAGGAGAGAAATTGCCTGAATCATGGGCAAGGTTTTGTTCTTTAATTAGAGCACTGCCTGGACAACCATTACCTAAAAATGTACTCCTTGATATATTTTATAATGGACTAACTGTTGAATCTAGGCATGCCTGGATAGTTGTGCTAGTTGTGTTTTCAGGAAAAGAACTCCTGCTGAAGCTGAAGAATTAATGGCTAAAATAAGCCAGAATTAAGATGATTGGAATATATCTGAGCCAACCCCGACGCCAACACCAAAGAATAGAGGAATGATTGAATTAAATGATGAAGTGATGAGAGAAGCCAAGAAATCTCTTAAGGAGAAGGGTATTAAATCTGAAGATGTGAACAATCTACCACCTATAGAAGAATTATGTAAGCCAATCCCTCGCTCCACCACTATTGAGGTACACTCTCTTTGAAAGGATAGAGAGGGTAACCTAGATGGGGTGAATAGGTTCTACAAAATTTTCTTGATTATTTTGCAATTTTAGGCTTGTGCAGATAAATAAATTGGCGTAATGCAAACTAGGTGCATCAACCTAAATGATGAAATAAATATAAATCTTCAAGCTCAAAGGCTATCACAAAGTAAATAAATGGATAGAAGTAACCGAAGCATGCGGAGACGATGATGTATCCCGATGTTCACTTCCTTGAGGGTAAGCTAGTCACCGTTGGAGAGGTGCGGGTTACCACAAAGGACCCCCGACACCACGAAGGCACACCTTCTTCTCCGTGAGCTTCTTCCACAAAGTAGAAGCTCGATCCACTATGTGGAGACCTTGGGGAGGCCTCTAATCACGTACAAACTTCTGGACAATCACAAGTTGATTGCTCCTGGCGACCGCTACCACCTAAGAGTCCTTAACCTCCAAGAGTAACAAGATCGAAGCAAGAACTTGACACAAGGCTCAAATCATGAATTTGATCAGTGAAAAGAGAGAGGAGGAATGGATCTTTAGTTTGTGTGGATCCTCTCTCAAAATCAATCACTCACACTCCAACAATCGATGTGTATGATGTGTGGGAGTATGAGAGAGTATGAGGGATGAAGAGCTCAGATCTGGATCTCAAAAGAATGGCCAAAGTTAATTTCCATGAGATATGCCCTTGCCTTTTATAAACAAGGAACTAGCCGTTTTTTGCAGATAAGTGTATGGCCGGTCATACCGGCCATCAGCCCGGTTAGACCGGCCAAGATCTCTGCCAAAGCAAAAACGCTGCTGTGAATGGCTGGTATGACCGGCTGTGAGCCTGGTCATACCGGTTGAGATTTTTGTGTATGACCGGTTACACCGGCCTGTAGCCCGGTATAACTGGACATACATAGACAGCACAAAATTTCGAATTTTATGGAAGGAATTTGGAGTAAAAGGATATGGTATTTTTGTGGAAAAGGATAAAGATGGATTTGAGCCATGAGTCAACTTAAAACTTCGATCCCCTCTTAATAGTGCGGGATCCCTATACTCAAGAACAAAACCGGAAAAAGAAGAACTACCATGTTGCGCTCTTCCGGACTCCGTCTTTGAGTGTTTCAACTCCTTTTTCCTTTTTGCACTGTGATCCGACACCATAAAGAGGAAGAGAGAACTTAATCTGTAGATGAACTTGATTTAAACCTTTAGTTCTCTCTAACCTTGTATTCACCAAATACCAAAATAAAAGATTAAAGGCATAAATGCCCTTACAATCTCCCCCTTTTTGGTAATTGGTGACAACAAGGTTAAAGCTTGCAAGAAAATAATAGAAGGACATAAAAGAGCTCCCCCACAAACATATCACCATTGCAAGCATAAAATGGATAACACCAATAACTCAAATATATAATAGTGCATTAAAGATCCAACACAAGATATCCATCACATAGTCTCATGCAAGAACCAAATAAAGCAAAGTCTCAACACGGTACGGAAAAAAATAAGTTTTACATGCCAAAAGAATCAAAAGAACAACCGAGGCACATAAAGTATAGCCCATAGAGAGACCCGCGAGCAACCTAATATACTACTTCTCCCCCTTGGCAACAAGTACCAAAAAGGGAAAAGAGACTAACGACCACCCAAGAAGATCACGCGGCGCCGGTGTCGTCGTCCTCCTCATCATCCTCATCGGAAAAGAAGTCCTCATATCCAACCTCGGGAAAAGCAAACTCGGGCATGGTGAGAACAGGAGGATCCTCATCATCACTAACTTGGTCATCACCAAGGGCACGGAGACGGTCCTTATACTTCTTGGCACGAGCATGTGCAAATTTGTTGTTAGTCACAACTTCTTGAGCATGAAACTTGCACATGTCGAAAATAGACCGTTGAGCCTTAGCCATGAACTTCTCAAACCGACTCGGTGGTGCCACCACGGGCACGGGAGCCTTCTTCTTTGTGTCAAACCGAGGACACCACTTCTTGTGGGGACTGTCCATATGAATGTCCCGGTAAACTTGTGCTCGATCATGGCTTGAATGAAAGGACCATAAGGAAGGCTACGGTCTTGAGTGAAAGAAGCAAGGCGCATCTCATGGAAGATAAAATCAGCAATATTGAGTTCCTGGTCCAGTTTTGTCATTTCCAATATAAGATCAATAGCAAAGTTCCTCACCGAGATATAGTCGCCACCCTTAGGCACAATAGTCCATGTGAGGCACTTGAAGAGTAAGGCATACTTGGGTATCATGGCGGTGGCGGTACCAAAGGTCTTTGTAGCACACCCAGGTTGGTAGAGAGGTTCAAGTTCTTTTGGGTGCATGGCAACCCCATGGGCAGCATGATCATGAATGCAATATCCTCGTGTCCCATCAAGCTCTAAAAGAGAGGCAAACTCCTCAAAGGTGCAAGAGAGGCGTTTCCCATTAGTCATCCAATGCACGGCCCGTGGTGTCTCCGTGGTAAAGTAGCAAGTGGCATAGAACTGAAGAATGGCCTCCTCATTCCAATCATGACGAAAGGTCAAGATGCACTCTAGGCCTTTAGCATCAATGATGTCTAACACACCTTGCCCAAATTTATCTTCATGCTCGGCAATGTATTGAAGGTCAACACGCTTTTGAGGAGCGCACATATGGCGCCTCGGAGACAAGCAAATGCTCTCATAGATGTATTGTTGCTCAATCTTCCAAAAGCGATGATCAAAGGCGGTCCGTTGGTCCGTCCTACGGGGAACAAGGGAGCGATGGACTTCAATATACTCATCATTGGACATTGTCTTGTAATCGACCACCGAATGCGTCTTATCCTTTTTGGGCACACACCGCACCATCCGCAAACTGGAAGGAGCCTCTAAGTTCTGGACAACCTTCCTAGAGGTGCCTTTGCCACCGGCAAGCTTCACAAAATCCTCATCTCCAACATCCTCTTCCTCTTCCTCAATCTCATCCACACGGGTGGCACCGCGCTTATGCGCGCGAGCCTCTTCTTCATTATCATCGGAACCACGACAAGCACGAGCACCACGAGAGGGCCCCACTCTGATCGGAGGGCCGGCCTTCTTCCTCCCCATGGCAGTGGCAAGGTGCCGAGGACCACTGGGGCGTCCCTGGACGCAGATGTAGAAAGCGAGTGGAGGAGAGGAGGGAGGGTGGCTGGCGGTGAGGAGGGAGGGTGGCCGGCGGTGAGGAGAGAGGGCAGGCGGCAGCGGGTAGCAGCGGAGAGAGGGCATGCGGTGGTGGCGGCAGTTGGGAGGAGGAGGGAGGCGTGGGGGTAAAAGAAACGAGGAAGGGGAGGTCTCCCGTTCGACCCTTGACCTGGAACATGGGAGTGTATGCCCGGTTGTACCGGGGTGGATGCCGGTTATACCGGCTAAAACCACTGTCCGGGCGTGGGATGGCCGATTATACCGGTCTATGACCCGGTATGACCGGCCGGAATTCCTGTCCAGGATGGTATGACCGGCCGAACGCCTAGAGCGCAATCCTGCAAAGAGTTTGACAAGAATAATCGGAGCGAAGCCGGTTATACCGGTAAGAATTGCTGTTTGACAAGGATATGATCGGTACAATGGGGAAGATAGCCGGTATAACCGGCAGATAAAGAAAATGAATCCATGTAGAGACCAGCAAATGTTTGAGGTAAGATTTTAAGGGCTTAGGTTGAGACCTGACTAAGGAGCACACACTTCCATACACATCTCAAAAAATTCAAACAAAGATTCAAATGTGAGATGGTTTGATGGACTAGGGTTTTGAAGATAATTTTATAAATAAGCGAACAATGAATAAACCTAAGAAAATGAGACCATAAGCATGAGAGGCAAAAGGTGGGCGGGGAATTACTCCCCCTATGTGTGAGCACAAATATTATTGAACCGCAAAGAGACGTGCTTGGATTCGTTGACATTGGGTCTTATGATGTAGCACACATGGGTATGCATCATGCCAAGTCGTGGTAAGATGCTAGCCCCACATATGCGGCGCTACTAAGCTAGATAAACAAGTTAAATGCAATAATATGTAATGCGTGCATCAATCCAAGTTTTTAGGATCAAGAATACCGAGTTCTCCTCTCAAAGCAACAAATCGAGCTTCATCCAAAGGTTTCGTAAAAATGTCTGCCAATTGATAATTTGTTCCCACATGAGTGAGAGCAACATCACCCGTTGAGACATGATCACGTAGAAAGTGGTGGCGAATGTCGATATGCTTGGTGCGTGAGTGTTGTACGGGGTTATGGGCGATCTTTATTGCACTTTCATTGTCACATAGAAGAGGCACCGTACCAAGAGACACACCATAGTCTTGCAAGGTTTGCTTCATCCATAACAATTGAGCACAACAAGATGCCGTGGCGATGTATTCAGCTTCGGCGGTGGATTGGGATATGGAGTTTTGTTTCTTGGACGACCAACTCACCAACGGTCGGCCAATAAATTGGCAAGCCCTAGAGGTCAACTTCCGATCAACCTTGTCACCGGCCCAATCAGAATCCGTATAGCCGATGAGTTCAAAGGTTGACCCCTTTGGATACCAAAGCCCAAGAGTTGGAGTGAGAACAAGATACCTTAAAATCCGTTTGACCGCCACAAAGTGGCACTCCTTAGGAGCAGATTGAAAACGAGCACACATTCCTACACTTAACATGATATCCGGCCTAGAAGCGCAAAGATAAAGCAAAGATCCAATCATGGAACGGTATACCTTTTGATCCACGGATTTATCATTTTCTCCAAGGCCTAGTTGCCCATTAGTTGGCATGGGAGTCTTGGCGGTTTTAGTCTTGTCCATCTCGAACTTATTGAGCATGTCCCGTACATACTTTTCTTGGGAGATGAAAGTTCCCTTCTCGAGTTGCTTCACTTGAAATCCTAAGAAAAACTTCAATTCCCCCATCATGGACATCTCAAATTTATCTATCATCAACTTAGCAAAGTCTTTGTTATGTTTGTCGTTAGTGCCACCAAAAATAATATCATCCACATAAATTTGACATATGAATAAATCACCCCCTTTAACCCACTTGGTGAAAAGGGTGGAATCGACCTTCCCCATTTGAAACCCATCCATGAGTAGAAAGTCCCTAAGGTACTCATACCAAGCACAAGGAGCTTGCTTTAGTCCATTGAGTGCCTTATGGAGTCAATACACACGATTTCGGTAAACGGGGTCTTCAAAACCTGGGGGTTGAGGAACATATTCCTCCTCTTTTAAGGGGCCATTAAGAAAAGCACTTTTCTCATCCATTTGATATAACCTGAAATTATGAAAGGGTGCATAAGCAAGTAAGAGGCGGATAGCCTCGAGTCGAGCGACGGGCGCAAAGGTGTCCTCATAATTCATACCTTCTTTTTGGGCAAATCCTTGTGCCACTAACCTTGCTTTATTTCGAATGACGAGTCCATTTTCATCTTGTTTGTTCCTGAAGACCATTTGGTTCCTATGACTTTGATCCTATGATTTCTTGGTCTCTCCACAAGAGACCAAACCTTGTTGCGGGTGAAACACTCTAGCTCTTCTTGCATGGCAATCACCCAATCTGGATCTTGCAAATCTTCATGTACCTTCAAGGGTTCAAATATAGAGACAAAAGCATGAAATTCACTAAACGTACATAGTAAAGCCATTTGTTTTGCTAGTTCTCTACGGGTGATGAGGGCATGACCCCTCAGGTCCACGATATTGGCCTACCCGGTTCCTACCAAGGAAGAAGCCCGCTCGAAGGATACACAAAGCCCGCAAGGCCCAGCACTTCGACTTCGAGTAGAAGACAAAAAATACTTGTAAACCCTAACTGGCTGCATATATAAAGCCACCAAGGGCATCCCCTAGATGGGGCTAATCTCGCATAGATCTCACGCATAGGCTAGTGCACGCCATCTTTTTTGACCATAGCTAGATCCCATATGCGCACCATTGTAACAGCTCCAACTATACAAGCAATACAAGATCAGACAAGCAGGATGTAGGTCTTTACCCTCCGGGGGGCCGAACCTGGGTAAATTCATGTGTACTCCTATTTCTGTCTGAAGCCGTCGAATCCGCCAAGCCCCCACATATGCTCCATGAATCGAAAGCCCTAAACATGGGCATTGCCGGGTTAGAACCTCGTCAACGGGTAAGCACTCCCTTGGAGATATTGCCAAGGATACGATCCACCATGATGTCACTTGATTTGGTTGTAGCCTTCACTTGACAGACTATTCCTTCATGATCAATAAATTCCACTTGAGAGGACCTTTGATCATGATCATCTTCTTGAGCTTGATCTTAAGTGGTAGTAACATTTTGTTCTCCATCTTGATCTTGCTCGTTGGCTTGGGGACTTGATGTTTGTTCTTGTGTATGCGTTTCCTCTTGAGTAATAGGTTCCTCTTGAGTTGACATAGGCTCCACTTGAGTTGAGCTTGAGTCTTCTCCGTTGTTTGCTTGATCTTCATGATGATGGGTCTCACAAGGCAAAATATGCCCAATGCCCATGGTCCTTATGACTTGAGAAGATTCTTCATCACCTACATCACCTAGAAGAACTTGCTCCTCTTGGGAGCCATTATTCTCATCGAAGTCCACGTCACAAGATACTTCAACACGCCTGGTGGACTTGTATTAGTATCTATAGGGTGTGGGATTCGTCCGCATAACCAACAAAAATACCCTCAATAGTTCTAGATATGAATTTACCAAGGTTTTCTTTCTTGTTCTTGACGAAGCACTTGCAACCAAAGACACGGAAATATGAGACGTTAGGCTTGTTCCCCGTGAGAAGCTCATAGGGGGTCTTGTTGTAGATTGGGCGAAGGAAGAGTCTATTTGAAGCATGAACCGCAGTGGCAATGGCTTCACCCCAAAAGTTATGAGGTGACTTGAATTCATCCTCCTTGCCATTTCCAATGAGAGTCCGATTTTTCCTCTCCATAACACCATTCATTTGAGGAGTATATGGTGTAGAGAACTGGTGCTTGATTCCCTCGTCTTCAACAAATTCTTGCATGGTATAGTTTTTTTAACTCGGTGCCATTATCCGTCCTTATTGCCTTGATATCTTGACCATGAGTGCGCTGAGCTTGTTTGGCCCACTTAATGAATTCCACATGAGTTTCATCTTTGGACTTGAGGAGAAACACCCACGTATACCGTGAATAATCATCAACAATGACCAGCCCGAATCTTCTTCCACTGAGAGTATCATAAGTTGTAGGTCCAAAGAGATCCAAGTGAAGAAGCTCCAAAGGCCTCGAAGTGGAAATGATTCTCTTGGATGGATGTCACTTGCCCAATTGTTTACCGGCAACACAAGCACTACACACACGATCTCTTTCAAAATCAACATCGGTTAGACCAACAACATGATCATCCTTTAGGAGTTGTTTAAGATTTCTCATGTTGACATGAGCTAGCCGGTGATGCCAAAGCCCACCCTTGTCAACCTTGGCCATTAGACATGTTGGGATGGAAGGGCTCTCTTTTGAGAAATCAACCACATAAAGGCCGTTCTCAACATGTCCAGTGAAAACCAAGTTGAGATTATCACTCCTAAAGACTTTCACATGATGTAAAGTAAAATAAGAATTATAACCCATACAACAAAGATGATGAAGAGAAAGAAGATTATAACCGAGGGACTCAACAAGCATGATATTCTCAAGAGATAAATCCTTTGAGATTACCAACTTGCCTCGTCCCAATACCTTTCCCTTTGAAGTATCTCCAAATGTGATGCTCGAGTTTGAGTTGACATCTTCAATAAATTGCTCAAGCACCTCCTTTCCTGCAGTCATATGATTTGTGCATCCACTATCCATCACCCATTTTGGTCCACGGAGGAGTATCCCTACACAATCAAGTCTTACATTTAGGAACCCATTTTGCAATGGGTCCCTTGACATTAGTAACAAGCACTTTAGGTACCCAAATGCAATATAAACTATAAGCATAGTCATTTCAGGGACCAACATATTTAGCGTAAATATTCCCATTGGTGCCCTTACATAGCACATAGGATGGATTAAATTCTCCTGCAAAGTGGTAGTTAGGATTGCCCTTAGTGACCTTCCCAATACCAACACTCTTTTTGCCATTCTCATTTATCTTGTGCCCCTCTTGAACAAAATTGAACTTCTTAGGTGGAGTGACATTCTTCTTGTTCTTTCTTGGGTTATACCCAAGTCCTTGCTTTGGAGTCCTTGTCTTTTGCTGAGTGAGAACATTATCGAGCCCTTTCTTATTTTCATCCACACGGGATGCTTGATGTAACGCCCCACCTTTGGATTAAGGTGGAACACCTGTGTCAAGTGCTATTTCCTAGATCACTGATAGCACCACAGAACAAAATAAAGTATTCATTGCATAGTATCAAAGATTACAATATGGATCCAGATACATAAGTCTTCAAATCTTACAAACCAGCTTAGTCACAAGGACTAGCTCAAATAACAGAATTCAACACAACATAAACACAACGGAAACTAGGGTAGCAGTGAGCCTCCATCTTCACCATGAGCCACAGGCAGTCATGTTGGAATGTAGACTCGAGATCCTATCACTTACTCCTCATCAGAATATCCTGCACATTTAAATATGCAGCCCCATAAATGGTGATCAGTACAATGATGTACTGGCAAATGACACATATTTGGTGGCTGTTGTGAAAGCACTAGCTACATGATATTTGGCTGGTGGATCTCTTAGGCTAATTTGCATAAAGCCAATTTTGTCCTACAATTCTTTCTCAAAACTTTCTTTCAAAATTTTAGTCTTTAAGGATCGAGATAACCCCCAAATACTACATAGTTGCAAGTTATGTAGCACTGGGCGAAATTCAACAAAGTCAGAACAACAGAAACCACCACCCCTTGGAGTGAATGGCCCTGAGCCCCTAAGCTAGGGGTTTCTAGACAAGTTTTAAGCATTCAGAAATGGTGATGAGATTCTTCCGTACATTTCATGTCTAGAGACTCAAATTGTCCATAACTGGGGACACGGCTAATCGATTAGTTTGACTCCCTGCAGGGGTTGTGCACTTTCACCTTCAGACCCATTCTACCCAGAGAGAAGAATGAGACAATACCTTTCAGAAGGAGAGAGCAACTATACTGGCAAGATCCATTCCCACCTATAATTCTGCTACCAGCCAATATCTTCCACACAAGTTGAACCCTCACATCTTAATCAGTCAAGACAGAGCCCATATTGTCATAAGGCTGCACTGGAAGTACTCTAAGGCATGGAAGACATGGTAACCTCTTTAATCCTGAGTGGCCATCCCGAGTGGCATCCTGAGTACACATCCTCTCGACGAGGCCTGTGCCCCAGGAGTCACCTACATCGCCTCCTCTTATCAAACCAATCCACCCAGGTGATTCATTTTAGTTGAAGTTCTTAATTTGTTCATAAAACAACTTTAACAAGTGATCATAGCATGGCATCAATATTTTTCAAAGTATTTAGCATCCTAACAGGTGGGGTTTAAAGGATAGCTACACACTACTAGGATCTAAGCATTTTATAAAACAGTTGAATATTCCACCTATCATGCATACTACTGAAAACACTAATGCAGTAGTAAAAAAAAGGTAGAAGCATGTATGTCACTTGCCTTGGTAGCAACCAGCACACTCACAATAGTCACAAGAGTTGCTCAGCTCCTCTTCACAATCTATACAAGCACAGTAATACAAGCATAAACACACTAATTCTAAATGACAATCATAGACATCTATGCATGTATGCAAATGTCAATTTAATTTCACACACTAAGTTAGTGTGTGAAAATGTTGTATTTAGTGAACCATGTTGTTTAGAAAACAAGTGTGGTGTTGGAAAAGCTTTTTAATTATTTTGCAAAGCAATAGGCAATTTGGTTATTTGAAAATTGAGCTAATGCTTCCCCAAAATTGTTTCTAGTTTGGCATTGCTTTGAGAAAATTTGGTTATGAACTCACTGGATAGAGAACAGTAACACAAAGCTACTGCAAGTGGTTTCACTCCAAAATCATTTTTAGAATTCAAATGGTGGTCAAAATAGTGATTTGGTTAAATTTAAAGGTAGCAAGTGTGTGCACATTTCAAGTTTGAAATTTTTTGGTTCCAGAGTATTCCACATGTTCTAAGGAATCCATAGACTACAAATTTGTAGCAATTGGATTTACAGAACAAAAGTTATGGATTAAATAGTGTTTATGAGTCATTTATGCCATTTAATTTTCATTTCAAAACTTTGTACAGTACCACTAAGATTTTATTGCGTGGTTGCATTCTACACATTATTAGCTTTCCAGAGATATCAAATTTGCAAATTTTGGCTAAGCAGAACATTTTCTATGGAATTTACAAGATATGAATAGAAGATGGAATTTGAATTTCTGTTTGAATTTAGACTTGACCGAGGGGTGGGTTGACTGGTCAACGTGGCACAACGCGATAGGCTGGTACCGATTCGGTTAGGGATAGAACATGGATCATTGGATTTTAAGTTGATCGGACGATCCAGAATCAATCGTAACCTTTCGGTTAAGTCGTCTAATTTGTAATGTAGGGTCTAGATCTAACGGCTGGGGTCGAAAGGGAAGGGGGCTCACCAGAGATGCGGGGTTTCCGGTCACCGGTGGCAGTCTGTGGCTCGATTGTCGATGATGGCGATGGTTCCAGTGTGCAGCGATGGCGAGGAAGATGCAGACGGTGCGCAGAAGTGGACGGCGAACTCGAATGTTTGAATGGCGACGACGATTGCCTCCTGTGGTGACGGGGAACAGCGACTGGAGGCGGAGTCGCCTTCAGGTGTCGCGAGAGTGCTCAATTTACTACGAGATAGGAAGTGAGGCACGCATCAGCAGGTGACGAACTGCGGCAGAACAGCGGGCTCCAGCGGTCAATTGCTGCAGCCTGGCGGCAGTTCTCGAACGGAAAAAAGGGAGAGGAGAGAGGGGTGCGCGGGCTACTTATAGCCAGCTTCGGAGGGCGGTTGGCGCACGGGGAGGAGCAGGGCGAGTGGAGTTAATGGGCGTCAGTTTCCAGGAGAAAAGGGAGGAGGAGAAGGTTGCGGATGAAGATGAAGGGGTCCACCTGTCAGTCTGATAAAAGAAAAGAAGAGGAAGGAGAGAGGGGGCTGTGGGTTGGGCTGGTCTGCTGGGCTTTTGGCCCCAGGCTGGCCCAGTTAGGCTTCCCAGACTTTTTTAATTGTTTTTCTTTTTTCTTTTTTCTGCTTTGTTTATTTTAGGTTTTGGATTGAAATAAAGCTTTGATTTGAAAACTTTCAAATCTATAAAATTTTGAAAACTGAGCCAGGGTGTTTGAAATCCCTAAAACACTATTTGGTGAACTTTGAAAATAAAGGATATTTTGTTAAAGAAAATAAAATAGCTCCCATAAACCATTAGGGTTATTTAAATAGAAACTTTCTGAAAATCACTTTGGTTCAAAAATTTATAGAAAAAGATGGGATAATTAAAATAGTAATGTTTTGGGTGTAAAAACATTTAAACTTTTTTTTTGAAAATTCTAATTGGCTCACATAAGCCTTGAAGCTTATTTTTTTAAAAAAACAACCTTCTAGTTTTGAATTTTGTTTCAAATTTATTTCAAATATGCAGAGATGAGTATGAATGGATGCTAATTTTGAATTTGAAAAACTTGGGATGTTAAACTTGAACAAATGAGGAGTTAGAGGCACATGTAATATCATCGACAAGAATAGGATCATTTATAGTTCCAAGAACTTCATTGTGGATTACTTGAAGTTGATCATGATCCTCCCTAAGTTTCAAGAGCTCACACTTGACTAGTTTGCTTGTAACCTCAAGGTGTTCAAGATCCTTAGTAAGAGAAGCATGAGCAGCCTCAAGTTCCTTTTTAGAGAAATCAAGTTCTTGGGCAATTATAAGAGATCTATCAAGAGTATCAAGATTTTTAACTTTATCTTTTTCATAAGTTTCAATTTGTTGTGAAAGCATAAAGGAAGTGTTCTTTTCGTCGCTAAGCTCTTGCTTTAAGATATTGTATCTCTGAACCCCATCTTCAATATGGGTATTCAATTCATCAATGGTCTCGTTGCGTTGAGCAACGGTATCCATCAAGTATTCGGATGGAGCTCGAGCTTCGCCATGACGAGAACACATAACTTTATACAATTTAGCAAGTAAAGCATCTTCATCTAACTCATCATTATTGATATTAGAGGGTGTAGCGGATGAAGTCACCTTAGCTCCCGCAGCCATGAGGCAAGTATGGGAGGATTTGTTGATGGTGCTCTTGTAGTCCTTGGAGTAGTCATACTTAAAAAGTGATCCGGGCTCGGCAAGCACTAAACCAGCCACTCCTACAACATTCTCCTCTTCCTCATCTATGTCATCATCGGATGTATATTCAGTACCAAGGAGAGCTTTGACTTCTCTATTTTTATTCTTGAGGTTGATGGGATTAGGCTTCAACTTGGGCCTTATTTCCTTGGTGTACTTTGGCTTGTCTTCTCTCTTCTCGTAAGGATATTTATCGGAGAAGTGTCCCGGTTCATCACAATTGTAGCAAAAATGCTTTCTCTCTTTAGTGAAGACTCCTTTCTTCACGGTGAACTTTCCATACTTCTTGGCAAAGAAGGCCAAGTCCACATCAAGCTCACTAGTTGAAGTCATCACTTCTTCTTCATCATGAGCTTCATTCTCATTTTCTTCTTCATGATATGAGACAACCTTGGCTTTCAAAGCTAGTGAAGTCTTGTAAATAGCACGGGCAATCTCCTTGGTCCTATTGGCGGAGTTAATCATGTCATCATGAGCCACAAAGTATCCCACAAGTTGATCCGGTGTCATTTGGCGCAAAGGATCTAAGAAGTTAACATTGAAGGCTAACTCTTGATATTGGGGGGAAATAATTTGAATGAACTTGCTCTTGATGAATGCATCATTCATAAAAAATCCGTCATCGAATCTCTCACAACCAAGGCCAATGATCTTCTCCTTAAGAGCTATGAGTCTTGCATAAGCACTAGAAATTTATTCTCCATCATTGACAACAAACATTTCCATATCTTGTTTGGTGGCTTCATATCTTTTTCTTTTAATTGTCGTTGTTCCTTCAAACAAAATGGTTAACTTATCCCAAAGTTCATTGGCGGATTCAATGTTGAGAACTTGATCATATGTATCCCGCTTCAAGCTTTGATGAATCTTGTCTAGAGTGGTGGAGTTGAGTTGATAATTGATCTTCTCAACCGGAGACATGTTTCTTTCATTCACGGGCTCGTAGCCATCCGCCACCACTCTTCATAGTTCCACGCAAACACTGCGAAGATGAGAACGCATAGTAGATTTCCAAAAAGAAAAATTAACTTCATCAAGTTTAGGGGGATTCCCTGAAGGATTCATATGAGGCATGGGGACATAGGCCGAAGGGTAGGTATACGGAGATACATTATAAGAGGAAGGAGAGCCATTCTTGGAGGCTCCTTTAGGGGTACCTCCAAAAGGGATCTCAACCTCCGGTGTCGGTGGTGGCTTCGTTGAAGAAGACACAACGATGGCACCGGCAGGCAACCTCTTATCAAACATCTCCGCAAACTTACTCTCCATGAGATTATTCATGTGCTCAAGACTGTCTTGTTCATGCTTTGCCTTTTGGGCATCAAGCATGCCCTTGACTTCTTGAGCGGAATAATTCTTGTTAGGATCTAACTCCTCCTCAGGGTTAACCATCTGACTCTTAAGGCGGTAAAGCCCTTAAAAAGAGTCCTTGGCTCTGATACCAATTGAAAGGATAGAGAGGGTAACCTAGAGGGGGGTGAACAGGTTCTACAAAATTTTCTTGATTATTTTGCAATTTTAGGCTTTTGCGGATAAATAAATTGGCCTAATGCAAACTAGCTGGATCAACCTAAATGATGAAATAAATATAAAGCTTCAAGCTCGAAGGCTATCACAAAGTAAATAAATGGATAGAAGTAACCAAAGCACGCGGAGACGATGATGTATCCCGATGTTCACTTCCTTAAGGGGAAGCTAGTAACCGTTGGAGAGGTGCGGGTTACCACGAAGGACCCCCGACGCCACGAAGGCACACCTTCTTCTCCGTGAGCTTCTTCCACGAAGTAGAAGCTCGATCTACTATGTGGAGACCTTGGGGAGGCCTCCAATCCCATACAAACTTCCGGACAATCACAAGTCGATTGCTCCCGGCGACCACTACCGCCTAGGAGTCCTCAACCTCCAAGAGTAACAAGATCGAAGCAAGAACTTGACACGAGGCTCGAATCACGAATTTGATCGGTGAAAAGAGAGAGGAGAAATGGATCTTCAGTTTGTGTGGATCCTCTCTCAAAATCAATCACTCACACTCCAAGAATCGATGTGTATGATGTGTGGGAGTATGAGAGAGTATGAGGGATGAAGAGCTCAGATCTGGATCTCAAAAGAATGGCCGAAGTTAATTTCCACGAGATATGCCCTTGCCTTTTATAAACAAGGAACTAGCCATTTTGTACAGATAAGTGTATGGCCGGTCATACCGGCCATCAGCCCGGTTAGACCGGCCAAGGTCTCTGCCAAAGCAAAAATGCTGCTGTAAATGGCCGGTATGACCTGCTGTGAGCCCGGTCATATCGGTTGAGATTTCTGTGTATGATTGGTTATACCGGCCTATAGCCCGGTATAACCGGCCATACATAGACAACACAAAATTTCAAATTTTCTGGAAGGAATTTGTAGTAAAAGGATATGGTATTTTTGTGGAAAAGGATAGAGATGGATTTGAGCCATGAGTCAACTAAAAACTTTGATCCCCTCTTAATAGTGTGGGATCCCTATACTCAAGAACAAAACCGGAAAAAGAAGAACTACCATGTTGCGCTCTTCCAGACTCCGTCTTCGAGTGTTTCAATTCCTTTTTCCTTTTTGCACTATGATCTGACACCATAAAGAGGAAGAGAGAACTTAATCTATAGATGAACTTGATTTAAACAATTAGTTCTCTCTAACCTTGTATTCACCAAATACCAAAATAAAAGATTAAAGGCATAAATGCCCTTACACTCTCCAACGCTTTGATAATAGAGATACTCCTTACTCTAAACCTCCTGATCAATGCTTACATGAGTTAGTTTATTTTATTGTTAAGCAAGATAACTTTAATAAGAGGGTATAGAATCACCTGTTGGAGAACTCTAGAGCTATTAATAAGTTTCATGATACTGTGGAGAGAACCTCCAATGATGTTAAGATGCTTGTTAAACATTTCCAAATGGTTCAGACTCAAATTGATCATCTTACTATGGTGCAAAAAGATTTGCTAGTTAACGCTTCTAGAGAAAAACATGCTTGTGAGGTAAGCTCTAGAAGTGGTGCTTCTACTCAGGATCCTTTATATCCTGAAGGAAATCCTAAGAGGATCGAACAGGATTCTCAACGTGCTGCAGGTAATGGTACTCTTTCCAGGGAAAAGAAGAAGAAGCATAAAATAGCTGCAGGATCTTCTGAAACAGGTAAGGATCCTAATAGTGTTTCTATTTCTGATGCTGAAACTGAAAGCGGTAATGCTTCTGATAAAGAAGAAGTTGAGGAGGAACCAGAAAAGCTTGCTAAGAATGAAAAGTACACCAAGGAAGATTTCATTGCCAATAAACATGGTAGTGAGAGAGAACCTTGGGTGCAAAAACCAATGCCTTTTCCTAGTAAGAAACTTAAATCAAAGGAAGAGGAACACTATAATAAGTTTTGTGAATGGATGAAACCTTTGTGTTTGTAAATTCCTTTGACTAATGCTATTAAATTGCCTCTTTATTCAAAGTATATGAAGGATATTGTTTCTAACAAAAGGAAGATTCCTACTGAGGAAATTTCCACTTTGCTTGCTAATTATTCTTTCAATGGCAAGGTTCTAGAGAAGCTTCGAGATCCAGGTATACCAACTATTCCTTGCTCTATTAAAAATAATTATGTTAGAACTGCTTTGTGTGATTTGGGCACAGGATTTAGTGTCATGCCTTTTTCTCTCTATAAGAGACTTGATCTAGAAAAATTGATATCAACTAATATATCTTTGCAAATGGCTGAAAAGTCCACTACTATTCCTATTGGTATATGTGAGGTTGTACCTGTTCAAGTGGCTAATAATTGTTTGATATTAACTAGCTTTGTTGTGCTGGAAATGCCTGAAGATGATAATATGTTGATGGCATGTAGATGACCGCCCAGTTGGGAACCCCAAGAGGAAGGTATGATGATCACAGCAGCAAGTCTTCCCTCGGTATGAAACCAAGGTTTATCGAACCAGTAGGAGAAAGAACCAACTTCCGAAGGTTGATGCTCGCTAGCTTCACGATAGCTCCGGACAATTTATATATGGTGCCTCGTCCAGGGTGTAGCTTTGCACCAGCAGCAATGTGGAACCTGCACACAACACAACCAAGTACTTTGCCCCAACTTATAGTGAGGTTGTCAATCTCACCAATTTGCTGTAAAGAAAGGATTAAGCGTATGGAGTGGTAAAAGATAGTAGTTTGCAAGAATGTAAATAAAGCAAGTAAATGGTAAATGGTAATAACAGTGTAAAAGAATGGGTCGGGGTCCACAGTTCACTAGTGGTGTCTCTCCATAAGGTAAATAACATGCTGGGTAAACAAATTAAAGTTGGGCAATTGATAGAATAAAGCAAGCATACAAATGTCATGAGGATCACTATGAGATTCACTCTGGGCATTACAACATAATACATCGACCATAATCCAACCGCATCTATGACTAATAATCCACCTGTCGGATGTCATCCGAGCAACCATTGGGTATTAATTTGCAAGCAACATATTATCGCCTTAAGCAAAGTGTGTAATGTAAACAATACAAATGTCCTTGAACACAAGATCGATGTTTTCTCCCTAGTAGCAACAGCACATCTACAACCTTAGAGGTTTCTGTCACTCCCCCAGATTACTAGAGACATGAACCCACTATCGAGCATATATACTTCCTCTTGGAGTCACTAGCATCTACTCGGCCAAGATATCTACTAGCAACAGAGAGCATGCAAGATCATAAACAACATAGAGATAACATAAAGATAATAATTCAGCAAATCAACTTGACATAGTATCAATATTCATCGGATCCCAACAAACACAACATGTAGAATTACAGAACGATGATCTTGATCATGATAGGTAGCTCACAAGATCTAAACATGAAGCACATGGAGATGACAGCTATCTAGCTACTGCTATGGACCCGTAGTCCAAGGTAGACTACTCACACATCACTCCGGAGGCAGTCATGATGATGAAGAAGGCCTTCGGTGGTGATTCCCCTCTCCGACAGGGTGCCGGGAAGAGCTTCTGGACCCTCCCGATCTCGCCTCGACGACGGCGGTGGCTTGCAGTATGTTTCGTGGAAATTTATTGGGTCTTTTAGGTTTTCCCATCGAGGGGAATATATAGGCGGAAGGGCAGCGTTAGGAGGTGGATCAGGGGCCCACACCAGGCCCCGGCGCGGCCTGGGGGTGGCCCACACCATGGGGTGGCGTGGCCGCCTCCTGGCTCCCCTTCGTCTCAGCTTTGGACTCCGTCACGCTTCGGGAAAAATAGGAACTTCGGCTTTTGTTTCGTCCAATTCTGAGAATATTTCCTGTGTAGCTTTTCTGAAACACAAAAACAGCAGAAAATAGGGAACTGGCACTATGGCATCTCGTTAGTAGGTTAGTTCTGGAAAATGCATAAAAACACCACGAAGTGTAATAAAACACAAAGCAAACGGTGTATAAACAAGCATGGAGCATCAAAAATTATAGATACGTTGAGACGTATCAAGCATCCCCGAGCTTAACTCCTGCTCGTCCTCGAGTAGGTAAGTGATAACAAAACAATAATTTTTTAGGTGACATGCACCATCACAATCTTGATCAATGATGTAAAGCATTGAGTGCTGAGATCAAAGTACTTAAAACATGGGCATAAGAGACATAATCTCGACAATAAAACTTAGCAACCATGTTATAACATGAAGAGTAACACAAACAAAAGATCATGAGTAATGAAGCATTGAAAGTCAAGTGTGTGTTTCGACCATATAGAAAAACATAGCAAAGTGGTTTTCAGCTTGTCCTTCATGGGATAGCAAAACATAAATGCATAGGACACCTTCAAGTTTAAGAGGGCGACTAGATACAAATAATTTAAGAACAAGAAAAACCATAATCATGAATCAATCAATAATAAATTTGGGACTATGCACATTAAACACAGAATGACAACTATGCTCTCTTAGACGGTGCATAAAGGTAGAAGGTGGAGACTCAACATAAAAGTAAAAGAAAGGCCCTTCGCAAAGGGAAGCAGTGATTGCAAGTTTTATAAACCTCCAAAAATTATGATACTTACTAGCTTTGAGCTCTCATTGCCCCCATCATAGGCATCTTGAGTGGTTAAGGTTAATGCGAGTACAATTACGAAGCATATGCTTAACAAATCATAAGTTGAAAATCTCGTGTCCCGTGAAGTACGAATACCCAAACCTCATGCTACTCGACTTAGGTCCCAAGCAAGTTCTTGTCATTGTAAGCATACATGTACCATCAAGAACGCCAATGGGTTACCTCTTGCCCGATGACATGGAACAAGCCCACATCAAAATGACAAGACAAACTGACAATGAACACCTCGGCATCACTTTTATATACCATTGGTATAGCTTTTTATTGTGAGATGCGTTGTTGAATGTCCACTATGGGCATGCTCTAAATTTCCACCATGAATGATGCATGGCTTAGATTAGCGGCCTAGGCATTTCTCTAACACATATACAAACTCCATGAGCTCACAAGTTTCCAACTTATTTCACATCGCGAGTATCCATAAACAAAAGATCACGATATCAACTAAATGAGAGAAAGTGCAATGTTGAAAGCTTGCCCCATGATGGCATGGTTGGGCTAACCTCCAACTTACAACTTGCAAGCATAACGTCAACATAAGAGAGCCACAATGGTCAAAATTATTTAAAGCAAGAAAGTAAAGTGTGACGTCAGGTTCGTGAGAGCTTTACTGACTAATTTTCACATAACACCAAAAAGTTTAATTTTAAGGATAGATAAAAGCAAGTCCAATGTACTTGGAATAGCAAATTGCTAATAGGTATGTATGGTGGACACATTGGAAAACTTGGTTTTTGTGAGTTGGATGCACGAGAAGTATTCCCTCTCAGTACAAAATGAAGGCTAGCAAAAGACTGGGAGCGACCAACAAAGAGAGCAATAACGGCCATAATCATGCATAGCGACAAAATATCATTAACCGAAGCATAAAGTGGTATCAGAAGTCAAAAACCAAATGATCATAGAGGCTTATGGTGACTTGTTAAAGTCAAACATGTTATAAGCATGCACCAAGTCAACCCAAATAAAGCATCAAAGGAGAAAACCACAATAATATGCTCCCATATAATAAAAACAATGCATGATTTTTTCAAAGGCACATTAAGCAATCTCAGTCATTTGAGACAAGTCATGCTACAGCAAGAACTACTAAGCATACTATCAAAACGACATCAAGCATGACATGCAAAAGTATAAACCGAGGTCTAAACAAGCTCCCATTTGTACCACTATAGTCATGAAACTTTTTGAAACAACTCTTTTGAGGAAAACCAAAATAGACCAGTGGTCTAAATACACCTTCATGCAAAGATATAACAAGATCTGAACAAAAATCAAGGGGAAAAAATGAAAGCTAAATGCAGTACTAGAAAAAGAGAACAGTCGGTGAATGATAAGAGTGAAAACTAGAGTGTTCTTGGCAATGAAAAACGAAGTGTGTCTTCTCCAAAAGAAATTTGTTGGGGTCCAAACATTTATTGCAGCAAATAAAACAAAAGAAAACTGAAAGCGAAAGTAAAGACGCTCCAAGAAAAATGCATAGAATATGAAGCAATAAAAATATAGTGTCTTGAAAGGTGACATGATTTTTGCCGATGAAGAAGGGGTGCCTCGGGGCATCCACAAGCTTTGACGCTTGTACCTCTTGGATATTTCTTGGGGTGACATGGGCATCCCCAAGCTTGAGCTTTTGTCCATACTTCATCTCATCTCATCACTCTCCATTCCCTACACTTGAAAAATTCCTTCATACAAAAGTTCACACAATTCTATTAGCAATATTAGTATAAGCATGATAGTAAATCCACTCTTTTGGTTCAGTTTCAAACTCAAATATACCATCCATTAAAGCATAAGCTATTGTAGCAACTTCCTCAAAAGTTCCGTGATCAAAAGAACTCAAAAAGAAAGCGATCGAGAGGCAAACACAAATAGTGGCAGAAATCTGTCAAAACAGAACAGCTGACAAATATCGATTTTTCGGAGGATCTTCTGTTGCTCAAATCGAAAAGTGTAAAACTAATAAAAGTTTGTAAATAACCTGGGGCATGCGCACAAGAAATCGCAGATCAAAAAGATATTTTGAGAATTTTCACGAATTTTTACGGTGCAGCGCAGAAATCTGTTTCAGGACAGCAACTTCCCCAAATCTTACCTTCCTCAAATTAGAGGTTCTTCTTGGCACAAAAACGAAATAAAAATGATAAGGAGAGGTCATTATAGTAGTAATAACTTCCAAGACTCAAATAAAAGAAAAAGTACTGAAAGAAAACATTGGGTTATCTCCCAAGAGTGCTTTTCTTTAACACCTTTGAGCTAGGCGCAGAAAGTGGAAATCAAGTATTTTCAAATGAGGCATTAAGATCAATTGCAGAAGTCTTTTAAACAAAGCATTGTATTGTATCCAAATGAGTTTTTGAAGATACCTTATGAACACTCTTGGATTCACTCCTTTCATCAAAAAGGTTTTTACGAACAATCCAATCAAAATTCTTTTCCAAAGCTTCATGCAATCCTACGAGTTTGTAAGGTATTGGTACTTTGATTTCTTCCTTGTTTGTACCAACAACCTCTACACGTGAGCCAAGCATATTAAAATGCTCAAAAACTTTCCTGGCTTCTATAACAACATCTCTAAATTCTCTATGCAAAGTCTCCAAAATAAAATCTTTCTTTTCGGAGTCTTCTATATTATGAAGCTTAGGAAACATTTGCTGCATAAAAGGATTAAGGTTAACAAACCTAGCCTCCAACATGTGAACTAAATAAGTAGCAGCAACTTCATAACTAGGAGCAAGCTCGGCTAAAGATCTATCCTCAACATCTTTATGCATACTAACATGATTAAAGAACTCCTCGATGTTACCTTTCCCAATTATAGAACCACTATCTATTGTAAGGTCCTCCAGAGCATACTTAGGGAACAATATAATGAACTAAAAGTAACGAAGTACCATCTATAAAAGGAACTAATTTTTTGTATTTTTGATAAAAAGATGCAAGCAAAAATAAAGTAAAGCAAAACAATAACAAAGTAAAAGATTGGAAGCGAGAGACTCCCCTTGCAGAAATCCTCTTTCTCCCCGGCAACGGCGCTAGAAAAATTGCTTGATGGCGTGTAGATGACCGCCCAGTTGGGAACGCCAAGAGGAAGGTATGATGAGCACAACAGCAAGTCTTCCCTCAGTATGAAACCAAGGTTTATCGAACCAGTGGGAGTAAGAACCAACTTCCGAAGGTTGATGCTCGCTAGCTTCGCGACAGCTCCGGACAATTTATATATGGCGCCTTGTCCAGGGCGTAGCTTTGCACCAGTCCACAGTTCACTAGTAGTGTCTCTCCATAAGGTAAATAACATGCTGGGTAAACAAATTACAGTTGGGCAATTGATAGAATAAAGCAAGCATACAAATGTCATGAGGATCACTATGAGATTCACTCTGGGCATTACAACATAATACTTGACGTTCTGGTGATCTCCTGGTGTGCCTGCCTTCCTCTTCTCCCTCGCGCACTTGCTCATCAAGTCTTGCTCTTCTTGCTGCGACTCGTCTCCTCCTCGTGCAACGCTCGTGTTATCAACAAACCTGATCATACATAGATGCATAGACTTAGGCAATATAAAGTTCTCACTAAATAAGAGATTAGGTTCAATTAAGAGTGAGTTTACCTGTTGTTTGCACATGCTCTTGTAATTGGTCCAATCCTAATGTCATTGGACTTCTTTGCAGCAACATCTTCATCATCAAAAGGAGTAGGAGATAATGGTGGTGTAATAGGGATGTCCTCATCATCCTCCCCCCCTTTGAAAGGCGTCGACCTCGATGCTGCAATGTCTTCACCCTCATACGGTGTTAAATCAGCAACGTTGAAGCTATTGCTCACGCCATACTCAGCAGTAGGTAGATCTATCTGAAGGGATTCGTAGCATAGTAAACAAAATTTTCCTACGCAACGAACAAGAAAGCCAAGATCTAATCTAGGAGATGTAATCAACGAGAGAGGTAGATGAGATCTTCATACCCTTGAAGATTCGCACAGCGGTAACGTTCAAAAGAACGTGGTTGACGTAGTCGTACTAGCCTTCTCCTCCTCGCGATCCGATCCGATCCTACGCCGCAAGTGGCGGCGCCTCCGAGAGTTGCACACGTACAGCGCACCAACGACTCCGCCTTCCCGGTCCAGCGAGATATGGTGGAGTGGTAGTTGGGATCGACAACACGACGGCGTGGTGTCTATGGTGGAGAGTATACGCCGACAGGGCTTCGCCTGTTTGCGTGGTGGAAGAAGAACGGAAAAAGAAGGCTTCAGAAAGCGGGCAGCGGCTTTGCAGAGAACTAGTTTTTCTACTCACAAACCGGCTGCGCGCGCGTTTCTTTTATAAGCGCGTACCTGCGCTGTTGGCTGCGTACGTCGCCGGAACCGGATCGAATACCAGCCGTGCACGATACAAGTTTTTGATCGTATCAAACTTTGATTGCTCGGCCAGCGAACAGCCGTGCACCAGCTGGCCCAGCGCGCGGTGCGCACGCATGAGGCAGCAACCAGCCCGCGCACGAGGCAGCTCCAGGCCACGTTATCGCATGCAACGATTCCCTGGCCGCGCTGCAGCTCTCCCTTTTTTTTTCTATTTATTTCTACTAAATAAATAGTATTTAATATCTATTAATTCATACAATTAATAAATACTAATTTCCACCTGGAACAATTCCGTATTTCTCTGAAACAGTTTCACATACATCCCTGAGACTACCCTAGCGTTGATTTGCGTTAAGTGTGTGACCCTACGGGTTCGAGAATGCGCGGACATGATCTCCATCAATAATCAATAGCGGGATCTGGAAATCCATATTGACTCCCACGCACTCAGCGATGATCATATCAGATGAACCACGATGTCAGGATTCAATCAATCCCGTATTTGTATTCCCTTCGTCTCGCGATATTTTACTCGCCCGAGATTCGATCGTCGGTATCGGCATACCTAGTTCAATCTCGTTCACAGCAAGTACTTTACTCGTTCCGTAATCCGATATCACTTTGTGATTAACTCTTTAATCACGTGCTTGCAAGCGGTGTTGATATCGATTACCGAGTGGGCCCGAAGTATATCTCTCCGACTTGGGAGGGACAAATTCCATCTCGATACATACAACCCAACAAGTACTTTTCGATCACCTGAGAGACACCTTTATTATCACCCTCACATAGGATGACGTTTGATGACTTCAAAGCTTTCTTCCGATACTAGGGAGTTGTATTATCTCATGGTCTAAGGAATACAATACATGACATAGGAAAAGCTTCGCAAAGATGAACACGATAACACGATCTAATTGCTCTGCTTTATTTGGGTCTGTCCATCATATCATTCTCCTAATGATATGATCTCATTATTAATTGACAACTCATGTCTATGGTTAGGAAACCTTAACCATCATTAATCAATGAACTAGTCCATAGAGGCATACTAGGGACACGGTGTTGTTCACAAACCACACAAGTATTAAAGTTTCCGTTTAATACAATTCTAGCATGGAATATAAACATTATCATGAACAAGAATTATAATAATAACATCTTTATTATTGCCTCTAGGGCATAATTCCAACAGTCTCCCACTTGCACTAGAGTCAATAATCTAGTTTACATTTGGCAACAATCTAACACCCATGGCATTAAGGTGCTGATCATGTTTTGCTCGTGGAAGAGGTTTAGTCAACGGATCTGCGACATTCAGATCCGTATGTACTTTGCTAATCTTCAGATCTCCATCTGATATATAATCTCGAATTATATGGAAACAACGGTTGATGTGCTTGGTCTTTGGATGATATCTTGGTTCCTTAGCCAGTGCTATGGCGCCAGTGTTGTCGCACAATATCTCCAGTGGGTCCAAGGCATTTGGAACCACACCAAGCTCAGTGATGAAGTTTCTAATCCAAACTCCTTCACTTGATGCTTCTGAAGCAGCCATGTATTCCGCTTCTGTTGTAGATCCCGCGATCACGCTTTGCTTGCAGCTTCTCCAGCTCACAGCTCCACCATTCAAAATATAAATGTATCCTGTCTGAGATTTAGAATCATCCGGGTCGGTGTCGAAGCTAGCGTCAACGTAACCTTTTACGATGAGCTCCTCGTCACCTCCATAGACCAAGAACATTTCTTTAGTCCTATTTAAATACTTTAGGATGTTCTTTACGGCTGTCCAGTGTTCCACTCCTGGATCACTTTGATATCTGCTCGTCAAACTAAGAGCATTGGACACATCCGGTCTAGTACATAGCATGGCATACATGATAGAACCTATGGCCGAGGCATATGGCACTTTGCTCATAGTTTCTCTATCTTTTACCGTAGCTGGACACTGAGCCTTGCTCAATATCTTACCTGACAACATGGGCAATGAACCTTTCTTTGCTTTATCCATTCTGAACCTCTTCAGAACTTTGTCCAGGTATGTACTTTGGCTTAAAGCTATTAGGCGTCTTTCTCTATCTCTATAGATTTTGATGCCTAATATATAAGCAGCTTCCCCTAGGTCTTTCATTGAAAAACATTTATTCAAATAACTCTTCACATCGTTAAGCATATCGATGTCATTTCCAATAATCAATATGTCATCCACATATAGTACTAAAAATGTCACCGAGCTCCCACTCACTTTCTTGTAGATACAAGCTTCGTAGCAATTTGGAACAAATCCAAAATTCTTGATCACATGATCAAAACGAAGGTTCCAACTCCGAGATGCTTGCTTCAGTCCATAAATAGAACGCTGAAGTTTGCACACTTTATTAGCATCCTTAGGATCGACAAAACCTTCGGGCTGCATCATATACAACTCTTCATCAATGTTGCCATTGAGGAACGCAGTCTTGACATCCATCTGCCATATTTCATAATCATGAAATGCAGCAATTGCTAATAAAATCCGAATGGACTTAAACATCGCTACGGGAGAGAAAGTCTCATCGTAGTCAACACCTTGAACTTGCCGAAAACCTTTTGCGACAAGCCGAGCTTTATAGACAGTAACATTACCATCCGCGTCCGTTTTCTTCTTGAAAATCCATTTGCACTCAACGGCCTTGCGGTCGCTAGGAGGGTCCACCAAAGTCCACACTTGGTTTTCGCTCATGGATCCCAATTCGGATTTCATGGCCTCTAGCCATTTCTCAGAGTCTGGGCTCATCATCGCTTCCTCATAGTTCGTAGGTTCGCTGTTGTCTAACAACAAGACGGTTAAGACAGGGTTGCCGTACCATTCAGGAGTGGCACGTGACCTTGTCGACCTGCGAAGTTCAGTAGTAGCATCGTTCGAAGTTTCATGATCTTTATCATTAGCTTCCTCTCTTGTTGATGCAGGCAGCGCCGGAACAATTTCTGGTGCTGCGCTACTCTCCAACTCGAGAGAAGGTTCAATAACCTCGTCTAGCTCTACCTTCCTCCCACTCACTTCTTTCGAGAGAAACTCCTTCTCAAGAAAGGATCCGTTCTTTGCAACAAACACTTTGCCTTCGGATCTGTGGTAGAAGGTATACCCAATCGTTTCCTTAGGGTATCCTATGAAGACGCATTTCTCCGCTTTGGGTTCGAGCTTGTCCGGCATCAACTTTTTGACGTAAGCTTCGCATCCCCAAACTTTAAGAAACAACAACTTAGGTTTAGCACCAAACCATAGTTCATACGGTGTCGTCTCAACGGATTTAGATGGTGCCCTATTTAAAGTGAATGCAGCGGTTTCTAATGCATAACCCCAAAATGATAATGGCAAATCTGTAAGAGACATCATTGATCGCACCATATCTAATAGAGTTCGATTCCGGCGTTCAGACACACCATTGCGCTGTGGTGTTCCGGGTGGCGTGAGTTGCGAAACGATTCCGCTTGCTTTAAGATGCGTGAGAAAATCATAACTCAAATACTCACCTCCACGATCGGATCGCAGAAATTTAATTTTCCTGTTACGATGGTTTTCCACTTCGTTCTGAAATTCTTTGAACTTTTCAAACGTTTCAGATTTATGTTTCATTAAATAGATATACCCATATCTACTTAAGTCATCAGTAAAAGTGAGAAAATAGCGATATCCACCGCGCGTCGAAATACTCATTGGTCCGCACACATCGGTATGTATGATTTCCAATAAGTCCGTTGCTCGTTCCATTATTCCGGAGAACGGGGTTTTGATCATCTTGCCCATGAGGCATGGTTCGCACGTGTCAAATGATTCAAAATCAAGAGACTCTAAAAGTCCATCAGAATGGAGTTTCTTCATGCGTTTTACACCAATATGACCTAGACGGCAGTGCCACAAATAAGTTGGATTATCACTATCTACTTTGCATCTTTTAGCCTCAATGTTATGGATGTGTGTTTCATTGCTTTCGAGATTCAGAAGAAATAAACCATTCACAACAGGTGCATGACCATAAAAGATGTTATTCATATAAATAGAACAACCATTATTCTCAGATTTAAATGAATAACCGTCTTGCAATAAACACGATCCAGATATAATGTTCATGCTCAACGCAGGCACATAATAACACTTATTAAGGTTTAAAACTAATCCCGAAGGTAAAACTAAGGAGAGCGTGCCGACGACCATCACATCAACTTTTGATCCATTGCCAACGCGCATCGTCACCTCATCCCTTGCTAGCCGCCGTCTATTCCGTAGCTCCTGTTTCGAGTTACAAATATTAGCAACTGAACCAGTATCATATACCCAGGCACTACAACGAGCGCTAGTAAGGTAGACATCAATAACATGTATATCAAATATACCTTTGATGGTGCCAGCCTTCTTGTCCGCTAAGTACTTCAGACAGTTGCGCTTCCAGTGACCCTTGACCTTGCAATAGAAGCAGTCAGTGTCCGGCTTAGGTCCAGACTTGAGCTTCTTCTCAGCAGGGGCAACGTGCTTGCCTTTGCCTTTCTTGAAAGATCCCTTTGCACCCTTAGCTTTCTTAAAGCTAGTGGTCTTGTTGACCATCAACACATGATTGTCTTTCTTGATATCCACCTCCGCAGCTTTCAGCTTAGCGAAGAGCTCAGTGATCGTATCAGTGGAACCAATTTGATTATGAGTAACTACAAAACCTTTGTAGCTAGGAGGGAGTGATTGCAGAACTTTGTCAATCTTAAGCTCCTCTGGAATCTTGCAGTCCAGTTGCTCAAGGCGTTGAGTGTAGCCCGACATCTTAATGGCGTGCTCACTAACGGAACTCCCTTCCTCCATCTTGCAGTTAAAGAACTTCTCAGAGATCTCATATCTCTCAGAACGGGCCTGAGTCTGAAACATCGTTTTCAGTTCCTCAAGTATCTCATAAGGCCCGTGGTACTTCTCAAAACGATTTTGAAGTTCCGGTTCCATAGAAAACAGCATGGTACTCATAATCGCATCACAATCATCTCTACGAGCATTGAAGTCAGCAAGTTCTTCAGTTTTCGCAGTTGCAGCAGGGGTGTCACCTAGCGCTTTGTCAAGTACATAGGCTTTTTGTCCGCCAGCGAGTATGATTCTCAGATTGCGAAACCAGTTGGTGAAGTTAGACCCATTGTTCTTAAGCTTTTCTTTCTCAGCAAACACGTTGAAGTTGAAGTTGGACTTAGCCATTTGATCTACAACATTGCAAGTACAATTTTAGACTATGTTCATGATAACTAGTTCAACTTAATCAAATTACTAGATGAACTCCCACTAAATTCAACATCCCTCAAGTTGTTTAGTGAACACGATCCAAATTCACCACACCTAATCCGATCTTCACGAGAAGAGATGTGGTTTCAATGGTGGACAACTCAGTGTCGATCATATCATTTATATGACTCATGTTTAACCTTTCGGTTCGTGTGTTCCGAGGCCATGTCTGTACATGCTAGGCTCGTCAAGTCAAACCCAAGTATTTTCCGCGTGTGCAAAACTGGCTTGCACCCGTTGTATGTGAACGTAGAGTTTATAGCACCCGATCATCACGAGGTGCTTGAAAACGACGAACTTTCGCAACGGCGCATACGAGGGGAGAACACAATTTTATCTTGATCTTTAAGTGAGGAATCATCTTATAATGCTACCGTCGCGATCTAAGCATAATAAGATACATAAAAGGATAAACATCACATGCATATAATTTTATGTGACATGGTATAGCCAATCTCCGCGCCATGATCTCCATCTTGTGCGCGCCGGCATGATCTCCATCACTCCACCATGATTGCCTCCACCACGAATAGCAACTACAACTATTGCTAACTATTTAGCGATAAAGTAAAGCTATTACATGTCGTATAAGAAGTTGACACGCAGGTCATACACAATTATAAAGACAACCATATGGCTCCAGCCGGTTGTGAACTCATCGACATGCAAGTCGTGAAAGATTACAAAACATGATCATCGCATACATCACATATATCACATCACATCTTGTGGCCATACCATATCACAAAACACTCCCTGCAAAAACAAGTTAGACGCCTCTACTTTGTTGTTGCAAGTTTTACGTGGCTTATGGGAGTAGTAAGCTAAGAACGATTCTTACCTACGAAAAGCCACAACGGTGATATTATGGTTGCTAACATCCGATGTAAGTCCCATGACTACTATAGTGAGAGAAACTGGCATCCACCAGCCGCATGTATGGAACAAGCCACACGTCAAGTGCGGAGCCGGTCTCGCGAACGCGGTCGCGTAAAGTTGGCCTGGACCGCTTCGATCTCACTATACCGCGCCATAAGAGATACACAACAAGAGGTTTGTAACAGAAAACATCAACGCCCGCAACAAGCATGTTGCGTTCTACTCGTGAAACACATCTACGCATAGATCTAGCTCTGATACCACTGAAGGGATTCGTAGCATAGTAAACAAAATTTTCCTACGCAACGAACAAGAAAGCCAAGATCTAATCTAGGAGATGTAATCAACGAGAGAGGTAGATGAGATCTTCATACCCTTGAAGATTCGCACAGCGGTAACGTTCAAAAGAACGTGGTTGACGTAGTCGTACTAGCCTTCTCCTCCTCGCGATCCGATCCGATCCTACGCCGCAAGTGGCGGTGCCTCCGAGAGTTGCACACGTACAGCGCACCAACGACTCCGCCTTCCCGGTCCAGCGAGATATGGTGGAGTGGTAGTTGGGATCGACAACACGACGGCGTGGTGTCTATGGTGGAGAGTATACGCCGACAGGGCTTCGCCTGTTTGCGTGGTGGAAGAAGAACGGAAAAAGAAGGCTTCAGAAAGCGGGCAGCGGCTTCGCAGAGAACTAGTTTTTCTACTCACAAACCGGCTGCGCGCGCGTTTCTTTTATAAGCGCGTACCTGCGCTGTTGGCTGCGTACGTCGCCGGAACCGGATCGAATACCAGCCGTGCACGATACAAGTTTTTGATCGTATCAAACTTTGATTGCTCGGCCAGCGAACAGCCGTGCACCAGCTGGCCCAGCGCGCGGTGCGCACGCACGAGGCAGCAACCAGCCCGCGCACGAGGCAGCTCCAGGCCACGTTATCGCATGCAACGATTCCCTGGCCGCGCTGCAGCTCTCCCTTTTTTTTTCTTTCTATTTATTTCTACTAAATAAATAGTATTTAATATCTATTAATTCATACAATTAATAAATACTAATTTCCACCTGGAACAATTCCGTATTTCTCTGAAACAGTTTCACATACATCCCTGAGACTACCCTAGCGTTGATTTGCGTTAAGTGTGTGACCCTACGGGTTCGAGAATGCGCGGACATGATCTCCATCAATAATCAATAGCGGGATCTGGAAATCCATATTGACTCCCACGCACTCAGCGATGATCATATCAGATGAACCACGATGTCAGGATTCAATCAATCCCGTATTTGTATTCCCTTCGTCTCGCGATATTTTACTCGCCCGAGATTCGATCGTCGGTATCGGCATACCTAGTTCAATCTCGTTCACAGCAAGTACTTTACTCGTTCCGTAATCCGATATCACTTTGTGATTAACTCTTTAATCACGTGCTTGCAAGCGGTGTTGATATCGATTACCGAGTGGGCCCGAAGTATATCTCTCCGACTTGGGAGGGACAAATTCCATCTCGATACATACAACCCAACAAGTACTTTTCGATCACCTGAGAGACACCTTTATTATCACCCTCACATAGGATGACGTTTGATGACTTCAAAGCTTTCTTCCGATACTAGGGAGTTGTATTATCTCATGGTCTAAGGAATACAATACATGACATAGGAAAAGCTTCGCAAAGATGAACACGATAACACGATCTAATTGCTCTGCTTTATTTGGGTCTGTCCATCATATCATTCTCCTAATGATATGATCTCATTATTAATTGACAACTCATGTCTATGGTTAGGAAACCTTAACCATCATTAATCAATGAACTAGTCCATAGAGGCATACTAGGGACACGGTGTTGTTCACAAACCACACAAGTATTAAAGTTTCCGTTTAATACAATTCTAGCATGGAATATAAACATTATCATGAACAAGAATTATAATAATAACATCTTTATTATTGCCTCTAGGGCATAATTCCAACACTATCTTGTATGCATTATCATTTATATTGGCAAGCACCTTATCAGGAGCAATGCCACGGGGCAGCAACTTGGACTTACGTAGCTGTGGAAATCTATCCTTGCGAAAGTGTACCCAAACCATATCACCGGGCTGAACAATACCTCCTTTTGCTTATTGTTAGCATGATCTGCAGTATACTTGCCTTTCTTCTCAATAGCCTCTTTAGTCTTCACATGAATCTTCCGTACAAAATCAGCCCACTTTGATGCCTCCATATTGACTCGCTCTTGTATAGGAAGAAGCAACAAATCGAGTGGCGTAATGGGTTTGAAACCATAGACCACCTCAAAAGGACATAGCTGCATGGTAGAGTGAACCGCCCTGTTATATGCAAACTCCACATGCGGCAAACAATCTTCCCACTCATGCAGGTTCTTCTTGATCATGCATCATAGCACTATTGAAAGTGTGCAATTTACCACCTCCGTTTGACCATCAGTTTGGGGATGATATGTAGTGCTGAATAATAACTTTGTGCCCAGTTTTCCCCAAAGTGTCTTCCAGAAGTAGCTTATAAATTTCACATCACGATCAGAGATAATTGTCTTGGGTACTCCATGCAAGTGTACAATGTCCCTAAAAAATAGGTTAGCAATATGCGATGCATCGTCGCTTTTGTGGCAAGCAATAAAATGAGCAATCTTAGAAAATCTATCCACTACCACAAATATAGAATCATGACCTCTTTTAGTCCTAGGAAAACCTAATACAAAATCCATGCTAATGTTCTCCCATGGTGTAGTAGGTGCAGGTAATGGAGTATACAAACCGTGAGGCTTCAGCTTGGAATTCAACTTGTTGCATGTAATGCAACGCTTGATGAACCTATCCACATCACGCCTCATCCTAAGCCAATAGAAGTGATCAGCGAGCATGAGTAGCATCTTCTCACGCCCAAAGTGACCCATCAAACCACTGGCATGAGATTCCTGCAACAATAGCAAACGCACAGACGATACTGGAACACATAGTTTGTTAGCACGAAACAAAAACCCATCATGGATGTGATATTTATCCCATGCTTTCCCAGCAGTACACATGCTATATGGCACCAAAAAATCATGATCAGTAGCATATAACTCACAGAAACTCTCTAAACCAGGAACCTTAATGTCTAATTGTGTCAACAACATGTTCTTCCTTGAGAGAGCATCAACAACCATATTGTCTTTACCCTTTTTATGTTTAATTATATATGGAAAAGACTCAATGAACTCAACCCACCTAGCAAGATGCCTATGCAGATTAGATTGAGCTTTCAGGTATTTCAAAGCTTCATAATCAGAATGTATGATAAATTCTTTCGGCCACAAATAATGTTGCCAAACCTCAAGAGCTCTAACAAGCGCATACAATTCTTTGTCATAAACAGGATAGTTCAACCTTGCACCACACAGTTTTTTAGAAAAGTAGGCAATAGGCCGACCCTCTTGCATCAACACACCACCAATACCAATGCAACTAGCATCACATTCAATCTCAAATTGCTTATTAAAATCTGGTAGTGCAAGCAAAGGTGTAGAAGTTAACAAATATTTCAGTTCATCAAAAGCATGATCTTGGGCAGCGCCCCATACAAGTTCAACACCTTTTTTAGTTAACTCATTTAAAGGTGCAGCAACAGTACTAAAGTCTTTCACAAAACGGCGATAAAAACCAGCAAGACCATGAAAACATCGTACTTCACTAACATTCATAGGAGTAGGCCAATTTTGAATAGCTTCAATTTTAGATGCATCTACCTCGACTCCGTTTTTAGAAACAACATATCCAAGGAATATGACCTTATCTTTGCAAAATGTGCTTTTTTCAAGATTACCATAAAGGTGAGAATCACGCAACACTTGCAAAACTTGTCTAATAATGTTGCCAAACCTCAAGAACTCTAACAAGCGCATACAATTCTTTGTCATAAACAGGATAGTTCAACCTCGCACCACAAAGTTTTTCAGAAAAGTAGGCAATAGGCCGACCCTCTTGCATCAACACACCACCAATACCAATGCCACTAGCATCACATTCAATCTCAAATTGCTTATTAAAATCTGGTAGTGCAAGCAATGGTGCAGAAGTTAATAAACGTTTCAGTTCATCAAAAGCATGATCTTGGGCTGCGCCCCATACAAATTCAACACCTTTTTTAGTTAACTCATTTAAAGGTGCAGCAACAGTACTAAAGTCTTTCACAAAACGGCGATAAAAACCAGCAAGACCATGAAAACTTCGTACTTGACTAACATTCATGGGAGTAGGCCAATTTTGAATAGCTTCAATTTTAGATGCATCTACCTCTACTCCATGCTTAGAAACAACAAATCCCAGAAATATGACCTTATCTTTGCAAAATGTGCACTTCTCAAGGTTACCATATAACTTAGCATCACGCAACACTTGCAAAACTTGTCGAATATGATCACTATGTTCAGATTCATTGCGGCTGTAGATTAATATATCATCAAAATACACAACCACAAACTTGCCAATAAAATTTCGCAAAACATGGTTCATTAATCTCATGAAGGTACTAGGTGCATTAGTTAAACCAAATGGCATGACTAACCACTCATATAAACCAAATTTATTTTTAAAAGCTGTTTTCCATTCATCCCCTTCCTTCATCCTAATCAGATGATAACCAGTACGCAAATCAATTTTAGAGAAAATAGCAGCACCACTCAATTCATCTAGCATGTCTTCCAAACATGGAATAGGATGACGATAACGAATAGTGATGTTGTTAATTGCTCTGCAATCTACACACATGCGCCAGGTACCATCTTTTTTAAGAACCAAAATAACAAGTACAACACAAGGGCTCAAGCTTACACGAATATAACCTTTGTCGAGGAGTGCTTGTACTTGTTTCTTGATTTCCTTTGTTTCATCAGGATTCGTCCTATACGGTGAAAGGTTCGGCAATGTCGCGCCTTGATTGAGGTCAATCTGATGCTCAATACCACACAATGGTGGACCTCGTCTGCAAAAACATCAACGAACTCCTGCAAAATAGTGGAAACACCAAGAGAAAGTGGAGTATTATCGTTAGAAACCAAAATCTCTCCCTTGTACACAAGCACAAGAGGGATCACTCTTGGATCATCGCCAAACTCTCTCAAATCCTCTTTGGTGGCCATCAAAATGTATGTTCCCGTATCAGTCATTGCGGTCATAGCATGGGCCAGACCATCGGCATCTCCAAGTAGTGGCGGAACAGCAGTCATCGTGGTCGCAACATGGGCTATACCATGGGCATCGCCAAGTAATGGCGGAGCAGAAGTCGCGGCAGGAGTGGCTGGCGTGGCAAGAGGGGATGGCACAGCAGGAACTGCAGGTGCGACGGCTATGGTCAGTGCGCACAGTGCAGCGGGAGTAGTTGTACAAGCTCATGCAATCACTGGTGCGGCAGCAAAACAAGCAGTAAAGTGTGCCACAGCTGATGCTGAAAAAGGGTCATACACCGCCAATGATGGTTTTCGATGTTGCTCCCCTTGTTCTAACCGGACCTCCATCTTCTGTCGAAACAATAGCTTGCGGTGTCATCGGATGCAGAATAATGTCCTTGCCCTTCCAATGTAGCTAGTGTGTGTTTGGCCTTCCCATTGTGACGAACATCTCGATCATTTAACCATGGATGGGCCAACAAAAAGTGTCAAACAGTCATAGGAACCACATCGCACTACATAGTGTCCGTGTTCATGATCTTCATCTCAGCAACATCACTCAACCATGATATACAGTACGGGTTAGGATGTGGGTAGTACTTTAATTTCAGTTTGGTGTAGAGCTCTTTACTAGCCAAATTTCGGCAACTTCCTCCATCAATAATAACCTTGCATGCCTTGCCATTGCCTACATCGGCCTTGGTCTGAAACAAATTACAGCGCTGCTCATCAGGACTGGGAGCAACTTGTAAGACGCGATGTGAACAGACAAGGGTTGGATTATTGGATGGGTCATAATAAAATGTATCATTTGGATCATCATCTTCCTCATCAAATGGATCAGCATCATCCCCGGTCTCATACTCATTGGTCTCCTTGTTAAGCAACATAACTTTGGCATTTGGACAATCACGCCTGAAGTGACCTTTCCCACCATAAGTGTGACAAGCCATATCTCTATTCCGAGCTGTAGAAGTAGTGGAACCAGAGCCACTCATTGCAGGTTGTGGCATGGACTTAGCAGCTGTGGGCGCCTTGAACCCCCCACGCTCGATGAATCTCCTAAACCAATAGTAGGCTGTCCAGCTGACGATATCCATGAAGAAAAACGTGATCATGTCGCAGTAGGACGCGAGGACTTAGCTTCCTCGGCCACTGAAAATTCGGCCTCATGCGCTTGGTGTAGCAACTGAGCCATGTCATTGTATGGGTGATGGCGAACAATGTGGAAAATCTTATATGTAAGTCCAGAAAGAAAACGCTGCATAGTCTGCTCCACTGGTTCGTGCACCTTCGCGTGCTGCATAATCAACTCCATCTCCTGATAATACTCATCAATAGGCTTAAGTCTCTGTTTCAGATTTGTGAACTTATCATAAAGGGACCGGGTATAATTGGGCGGCACAAAACGATGGCGCATCTCTGCCTTCATATCATGCCAAGTGAGGATAGGAACCATGTTATTGTCACGGCGTATGTGGACAACATTATCCCACCAGGACATAGCATACTCATCAAATTCCGAAACCGCCAAATGAATTTTTCTGCCATCAGTGCACTCATGCAAATGCCACAAGGCCTCAATGTGCATCTCCCAGTTGAGGTACTCTTCTGCATCTTTGCCGAGAAATTTCAGAATTGTAAACTTGGGTCGACCAAAAACATCATCCTCTTGTGGCGCCCCATGGCGAGGTCTCAGTACGACCACCGGATGGACACCATGGCCGTGGTTAGGAAAACCATGACCTCGGCCTTGATTGGCCTCATTAACAATGTCATCATTGTCACCAATGAAATCTGCATCTACATATTGTTGATTGTCTTGTGCATACAGGCTGGTCAACCGAGTTACCGTGGCCTCCAATCGAGCCATGGAAGCCTGAATATTAGTATTTTGAGTCTGGATGATGTTGACCGTGTTATTAGTGGCACCCAGCTGTGTTTTGACTATATCAATATCTCCATCCAGTGTCTCAGCTAAATGACCAATGGCTTGCCTCAGATTATCCCGAAGCGCCTCATACTCACGCCAAGTGACTAAAGTCTCCCCATCCTTTTTCTGCGAAATAGTTTCATCACTAGAAAACATGATTAGTGCGTTAGTGCACAAAACAAAATAGGTGGTGGTGTCCTCTCACAACTCACTTTAAACCGAAAAAGACAATGAATCTTACCGTTCCAAAGTGAATTAGAGCAACTTACCACTCACAGCAAAACAACCGCGTGCACATGTGTGATCAAGCGAATACCGAGGGAAAGAAAAGTCACACGACAACAGGGATATGTATGGTGGAGCTTAATGTAGGAAATCCTAAGTACACCGCCAATAAGTCCGAGTGCTGATCATGTAAACAAACACCCAAAGAAACACACACATGGAGATGAATGTGGCAAAGCAACTATAAGACAGGAGTTATTGCAATGCACTCGAGAGACGCTAGCACAGGCACAACGAACAGGCACAAGATTGCATACACTCACGGCAACAGCCTACTAAGCACGAAAAAGCTAGTCTCGTATGGGTAAGCTCCGAAGATAATGATGTCGAAAGGATGTAGCTATGTCGCACAAAGTGTGCAGACGAAACGCTATGTGGACATCGTGGCAGAGAAACTGATCAAAACCGTGACGTGACTGGGTACACGACAACAGAACACGTACAACAACAAAACGGTGTCGAGATGGTTTCACGGCAGAGAGAACACACAAAACGCGTGCCGCGGCAGGACACACGACAACGGAACACGGGCGGCAGCGAGGCGGTGTTGAGAAACTATCACGGCAGAGAAAAAGTTCAGACGCGTGCCACGGCAGGAGAACTTAGCGAGGCCAAAGTAATGAGTAACTTTTTTTTGACTTGGGTGCGACATAGCGCACTGTTCACGTCCCCCTTTCTTTTTTTTAAAACTAACTCTAATTGGGCCTAAGTGCTTGGCCCAAACTGGCGCCAGAGGCCAGACAAGCTCTACGCTTGAGCGAGTGAGGCGGAAGCGGGCAAGGGCTGCCTGGCGGCCGACCCCAGAGCAGCTTCACGCCTAGGAGCCTCGCTGCCTCTCTGCCTGGCGTTGTACCCCAGATGGGGTCCGCACCCAGGCGCCCTGGCGAGCGACAGTGGGCGGTCGAGCAAGGGTGAGCGGGCAAGCGAGACGCCCGAGACCGGACGATCTCTGTCCCAGGGCGATCATGCTCTTGTTGTTTTTGTAATATGCCGATCGGATCTGCAAAGGATTTCTCATGAAGAACGCCACGTGCACAGCCGCCGGCTCAGGGAAGAAGAAGGAGATCAAAGATTGACCAAACAGATACCAAATCCGAAACAAAGACACAGAAAAGAATGAAGACCCTAGACTCCTAAAGATTGGATGAAAAGATACGTGAAAAGACAATCAACGAATAAAAATCAAGATGGTGCAATCTAGGCTATGGCAAAATGAAGAACCCTATTTTTTTAGGCTTTTTCTGGATAGGACGAAAATAGAAACGAATCTACGGACCCATACATGGGTTCGGCCTAATTCTGGCATGCATGCCATGAGTGTGGCGCACCTTAGACATGTAGACATCGTGTCATAGGCTATCCTAGTGCGCAATCACAGACATTCTCATGTATACTTGACGTTCTAGTGATCTCCTGGTGCGCCAGCCTCCCTCTCCTCCCTCACGCACTTTCTCATCAAGTCTTGCTCTTCTTGCTGCAACTCGTCTCCTCGTGCAACGCTCGTGTTATCAACAAACCTGATCATACATAGATGCATAGACTTAGGCAGTATAAAGTTCTCACTAAATAAAAGATCAGGTTCAATTAAGAGTGAGTTCACCTATTGTTCCAATAGCTTTGCACGTGCTATTGTAATTGGTCGAATCCTAATGTCATTGGACTTCTTCGCAGCAACATCTTCATCATCAAAAGGAGTATGAGATAATGGTGGTGTAATAGGGATGTCCTCATCAAGTTGTGAACATCGAGCCTACCCTAATATGCTTGAATGATGATATCATACCAATCCCATGAGAGGATGAGAGCCACATATCCCACTTGAGATGAAAGGGGAATACTATCAGTTCTGTTTTCGGGACATCAATCCTCATATCTCTACTCATTGGTTGTGGAAGTCTAAATGTACTCCCAGAGTTAAGTTCTTTGGTTGGCTTGCCCTGGTTGACAGACTCAACACAAGAAATATGCTAAGAAGGCGCCAGTTCCAATTGAACTCAGGCTATCAATGCCTCCTCTGCCAAAACCCCCCTGAAGAAACAATTGAGCATCTACTTTTTGCATGTGATTTCAGCAAGTTATGCTGGCAGACCTTGGGATTTCTGTGGGCAGATCTTCCTGATAGACTACTGATCATTGAGGAAGGGAAGGCTAGATGGCATGGTGATAAGGGGTGTCCCGATCTTCTCAGCGAGCGCGATGTAGATGGCGATGATGGTGATGAAGATAACTCGAGTGTCGCAGAGAACTCTCCGGCTAATCCCTGCTGCCAGCGCAACAGCTCTCAACCCTTTGGATATTCGCAACGTCACACGCTTGCGCACGTAGCCGCCGACCACGAAGCGGTGATGCAATATACTAATTCCCAATGGAACAGCAGATTACACTCAGACTTTCAGTAGAACGAACACCAGATCGATACGAATTGGTGTGAATAATTTCAGAGGAACACTCTATGTGGACTCGGTTTTGAAGGAAAACGAGAAAAACTCGGATTTGTACCACGGCAGAAGAACGCACAGAACTCGTGCCGCGGCAGGACTCGGAGCAAGCTTGCCAACGCGCTGGACCAAACAAACGTGGCGCGGTGTCTGATCGGGAGCGTTCGCTTCCTACGCGCGAGACCAGACAGATCGCGTCTTTTGTCTGATGGCGAGCGATCGAAGTGGACTCGAAACCTAAAACCGACTAGAACCTAGACTCCTACGGAACAAGAAATAGATCGGATCAAAGAAGGAAAACGACCAGCAACTAAAACCAATCTACGATGCAATCTAGGCTATGGCAATACTATGAACCCTAATTTTTTTTTGGCTTTTCTGGATAGGACGAAAATCAAAACTAAACTACGGATGATCTGGTGGATTGCTTACCGAGGAAACACTGGAAATCTGATACCAAGATGATATGGGGTGGCCCGATCTTCTCAGTAAGCTTGCGGTAATGGTGATGATGGTGATAGATAACTTGGTGTCGCCGATGATCTCTCCTCGCTAGATCCCTGATGCCAATGCAACAGCTCTCTACCCTTCGGATATTCACGACTTCACACACTTGCGCAACGCAGCCGTCGACCACGAAACGGTATAATTGCAATTCACTAATTCCCAATGGAACAGCAGATCACACTTAACTTGCAGTATATAATCTCCAGATCGAAACGAATTGGAGACAAGGATTCAAGATGAATGCTTGCAGCAGTCTCAAGAACTAGGGTTTATCTAAAACGTGGTCTGACCTCTCTATGGCGCATAGGCACACAATATAAGGGGGGTGCGGCTGGCCCAAGGGCAACCGACCTGACCTGGTCCTCTAACATGGTTCGACTCAACCTGACGTGATACAAACTGACCCAAAGGTTGGGTGCAGCCAACTAGGCGCGCAGGCCTTATGTGTATGGCGCACATACACTTGGTGGTGCGCCATATGCAGCCTCCTGCGTGATGTCCTCCTTCTCCTCATGCTGGTCGCCGGCCTCCCTCTCCTCCCTCACGTCCATGTGCATGATCATCACGTCTTGCTCCAGCTCCTCGCTCCCTCGTGCTATGTCTTCTTCTCCCATGAACCTGAGTATGCAAACACACAAAGACTTAGGCAGTAAACAATTCTCATTAACAAAATAATCAGATTCTATTAGGAGCAAATTCACCTGTTGTTCTATTAACTTTGCACGAGCTCTTGTGATAGGTCCAATTCTGATTTCATCATTGGACTTCTTCTTTGCAGCAACTTGCTTGTCATCATTACGAAGTGGAGATGGAACAATAGTAGGGATGTCCTCATCAAAAATGGCGGTCGAAGACAAGGAGAAGACGGTGTTCATCGCGCCGATAGGCTGCTTCTGCTACACTTGCATGCCCTTTGGGCTCAAAAATGCAGGAGCCACTTTCCAGCGAGCGATGCAAAAATGCCTCAGCTTGTAGATCGGTCGCAATGTTGAAGCCTACATCGACGACATTGTTGTGAAGAGTCGGAGCAAGTAGACGCTCATCGACGATCTTCGCGAAACCTTCGCCAACTCGCGACATGTCCAGCTGAAGCACCCTAAGAACTGCACCTTTGGTGTACCTTCTGGAAAGTTGCTCGGATACCTAGTGTCACACTGTGGAATCGAGGCTAACCCGAACAAGATCAAAGTAATCGACGAGATCAAGGCCCCAAGGCGGATCAAGGATGTTCAGCGCCTCAATGGCTGCATCATCGCGCTGGGGTGCTTCATCTCAAGATTGGGCGAGTGTGCTTTGCCCTTCTTCAAACTATTGAAGAAACCAGGGCCCGTGCAGTGGACCCCGGAAGCCAAAGCCGCCCTTTAGGACCTCAAGGAGTACCTGGCCTCGCCACCCATCTTGGTCACCCCAAGATCGAATGAGTCGCTGCTACTTTATGTGGCAGCCACCTCGCAAGTGGTAAGCACGGTGCTGGTGGCGGAGCGGGAAGAAGACTCGAAGCTGGCTGAGTCTAGAGCCGGGGGCTGTTTCGCGCAGCCCGGCCCTGTCATGCCACCTTCGGAGGAAGCTGACCTAGGCCTTGCGCAAGAGCAGGGGCTGCGCAGGAGAAGCGATGTCTGGTGCAGCGCCCCATCTACTTCATCAGCATAGTGCTCAGGGATGCCAGGTTGCGGTATATTCAAGTGCAAAAACTGCTCCTGGGCGTCCTACTTGCCTCGCGCAAGCTGAGACACTACTTCGAGTCGCACCGCATTATAGTGGTGAACTCCTACTCTTTGGGGCGAGTGCTGCACAATCCCAGCGCCATCACAGAGTGGGCAATGGAGCTATCAGGTTTTGACCTACACTTTGTTGCGGCCACCGCAATCAAGAGCCAGGCGATGGCGGACTTTGTCATCAAGTGGACTAAAGTACCAATCCAGGAAGAGGATCCTCACTCTTCCCTTCCTGGGAAGGAAGATCTGGAGTGCTGGGTCATGTATTTTGATAGAGCTTTATCCATCGAAGGAGCGGGGGCTGGCGTGCTTTTCGTGTCACCCACAGGAGAGCACCTCAAGTACATGATTCAACCGGCTTTCTCCCCCGAGGACGCCATCAACAACATTGCGGAATATGAAGGCCTGCTTGCTGGCCTCTAGATCGTGGCAGGGTTGGGCATTTCTCGCCTGGTAGTCTGAGGTGACTCCCAGTTGGTGGTCAATCAATTCAACAAGGCCTACGACTGCCCCCAAATGTGGGCATACGTAGATGAGGTGCGAAAACTCGAGCGCTGTTTCGATGGCCTCAAGTTGGAGCACATTCCCCGTGGGAAGAATGTTATTGCCGATGAGCTATCTCAGATAGCGGCAAAGCGGCTGCCCATTCCCGTGGGAACCTTCGTCGAGCAGCTTGCCAAGCCCTCGGTGACTTCAAAGGCAGCGGTCCGGACCCCGGCAACATCTTCGTCGGGGGCTGTCCCGACAACCTCCGCCCACCAAGGCTCGGCCATGATGTCAACCGGGAATGATTCCAAGCCTATTCCCGTTGCCGCCCTAGCTGAAAGAGCGGCTCCCCCCGGGGCGGAGGAGCTGGTGCGGTACCTCAAGTTTCAAGAGCTGCCTGAAGACGATGTTCAAGCAGAATGGATTGCCCGCCAAGCCAAGATGTATGTATTGATTGATGGCAAGCTTTACTGATGCCGCGAGGGGGAGTCAAACTCTGCTGCATCCCCCGAGAACAAGGCCAGGCCCTTCTGGCCGACATTCACGAAGGGATCTGCTCCCACCACGTGGCATCCAAGGATCTCACCGGGAAGGCATTCCGGCAAGGATTCTACTAGCCCACGTCCCTGGCTGACGCCCAGGCCCTGGTTCAATCTTGTGAGGCATGCCAGTTTCATTCCAAGAACATCCATCAGCCAGCTCAAGCACTACAAACCATCCTGTTCTCTTGGCCATTTGCGGTCTAGGGGCTGGATGCTGTCGGAAAATTCCCCCGGTCGGTGGGAGGATATGAGTATTTATTGGTCGCCATCGACAAGCTCTCTAAGTGGGTGGAGGTTGAACCAGTCAGGGCCCTCACTGCCCATGCTGCTGTCAAATTCATCCGAGGAATTGTGTGTCGTTTCGGTGTGCCTAACCGCATAATCACCGATCTCGGCTCACAATTCACTAGCCAGGAATTTCAGGATTATTGCAACCAGCTAGGGACACTGATATGTTATGCATCTGTTGCTCACCCAAAGAGCAACGGCAAAGTGGAGCGCACCAATGTGGAGGTATTACAGGGGCTTCGTACCACAACCTTAAATAGGCTCAAGGGTTGTGGCAAAAGTGGGTGGATCAAGTGCCCTCAGTACTGTGGTCCTTACGGACCACGGCCATGAGATCAACCGGTGAGACCCCGTTTTCACTTATCTACGGGGCCGAAGCCGTGTTGCCCACGGAGCTTAAATATGGATCTCCTCGGATATCTGCCTATGACAGTCACAAGTATGTGAAAGAACATCTTGATGATGTCAACTTCCTTGAGGAGATCCATAGCCGAGCAATAGTGAGGTCCGCCCGCTATATGCAAGGGCTGTGCCGGTATCACCACCAACGCGTCCATTCCCGGAAGCTCTATACGGGAGATCTTGTGCTCCGTAGGAAGCAAAACTCCTCCGGTCATAAGCTCTATCCAAAGTGGGAAGGACCATACGGAGTGACGCACGTCTTCCGACCAGGATGTGTGAGCCTGGAAGACAAAGATGGAAAACCTGAGCAGAACTCATGGAACATCGAGCATCTCCAAAAATTCTATCCTTAAAGTGCTAACTCTGGAGGGGTCCATGTTACCGTGAACTACGGAAATGCGAATGTAGAATAAACATAGAAGAAATAGTGTGGCCACAAGGACGCCCGCATGTAAATCACTGTAAAGATGGGGGTATGACAGAGTGCCTACCCCTTACAATTTGTACCCCATCAGCAGATGTTCATGCTCGCCCAAAAAGTTGGGGGTAAATTTCATTTACTCACGCACCATCAATAAATCCTAAGTTCACTAAATACCTTGACATTGCTGGTAGTCTTAACAAGCGGCCTTGAGACTTATTGATATTTTTCTCTTAGTTGCAAGTAGGGGGCTATATGCCTCTATATGTCGTTGCCACGCCGAAAGAGCAGCGGCGTGCATAGATCGGGACGATGCTCAGGTAAGTGCTATCGGGCACTGCTTGCACCTAAGTTACAAAATATCTCTAAGTCTAGGGAGGAATGCGGTGAGACTGGATTTCAGTTTCCTATTTGAGACTGGATCTTGGTGTTCCCTATGGATTTTTATGGATTTCAGAAGCATGAAGAACTAGGTACCCGGAAATTCTCCCCAGGAAGCATAAGCCTGGATAAAAAGGCCACCTGGATAACTCGTAGGCGCCTATTTTATTGAAGTATAGTGCCCCCAGAAATCTGGAGCAAATCCTCGTTGTGCCCATTGGCAAAATTCTTACTGGAAAACAAGAGGAAATGGCCACAAATGTGCCGTTAACCAGACATGGTTGCGACCAATGTCACTTTGTTTCTATTCGCTGTCAATATGCAGGCACATGCAATACAAATGAGGGAGAAGAGGAAAAATATGAATGAAAAAGACATGATGCCACAAGGCTTGGGCAGGGCCTAGGTTACTCGCATCTTCAGATCGGCAAGAACATGGGCCACTGATATGTCCTAAACGTATCTATAATTTTTGATGCTCCATGCTTGTTTATACACCATTTGCTTTGTGTTTTGTTACACTTCGTGGTGTTTTTATGCATTTTCTGGTACTAACCTACTAACGAGATGCCACAGTGCTAGTTCCCTATTTTATGCTATTTTTGTGTTTCAGAAAAGCTACACAGGAAATATTCTCGGAATTGGATGAAACAAAAGCCAAACCGGCTATTTTTCCCGAATTGTCACGAAGTCCGAAGATGAGACGGAGGGGGGTCAGAGGCCAGGCTCACCCTAGGGTGGCGCGGCCTGCCCCTGGCCCGCGCCACCAGGGGGTGAGACCAGCTGGTCCACGTCCTGACACCTCCCTTCCGCCTATATATTCCCCTCGACGGGAAAACCTAAGGGATGGATCGCTTTTCCTCGAAACATACTGCAAGCCACCGCCATCGTGGTTGCGAGATCGGGAGGATCCAGGAGCTCTTCCCGGCACCCTGCCGGAGAGGGGAATCCCTGGCGGAGGCCTTCTCCACCACCATGGTCACCTCCAGAGTGATGTGTGAGTAGTCTACCTTGGACTATTGGTCCATAGCAATAGCTAAATGGTCGTCTCCTCCACCATGTGCTTCATGTTTAGATCTTGTGAGCTGCCTATCATGATCAAGATCATCTTTGTGTAATTCTACATGTTGTGTTTGTTGGGATCCGATGAGTATTGGTACTATGTCAAGTTGATGTGCTGAATATTATCTTTTTGTTATCTCTATGTTTTTTATGATCTTGCATGCTCTCCGTTGCTAGTAGATATCTTGGCCGAGTAGATGCTAGTGACTCCAATAGAGAGTATTTATGCTCGATAGTTGGGTTCATGCCTCTAGTAATCTGGGGGAGTGACAGAAACCTCTAAGGTTGTAGATGTGCTGTAGCCACTAGGGAGAAAACAACATTCTTGTGTCTCAGGACATTTGCATTGTTTATATTACGCACTTTGCTTAATGCAGTTATCCGTTGTTCGCAACTTAATACCCGATGGTTGCTCGGACGACATCTGGAGGGTGGATTATTACTCATAGATGCAGTTTGATTACAGTCTATGTATTTTGTCGTAATGCCCAGAGTGAATCTCATAGTGATCCTTGATACGTCTCAAACGTATCTATAATTTTTGATGCTCCATGCTTCTTTTTACACCATTTGCTTAGTGTTTCGTTACACTTCGTGGCATTTTTATGCATTTTCCAGAACTAACCTATTAACAAGATGCCACAGTGCTAGTTCCCCGTTTTCTGCTATTTTTGTGTTTCAGAAAAGTTACATAGGAAATATTCTCGGAATTGGACGAAACAAAAGCCGAACATCCGGAAATTTACCAAAGCTTCAAGAGAACCGAAGAGGAGACAGAGAGGGGCCACAGGGCGGCCACACCACCAGGGGGCGCGCCCTACCCCTGGCCCGCGCCCACCTGTGGTGAGGGCACCCTGGTCCACTTCTGACGCTGCCCCTTCGCCTATAAAGACCCCCCAACGGGAAAAACCTAAACACCCGATCACTTTTCCAGAAACACATCGCAATCCGCCGCCGTCATCGACCCGGGATCGGGAGGGTCCAGAAGCTCTTCCCGATACCCTGCCGGAGAGGGGAATCGCCACTAGAGGTCTTCTTCATCGCCATGCTTGCCTCCGGCGCGATGAGTAAGTAGTCTACCTTGGACTATGGGTCCATAGCAGTAACTAGTTGGTTGTCTTCTCCACCATGTGCTTCATGTTTAGATCTCGTGAGCTGCCTTACATGATCGAGATCACCGTTATGTAATTCTACATGTTGTGTTTGTTGGGATCCAATGAATATTGGTGTTATGATTGAGTTGATGTGCTGAATATTATCTTATGTTTTCTCTATGTTGTTTATGATCTTGCATGCTCTCCGTTGTTAGTAGCTATCTTGGCCGAGTAGTTGCTAGTGACTCCAAGAGGGGGTATTTATGCTCGATAGTGGGTTCATGCCTCTATTTAATCTGGGGGAGTGACAGAAACCTCTAAGGTTGTAGATGTGTTGTTGCTACTAGGGGGAAAACAACATTCATATGCTTAAGGGCATATGCTTTGTTTACATTACACACTTTGCTTAATGCAGTTATCTGTTGTTCGCAACTTAATACTTGTGGAGTTCTCAGATTGATTCGCCACAAGTGGATTATTAGTCATAGATGCAGTTGGATGGCGGTCTATGTATTTTGTTGTAATACCCAGAGTAAATCTCATAGTGATCCTCTCGACATATGCACATTGTCTTTATTCTATCAATTGCCCAACTGTAATTTGTTTACCCAGCATGTGTTATTTTATCTTATGGAGAGACACCACTAGTGAACTGTGGACCCCGGTCCTATTCCTTTGCATTGCTATCACCTGTTTACTTTACTCGCATTGTTTACTTTACTCGCATATTACTATTGCTTTCCACTCGATACGCTCATACCCTTTGTTTCAAGCAAACCGGTGAGATTGACAACCTCATCGTAAGTTGGGAACAAAGTATTTGGTTGTCTTGTGTGCAGGTTCCACGTTGCTACTAGTTGAAGACGCTGTAACAAGTTATCGTTAATGGCGCCCTTGTTGGAGTGTCACTAGGCTAGCAAGCATCACCTTCAGTCGTTTGGCTTTTTCCTACTGGATTGATAACCTTGGTTTCATAACTGAGGGAAAACTTGCTGCTATATTCATCAAACCTTCTCTTGGGGTTTCCAACTGGCCGGTCATTTACTTCATCAACAAACGCAATCAAGTTCTCTAGCACCTTCAATACCGCGCCATCAACAAGTTTTCTGGCGCCGTTGCCGGGGAAAAAGAAGACTTCTGCAAGGGGAGTTTCGCACGCACATCCTTTACTTTGTTTTAAGTTTTGCTTTACTTTATTTTTACTTGCATCGTTTTATCAAAAACACACAAAAATTAGTATCCTTTATAGTTGTTTTTACTTGTCTACTTTTAGTTTTGCTAGAATGGCTACTCCTGAGAACACCAAGTTGTGTGATTTTACTAGCACTAATAATAGTGATTTTATCTACACTCCTATTGCGCCACCTGCTCCTGCTGCAATTTTTTATGAGATTAAGCCTGCTTTGTTGAAACTTATTATGAAAGAGCAATTTTCTGGTGCTAGTACTGATGATGCTGCAGCTCATCTCAACAATTTTGTTGAGCTATGTGAGATGCAGAAATATAAGGATGTAGAGAGTGATATTATTAAGCTTAAGTTGTTTCCTTTTTCTTTGAGAGGAAAAGCTAAGGATTGGTTGCTGTCTTTGCCTAAAAATAGTATTGATTCATGGGCTAAGTGTAAGGATGCTTTTATTGGTAGATACTATCCTCCTGCTAAGATTATAGCTTTGTGTAGCAATATTATGAAGTTTAGTCGCTTGATAATGAACATGTTGCTCAAGCTTGGGAAAGAATGAAATCTATGATCAAGAATTGTCCCACTCATGGACTGACTACTTGGATGATTGTCCAAACTTTTTATGCAGGACTGAATTTTTCTTCAAGGAACCTACTGGATTCAGCTGCTGGAGGCACTTTTATGTCCCTTACCTTGGGCGCCACAACAAATCTTCTCGACAATACGATGGTAAATTATTCTGAATGGCACACCGAGAGAGCTCCACAAGGTAAGAAGGTAAATTCTGTTGAGGAAACCTCTTCCTTGAGTGATAATATTGATGCTATTATGCTTATGCTTTCAAATGATAGGACTCATGTTGATCCTAATAATGTTCCTTTAGCCTCTTTGGTTGCTCAAGAAGAGCATGTTGATGTAAACTTCATTAGAAATAATAATTTTAACAACAATGCTTATAGGAACAATTTTGCTAGTAACAATTATAGGTCATATCCTTCTACCAATGGTAATGGTTATGGTAATTCTTATGGTAATTCCTCCAACAACACTAGGGCCGCGCCCTCCGAGCTTGAGGTAATGCTCAAGGACTTCATCGGTAAGCAAACTGCTTTTAACAGGTCTGTTGAGGAAAAGTTAGGCAAAATTGATATTCTTGCTTCTAAAGTTGATAGCCTTGCTCATGATGTTGAACTTCTGAAATTAAAAGTGTTGCCTAATGATGTGAAAGAGAACAATACTTTTGCCACTGCTAATGCTATCCAAGTTAGAATTGATGAAAATATTAGGATGCTAGCAGAATTGCATGTAAGTTGGGAAAGAGAAGATGAGATGGCTAGAAAGATGAAGGTATGTACCATTACTACCTCTAATGATGTTGTTCCAAATGCTAGCAATCCTCTTACTTTGATTGGTGTAGAGAAAACTCCCACTCCTTGTGTTAAAAAGCCTAAAACAGCTAAAACTTTTTCTCAAAAGAGTGCTGAAATTTTTCAGAGTGTAGGAGATGATAGCTCTATTTCCTTTAATGATTTTGATGTTGATGGCTGCAATATATCTGAAGTTATTTTGTTCTTGCAAAATCTTGCTTTGACTCCTAATGCTAGTTCTGTAAATGTTGCTTTTACTAAGCATATTACCAATGCTCTCATGAAAATTAGGGATGAAAAGTTGAAGCAAAAAGCCTCTATTCCCAAGAAGTTAGGAGATGGTTGGGAACCCATCATTGATATGCATGTTAATGGTTTTGATTGCCATGCTTTATGTGATCTAGGTGCTAGTATTTCTATCATGCCTAGAAAGATTTATGACATGCTTGATTTACCACCTCTTGAAAAGTGTTATTATGATGTTCCTATTGCTGATGTTGCTAAGAAGAAACCTTTGGGAAGGATTAATGATGTTCTTATTATGGTTAATAATAACCATGTTCCCGTTGATTTTCTCGTCATGGATGTTGAATGCAATGCTTCATGTCCTATTATTTTGGGAAGACCCTTTCTTCGAACTGTAGGTGCCATCATTGATATGAGGGAAGGCACCATCAAATATCAATTCCCACTCAAGAAAGGTATGGAACACTTCCCTAGAAAGAGAAAGAAATTACTTTTTGACTCTATTCTTAGAGCAAATTATGAGCTTGATGCTTCATCACCTGATATTACTTGATTCGCACTTTCTGCGCCTAGCTCAAAGGCGTTAAAGAAAAGCACTCTTGGAAGATAACCCAATGTTTTTACTTTTAGTTCTTTTTCTTTTATTTGAGTCTTGGAAGTTATTACTACTGTAATGACCTCTCCTTATCATTTTTATTTCGTTTTTGTGCCAAGAGAAGCCTCTAATTTGAGTGAGGTAAGATTTGGGGATGTTGCTGTCCTGAAACAATTTTCAGTGCTGCACCATAAAAATTTGTGAACATTCTCTGTATATCTTTTGGACCTGCAATTTCTTGTGCATATGACCCAGGTTATATCCAAACTTTAATTAGTTGAACACTTTTTGATTTGAGCAACAGAAAACCCTATAAAAATTCGACATTTGTCAGCTGTTCTGTTTTGATAGATTTCTACCAATATTTGTGTTTGCCGCTTTATCGCTTTCTTTTTGAGTTCTTTTGATCACGGAACTTTTGAGGAAGTTGCTACAGTAGTATATACTTTATATGTGGTGGTTTTGAGTTGAAACCTGAAGCAAAAAAGGGTTGATTCATTGTTATGCTTAAACTAATGTTGCTAATAGATTTGTGTTTAGTTTTGTATGAAGGAAGTTTTCAAGTGTAGGTTTTGGAGAATGATGAGATGAGTTGAAGAATGGACAAAAGCTCAAGCTTGGAGATGCCCATGCACCCCAAGAATTATCCAAGAGGTACAAGCGTCAAAGCTCGGGGATGCCCCCGAGGCACCCCTTCTTCATCGGCAAAAATCAGGTCACCTTTTAACACACTATATTTGTATTGCTTCATGCATTATGCCTTTTTCTTGGAGCGTCAGTTGTTTTAGTTTTCAGTTTTGTTTAGTTTTGTTTGCTGCAATAAATGGTTGGACCCCAACAAATTTCCTTTTGGAGAAGTTGCCTTGCTTTTCATTTGCCAAGAACACTCCGTTTTTCACTCTTATCGTTTCAACGAGTGTTCTCTTTTTTCTGCTATTGCGTTTAGTTTTCATTTTTTGCCTTGATTTGTGTTCAGATCTTATCTTTGCATCAAGGTGTATTTTGACCTCCGGTCCTTGTTGGTTTTCATCAAAAAGAGTTGTTTAAAAAAAGTTCGAATGGTGTTGGAAAAGAGAAAAAGCTTTATGCAAAAAAGTGGTACAAGAAGGAGCTTGTGTAGACTGTGGCCTAGGCTTTTGCATGTCATGCTTGATGTCTTTTTGATAGTATGCTTAGTTGTTTTGCTGTAGCATGACTTGTCTCAAATGACTGAGATTGCTTAATGAGCCTTTGAAAAAATCATGCGTTGTTTTAATTATTTGGAAGCATTATTTTGGTTTTCTCCTTGATGCTTTATTTAGGTTGACTTGGTGCATGCTCACACATGTTAGACTCATAAAAAGGTGCCATTGCCTCTATGATCATTTAATTTTTGACTTTTGATGCCATCTTATGCTTCTTTTAATGTCGCTTTGTCGCTTTGCATGATTATGGCCGTTATTGCTCTCTTAGTTGGTCGCTCCCAGTCTTTTGCTAGCCCTCATTTTGTACTGAGTATGAGCTCTACTCGTGCATCCAACTCCTAAAAACCAAGTTGTTCCAAAGTGTCCACCATACATACCTATTAGCCATTTGCTATTCCAAAGTACATTTGACTTGCTTTTATCTATCCTTCAAATTAAACTCTTTTTGGTGTTATGCGAAAATTGGTCAGTAAAGCTCGCACAAACCTGATGGCACACTTTACTTTTCTCGTTTTAAAATTTTGACATTGTGGCTCTCTTATGTTGAGTTGTTATGCTTGCAAGTTGTAAGTTGGAAATTAGCCCAGCCATGCCGTCATGGGGCAAGCTTTCAACATTGCACTATCTTTCATTTGAGTTGATATCGTGATGTTTTGTTTATGGATACTCGCGATGTGAAATAAGTTGGAAATCTTGCGGGATCATGGAGTTTTTATATGTGTTAGGGAAATGCCTGGGCCGCTAATCTAAGCCATGCATCATTCATGGTGGAAATTTACAGCATGCCCATAGTGGACATTCGACGACGCATCTCACAATAAAAAGCTATACCAATGGTAAATAAAAGAGATATCGAGTTGTTCATTGTCTGTTTGTCTTGTCATTTTGATGTGGGCTTGTTCCATGTCATCGGGCAGGAGGTACCCCATTGGCTGTTCTCGATGATACACATATATTTACAATGACAAGAGCTTGCTTGGGACTCTAAGTCGAGTAGCATGAGGTTTGGGTACTCGTACTTCATGGGACACGAGGTTTTCAACTTATGATTTGTCAAGCATATGCATCATAAGTGTATTCACATTAACTTTAACCATTCAAGATGCCTATGATGGGGGCAATGAGAGCTCAAAGCTAGTAAGTACCATAATTTTTGAAGGTTTATAAAACTTGCAATCACTGCTTCCCTTCCCGAAGGGTCTTTCTTTTACTTTTATGTTGAGTCACCACCTTCTACCTTTATGCACCGTCTAAGAGAGCATAGTTGTCATTCTGAGTATAATGTGCATTGTCCCAAAGTTTTCATTGATTGATTCATGATGTTGGTTTCACTTGTTCTCAAATTATTTGTATCTAGTCGCCCTCTTAAACTTGAAGGTGTCCTGTGCATTTCTGTTTTGCTCTCTCATGAAGGACAAGCTGAAAACCATTTGTATGTTTTTCCATATGATTTGCACACACATTTGACTTTCATTGTTTCATTTTCATGATCTTTCGTTTGTGTTCTTTTTCATGTTATAACATAGTTGCTAAGTTTCTTCTATCAAGATTATATCTTTCATGCCCATGTTTTAAGTTCTTTTGATCCCAGCGCACAACGCTTACATATATGGTCAAGATTGTGTAGGTGCATGTCACCTCAAAAATTATTTCTTTTGTTATCACTTACCTACTCGAGGACGAGCAGGAGTTAAGCTTGGGGATGCTGATACGTCTCAAACATATCTATAATTTTTGATGCTCCATGCTTGTTTTTACACCATTTGCTTAGTGTTTCGTTACACTTCATGGCGTTTTTATGCATTTTCCGGAACTAACCTATTAACAAGATGCCACAGTGCTAGTTCCCTGTTTTCTGCTATTTTTGTGTTTTAGAAAAGTTACATAGGAAATATTCTCGGAATTGGACGAAACAAAAGCCGAACATCCAGAAATTTACCAAAGCTTCCAGAAAACCGAAGAGGAGATGGAGAGGGGCCACAGGGCGGCCACACCACCAGGGGGCGCGGCCTGCCTCTAGCCCATGCCCACCTATGGTGAGGGCACCCTGGTCCACTTCTGACGCTGCCCCTTCGCCTATAAATTCCCCCCGATGGGAAAAACCTAACACCCGATCACTTTTCCAGAAACACATCGCGATCCACCGCCGTCATCGACCCGAGATCGAGAGGGTCCAGAAGCTCTTCCCGGCACCCTGCCGGAGAGGGAAATCGCTACCGGAGGTCTTCTTCATCGCCATGCTTGCCTCCGGCACGATGAGTGAGTAGTCTACCTTGGACTATGGGTCCATAACAGTAGCTAGTTGGTTGTCTTCTCCACCATGTGCTTCATGTTTAGATCTCGTGAGCTGCCTTACATGATCGAGATCACCGTCATGTAATTCTACATGTTGTGTTTGTTGGGATCCGATGAATATTGGTGTTATGATTGAGTTGATATGCTGAATATTATCTTATGTTATCTCTATGTTGTTTATGATCTTGCATGCTCTCCGTTGTTAGTAGCTATCTTGGCCGAGTAGTTGCTAGTGACTCCATGAGGGGGTATTTATGCTCGATAGTGGGTTCATGCCTCTATTTAATCTGGGGGAGTGACAGAAACCTCTAAGGTTGTAGATGTGCTATTGCTACTAGGGGCAAAACAACATTCATATGCTCAAGGGCATATGCTTTGTTTACATTACACACTTTGCTTAATGCAGTTATCTGTTGTTCGCAACTTAATACTTGTGGAGTTCTCGAATTGATTCGCCACAAGTGGATTATTAGTCATAGATGCAGTTGGATGGCGGTCTATGTATTTTGTTGTAATGCCCAGAGTAAATCTCATTGTGATTCTCTCGACATATGCACGTTGTCTTTATTCTATCAATTGCCCAACTGTAATTTGTTTACCTAGCATGTGTTATTTTATCTTATGGAGAGACACCACTAGTGAACTGTGGACCCCGGTCCTATTTCCTTTACATTGCTATCACATGTTTACTTTACTCGCATATTACTACTGTTTTCTACTCGATACGCTCATACCCTTTGTTTCAAGCAAACCGGTGAGATTGACAACCTCATCGTAAGTTGGGAACAAAGTATTTGGTTGTGTTGTGTGCAGGTTCCACGTTGCTACTACTTGAAGACGCTCTAACAAGTTATCGTTAACGGCGCCCTTGTTGGAGTGTCACTAGGCTAGCAAGCATCACCTTCAGTCGTTTGGCTTTTTCCTACTGGATTGATAACCTTGGTTTCATAACTGAGGGAAAACTTGCTGCTATATTCATCAAACCTTCTCTTGGGGTTTCCAACTGGCCGGTCATTTACTTCATCAACAAACGCAATCAAGTTCTCTAGCACCTTCAATACCGCGCCATCAATCCTCATGATATATGTGCGTTATCTTTACTCTATCAATTGCCCAGCTGTAATTTGTTTACCCAGCATGTTGTTATTTATCTTATGGAGAGACACCACTAGTGAACTGTGGACCTCGGTCCAATTTCCTTTACATTGCTATTACTGTTTACTATTTTACTTGCTTATTTACATTCTCGCATACTATTATCTTTTACCACTCGATACGCTTAATCCTTTGTTTACAGCAAACTGGTGAGATTGACAACCTCACCGTAAGTTGGGGCAAAGTACTTGGTTGTGTTGTGAGCAGGTTCCACATTGCTGCTAGGTGAAGAAGCTCCTACGTCAACTACACACCAGTATTCTTCTGGCGCCCTTGTCCGGAGTGTCGCAAAGCTAGCAAGCATCACCTTCTGAAGTTTGACTTTCTCCTACTGGTTCGATAAACCTTCGTTTCACAATTGAGGGAAACTTGCTGTTGTGCTCCTCATACCTTCCTCTTGGGGTTCCCAACTCGGTGCTTAACACGCACTATCAAGCATTTTTCTGGCGCCGTTGCCGGGGAGAAAGAAGATTTCTGCAAGGGGAGTCTCTCACGCTCAATCTTTTACTTTGTTATTGTTTTGCTTTATTTTATTTTTGCTTGCATCGTTTTATCAGAAACACAAAAAAATTAGTTCCTTTATAGTTGTTACTTTTACTTGCTTGCTTTTAGCTTTGCTAGAATGAGTAATCCTGAAGTTGAGGTTCGTACTTTTAAGCAACAAGGGGGAGAGAGTTTGAAAGATGCTTGGTACCGAATTAGCAATGCTCATCATAGGTGTACAAAGAAGCATTCTACCATGATCCTCCTTAGAAATTTTTATGTTGGTATATCTAGTTGGAATAGGTACATTCTTGATACTCTTGCAGGAGGTAATTTTTTGGGTACTCCCGCTTTGGAAGCATGCACTTTAATTGAAAGTTTAGTGGGAGTACCACCTATCCATGTTGTTAAAACTGATGTCACTTTGGATGAAGTCTTAGAAGAACTTAGCTCTTTAGAAAGAAGTTTGCCAAGTATCCTTGATAACACTAGCCAGGTTAATGAATCGATAGAAAGTATCGGTAAGAAAATCACCGTTTTAGAGGCTAGTACCACTCATGATAGTCAAAACCTTAGGATTGGTAAACTAGAGAAGTCTATGGAAACTTTAAGTTCAATTTTCTCTTCTCTTAAATTTAAGAAGGAGAAAGCTTTTGTTGGAAAAGAGCAAAAATTTATGTATGTTCCCAAGGTGTCTGTGCCTAAACCGCAGCATGTTTTTAAGATTGGTAAGACTTTTAGTACAACTAAGAGTGACTTGCAAGTTGAATCATCTTCGGGAACTTCTAAAGTGCCTAGTGTGGTAAGTGGTGCTCTTGAGGAAACGGTTGATCTTAATGCCTCATTCGATATTACTTGATTTCCACTTTCTGTGCCTAGCTCAAAGGCGTTAAAGAAAAGCACTCTTGGGAGGTAACCCAATGTTTTATTTTCAGTAATTTTTCTTTTATTTGAGTCCTGGAAGTTATTACTACTGTAATGACCTCTCCTTATCATTTTTATTTCGTTGTTGTGCCAAGAAGAACCTCTAATTTGAGGGAGGTAAGATTTGGGGAAGTTGCTGTCCTGAAACAGATTTCTGCGCTGCACCGTAAAAATTCGTGAAAATTCTCAGAATATCTTTTTGATCTGCGATTTCTTGTGCATATGCCCCAGGTTATATCCAAACTTTCATTAGTTTCGCACATTTCGATTTGAGCAACAGAAGGTCCTCAAAAAAAATTGACCTTTGTCAGATGTTCTGTTTTGACAGATTTCTGCCACTATTTGTGTTTGCCTCTCGATCACTTTCTTTTTGAGTTCTTTTGATCACAGAACTTTTGAGGAAGTTGCTACAGTATTATATGCTTTATATGTGGTGTTTTTGAGTTTGAAACTGAACCAAAAGGGTTGATTTACTATTATGCTTATGCTAACGTTGCTAATAGAATTGTGTGAAGTTTTGTATGAAGGAAGTTTTCAAGTGTAGGGAATGGAGAGTGATGAGATGAGATGAAGTATGGACAAAAGATCAAGCTTGGGGATGCCCATGTCACCCCAAGAAATATCCAAGAGGTACAAGCGTCAAATCTTGGGGATGCCCCCGAGGCACCCCTTCTTCATCGGCAAAAATCAGGTCACCTTTCAACACACTATATTTTTATTGCTTCATATTCTATGCGTTTTTCTTGGAGCGTCTTTACTTTTACTTTCAGTTTTCTTTTGTTTTGTTTGCTGCAATAAATGGTTGGACCCCAACAAATTTCTTTTTGAGAAGACGCACTCCGCTTTTCATTGCCAAGAACACTCTATTTTTCACTCTTATCGTTCAACGAGTGTTCTCTTTTTCTAGAACTGAGTTTAGCTTTCGTTTTTGCCTTAATTTTTGTTCAGATCTTGTTATATCTTTGCATCAAGGTGTATTTAGACCACTGGTCTATGTTTGTTTTCATCAAAAGAGTTGTTTCAAAAATGTTTGAATGGTGTTGGAAAAGAGAAAAAAGTTTCATGCAAAAAGTGGTACAAAAAGGAGCTTGTTTAGACTGCGGCTTAGACTTTTGCATGCCATGCTTGATGTCTTTTGAATAATATGCTTAGTATTTTTTGCTGTAGCATGACTTTTCTCAAATAACTGAGATTGCTTAATGTGCCTTTGAAAAAATCATGCGTTGTTTTTATTATATGGAAGCATTTTTGCGGTTTTCTCCTTGATGCTTTATTTGGGTTGACTTGGCGCATGCTTACAACATGGTTGACTCTTATAAAGTCACCATAAGCCTCTATGATCATTTGGTTTTTGACTTGTGATGCCACTTTATGCTTCTTTTAATGATGTTTTGTCGATATGCATAATTTTGGCTGTTATTGCTCTCTTAGTTGGTCGCTCCCAGTCTTTTGCTAGCCTTCATTTTGTACTGAGTATGAGCTCTACTCGTGCATCCAACCCCCAAAAACAGAGTTTTCCAATGTGTCCACCATATATACCTATTAGCAATTTGCTATTCCAAGTACATTTGACTTGCTTTTATCTATCCTTCAAATTAAACTCTTTTTGGTGTTATGTGAAAATTAGTCAGTAAAGCTCTCACAAACCTGACGGTACACTTTACTTTTTTCTCTTTTAAAATTTTGACATTGTGGCCCTCTTATGTTGATGTTATGCTTGCAAGTTGTAAGTTGGAAATTAGCCCAACCATGCCGTCATGGGGCAAGCTTTCAACATTGCACCTTCTCTTATTTGAGTTGATATCGTGATCTTTTGTTTATGCTCGCGATGTGAAATAAGTTGGGATCTTGCGAGATCATGGAGTTTGTATATGTGTTAGAGAAATGCCTGGGCCGCTAATCTAAGCCATGCATCATTCATGGTGGAAATTTACAGCATGCCCATAGTGGACATTCGACGATGCATCTCACAATAAAAAGCTATACCAATGGTAAATAAAAGAGATGCCGAGGTGATCATTGTCTGTTTGTCTTGTGATTTTGATGTGGGCTTGTTCCATGTCATCGGGCAGGAGGTACCCCGTTGGCGGTTCTCGATGATACATGTATGCTTACAATGACAAGAGCTTGCTTGGGACCTAAGTCGAGTAGCATGAGGTTTGGGTATTCGTACTTCACGGGACACGAGGTTTTCAATTTATGATTTGTTAAGCATATGCTTTGTAATTGTACTCGCATTAACTTTAACCACTCAAGATGCCTACGATGGGGGCAATCAGAGCTCAAAGCTAGTAAGTACCATAATTTTTGAAGGTTTATAAAACTTGCAATCCCTGCTTCCCTCTGCGAAGGGCCTTTTTTACTTTTATGTTGTGTCTCCACCTTCTACCTTTATGCGCCGTCTAAGAGAGCATAGTTGCCATTCTGAGTTTAACATGCATAGTCTCAAAGTTCATCATTGATTGATTCATGATTATGGTTTTGCTTGTTCTTAAATTATTTGTATCTAGTCGCCCTCTTAAACTTGAAGGTGTCCTATGCATTTATGTTTTTCTATTCCATGAAGGACAAGCTAAAAACCACTTTGATATGTTTTTACATATGATTTGAACACACGTTTGACTTTCAATGTTTCATTATTCATGATCTTTTGTTTGTGTTTCTTTTCATGTTATAACATGGTTGCTAAGTTTTATTGTCAAGATTATGTCTCTTATGCCCATGTTTTAAGTTCTTTGATCCCAGCACTCAATGCTTTACATCGTTGATCAAGATTGTGATGGTGCATGTCACCTCAAAAATTATTCTTTTGTTATCACTTACCTACTCGAGGACGAGCAGGAGTTAAGCTTGGGGATGCTTGATACGTCTCAAATGTATCTATAATTTTTGATGCTCCATGCTTATTTATACACCATTTGCTTTGTGTTTTGTTACACTTCATGGCATTTTTATGCATTTTCTGGAACTAACCTACTAACGAGATGCCACAGTGTCAGTTCCCTGTTTTTTGTTGTTTTTGTGTTTCAGAAAAACTACATGGGAAATATTCTCAGAATTGGACAAAACAAAAGTCAAACCTGCTATTTTTCCTGAAGCGTCACGAAGTCCAATTAAGATGAGACAGAGGGGGGCCAGAGGCTAGGCTCACCCTAGGGTGGCGCGGCCTGCCCTTGGCACGCGCCACCAGGGGGTGAGACAAGCTGGTCCACCTCCTGACGCCTCCCTTCCGCATATATATTCCCCTCAACGGGAAAAACCTAAGGGACGGATCGCTTTTCCTTGAAACATACTATAAGCCATCGCCGTTGTCGTCGCGAGATCGGGAGGATCCATGAGCTCTTCCCGGCACCCTACCGGAGAGGGGAATCCCTGCCGGAGGCCTTCTCCACCACCATGGTCGCCTCCAGAGTGATGTGTGAGTAGTCTACCTTGGACTACGGGTCCATAGCAGTAGCTAGATGGTCGTCTCCTCCACCATGTGCTTCATGTTTAGATCTTGTGAGCTGCCTATCATGATCAAGATCATCTTTGTGTAATTCTACATATTGTGTTTGTTGGGATCCGATGAGTATTGGTACTATGTCAAGTTGATGTGCTGAATATTATCTTTATGTTATCTCTATGTTGTTTATGATCTTGCATGCTCTCTGTTGCTAGTATATATCTTGGCCGAGTAGATGCTAGTGAGTCCAATAGGGAGTATTTATGCTCGATAGTTTGGTTCATGCCTCTAGTAATCTGGGGGAGTGACAGAAACCTCTAAGGTTGTAGATGTGCTGTTGCCACTAGGGAGAAAACAACATTCTTGTGTCCGAGGACATTTGCATTGTTTACATTACGCACTTTGCTTAATGCAGTTATCCGTTGTTTGCAACTTAATACCCGATGGTTGCTCAGACGACATCCGGAGGGTGGATTATTAGTCATAGATGCAGTTGGATTACGATCTATGTATTTTGTCGTAATGCCCAGAGTGAATCTCATAGTGATCCTCATGACATATGTGCGTTATCTTTACTCTATCAATTGCCCAGCTGTAATTTGTTTACCCAGCATGTTGTTATTTATCTTATGGAGAGACACCACTGGTGAATTGTGGACCCCGGTCCAATTTCCTTTACATTGCTATTACTGTTTACTATTTTACTTGCTTATTTACATTCTCGCATACTATTACCTTTTACCACTCGATACGCTTAATCCTTTGTTTACAGCAAACCGGTGAGATTGACAACCTCATCGTAAGTTGGGGCAAAGTACTTGGTTGTGTTGTGTGCAGGTTCCACATTGTTGCTAGGTGAAGAAGCTCCTATGACAACTACGCATTCTTCTGGTACCATTGTCCAGAGTGTCGCGAAGCTAGCAAGCATCACCTTCTGAAGTTTGGCTTTCTCCTACTAGTTCGATAAACCTTGGTTTCACAACTGAGGGAAACTTGTTGTTGTGCTCCTCATACCTTCCTCTTGGGGTTCCCAACTGGGTGCTTAACACGCACTATCAGCCACCGCCGCCCTTGCAGTGTCTCGGGCATCCTTCCTCTCCTTGGTATCGCCAAAAGCCTCGAAGAGGCACAGAAACGGGAAGCTGGGGGCGAGGTGATGGACGCGAGGGAGAATGGTGACACCGACGATTTTGATGATGCGTTCTCCCTCCACCATCAGCCTCTGCTTCAGCATCCCAGGGAGGGCTCCAAGCTGCTTTAGCGTGTCCGCATACCAGAGGGCAATGTATGATACTGGACCAGCCAGGACCAGGCTGGGAAGGAGTCATAACTCTACCAGAGCTTGAGCCATCCTCTCCGTGGTCTGGCGCAAGTTCGTGGCATCAGCTTCAACCTGTGCCTCGAGCTTGAGCCGGGCCTCAGAGGCCTGTTTCCCCTCCGCACGCGTGACCTCTAGAAGCTTATGGGCATCACCCAGGGCAACTTCCAGCGCTGCTACCCTCGCTCCCGAGGTCTCTAGCGACACGGTGGTCATCCAGAGATCGCCTTCCAGTGCACTGACCCAGGCAGATGAGGCTGCTAGAAGCTTGTTTGCTGCCGTGAACTGCTTCTGCGCTCCCTCATCTCGAGTCCTCACCTAAGCTTCGAGAGCGGCGATGGAGGCGCGAAGCCGCGTCACCTCCTCAGGGGAGATGGATAACTGGCCCACAGATTGAGGAGTTCCTGCCGCTCACGCAATAGGGACATGCGCTCTACGTCGACATCCCATCGGATGTCGTCGTAGTGAGCCCTCATGCCAGCGGCCCAGTCCTCCAGATCCACCATGGCCTGCACCACCCGCTGCTCCCGCTCCTCCATGCCAGCCAGGATGGTGCATGCTGAGGCGTATGGTGCAGGGCCCATGAAAGGTAGCAGGGGTGCTGGAGGTGCTTGCCAAGGCACCAAAGGGCCACCTTCCGTGCAAGCAGCGGTTTGGGGAGACCCACAATTGGAGCTTCTAGAACCTGCGAGTTCTGAAGCAAGGTCACCTGCCCTCATTGGGCTGACGACTTGCTCAACCTCGATGACGGTCTCCACCCGCTCTTCCACCGATAAGAACTGGGCACCTACAGAAATCAGTAGAGGAACTGGGCACCTACAGAAATCAGCAGAGGAAAGGCAGTCACCTTGTTTGCACCACTGACATGATTAGCCAAAACGGAAAGGACTGAGCAAAAGAGAGCATTACCTGCCGCGGGCAGGGGAAGTTGCTCGGGACCATCCTTTGATAGATCCCCGGTGGCTGTGCTTGCCACAGGAGCTGCAGAATAAGAGGCAAAGTTGAGAAGGTCCAGGAAGGAATCCCCGGCAAAGTCAGCTGAAGAGCAACGTGGCAGGCTGAAGAATTACCTGAGGGTAGGGGAGGTGCTTCTTCACCGGGGGCTGCTCTTTCCACAATCTCCTGGGAGACCGGGAAGTCGAAGTCTCTCCTCGGGCTCTCTTTGCTGGGGGCTCCGGTGTATCCTCCCTGCAACGAAGAAGTGGGAAGCCAAGTCAGAGGCAGAGTTCTGAAGTTGGTGGTCAGTAGTCGAGCAAGGGTTCCGGGGATCTCACAAGAGTTCATCAAGGCTGACGCCCCAAAGGCCGGCATCCCAAGGCTGAGAGGAAGTTGGTGGGGCCTAGGCATCCACCAACACCCACCATGACAGTGGAAATTCTTGCCCCAGTGGCAAGGACAGACTATAGCGCGGGGGAATGATGCAGCACTATAGGAGCCTGACGTATCCTCTCCACCAAGGGAACCCGATCTTCGGCCTCATCCTCACTGTTAGATGGAAGCATCAGCTTGCGACGGTGCCTCGGGCCCTCCAAATCTGCTGGATCTGGCTGGCCTGAGCTAGCCGCTAAGGGCCCACGGGCGTTGCACGCTGGCATCTTCGACAAGATCTGGACGCGGGCATCCTCGCCGCGTTCGTGAAGAAGCTGAAGGTCATTCATCAACCATAAGGCCCCCTGGGTTCCCCCAAGAAGCTGGTTGACGCGTCGGTCCAGCTCCTCCGCGGTCAGGCGGCCCTTCCGGAGCCGGGTGGAGTCCCTGACCCCCGTAAACGCCCACATCGGGTGACTACGGAGCTGAAGGGGCGCCACCTGCTCCCCGAGAAAGGAGGTAACCACATGGCGGGCCGTGAGGCCCAGGCCGCGCAGCTCTAGGATGCGCTCTGCAGCGACATCCAGCTCGCCGCCTCGTGGATCGGTCTCCTGCCAGTCTGCCTGGCTGGCTAGCAGGGCGCTGAGCTCGGCAAAGAGGGGATCTACCTCCGGCATCCGCACCCAGCACCACTCCGCGCGCCAAGGGTCCCACTTCTTCTGGGACATGTCGATGTATTCTCTCCCTCGGGCATCGCGGAGGCGAAAGGTGAACATACCGGACATGGCTCCCCCAGACTCCAACCTCACATTGTAGTAGTGGCGGAAGAGCGCAACTGATGGGTGAACCCCCATGAAGGCCTCGCAGAGGTACTGAAAGATTGACAGAGCCAGGAGGAGTTTGGGTGAAGCTGCGACAATAGCAGCCCGTACTCCTCCAGGATGGTGCGAAGGAACAACGACAGTGGCAGCACCACGCCCGCCATCGGGAAGCAAGCAAAGATGCACATGTCCAGGCGCATGCGGGGCCCAGCATCCCTGGCGTCCATAAGGAGCGTGGCCCCGTGCTCGTTGGTCTCATTAGCGACCCATCCCTCAAGCTCGCCAGCGCGGATCTTGGAGCCGCGGGGCGGGTAGAACGACATCGTTCGCCGGATCTGGTCCACCTCCAGCTCCTGGGACGGCTTGGCGCGCTTCTGGCCCATGGTGTTGCTGATGGTGAAAGGCATGCGTGAAAGGATTTGGAAGACGATGAATTGAAGGAAAAGAGCAGGGCGCACTGGATATCGGAGGCAAGGGGAAAGATTGGGATTTCGTTTCACCCCCTTTTGCAGAGGGCGGGCGGGATCCTTCAATTCCTCCCGCTCCAAAATTAATCCGCGTGCACGGTTCCCATGACTTCAATGCGTGGCAATCGTCCCTCTGTCCGATGCTGTTTCCGCATCTTGTGGAATTCAAAGCATCTGGGAGAGAGAGGGGGCACTAGAGTCATCGCGTGACCTGATACGTCTCAAACGTATCTATAATTTTTTATGCTCCATGCTTGCTTTTACACCATTTGCTTAGTGTTTCGTTACACTTCGTGGCATTTTTATGAATTTTCCGGAACTAACCTATTAACAAGATGCCACAGTGCCAGTTCCCTGTTTTCTGTTGTTTTTGTGTTTCAGAAAAGTTACACAGGAAATATTCTCAGAATTGGACGAAACAAAAGCCAAACATCCAGATATTTACCGAAGCTTCCAAAGAACCGAAGAGGAGACGGAAAGGAGCCAGGAGGCGGCCTCACCACCAGGGGGCGCGGCCCAGGGCCTGGCCGCGCCGTCCTATGGTGAGGGCCCCCTGGTCCACTTCTGACGCTGCCCCTTCGCCTATAAAGACCCCCCGACGGGAAAACCTAAATACCCGATCACTTTTCTAGAAACATATCGCGATCCGCCGCCGTCATCGACCCGAGATCGGGAGCGTCCAGAAGCTCTTCCCGGCACCCTGCCGGAGAAGGGAATCGCCACCGGAGGTCTTCTTCATTGCCATGCTTGCCTTCGGCGCGATGAGTGAGTAGTTTACCTTGGACTATGGGTCCATAGCAGTAGCTAGATGGTTGTCTTCTCCACCATGTGCTTCATGTTTAGATCTCGTGAGCTGCCTTACATGATCGAGATCACCGTTATGTAATTCTACATGTTGTGTTTGTTGGGATCCGATGAATATTGGTGTTATGATTAAGTTGATGTGCTGAATATTATCTTATGTTATCTCTATGTTGTTTATGATCTTGTATGCTCTCCGTTGTTAGTAGCTATCTTGGCCGAGTAGTTGCTAGTGACTCCAAGAGGGGGTATTTATGCTCGATAGTGGGTTCATGCCTCTATTTAATCTGGGGGAGTGACAGAAACCTCTAAGGTTGTAGATGTGTTGTTGCCACTAGGGGGAAAACAACATTCATATGTCTAAGGGCATATGCTTTGTTTACATTACACACTTTGCTTAATGAAGTTATCTGTTGTTCGCAACTTAATACTTGTGGAGTTCTCAGATTGATTCACCATAAGTGGATTATTAGTCATAGATGCAGTTGGATAGCGGTCTATGTATCTTGTTGTAATGCCCAGAGTAAATCTCATAGTGATCCTCTTGACATATCACGTTATCTTTATTCTATCAATTGCCCAACTGTAATTTGTTTACCCAGCATGTGTTATTTTATCTTATGGAGAGACACCACTAATGAACTGTGGACCCTGGTCCTATTTCCTTTATATTGCTATCACCTGTTTACTTTACTTGCACTGTTTACTTTACTCGCATACTACTATTGCTTTCCACTCGATACGCTCATTCCTTTGTTTACAGCAAACCGGTGAGATTGACAACCTCATCGTAAGTTGGGAGCAAACTATTTGGTTGTGTTGTGTGCAGGTTCCGCGTTGCTACTAGTTGAAGATGTGTCAACAAGTGTCGTAAACGGCGCCCTTGTTGGAGTGTCAGTAGGCTAGCAAGCATCACCTTCTGGAGTTTGGCTTTTTCCTGGACTGACAAACCTTGGTTTCTTACTGAGGGAAAATTTGCTACTGTGCTCATCATACCTTCCTCTTGGGGTTCCCAACTAGACGGTGAAATTACATCAACACCGTGCCGCATCAAGCTAATTTTCTGGCGCCGTTGCCGGGGAAAAAGAAGACTTCTGCAAGGGGAGTTTCGCACACACATCCTTTACTTTGTTTTAAGTTTTGCTTTTACTTTACTTTTACTTGCTTCGTTTTATCAAAAACACACACAAAATTTAGTTTCCTTTATAGTTGTTTATTATGTCTAGTTTAGTTGCTACTACTATGTCGCCCGAGGATATGATTTTCACTTTCAAGCAAAAGAGTGAGGAAAGTTTCAAGGAAGCTTGGTCTAGAATTTATGATTGGCATGGAAAAACTGAACTGAAAATGACTTTGAGTTTGCTTCTTAGTTGCTTTTACTTTGGACTTGCTCTTCGTATAGATATGCTTTGGATGCTACTACAGAAGGAGATTTCCTTCATTGTGATGGAGATCAAGCTTTCAATATTATAAAAAAGTTGATTACAATTTATAGCATGCCAACTGATTTTGATTCCTCTCTTATGAGCATTTTTAATAGATTTAATACTCTTGAGACTCATACTGTTTGTTTGAATGATTGCTATAGTACTTTGCACCAGCATTTTGATTATGTGCCATCAAATTCTGAACCTTTGAGTTGGTACCCTACGGTAAAAATCACCATTAATGGTGAAACTTTTCATGCTCGTTTTGATATTATGTCTGAATTTTGTCTTATACCAAAGGATGTTTATGAATCTTTGAGTCTTTGGAAACTTTCTGAGGGGGGAGAAGAAATTTCTCTTACTAATAATGCCACTATATTTCCCGTTGGAATAGCTGAAGGAATTTATACAAAAGTCCTAGGAAGAATGATATCTACTGATTATCTTGTTATTGAATGTGTAGGAAAAGGACAGATCACACTTGGAAGATCTCTACTGAAGCTCCTGGACGTTGTTATAGATGTGGGAAAAGGCAATATAAGATTCATCTCTCCACCTTGCAATAGTCATGTCTTTCCTAGAGTTAAGAGCAAAGGTAAGAAAGGAAGACGTAAGGCACCCGCTGACCCTAACACTTCATCACTCGATATAACTTGATTCGCACTTTCTGCGCCTAGCTCAAAGGCGTTAAAGAAAAGCACTCTTGGGAGATAATCCAATGTTTTTACTTTCAGTTCTTTTTCTTTTATTTGAGTCTTGGAAGTTATTACTACTGTAATAACCTCTCCTTATTATTTTTATTTCATTTTTGTGCCAAGAGAAGCCTCTAATTTGAGTGAGGTAAGATTTTGGGATGTTGCTGTCCTGAAACAGTTTTCGGTGCTGCACCATAAAAATTCGTGAAAATTCTCTGTATATCTTTTGGACCTGCGATTTCTTGTGCATATGCCTCAGGTTATATCCAAACTTTTATTAGTTTAACACTTTTTAATTTGAGCAACATAAAACCCTCTAAAAATTTGACCTTTGTCAGCTGTTCTGTTTTGGCAGATTTCTGCCAATATTTGTGTTTACCGCTTGATCGCTTTCTTTTTGAGTTCTTTTGATCCCGGAACTTTTGGGGAAGTTGCTAAAGTAGTATATGCTTTACATGTGGTGGTTTTGAGTTGAAACCTGAAGCAAAAAGGGTTGATTCATTGTTATGCTTACACTAATGTTGCTAATAGAATTGTGTTGAGTTTTGTATGAAGGAAGTTTTCAAGTGTAGGGATTGGAGAATGATGAGATGAGTTGAAGAATAGACAAAAGCTCAAGCTTGGGGATGCCCACGCACCCCAAGAAATATCCAAGAGGTACAAGCGTCAAAGCTTGGGGATGCCCCCCGAGGCACCCTTTCTTCATCGGCAAAAATCAGGTCACCTTTCAACACACTTTATTTTTATTGCTTCATGCACTATGTGTTTTTCTTGGAGCGTCAGTTGTTTTAGTTTTCAGTTTTCTTTAGTTTTGTTTGCTGCAATAAATGGTTGGACTCCAACAAATTTCTTTTGGCGAAGTTGCCTTGCTTTTCATTTGCCAAGAACACTCCGTTTTTCACTCTTATCGTTTCAACGAGTGTTCTCTTTTTCTGCTACTGCATTTAGTTTTCATTTTTTGCCTTGATTTGTGTTCAGATCTTGTTATATATTTACATCAAGGTGTATTATGACCTCTGGTCCATGTTGGTTTTTATCAAAAGAGTTGTTTATAAAAAGTTCGAATGGTGTTGGAAAAGAGAAAAAGCTTTATGCAAAAAAGTGGTACAAGAAGGAGCTTGTGTAGACTGCGGCCTAGGCTTTTGCATGTTGTGCTTGATGTCTTTTTGATAGTATGCTTAGTGGTTTTGCTGTAGCATGACTTGTCTCAAATGACTGAGATTGCTTAATGAGCCTTTGAAAAAATCATGCGTTGTTTTAATTATTTGGAAGCATTATTTTGGTTTTTTCCTTGATGCTTTATTTGGGTTGACTTGGCGCATGCTCACACATGTTAGACTCATACAAAGTCGTCATTGCCTCTATGATCATTTAGTTTTTGACTTTTGATGCCATCTTATGTTTTTTTTAATGTCGCTTTGTCGCTTTGCATGATTATGGCCATTATTGCTCTCTTAGTTGGTCGCTCCCAGTCTTTTGCTAGCCCTCATTTTGTACTGAGTATGAGCTCTACTCGTGCATCCAACTCCTAAAAACCAAGTTTGCCATTGTGTCCACTATAAATTCCTATGCATGGTATTTATAAGCCATTCCAAAGTAAATTTTCATGTGCTACCTTTCAAAAAACCTTCAAAACACTTCTCGTTTTGTGACACTATTTTCAGCTCATGGGGATGTAGTGGTCGGATTTGCTATCTTCCATATTGCTTATTCCAAAAAGAAAAAAAGAAAAAAGCACTCCTCCATGGTATGTGAATGTTGGTGGGCACCCGATGGAATCGGTTAGCCATGGTTTGTGAAAGGAAAAAAGGTGGGGAGGAGTGCCAAGCTTTATAAAAGAGCACAAAAAGTGCCAATCTCTCTCAAAAACTTGCTTCATTTTTGTATGGAAGATAGTAAGAACCCCATTGCCAGTCGTTGACAAAAGCAACCACCTCTCAAAACCCAACTTTTATTTCTCTGTTTTACAAATGAAAAAGCTCTAGCACATGTTTAATCACTGCTTCCCTCCACGAAGGGCTTTTTTTTTACTTTTATGTTGAGTCTCCACCTTCTATCTTTATGCATCGTCTAAGAGAGCATAGTTGTCATTCTGAGTATAATGTGCATTGTCCCAAAGTTTTCATTGATTGATTCATGATGTTGGTTTCACTTGTTCTCAAATTACTTGTATCTAGTCGCCCTCTTAAACTTGAAGGTGTCCTATGCATTTATGTTTTGCTCTCTCATGAAGGACAAGCTGAAAACCATTTGTATGTTTTTCCATATGATTTGAACACACGTTTGACTTTCATTGTTTCATTTTCATGATCTTTCGTTTGTGTTCTTTTTCATGTTATAACATGGTTGCTAAGTTTCTTCTATCAAGATTATATCTTTCATGCTCATGTTTTAAGTTCTTTTGATCCCAGCACACAACGCTTACATAGATGATTAAGATTGTGTAGGTGCATGTCACCTCAAAAATTATTTCTTTTGTTATCACTTACCTACTCGAGGATGAGCAGGAGTTAAGCTTGGGGATGCTGATACGTCTCAAATGTATCTATAATTTTTGATGCTCCATGCTTGCTATTACACCATTTGCTTAGTGTTTCGTTACACTTCGTGGCGTTTTTATGCATTTTCCGGAACTAACCTATTAACGAGATGCCATAGTGCCAGTTCCCAGTTTTTTGCTGTTTTTGTGTTTCAGAAAAGTTACATAGGAAATATTCTCAGAATTGGACGAAACAAAAGCCGAACATCCAGATATTTACCGAAGCTTCCAGAGAACCGAAGAGGAGACGGAAAGGAGCCAGGAGGCGGCCTCACCACCAGGGGCGCGGCCCAGGGCCTGGCCGCGCCATCCTATAGTGAGGGCCCCCTGGTCCACTTCTGACGCTGCCCCTTCGCCTATAAAGACCCCCGATGGGAAAAACCTAAATACCCAATCACTTTTCCATAAACATATCACGATCTGCCGCCATCGTTGACCCGAGATCGGGAGGATCTAGATCTCTTCCCGGGACCCTACCGGAGAGGGGAATCGCCACCGGAGGTCTTCTTCATCGCCATGCTTGCCTCCGGCGTGATGAGTGAATAGTCTACCTTGGACTATGGGTCCATATCAGTAGCTAGATGGTTGTCTTCTCCACCATGTGCTTCATATTTAGATCTCGTGAGCTGCCTTACATGATCAAGATCACCGTTATGTAATTCTACATGTTGTGTTTGTTGGGATCCGATGAATATTGGTGTTATGATTGAGTTGATGTGCTGAATATTATCTTATGTTATCTCTATGTTGTTTATGATCTTGCATGCTCTCCGTTGTTAGTAGCTATCTTGGCCGAGTAGTTGCTAGTGACTCCAAGAGGGGGTATTTATGCTCGATGGTGGGTTCATGCCTCTATTTAATCTGGGGAGTGACAGAAACCTCTAAGGTTGTAGATGTGCTGTTGCTACTAGGGGGAAAACAACATTCATATGCTCGAGGGCATATGCTTTGTTTACATTACACACTTTGCTTAATGTAGTTATCTGTTGTTCATAACTTAATACTTGTGGAGTTCTCGGATTGATTCGCCACAAGTGGATTATTAGTCATAGATGCAGTTGGATGGCGGTCTATGTATCTTGTTGTAATGCCTATAGTAAATCTCATAGTGATCCTCTCGACATGCATGTTGTCTTTATTCTATCAATTGCCCAACTGTAATTTGTTTACCCAGCATGTATTATTTTATCTTATGGAGAGACACCACTAGTGAACTGTGGACCCCGGTCCTATTTCCTTTATATTGCTATCACCTTTTTACTTTACTCGCACTGTTTACTTTACTCGCATATTACTATTGCTTTCCACTCAATACACTCATACCCTTTGTTTCAAGCAAACCGGTGAGATTGACAACCTCATCGTAAGTTGGGAACAAAGTATTTGGTTGTGCTGTGTGCAGGTTCCACGTTGCTGCTCGCAAAGCAAAGCTTGGACGAGGCACCCTATAAATTGTCCGAAGCTGTCGCGAAGCTAGCGGGCATCACCTTCAGTCGTATTAAACCTCCTACTGGATTGATAACCTTGGTTTCATAACTGAGGGAAAACTTGCTGCTATATTCATCAAACCTTCTCTTGGGGTTTCCAACTGGCCGGTCATTTACTACATATTCCCACGTCAACTTGGCACAGAAGTTTCTTTCGCCGTTGCCGTGTATTAAAGAAGAAGCTTTCACACCATCATCACCGCGCCATCAACAAGTTTTCTAGCGCCGTTGCCGGGGAGGAAAGAAGACTTCTGCAAGGGGAGTTTCGCACACACATCCTTTACTTTGTTTTAAGTTTTGCTTTTACCTTATTTTTACTTGCATCGTTTTATCAAAAACCCAAAAAAAAATAGTATCCTTTGTAGTTATTTTTACTTGCTTGCTTTTAGCCTTGTTAGAATGAGTAATCTTGAAGTTGAAGTTCGTACTTTGAAGCAACAAGGGGGAGAGAGCTTGAAAGATGCTTGGTACCATATTAGCAATTATCATCATAGGTGTACAAAGAAGCATTCTACCATGATTCTCCTTAGAAATTTTTATGTTGGTATAACTAGTTGGTATAGGTACGTTCTTGATACTCTCGCAGGAGGTAATTTTCTGGGTACTCCCGCTCTCGAAGCATGCACTTTAATTGAAAGTTTAGTGGGGGTACCACCTATTCATGTTGTTAAAACTGAGGTCACTTTGGAGGAAGTTTTAGAAAAGCTTAGCTCTTTAGAAAAAAGTTTGCCAAATATCCTTGATAATGCTAGCCGCGTTAATGAATTGATAGAAAGTATCGGTAAGAGAATCACCGTTTTAGAGGCTAGCACTACTCTTGATAGTCAAAACCTTAGGATTGAGAAACTAGAGGAGTCCATGGAAACTTTTAAGTTCAATTTTCTCTTCTCTTAAGTTTAAGAAGGAGAAAGCTTTTGGTGGAAAAGAGCAAAAATTTATGTATGTTCCCAAGGTGTCTGTGCCTAAACTGCAGCATGTTTTTAAGATTGGTAAGACTTTTAGTTCAACTAAGAGTGACTTGTAGGTTGAATCATCTTCAGGAACCTCTAAAGTGCCTAGTGTGGTAAGTGGTGAGCTTGAGGAAACAGTTGATTCACTCGATATAACTTGATTCACACTTTTTGCGCCTAGCTCAAAGGCGTTAAAGAAAAGCACTCTTGGGAGATAACCCAATGTTTTTACTTTCAGTTCTTTTTCTTTTATTTGAGTCTTGGAAGTTATTACTACTGTAATAACCTCTCCTTATCATTTTTATTTCGTTTTTGTGCCAAGAGAAGCCTCTAATTTGAGTGAGGTAAGATTTGGGGATGTTGTTGTCCTGAAACAGTTTTCGGTGCTGCACCGTAAAAATTCGTGAAAATTCTCTGTATATCTTTTGGACCTGCGGTTTCTTGTGCATATGCCCGAGGTTATATCCAAACTTTCATTAGTTGAACACTTTTTGATTTGAGTAACATAAAACCCTCTAAAAATTCGACCTTTGTCAGTTGTTCTGTTTTGACAGATTTCTGCTAATATTTGTGTTTGCCGCTTTATCGCTTTCTTTTTTAGTTCTTTTGATCACGGAACTTTTGGGGAAGTTGATAAAGTAGTATATACTTTATATGTGGTGGTTTTGAGTTGAAACCTGAGGCAAAAAGGGTTGATTCAATGTTATGCTTACACTAATGTTGCTAATACATTTGTGTTTAGTTTTGTATGAAGGAAGTTTTCAAGTGTAGGGATCGGAGAATGATGAGATGAGTTGAAGAACGGACAAAAGCTCAAGCTTGGGGATGCCCACGCACCCCAAGAAATATCCAAGAGGTACAAGCGTCAAAGCGTGGGGATGCCCCCGAGGCACCCCTTCTTCATCGGCAAAAATCAGGTCACCTTTCAACGCACTATATTTTTATTGCTTCATGCATTATATGTTTTTCTTGGAGCATCAGTTGTTTTAGTTTTTAGTTTTTTTTAGTTTTGTTTGCTGCAATAAATGGTTGGACCCCAACAAATTCCTTTTGGAGAAGTTGCCTTGCTTTTCATTTGCCAAGAACACTCCATTTTTCATTCTTATAATTTCAACGAGTGTTCTCTTTTTCTAGAACTGCGTTTAGCTTTCGATTTTCGCCTTGATTTGTGTTCAGATCTTTTTATATCTTTTCATCAAGGTGTATTTTGACCTCTTGTCCATATTGGTTTTCATCAAAAGAGTTGTTTATAAAAAGTTCAAATGGTGTTGGAAAAGAAAAAAAGCTTTATGCAAAAAAGTGGTACAAGTAGGAGCTTGTGTAGACTGCGGCCTAGGCTTTTGCATGTCGTGCTTGATGTCTTTTTGATAGCATGCTTAGTGGTTTTGTTGTAGCATGACTTGTCTCAAATGACGGAGATTGCTTAATGAGCCTTTGAAAAAATCATGCGTTGTTTCAATTATTTGGAAGCATTATTTTGGTTTTCTCCTTGATGCTTTATTTGGGTTGACTTGGCGCATACTCATACATGTTAGACTCATACAAAGTCACCATTGCCTCTATAATTATTTAGTTTTTGACTTTTGATGCCATCTTATGCTTCTTTTAATGTCGCTTTGTCGCTCTGCATGATTATGGCCGTTATTGCTCTCTTAGTTGGTCGCTCCTAGTCTTTTGCTAGCCCTCATTTTGTACTGAGTATGAGCTCTACTCGTGCATCCAACTCCTAAAAACCAAGTTGTTCCAAAGTGTCCACCATACATACCTATTAGCAATTTTCTATTCCAAAGTACATTTGACTTGCTTTTATCTATCCTTCAAATTAAACTCTTTTTGGTGTTATGTGAAAATTGGTCAGTAAAGCTCTCACGAACCTGATGGCACACTTTACTTTTCTCGTTTTAAATTTTTTGACATTGTGGCTCTCTTATGTTGAGTTGTTATGCTTGCAAGTTGTAAGTTGGGAATTAGCCCAGCCATGCCGTCATGGGGCAAGCTTTCAACATTGCACTATCTTTCATTTAAGTTGATATCGTGATCTTTTGTTTATGGATACTCGCGGTGTGAAATGAATTGGGAATCTTGCGGGATCATGGAGTTTGTATATGTGTTAGAGAAATGCCTAGGCCGCTAATCTAAGCCATGCATAATTCATGGTGGAAATTTACAGCATGCCCATAGTGAACATTCGATGACGCATCTCACAATAAAAAGCTATACCAATGGTAAATAAAAGAGATGCCGAGGTGTTCATTGTCTGTTTGTCCTGTCATTTTGATGTGGGCTTGTTCCATGTCATCGGGCACGGAGGTACCCCGTTGGTGGTTCTCAATGATACGTGTACACTTACAATGACAAGAGCTTGCTTGGGACTCTAAGTAAAGTAGCATGAGGTTTGGGTATTCGTATTTCATGGGACACGAGATTTTCAACTTATGATTTGTCAAGCATATGCAGCATAAGTGTACTCGCATTAACTTTAACCATTCAAGATGCTTATGATGGGGGCAATGAGAGCTCAAAGCCGGTAAGTACCATAATTTTTGAAGGTTTATAAAACTTGCAATCACTGCTTCCCTCCGCGAAGGGCCTTTCTTTTACTTTTATGTTGAGTCTCCACCTTCTATCTTTATGAACCATTAAGAGAGCATAGTTGTCATTCTGAGTATAATGTGCATTGTTCCAAAGTTTTCATTGATTGATTCATATTGTTGGTTTCACTTGTTCTTAAATTACTTGTATCTAGTCGCCCTCTTAAACTTGAAGGTGTCCTATGCATTTATGTTTTGCTCTCTCATGAAGGACAAGCTGAAAACCATTTGTATGTTTTTCCATATGATTTGAACACACGTTTGACTTTCATTGTTTCATTTTCATGATCTTTTATTTGTGTTCTTTTTTATGTTATAACATGGTTGCTAAGTTTCTTCTATCAAGATTATATCTTTTATGCCCATGTTGTAAGTTCTTTTGATCCTAGCGCACAACGCTTACATATATGATCAAGATTGTGTAGGTGCATGTCACCTCAAAAATTATTTCTTTTGTTATCACTTACCTACTCGAGGACGAGCAGGAGTTAAGCTTGGGGATGCTGATACGTCTCCAACGTATCCATAATTTTTGATGCTCCATGCTTGTTTTTACACCATTTGCTTAGTGTTTCGTTACACTTTGTGGCATTTTTATGCATTTTCTGGAACTAACCTATTAACGAGATGCCAGAGTGCCAGTTCCCTGTTTTCTGCTGTTTTTGTGTTTCAGAAATGTTACACAGGAAATATTCTCAGAAATAGACGAAACAAAAGCTAGACGTCCAGATATTTCACGGAGCTTCCAAAAGACCGAAGAGGATACGGAGCCGATCCAGAGGGCGGCCACACCATAAGGCGGCGCGGCCTAGGGCTAGCCCGCGCCTCCTAGTGGTGTGGGCCCCCTGGTCTACCTTTGACGCTGCCCCTTCGCCTATAAGGACCCCCCGACGGGAAAAACCTAAAGACACGATCACTTTTCCAGAATACATCGTGATCTGCCGCCGCCGTCGACCCAAAGATCGGGAGGGTCCAGAAGCTCTTCCCGGCACCCTACCGGAGAGGGTAATCGCCACCGGAGGTCTTCTTCATCACCATGCTTGCCTCCGGCGCGATGAGTGAGTAGTCTACCTTGGACTATGGGTCCATAGCAGTAGCTAGATGGTTGTCTTCTCCACCATGTGCTTCATGTTTAGATCTCGTGAGCTGCCTTACATGATCGAGATCACCGTTATGTAATTCTACATGTTGTGTTTTTTGGGATCCGATGAATATTGGTATTATGATTGAGTTGATGTATTGAATTTATCTTATGTTATCTCTATGTTGTTTATGATCTTGCATGCTCTCCGTTGTTAGTAGCTATCTTGGCCGAGTAGTTGCTAGTGACTCCAAGAGGGGGTATTTATGCTCGATAGTGGGTTCATGCCTCTATTTAATCTGGGGGAGTGACAGAAACCTCTAAGGTTGTAGATGTGTTGTTGCTACTAGGGGGAAAACAACATTCATATGCTCAAGGGCATATGCTTTGCTTACATTACACACTTTGCTTAATGCAGTTATCTGTTGTTCACAACTTAATACTTGTGGAGTTCTCGGATTGATTCGCCACAAGTGGATTATTAGTCATAGATGCAGTTGGATGGCGGTCTATGTATCTTGTTGTAATGCCCAGAGTAAATCTCATAGTGATCCTCTCGACATGCATGTTGTCTTTATTCTATCAATTGCCCAACTGTAATTTATTTACCCAACATGTATTATTTTATCTTATAGAGAGACACTACTAGTGAACTGTGGACCCCGGTCCTATTTCCTTTATATTGCTATCACCTTTTTACTTTACTCGCACTGTTTACTTTACTCGCATATTACTATTGCTTTCCACTCGATACGCTCATACCCTTTGTTTCAAGCAAACCGGTGAGATTGACAACCTCATCATAAGTTGGGAACAAAGTATTTGGTTGTGTTGTGTGCAGGTTCCATGTTGCTGCTCGCAAAGCAAAGCTTGGACGAGGCGCCCTATAAATTGTCTGAAGCTGTCGCGAAGCTAGCGGGCATCACCTTCCGTCGTATTAAACCTCCTACTGGATTGATAACATTGGTTTCATAACTGAGGGAAAACTTGCTGCTATATTCATCAAACCTTCTCTTGGGGTTTCCAACTAGCCGGTCATTTACTACATATTCCCACGTCAACTTGGCACAGAAGTTTCTTTCGCCGTTGTCGTGTATTAAAGAAGAAGCTTTCACACCATCATCACCGCGCCATCAGACAGCGGGGCTCGCGGTGCCACCTAGCATAGCCACCGCATAGAGCAGCTTGACACTTGGCTGTCATGCCGTCTGGCCACTGTGGTATCCCCTTTGAAGTATAAAAAGGAGGACCCGACCATGGTCCAAGGGACCGAGAGATTAGCCATTTTCACAAGGAAGAAAGATAGAAGTAGCCAAGTCCGGTGGCCTGAGGAAAAAGCCTTGCGCCACCGGCGACCTGTACACACTCCGCCGCATATCTTCAACATCAAGAGATCAGACGGGTTTTACGCGAGATCCCCTCTCGCGGCCTAAACCAGGGTAAAAATGACTGTGTTCCATGTGCACTTTCTGTCATGACGAAGGCGAATCATCTGCGCCACTTGCCCAACAACCTAGGGGAAGAGTCCCCCGGTGTCCGCAGACGCACCCGCGACAACATGATAAAGGGATCTATGATCCTATTCACTCTCTAAAAATGACTGAGGAAGCTTTAGCGATCCTTGAGGTTCCAAAGAAATTGGCGGCTGTTTTGCTAGGACACGGATGGAGACCACCTGAGGAAGATGTTGTGAAAATCAACACTGATGGGGTTCTATCTTTGGTTACTCGTAAAGGTGGAGCTGGAGGGGTGGCAATGTCACACTCTAGCTATCTTGGAGCATGGAGTAAACCTTACGATGGGATTTCTGATTCTCTGATCGCTGAAACCTTGGCTTTACGGGATCGTGTAATCTTCGCAAAACTGAGAGGGTTCCCCCAGATGGTGATGAAGACAGATTGCTTGGAGGTTGTCAATCTCTGGAACACTCGCCATGAATCGGTGGCACCATTATTACAAGAAATAGTAGAGCTAGTTTTAAGTTTTTCATCTTTTTCAGTTCAATATGTATTAAGATTTGCGAACCATTCGGCTCATCTTTATGCTAAGCTTAGATCCACGGTACTCTGAATTTTCTGATTGTTAGCCTTCTAGGGTTCTGTTTTAGAGCAAGGACAATAACGTAGCCGGCTGTTGGCTATAAGGACATGCCAGGTCACCTAACAGCCATCTTGTCACATGCATATAATAGGTAGGCTATTAGTTGGCTCTATACAATATAAAATATTAATTTTTTATTTGGAGCCGGCAGCCAAAGCATGCATGCATGGCGTTGCCCCATCGATTTCTGTGTGTAGCCGGGCTACACACCAAGCGCCTGTTCTAGTCTGTTTCTTCCTTTCTCTTCTCTCCAACTCAGCTTTTGATGATGTGGATTTCTTTGTAGCCAGTAGGACTATTACTAGCTGAATACCCGTGCGTTGCTACGGGTTAACTATAATTATTGATGTACTCAACTAAGAAGACACAAAACCCAACTAAACATGAGAGTTGAGAGCATATGCTTACATGACAGCGTGACGGAATGTATCATCACTACAAACTTCAATACAGGTTGATTCCTTTTTAAATAGACCATAGAGAATTTTATTATTAAAAGCTATTTTTTTCACAGGATAAATACATATAAGTGTTGAAGACAACCAAATCAATATCCTAGGTCCATCCCATCCCCTCCAGGTCTCCACCATTTCTCTGGATGACTCTACCTCGTCGCCACTTGCAACCATTGTTCTCATGGGACTCTAGGACGGGGATCATATGCTCATATTGGTATGTGGGACCTCTTCCTGCTCTAAAAATATGGTTTGTGCCAATCTTCACTTCATGTACCCCGCCGCCCTTGCCATATGTGCCGAACCTCCCCTTCATTCTATTAGGGACAAGCTCTATCGATGAAAAGATGTGGGACGACAAGGAAACCATGACTTGTTTTTTCAATGTAATGACAAGTATAATTGTTCCAAGGTCTTCTCTCCTTTTTAGAAATGACAACATATATTTGTATATGGTATATTTATAGATTTTCTTTAGTCTAATAAATTTTATTGTTTTTAAAAATTATGTTTTTATACAAAATTATGACTTTGTGAGAACTCTATTTTGTATGTGCATGCACATAGATTTGGACCAGATCATTTTTCACGATGCTTGCACATGGCCAGCAATATTTTTTGGCCGTATCCATCCCGCTAGCATAGCCAGCCAAAAGTGAGCTGATTCTGGAAGAAAACAAAAGTGAGCCAAGCGATCTAAGACTCCTAGTCCAAGCGACACTGAGTCAATAGATTGTGGAACACAAAAAAATCCCCAAAGTCATCTCCTCGTCCTCGTTCGAGGTCGGCAGTAATCCTCCTTTGCCGCCGCCTTCCTTCCCTCGTCTGCCGCCGTCTACACCGAGCCTGAAGGTAATGAATCTGAGACGGTATGACACCCGTTGCCTCCTCCTCCAGCCTTCTTCTTGACCTGCGCCGTCTTGCCACACCATGGATGCGGTCCCCAAGTTCGTGCAGCCTCAAGCCCCGCTATTGCCGCGGGCCATGGCATAGCGCGCCCATGAGCTCCTCCACGCGTCCACTAAACCGGATGGGAGGACGGCCAGCTGCCTCCACCCTGCCTCGGCATGGCTGCGGCCGGCTCGGACGACCGACGAAACAAAATGGTAGATAAGAAAAGTCCACGCTCGGAAAAGAAACACGTATTATGTGATTTTGTGAGAGGGTAAAATTGGGAAAGAAATGTCGAACGACAACATATTTTTAATTGGATAAAAGCATATTTTACATATTTTGCAGACACGAACCCCAAACTCATCTCCTCGTCCTCGTTCGAGGTCGGCAGTAATCCTCCTTTGCCACCGCCTTCCTTCCCTCGCCTGCCGCTGTCTACACCATGCCTGAAGGTAATGAATCTGAGACGGCATGGCACCCGTTCCCTCCTCCTCCAGCCTTCCCCTTAACCTGCGCCGTCTTGCCACACCATGGATGCGGTCCCCAAGTTCGTGCAGCCTCAAGCCCCGCCATTGCCGCGAGCCACGGGATAGCGCGCCCATGAGCTCCTCCACGCATCCACTAAACCGGATGGGAGGACGGCCAGCTGCCTCCGCCCTGCCCCGGCATGGCTGCGGCCGGCCCGGACGACCGACGAAACAAAATGGTAGATAAGAAAAGTCCACGCTCGGAAAAGAAACACGTATTATATGATTTTGTGAGAGGGTAAAATTGGGAAAGAAATGTCGAACAAAAACATATTTTTGATTGGATAAAAGCATATTTTACATATTTTGCAGACACGAACCAGTCTGATTACAATCTTAAACATGTTAAATTTTTGTTTAATACAATTTTAAACCTGCATTGAAAATTTTAACAGATTCAACAAAATTTAGCGGATGCCGAGCACATGAATAGATTAATCGGTCCATGACTCCTCCATTGCTACGGATTAATATTTGTGTGTGCCTTTCTACGGGTTGGTTTTTATTTTGGTATGAATCAGTCTTGTGTAGTCGTTGCAGCGTAGAATACTTGACTCTGAAATCGATTGAACTATGTAACCCTAGTCTCACTTCATCCTTTCCACATCCTCTCCTCGAATTGAGCACGAGCGGGCATCGTCTCTCCTTATAATAAGTTTATCCAAAGCGATGAGTTTATCTTTCTAAACATTCACTTGGATAAATCTCAAAAGAAAATGATTGTTTTGTTTGCACTTATATTCCAATGAACTCTATAATTATGACTCTATATTACGTAGATATATATTTGATTAATTTGTTATAACTACCAAATTGATATAACACATAGCAAACATGCTTGTGCTTTGCAACCGGAGAAAAAAAAATAGAACTTTTGGATAAAAACAGACATAACCTAAATTTTTGCCGAAGATCGATCGACCATCGTCTAATATATTTATTGTGTCTTTGGTTTGCACTAACATTCTAATAAGCTCGTCAAATTATTTATTGATTTCTTGTAACTACAAAAACCATACAATTGTGAATTTATTTTGCCAAAAGCATACGGGCTGAGTAGAAATTTTTTGTAAGATTGAATCAATAAATCATTTAGGCTTCATTGTATCTTTGCTAATATTTTCCAGCACGCAGATACAATAGCTATATTGTGTTAGAAAAAAGTTAGAGCAAACGACCTCTCACGGTCCTACCCCACCTACTTAAAGTCTGAATCCTCTAGCGTCATTGTCCCCAAGTCGGAATTGCAGGTTGGGGCGCCGCCACCAGCGCCCATCCCTTCTTTTCTCTCCGGTGGAAAACATCAGTGTTGCTCGGTGGCTGTCCTCAACCTCCCCGGTGCCCTCTCTCCCTCGACCTCACCTGTGTCCTGACTGCTCTAGGGCGGATGCCTGTCTGGGTAGAGGACGGGGCAGTGGCCGGGCTTTGTGCTCGCCTGCCAGAAATAGGAGATGCGACGAAGGCCTGTCTGGGCGCGTGACGCTGGTGGAAGGCAAAGGTTGGCTCGTTGTGGTAACATGGAGAGCGGGGAGGGCCGGCGTGGATGTGCGGCGCCTCCTTGAGATAGGATAAGATATGAGGAGGAGCCGATTGGGCGCTCGATACACCCAACCGGGGCCGGGGCCGGGGCTGGGGCCAGGGCAGCGCCAATGCGATAGCTAAGCAGGGAGTGGAGATGGTGGCAGCCGGGTAGTGCATGGCGCGTGGAGGCGGCGGTCACCGTGCAGCACGGGGGAATATTTGCCGGCATCGGGGGCCGGGTGAGAGTAGATATGCTAGTTTTTTTAAATCATTTTTTAACTTATTATGGGTGGCAGTGGTGGATAATTTTATTGGATGAAAAAGCGTATTTTAGGTGGATTGAAAGTGTACTTGCGAGCCACGGACCATACCTCTAGCAATTTTATTAGTAGAGACTAGCACATTTGCCCGTGCGTTGCTACGGATAAAATTATATAGCTAATAAAAACTAATTATGATATTTTTCTTATCTTCCTCTCTTTGCACATCCTCATTTCTATGAGGCACTGTTGGATATCTTTTTTTGGTCACTAACTACTTCGGGGTCATATCCCCAGTCTCTATATGAAGCGATGCACTGTGTTTCAAGATTTTTGTAAGTGTATACCATAATGAGAAAATATTAATCTCACAACATTTAGCAGTTGACCGGTAAATACCTATTTTTGATGAACTACCACAAGACACTGACAAACACCATGTGGAGGGAAAAGCGACATTGCCTGCAGCCTCGTATCATGCTCAGTTCCGCCTCTTGTGATGCTCATCATGTAAGAGCAACTCTAGCAGATCCCTCATCCGCGCGACCTGTAACTCGCGGATGGGGATCGGGATGGAGGGAGTTTGCAGGTTCGATCGATAACGCACAGAACAGAAACCGTAAAGGAAATCACAAATTTTAAAAAACACAATGCGCGTCAGATTTTCTTGCATTTTCTTGTCTATATGAACATTGCATATATTTTACATAGGCCTCCGCTTGTCAATTTTACCAAAATTTGCTCCGGAAACATCATCGGAGACGACAAAGGCGGCGGCAAACCCTAACCCTAGCTACCCTACTGCATTACCCAGTGGTGGGGGCGGCATCGACGGCAACCTAGAGGTCGTCGGAGGAGTAGACGGCATCGATGAGGAGCTCCTGCAGCTCCGCCTCCCTCTTCCACTTTGCCGCTGGCTCGGGCTCCCGATGGCTGCTCTCCCTGATCAGCCCGAGGATGCGGGGGAGAGCCTCATCGGCGACGAAGTCCTCGGGGCCAATCCGCGAGCCCGCAGGACGCGACGGAGGGGGTCACGTCGACCTCCATGCTCGCGCGGGACACGCGCGAGGAAGACGCGCCCGGCGCCGAGGAAGAGCTCGAAGCCCCCATGTCGTAGCGGGAGCGCTGGGGAGCCGCTGGCACAGATGCGGGAGAGCCGGGGGAGGGGCCGGCATTGGTTGGCACGCGCCTCCCATTTGTTGAAGCCCGGCGGCGGCCTGATGCCGTACTTCATGAACCGGGGCGACCCGTGGAGGAGCACGGCGTCGGAGCGCTACTTCTTCGCCTCCTCGTCGTCATTGTCGTGGCCGCGCGATGGGCCGGACCGGCCGATGTGACCCCCGCCGCGGCCGATTGATGAGCTCCCGGACATGCTGCTGAGCAGCGCGGGGCAGATCTGTGCGCAGCAGGCTCACGCGTGCGGCTGGCGGTGAGCAATTGCGGCGGGGGGGAGGGGGATTGGGAGGGGATTGCGGCAAGAGGGAGATCAGGTCACGACCCGCATCGAGCCCCTCGACCGCTATATATCGCGGTCGATGCGGGCTGGATGCGGGCGCCTGCATCGCGGATGGGGGCCGGCGGGCCGATGCTGAATCTTATCTGATATGGGGTGGCCCGATCTTCTCAGTAAGCTTGCGGTAATGATGATGATGGTGATAGATAACCTGGTGTCGCCGATGATCTCTCCTCGCTAGATCCCTGATGCCAATGCAACAGCTCTCTACCCTTCGGATATTCACGACTTCACACACTTGCGCAACGTAGCCGTCGACCACGAAACGGTATAATTGCAATTCACTAATTCCCAATGGAACAGCAGATCACACTTAACTTGCAGTATATAATCTCCAGATCGAAACGAATTGGAGACAAGAATTCCAGATGAATGCTTAGAGCAGTCTCAAGAACTAGGGTTTTATCTAAAACGTGGTCTAACCTCTCTATGGCGCATAGGCACTTATTATATGGGGGGTGCGGCTGGCCCAAGGGCAACCGACCTGACCTGGTCCTCTAACATGGTTCGACTCAACCTGACGTGATACAAACTGACCCAAAGGTTGGGTGCAGCCAACTAGGCGCGCAGGCCTTATGTGTATGGCGCACATACACTTGGTGGTGCGCCATATGCAACCTCCTGCGTGATGTCCTCCTCCTCCTCATGCTGGTCGCTGGCCTCCCTCTCCTCCCTCGCGTCCATGTGCATGATCATCACGTCTTGCTCCAGCTCCTCGCTCCCTCGTGCTATGTCTTCTTCTCCCACGAACCTGAGTATGCAAACACACAAAGACTTAGGCAGTAAACAATTCTCATTAACAAAATAATCAGATTCTATTAGGAGCAAATTCACCTGTTGTTCTATTAACTTTGCACGAGCTCTTGTGATAGGTCCAATTCTGATTTCATCATTGGACTTCTTCTTTGCAGCAACTTGCTTGTCATCATTACGAAGTGGAGATGGAACAATAGTAGGGATGTCCTCATCATCTCCCCCCCCCCCTTTCAAAAGGCGTCGACCTCGACGCTCCAAGGTCTTCTCCATCATATGGTGACAAATCAGCAACGTTGAAGCTGTTGCTAACGCCACCAAACTCAGCAATAGGAATATCAATCGAGTAGGCATTGTCATTTATCTTGGCGAGCACCTTGTAAGGACCAGCACCATGCGGCCTCAACTTGGAACTTCGTAGCTGTGGGAACCTATCCTTGCGCAGATGCACCCAAACCATATCTCCAGGCTGAAACAAAACTTGCTTTCTTGATTGGTTTCATGCAGCAGCAATGTTCTTGCCTTTCTTCTCAATGGCCTCTCGTGTCTTCTCATGAATTTTCTTCACATAATCTGCTCTTTTTGATGCCTCCATATTAACTCTCTCATGCAATGGAAGAGGCAGCAAATCTAGTGGTGTGATTGGTTTGAAACCATACACCACCTCGAAAGGACAAAGCTGAGTAGTAGTGTGCACCGCTCTGTTATATGCAAACTCAACATGTGGCAAACACTCCTCCCACTCACGCAGATTTTTCTTGATCATGGCTCGCAGCAATTGTGACAATGTTCTATTCACCACCTCCGTTTGACCATCAGTTTGGGGATGACATGTAGTGCTGAACAGTAACTTCGTTCCCAGCTTGCCCCATAGTGTCTTCCAGAAGTAGCTCATAAACTTCACGTCCCTGTCAGAAACAATTGTCTTGGGCACTCCATGCAAGCGAACAATGTCCCTGAAAAACAGATTAGCTATGTGCGACGCATCGTCGCTTTTGTGGCATGCAATAAAGTGTGCCATCTTAGAGAATCTATCCACTACCACAAATATACTATCATGACCTCTTTTAGTGTGTGGCAAACCTAACACAAAATCCATACTTATATCTTCCCATGGTGTGGTAGGTGCAGGTAGTGGTGTATACAAACCGTGAGGCTTCAGCTTGGACTTGGACGTGTTGCATACAATGCAGCGCCTAACAAATCTGTCCACGTCACGCCTCATCTTGGGCCAATAAAAATGATCAGCGAGCATAAGAAGCATCTTCTCACGCCCAAAGTGACCCATCAATCCGCCAGCATGTGATTCCTGCAACAATAGCAAACGTACCGACGATTCTGGAACACATAGTTTGTTAGCATGAAACAAAAATCTATCATGTATGTGGTACTTGTCCCATGCATTTCTAAGCATACACAAACGATATGGTTCAGCAAAATCATGATCAGTAGCATACAAATCACACAAGCTCTCTAAACCAGGAATTTTAACATCAAGATGCGTCAATAACATGTTCTTCCTAGATAGAGCATCAGCAACAACATTTTCTTTCCCTTTCTTATACTTGATGATGTAGGGAAATGACTCAATGAACTCAACCCACTTAGCTAGGCGCCTATGCAAGTTAGATTGAGCTTTCAGATATTTTAAAGCTTCATGATCAGAATGTATGATAAATTCTTTTGGCCACAAATAATGTTGCCAAACCTCAAGAACTCGAACAAGCGCATACAATTCTTTATCATAAATAGGATAATTCAGTCTAGCACCAGAAAGTTTCTCGCTGAAATAAGCAATAGGTCTACCTTCTTGCATCAACACACCACCAATTCCTATACCACTAGCATCACATTCAACTTCAAATTGCTTAGAAAAATCTGGTAGTGCAAGCAATGGTGCAGAAGTAAGCAAACGTTTCAGCTCATCAAATGCATGATCTTGGGCAGCGCCCCATACAAAAGGCACTCCTTTCTTAGTTAAATCATTCAATGGTGCAGCAATAGTACTAAAGTCTTTCACAAAACGCCGATAGAAACCAGCAAGACCGTGAAAACTGCGTACTTGACTAACATTCATGGGAGTAGGCCAATTTTGAATTGCTTCAATTTTAGATGAATCTACCTCTACCCCATGCATAGATACAACATATCCCAGAAATATCACTTTATCTTTTGCAAATGTGCACTTCTCAAGGTTAGCATACAATTTAGCATCACGCAACACTTGCAAAACTTGTCTAATATGCTCACAATGTTCAGATTCAGTGCGGCTGTAAATAAGTATATCATCAAAATATACAACCACAAAACGACCAATAAACTCTCGCAAAACATGATTCATTAAGCGCATGAATGTGCTAGGTGCATTAGTAAGACCAAAAGGCATAACTAGCCACTCATATAAACCAAATTTAGTTTTGAAAGCAGTTTTCCATTCATCCCCTTCTTTCATCCTAATTTGATGGTATCCACTACGCAAATCAATCTTAGAGAAAATAGCAGCACCACTCAATTCATCTAGCATATCCTCTAAGCGTGGAATAGGATGACGATATCGAATAGTGATGTTATTAATAGCTCTACAATCTACGCACATGCGCCATGTACCATCTTTCTTAGGCACCAAAATAACAGGAACAGCACAAGGGCTAAGAGAAACACGAATATACCCCTTGTCCAGAAGCGCTTGTACTTGTTGCTGTATTTCCTTTGTCTCTTCGGGGTTGGTCCTGTACGGCGCACGGTTTGGAAGAGTGGCACCAGGGATCAAATCAATTTGATGCTCAATTCCACGCAATGGTGGCAGTCCTGCGGGCACCTCCTCTGGAAACACATCGTCGTACTCCTGCAATACATTAGAAACACCAAGAGAAACAGGTTGCATATCATTAGAAACTAACACCTCGCCTTTGTACATAAGCACAAGTGGCATGGCTGTAGGATCCTCTCTAAATTCTACCATGTCTTCTTTGGTGGCTAATATAAGCAAACTAGGCACTCTCTCACTTTTCGTTATATTTTCACTCACAGCTATTACATTATTTTCTCATGTAGGTGGCTGTTCTAGCTTCACTTCTGTGTTCTGACGAGACTCATTGACAATTTGCTGCGGTGACATAGGCTGTAGATTAATTTTCTTGCCCTTGAACTCCAAGTGATAGGTATTGGCTCGGCCATTGTGTTGCACATGGCGATCATACAGCCATGGCCGACCCAGTAGTAGGTGACAAACAGTCATAGGAACCACATCAAACTCAATTGAATCCTTGTATGGTCCTATCTCAAAATTCACACGCACCATATGATTTACCTTCATCTCGCCATTATCACTCAACCATTGGATGTAGTAGGGATTTGGATGAGGTAAATATTTCAGATTTAGCTTGGCACATAACTCCTTGCTTGCTAGGTTGCGGCAGCTACCTCCATCAATGATTACTTTGCAAGCTTTGTTTGGGCCAACTAGTGCTTTTGTTTTGGAACAGATTGCAGCGCTGGGAATCAGCATGTGGTGTGACACTCAATGCACGCTGCGAGACAACAATGGTAGGCGCTGGAGAAGCAAAGGCATCCATGCCGCCCTCACTTGTGTAACCATCATCATTGGAATCATACGGATTAGCGTCATCTCCAGTCTCATACTCATTATCATCATTAACAATCATCACCTTTCTGTTTGGACACTCTCGCTTGAAGTGCCCCTTGCCACCACATGTATGGCATTGCATATCTCTATTACGAGCTGTAGACATGTTGGAACCAGAGCTAGGCGCAGGAGCTGCTGGTTTCTTTGCAGTAGAAGCATTGGAGGCTGGGTGAGAATGTGAAGAAGAGGGACCTCTGGTGGCACCCTCCATAGGCGCTGCAGATTGGTGCGGTGCCCTGCTAGAGAACCTCCCAGAAGGAGTATATCGTGCCTTGATTTGAGCCTCTTCAGCTAACTGCGATTCAGCCTCCCTTGCATGATTCAAAAGCTCATTCATAGTGTTGTAGGAATGATGCCTAACAATGCCTTTTATGTTGTACTTCAGCCCATGAAGAAATCGCTGCATGGTCATCTCAATAGACTCTCGAACACGTGCACGCTGCAGCAGCATCTCCATCTTCATGTAATAAGCATCAACGGACATAGTTCCTTGCTTCAATTGGGTCAATTTATCATAAACAGTACGCAGGTAATTAGTGGGAACAAAACGAGCTCGCATGATCTCCTTCATATTGCGCCATGTAAGAACAGGAAGCTCGTTGTTATCTCTTCTTTCCGTCACAATGCTATCCCACCAACGCAATGCATAACCATCAAATTCTGAAGAAGCAAGCTTGATCTTCCTATCTTCAGTGTAATCATGCAAACGCCATAATTTTTCAATCTTGAGCTCCCAAGTAAGGTACTCCTCCGCATCAGTGGAACCTTCAAATCTGGGAATCGTGAACTTGGGCTTGCCCAAGCCATCATCCTCCTGAAATGGCACACGCCGAGCACCAGGTGGTGGTGGTGGCCGACCCTGTCCTGGAAAACCACGCCCGCGGCCATTGTTGCCCATCATGTGTTCATTATCTCCATGGACACTATCAACATCGCCATGGTCCTCATGGTGGCGTTGCTCAACAGTTACACGCAGCCCATTGACGGAAGTTGTCAATTGCTGTATGCTTGTCTGGAGAGCAGTGACTTCCGCTTGCATAGCATTCACTGTAGTTTCAGTTGCATCCACTTTCATTTGCACAAATTGAATATCAGCGTCAATGTTTTCAGTGGATCTAGTAATAACCCCTTGCAAATGATCACGGAGAGCTTCATATTCCCTCCATGTAACAGTAGCATCATCAGCCTTTTTCTGCATCACATCATCAACACCACTAACAGACATGATTAGTAGGTTAGTGCACTAAATCAAAAATCTTTTTGGTGGCACACTCACAACTCACTCAAAACTGACAAGAAAAGGAAATCTTACCGTTCCAAAGTGAATAGCAATTGCGTACCCGTTCGGATAGATGACTAATGCACAGATGTGATGAAGTGAATACCAGGGTATAAGAGCAATCACACGACAAAGCAGGAGTGTATGGTGGAGCTATAGGTATGGTATCCTAACTACACCAAAGACAAGTCCTAGTGCTGATCGTGTGAACAAAACACCCAAGGGAAACACACACGTGGAGATAAACGTGGCAAAGCAACTATAAAACAGGAGATGTTGCAATGCACAAGAGAGACACTAGCAATGCTCAATGTAAACAGGCACAAGATTGCACAATCTACTAGTGCAGCAAATTAGATATATGCTTCGGCCTCTGAAAGAAGTGAAACTCCGCTTCTCACTTTTCTGTTTTTGATTCTTCTCTCCTCTCTCTTTTTCGGCCACAATACGTCGCACCGCGAAGATTTTTCAGCACGGCAGACAAAGAATGCACTCGAAAACCCTAAACAGAGCAGCCCGTGGAGCAACAAACAAATATGCTAGTCTCAAATAGGTAAGCTCCTACACAATTGTATAGTAGAAAGGCTGTGGCTATGTTTGTCAAAAGATGCAGATAGGTACGCTATGTGGACTCGGTTTTGAAAGAAAACGAGAAAGACTCGGATTTGTACCACGGCAGGAAAACGCACGGAAATCGTGTCGCGGCAGGACTCTGAGCACGCCAACGCGCTGGATCAGACACGCGTGGCCGCGGTGTCTGGTCGAGAGCGTGCGCTGCCCACGCTCGATACCAGACAGATCGGCGTCTTTTGTCTGATGGCGAGCGATCGAAGTGGACTCGAGATGAAAGTGGACTCGGTGGAAAACACAACTCAGATCAAAACCTAAAACCGACTAGAACCTAGACTCCTACGGAACAAGAAACAGATCGGATCAAAGAAGGAAAAACGACCAGCAACTAAAACCAATCTACGATGCAATCTAGGCTATGGCAATACTATGAACCCTAAATTTTTTTTGGCTTTTCTGGATAGGACGAAAATCAAAACTAAACTACGGATGATCTGGTGGATGCTTACCGAGGAAACACTGGAAATCTGATACCAAGATGATATGGGGTGGCCCGATCTTCTTAGTAAGCTTGCGGTAATGATGATGATGGTGATAGATAACCTGGTGTCGCCGATGATCTCTCCTCGCTAGATCCCTGATGCCAATGCAACAGCTCTCTACCCTTCGGATATTCACGACTTCACACACTTGCGCAACGCAGCCGTCGACCACGAAATGGTATAATTGCAATTCACTAATTCCCAATGGAACAGCAGATCACACTTAACTTGCAGTATATAATCTCCAGATCGAAACGAATTGGAGACAAGAATTCCAGATGAATGCTTAGAGCAGTCTCAAGAACTAGGGTTTTATCTAAAACGTGGTCTAACCTCTCTATGGCGCATAGGCACTTATTATATGGGGGGTGCGGCTGGCCCAAGGGCAACCGACCTGACCTGGTCCTCTAACATGGTTCGACTCAACCTGACGTGATACAAACTGACCCAAAGGTTGGGTGCAGCCAACTAGGCGCGCATGCCTTATGTGTATGGCGCACATACACTTGGTGGTGCGCCATATGCAACCTCCTGCGTGATGTCCTCCTCCTCCTCATGCTGGTCGCCGGCCTCCCTCTCCTCCCTCGCGTCCATGTGCATGATCATCACGTCTTTCTCCAGCTCCTCGCTCCCTCGTGCTATGTCTTCTTCTCCCACGAACCTGAGTATGCAAACACACAAAGACTTAGGCAGTAAACAATTCTCATTAACAAAATAATCAGATTCTATTAGGAGCAAATTCACCTGTTGTTCTATTAACTTTGCACGAGCTCTTGTGATAGGTCCAATTCTGATTTCATCATTGGACTTCTTCTTTGCAGCAACTTGCTTGTCATCATTACGAAGTGGAGATGGAACAATAGTAGGGATGTCCTCATCATTATCGGTGCAAAAAAAAGGCCCCCAACCCGCAAATCAGCTCGAGCGGCATGATGCGGGCCGGGATGTGCAGGAACCTGCAGCACCACAACGAGCTTCATGGTACTTTTGAGAACAGTATGTGTATGCTAACTACCAGCATGAGAAGGTGCAGAGTTTGCTCTATCCATTGAGTAAGCCAGCTTGCCAAAACTGAAATTTGATTATTTAGGATGACCCTTTTTCAGTGAAACAGATTCAAAAACAGAGCCCAGCTTAGCCATGCAATCGTCTTTTCAATTAGCAGCATCGCAGGCGTGCAAAAGCAAGTAGCCTCCGTGGACCGACTCTTGGAAGTAAACCAGCTGCTTGCCTACTGAAATCACGCCACAGCGATAGAGGAAGCTCATGCCTCTCGTAATTTGTACACATATTCAGTTGTGCTCTGATTTGGCTATCCCTGTTTACTTGTTTAGTGTAATCACCAAAATATCAAGCCTCAAGTAAGCAGGCAAGAAACGAACTCATATGTTGCATCTACATGCAATAGTCCTTTGAACTGCACTTCCAGTTAGAATCCACGATTTTATCTCATGGGCACATTCAGTTGTGACCATGCACTGCAGTATAATCTAATGCGCTCAAGACTAATTCAGGCTGAGCTAGCGCACGTAATAGCCCGGGCATGTTTACCCCAGTAAACCGCAATGATAATCCCTCTGTGATTCGGCTAGGAAACCGACTCCACGCCACGCGGACGGTCGGTGGAAGTGCGAGCACGCCGTCAGGTGGTGAACCGACGCTGCACCTGTAACGACCCAGGATTTTGTCAAATTTTTGGGAAATTTTTTTCGCTTTTGTATTGCTTGAGATGATTGAAAATTCACAGGGATTTAAAACTTTTGAGTCTATTTGAAAGCTTTATTAGAAAAATATATTAAACTTTCTATTATCTTCTTGAAGAACTTATTTTAGAAAGATCAAGTATCAAAATATTATTTTCCCTTCTTTTATATCAAAACCTATGCAAGCTATTAGCATAGGGAGTATTTATTAAAAGGTTTATATCTGCTAAAGATTTCTTTCTCAAAATTTAAGTTTGAAAGATAATTTCAGACACTATCTATATTAAGTATTTTCACAAATTCTGAAAAGAATAATTTCCCACCCTATTTCTAATTTGTTTTATGCAAGCAAGTCCCTCTTGCTTTGTTCATAATGTTTTATTGAAAATACCCCTTTTACTTGAAAACTTGTTTTATTACTGACTTAGAATAATGTGCACCCCTTTTGAAAATCTCTGGAAGAAGTTTGATTTGAATTGAAGTATCTTTGCAAAAGTTATGAAAGAAATAAGAAAACAGAAAATAAGAAAAGAAACAGCACAAAAAAAAGGAAAGAAAGGAAGAGGCCAGCCCACTTGGGCCGATTCGGGGCCCAAACCGGCCGAGCCAGCCCAGGAAGGAAACCCGAACCGGTATTCCTCTCCCCTCTCTATCTCGCTGACTGGTGGGACCCCCGTCAGTCCGGCCTTCTTCTTCCTCCGAACGGAAATCCCGCCGGTGACCAAGCCCGAGCGCGCCGTTACTTCTCCTCTTCAATACGCATTTACCCCCTTGCCGTTTCTTCCCCGCGCCCGCACCTATAAGTAGCCCGAGATCCCCTCCTGCCTTCCCCTCTACTTTCCCGTGTAATAGTGCCGCCAGGCCGGCGAAATTTCTCGCCGGAGCCCCGCATATCTGCAGGTAACCACGGCCGATTCCGGCACCTCCCGGTGAAACCGCCGTCTCCTTCTCCCTCCTATACTCTTCCCCTCTCTCAGGCACATCTCCTAAAGCTTGGAGTTGTCTGATTTTTGCAGCGCGGCGACCCCACCGTCGTCACCCGAGGCCGCCTCCCTCTCCAGCCACCCCTCGTCTTCGCTACAGCACGAGTGCAAGCACGCCGTCGACACCATCGCCTTCGCCATCCTCTCCCGCGCGTCGTCGTCAGGTCCATCTTCACCAGAGGCCACCATATCCGTCGCCGACGACCACCCCTGGCCACGTCGCCGGCGAACCTTGCCGGAACCCCTAGCCACTGTGAGCCTCTCCCCCCCTTTCATCTTCGCCCGTCAGATCTAAATCAAACGGCCCGAACAGATCACTTAAGCCAAGGGGTACCGAGCAATCCTGTGCGTCCAGATCCACTCAAATCCAACGCTCCACGGTGGCGATCCAAACAAATTGGTATCGGCCAGTAATAAACCGACACGTGTCAACTCCTGGTTAAAACAGAAACTCGAATTAGATTTTGAAATCAGATTTGATCTGAATCTTCGAAAATTCATAACTTTTGATCTGTAACTCGAAAAATAACAAATAATATACCGTTAGAATCCTTGAGACTTCTAGAATCCAGTAGAACCATAATATCTTTTATTTCATGGGTTCAATTTGAAACTAATTTCAAATTGGGATTAAACCTTCTGTTAGTTTGTTTAATTCATATCCCTTGAACCAAGTATCCAAAATTTACAATTTTGTAGTCTCTGGATTCCTTAGAACTTGCAGAACACCATAGGATCAAGAAAACCCAGAATTGATACGTGCACACACTTTGTGCATCCAAATCTATCCAAATCACTAATTTGACCATATCTTGAGTCCTAAAATTTATTTTTAGAATGAATCCATTTGCAGTGACTTAGTATTACTGCAATCTATTCAGTAGCACCACTCCCATATTTTCTAGAACCAGTTCACAATTACTCAATTCTAATATGAGGGTCTGAGTAAATTCTATTATAGGGTCAAAACTACTTCTTTTAGAATTACTCCATTCTACCTAGTGAACCCTTTTATCAAACCTAGTCATTAGTGCTATCTGACTAGCATCTTGATCAAGATCATGTCTACTTAGATCTATCTTGCTAAGTGCCTACTTATTCAAATTACAAAAGTGTTATTTGAGTAAAGTGTGAATACCTTCCATCTTAGTTCCACCTTGCTACTATGGTATTGACCAGATCAACATCATAGTACTTCACCAAATCCTACTTACTCATCAGGAACACTAAAGCCATATTCCACACATCACCTATACCTATCCTATACCTATAGCCATTTATTCATGTCTAATCAACCTTAGCCTTGCATGGAATCATTCAATTAACAAATGAGTTAATTGAGTAGCTCAATGCTTCTTAATTTCCTAGCTCAATGACTAAGTGCAATACATATACTATTCAAGGATAATTGTTACTACACTTATTCGATAGTAATACTATTGCACTATTTTGTCTAATTCATATGTATATTCAAACATGTAAATGAGCTACTTGAGTAGAATATGAATTCATCTCAAACCTAGATTTTGTTAATGTGGAGTTGTTATAACCCATACCATAGTATGTGTTGTACACCATGTTGATCAATGAATCATTTGAGCCATGTCCTCGAATATCAATCACTCATACCCCATCCAATACCTACCTAGTTGGTTCACATGCATTAAACTATTCAACTTGCAAATGTGCTAAATGAGTAGTTCAAGCATTCTTAAAAACCTAGCCTAGTTCCTAAGTGCAACAGATGCTATTAAGAGTAATTGCTGTCACATTTACTCAATAGTGTTGTAGTTGCACAGATTAACTCTTGTGTAATTTATTTTACACGAGCTATTCCTAAAACCCTTATGCTTTGATAAAGCATAAAACTTCATCAATTATATAATGCCTAATCTGTTTCTCTCTCAAATCATATTGATCTTCCCCAGATAGCTCTCAAATCCATATCTCACAAATCATGATCCTTCGCCATATCTTTCTATCTTAACATATCAATAAACCTAAATTGTTAAACAAACCCTTTTCAATTGTTTGAATTGTTTGGTTCTGTTTGAATGAGGTGTTTATGTTATGCTATTTCTTGTGCTATAGTTTGTGCGAAGAGCTACGTGCTTAGTTGAGAGAAGTGGAAAGATCGTATTCTTCAAAAAGGCAAGTGACACACATGTTCCCTACCCACTTTACTTATGCATTAGTATATTCACCTTTTGTAGTATGCATGATAGGTGCTTTACTCAACCGTTTTATCAAATGCTTAGATCCTAGTAGTGTGTAGCTACCCCTCAAACCCCACCTGATAGGATGCTAAATACTTTGTTAACATTGACGCCATGCTAAGATCACTTGAAAAGTGTTTTGTGAAAAGTTAAGAACTTCAACTAAAATGAAACACCTGGGTGGAATGGTTTGATAAGATGAGGCGAGGTAGGTGGGTTCTGGGACGCAAGCCTCATAAGAGGATGTGGGAACAGAATACCGCTCGGGATGGCCACCCAGGAACAAAGAGATGGCTATGTCTTCCATGCTTAGTGTACTTCCAGTGCAGCCTTATGACATTATGGGCTCTGTCTTGACTGATTAGAATGTGGGAGTGCAACTTGTCGGCAAGAAGTGGTGGTAGTTGAATTGTAGGTTGGGAACGGTGCTTGCCAAGTTAGTTGTCCTCTCCTTCTAAAAGGTCTCGTTTCATTTTATGTATAGGCATAAAATGAATCGTAAGGTGAAAGTGCACAACCCTTGCAAGGTGTTTAAATCTAATTGATTAGCCGTGTCCTCGGTTATGGACAATTGAGTCTATAGACATGGAATGTACGGAATAATCTCATCATCTCTTCTGAATGATTAAAATCTGTTTAGAAACCCCTAGGTAGGAACTAAGGACCATACACTCCGAGGGGTGGTGGTGCCTGAGGTTCCGACTTTGTCGAAATTCGTCCAGTGCTACATGCCTAGCTAGTATGTGGTTATTGGGGGTTATCTCGACCCTTGTAAATTTTAAAACTTGAAAGTAATACCTTGAGAAAGAACTATAGGATAAAACTGGCTTTATGCAAATCAGCCTGTGAGATCCACTAGCCAGATACTCATGTAGATAGGCTCCTCACAACAGCCACCAAATATGTGTCATTTGCCAGTACATCATTGTACTGACCCCTTTGGGGCTGCATATTCAACGTGCAGGTTTTACTTCGAGTAAGGAACCAGGATTAGGATCTCGAGCTTACATTCCAACATGGCTGCCTGTGGCACGTGATGAAGATGGAGGCTCCTTGCCACTTTGTTAATTCCGCTGTGTAAATTGTAAGGTTTGGTACTTTGTATCTGGATCCGCGATGTAATCTTGATACTATGCAATGAATATTTCATTTTGTTCTGTGGTGCTATCATTGATCCAGGGAATAGCACTTAACACAGATGTTCCACCTTGTTCTTAAGGTTGGGGCGCTACAGCACCCTTCCAGGCGGAGTCTGGCAAGATCCAGCCCTACGTACGACTGCCCTCGATCTCCACCGATTCCGCGCCCAAGGAACCCTAGCGTTGTCAATGAAGCAGGCTGTGGCCGGTGCCTTCCTCTCATTTTTTTTGACATGGCCGGTGCCTTCCTTTGAGAAGGTTGAAAAGGCTCATATGTCTGGCAGGGCGAAGTGGCTCTGTGCGTTCATCCTAGGCCTCAACGACGGGCTGATGTCCGTGGCTTGTCTCACTGGTACCCGCATCATGGCCACCGGCGAGTTCGTGTCCTGTCGGGGGGATGACCCCCGGTAGGGTCAAGAGACTAGAAAGGCACAAGGTCCTTGGTTGACTTTTATGCCCGTTGACCAAGAAAAGGCCTGGCCGGAATATAGGAGCATCGGCCAGGCCGGCATATATGTATATCCCGGCTGGTGTCTGGATATGCCGGTATGGCCGGAATACTAGTATAGGTGTGCCGGCATATACTCAGATATGCCGGCCTAACTATTTGGTGTGTTGTGCAGGAGCAGGGGAGGCCGGATTACCCGACCCTCGTAGGTCGTTGGTCCGGCATATAAGTCCTGGGTATGGCCAACAGTCATATCCGGGATACTTAAGTCAACTAAGGTGTCACATCCCTACAATCAAGGAAGAAAACATCCAAGCATGGTAGCAGAGTAAGATGGCAGGGTGCACAGTGGAGGTTACCTACCCTCACTGTGCACAAGTACGAGCTTACCGCACAGAGGTAAGGCCACAGTTCAAGAGGTACAAGGTACAGGGATATGGCGTCCCATCGAGAGCAATCAGGGGCGAAGTCAAGGGTCTCTGCCATCGTCACCAGCTCCTGTTTGGAGTGTAGCCCGTGTCTTGTGGTCTTGTATGACCGTTGTAACCCTGGCCACCACTATATAAGGTGGCATAGGGAGCCCTGGTAAAGGGTTGGAGGTTTGTTGGTCACTCTGTGTTCCTACACTTAGCAGTTCATCTTCCTTCTCTAGCAGAGAGCTTGAAAAGCACCATTGTTGTGTACTACATCGACCCAAATATACAATCAGTAGAGCAGGAGTAGGGGTGTTATCTCCTTACGAGAGCCCCGAACCTGGGTAGATCAGTGCCTCTTTCTGTCGTGCTTTTTAGCTCGTTCCCCTCTCCCGAATCCTCCAGCATCTAGTTCGGCCCCCATTTAAGCCATCCTATGGCATATGTTGTTTCACCACGACGACATTTGGCGCCCACCGTGGGGCAGATCGATATGCTGGGCGGAGTGTTCATTCGGACGGGGTCTGTGATAGCAGCTTCGGGAGTGCGCGTGGTCTCTGGCCTCGTCCAGAGGCTAGGCTCGCTCAGTTTCGTCAGTGACAACGCCGGTTGTCTCGGTGGCCGGCCGTTCCCCAGGGATGGCCGGATTATGTCTTTCGGTTCCCACGAGGTGTACGTGGGGACTGAGAGAATTTGCAGGAAGGAGGTGCTGGTGGCGTCGGATCCTCCGTCACATCGGCTGGCTCACGCTGGGCGTAGCGCTCGCTCAGTAGAGCCGGCTGAGGTGATGATGGCCGGCACATCCGTGCCGCCGGCGGAGGGTGCCGGCAAAGCAGCAGCGGCCGGAGCTTCTCCTCCGGAGCCGCCGAAGGTCAAGAGGTCGGCGCGTCCTCCGTTGGAGCGTGCGGAGAACCTGGCCGGCACTTCTGGTGTGCCGGCTAGGGGCGAGGTTCTTCTTCCCATCATCGACCGGCTTCTCGAGCCGGTGCGATCCGGCGTTGATCCGGAGCAGGCAAGGGAGGTCCTGGAGGGATCTCGTCAGGCCCTCGTCGACGAGGCCCTGGCCATGAACCAGGAGCGCGAACGGTTTAACCGGCAACTCCGTGAGTATGAGGCAGCCCATGGTTTTACTCCTGTAGTAATCCGGCCTAGCCGGATAGAAGAGGTTAGAACTAGAGGCAGAAATCTTAATGCTGAGATAGGAAAAGATGCTAGAGATAAGAGTCATACCGCAACTAGTACTGTGCCTAAGGTAGTCTATAGTTCGCCAGTAAAGAACCTTAGAGCGGCGGCCGAGGTAGCTAAGGATTTATCTTGTTTATCCGGCGAAGCACTGCGTGAGCAGCAAGCCCGGCTTAACCAACTTTTGTCTGAAGCTACAAAGCAGCAGGAGGCCTTTAAGAAGGCAAACCCGGGTGCCGGGGCGTCTCAGTACATTGTGTCGGCGGGAGGTGCCGGTGCGAGGTCGAGGGGCCAAGCCTCGTCCCCGCATCCTAGCGCCCGGCGTGCCGGAAGTGTGACCTCTGGCCGCCGGGACAAGCAGATCCAGGTGTACGAACCGGCTGTCGCCGGAAAGCAGGCGATGGTGCAGAAGAATGTCGGCCAAGCTGACAAGTATGTCGGCAGCAAGAAGCCCGGCCAGAGTGTGCCGGCCGGGCATGAAGCAGGCGCGGCCGGTGGTGGCCGGAGTAACAGTGCAGCCCGGCATCAGCAGCAGGGCGCCGGAGGTGCAGCGCAGCAGCAGGGTGCAGGCCATCCGGGACATCGAGAGGATGACGGCAATTCCGCCCTTGCCAGGGCGGGATATCAGCAGCAGCACCAGCAAGGCCGGCATAGTGAGCAGCATCAGCCGGAGCAGCAGCAGCAGATGATCGCAAGCCCAATAGCATCCCGGCTTGGACCTCGGTCCTTGGAAGCCAATGATGCACGTTTCAAGCTGGACAAGATCCACCAATCAAAGTTGGTGGAGAGACAAGGAGCTCCGGGCCCTATGTGTTTTGGACCCCGGATTATGGGGGAGCCGGTGCCTTACTTCTTCCAGCTCGCGCGTGGCGTGAGGACATATAATGGCAGTACGAAGCCGGAAGATTGGTTGGAGGATTACTCCACAGCGGTGAACATCGCCGGAGGAAACCTCAGATGGGCGGTACGATATGTGCCGCAGATGTTGGAAGGTCCAGCCAGGATATGGCTGAATAATTTGCCGGCCGGGAGTATCAACGGCTGGATTGATTTCGAAGAGCAGTTTGTGTCGAACTTTACCAGTACATACAAGAGGCCCAACCGTCCGCAGCAGCTGGCTAACTGCCGGCAAGGAGTGAATGAGACTGACCGTGACTATCTGACCAGGTGGTGCACGTTGCGCAATTCCTGCGAAGGAATCAATGAGCAGCAGGCCATCATGTGGTTCGCTCATGGGTGCCGGCATGGCACCATGCTGTGGCAAAAGCTTCAGAGGCAAATGCCGGCCACGCTGGCCGAAACAATCAAGATCGCTGATAGTTATGCTCTGGGAGATCCCATGCAGCCCAGTCTCGATTCACAAGGACAGGGGCAAACCCAGGGGAACACCAGCAATGCCGGGAGATCAGGGCAATATTATCGCACTGATAACCGGAACAAGAGAAGAGATGAAAGGCCGGATCACCGGTATGGGGCAGCACAAGTTGCAGCTGTGGAGGAAGAGCAAGGGGGCGCCGACAGTAGCCAGCGTCCGAGATATGAGGACTATCAGCAGCCTCAGCAGCAGCCGCAGCAGCAAGCACAGCCGTTCCAGAAGAAGAATGTCTGGACCAACAAGAATGCCGGCAGAGCCGCCGGCCAGAAGAAGCAGTGGCCGAAGTATACTGTGGGTCTTGCCATGGACAAGCCTTGTGTGTTCCACACATTCCAGCCGGGAAAGCCGGCAAACCATTTGACAAGGAACTATTCGTGGCTGGACGACATATTAGCAGGTCGTGCAGGTCCCTGGGGACCGGCTAGACCCTCTGTCCCGGCAGCTCCATCGCCGTTGACAGGGGCCAATACGATTGCCGTCCCACCTAGGCCGGTTAATCCCGGGAATCAGAGCAACGCCGGAAATGCCGGCGTAAATCAAGTTGACCAGAGCTATAATCCGGAATATAACGCCGGAGGCCCAGGAGCGGGCCGGAATGAGTACAAGGAGTATGATCAGAGCTATATGGTCTTTGAGACCGAGAGAACAGACAAGCAGAGCTTGTACCGGCGGTGTCTGGAAGTGAATGCCGTTATGTCGGCTGTGCCAAAGCTGATGTACTGGTCTGACCAGGCTGTTGGTTGGGACAGGGCAGATCATCCCCGGATCATGCCAAATCCCGGCGGATATGCTCTGGTGATGGATCCGACATTCGTCGGGCCGGCTAATAACGTAAGATTCAGCAAGGTCCTCATTGATAATGGAAGCAGCATCAACATCATGTATCGGGATACGATGGAGAAGCTGGGAATCAAGGAAAATATGCTGGAACCGAGCAAGACCACATTCCACGGCATTGTGCCGGGACTTTCGTGTGCGCCGATGGGCAAGATCAGGATGGATGTGATGTTTGGCAGCCGGGATAACTGCAGGGTGGAAAACCTCATGTTCGAGGTGGTTGATCTGGAGAGCCCCTACCATGCTTTGCTGGGTAGACCGGCACTGGCAAAATTCATGGCCTCTACGCATGTGGCGTATCTGAAGATGAAGATGCCGGGACCCAAAGGAGTGATCACCATCATTGGTGATTACAAGCGTTCGATGGCATGTGCCACCGCCGGATCCAATCTGGCCGAGACTCTGATCATTGCAGAGGAGAGGAAGAGGCTCAAGCGAGCAGTGGAGATTGCTGAGACGGTCGTGGCCGGCAAATCTATGCCGGGCATGACAAATCCCGGTGGCAGCGTTTCTTTTCAAGTGAGTAAGGAAGTCAAAAAGGTGCCTCTGGATGAAGCTTTCCCGGAGCGCCATGCCCTGGTTGGGGCGAGTTTGGATCCCAAATAGGAAAGCGAGCTCATCAGCTTCCTCCGTGAGAATCGGGATATCTTTGCATGGTCTACTTCGGACCTGCAAGGTGTGCCGAGGGAGCTGGCTGAGCACGCATTGCACGTGAGACCCGATGCTAAGCCAGTGAAGCAGCCGCTCCGGCGGAATGCCGGCGATAGAAGGAAAGCCATATGGGAGGAAGTGGCCAGGCTCTTAGCCTCTGGCTTTATCAAGGAAGTACTTCATCCGGATTGGGTGTCTAATCCGGTTTTGGTGGAAAAGAAGAAAGACGAGCCCGCCATAGTGAAAGTATGGCGGATGTGTGTTGATTACACCAACTTGAATAAGGCATGTCCTAAAGATCCATTCCCGCTCCCTCGGATCGATCAAGTGATTGATTCCACAGCCGGATGTGAACTGTTATCTTTCGTAGATGCTTATTCTGGTTTCCACCAGATCCCCTTGTTTCAGCCAGATCAAATAAAGACATCCTTTATTACCCCGTACGGGGCTTATTGCTATCTCACTATGCCGTTCGGTTTAAGAAATGCCGGCGCAACTTACCAAAGGTGTATGCAAAAGTGTTTGCACGATCAGATAGATAAAAATGTGCAGGTATATGTCGATGATATCGTCATAAAAACCAAGGAGAGAAAGACTCTCATAGATGATCTCCGGGAAACCTTTGGGAACCTGAGGAGATTCCGGATGAAGTTGAATCCGGCTAAGTGCACCTTTGGTGTGCCGGCGGGCAAGTTGCTCGGTTTCCTTGTTTCCAGCCGGGGTATTGAGGTGAATCCCGGCAAGATTCGTGCCATAGAAAGGATGAAGCCGCCGACAGATTTGAGGGAAGTACAGAAGTTCACTGGGTGCCTCGCATCCCTGAGCCGCTTCATAAGCCGGCTGGGAGAGAAAGCTCTGCCGTTATATCAGTTGATGAAAAAGTCCGACACATTTGTCTGGACAACGCAAGCAGATGCAGCTTTCAAAGAATTGAAACAGTTGTTGTCAACAGCTCCGGTATTAGCATCTCCGATGCCCCGGGAGCCAATGTTGCTCTATATAGCGGCAACCAACCGAGTTGTCAGTGCTGTGGTGGTAGTAGAGCGAGAGGAAGGAGGCAAAACCGTGCAGCGGCCGGTATATTATCTGAGTGAAGTCCTCTCCACCTCAAAGCAAAATTACCCCCACTATCAGAAGATGACCTATGGTGTCTATATGGCGGCCAAGAAGCTCAAGCATTACTTCCAAGAGCATCCAATCCGGGTAGTGGCCGAGGCCCCTATCTCGGAAATTATAGGCAACAAAGATGCCAGCGGCCGGATAGCAAAGTGGGCAATAGAGCTTTCACCATATACACCGCAGTACGATAAGAGGGATACAATCAAGTCCCAGGTCTTGGCTGATTTCTTTATTGACTGGGCCGAGATACAGTATGAGCCACCATTGCCAGATGCCAATTATTGGAGGATGCATTTCGATGGGTCCAAGACAATCCATGGCTTGGGTGCCGGCATAGTTCTCAGTTCACCAAAGAATGACCAGCTGAGATACGTCCTGCAGATTCACTTTGCAACATCAAATAATGTGGCGGAATATGAGGCACTTGTGCATGGCCTGAAGGTGTCTAAGGACATAGGAATTCGCCGGATTATGTGCTTCGGGGATTCTGACTTAGTGATTCAGCAGTGTTCCGGCATATGGGACGCGCATGATGCTAACATGGCATCATACCGTTTCCTAGTGCAGCAGTTAAGTGGTTACTTTGAAGGTTGTGAGTTCCGGCACGTTCTCCGGGCTCAGAACGATGCAGCCGATGCATTATCCAAGCTGGGGTCTTCCCGAGATTCAATCCCGCCCGGCATTTCGCTGGAGCATCTGAGGAAGCCATCGATCAAACCCTCGCCGGAGTCATCCTCCATTTATGTCCCGCCAGGTCCAGACGAAGCAGTGCCAATGGAGATAGATGCCGGAACCAGGACGGATAACCCGGGGACTGTTTCCTCAGTCCCGGGGACTGGGCCGGCATATGCTGTTAGTACAGTATTCCGGAGCAAAACTAAAGGCAAGGGTAAAATGTGCCAAGAGGTTGTGCCGGTATACCCGGGGACTGTTCCGGCATACCCGGGGACTGATTCTTCAGTCCCGGGGACTTCGCAGCCCATGGAGATCGATTATGTGTCGGTCGAAATGATGGAAATAGATCAGGCAGTGTTCACTGTCAGGGAAGTGCCCTCATGGGCACGTCCTATCATGAACTTCATGGTGGATGGTCAAGTGCCGGCGGATGAAACCGAGGCCCGCCGGGTTATAAGGAGATCCAAAGCGTATACCATCATCAACAAAGAAATATACAAGAGAAGTACCACCGGAGTATTGCAGAGATGTGTCGAATCTGCGGAGGGTCTGGAGATGCTCCGGGAAATTCACTAGGGGGAGTGTGGTCACCATGCTTCGTCCAGGGCATTGGTGGCAAAGGTATTCCGGCATGGCTTCTATTGGCCAACGGCACTGCAAGAGGCAGAAAGCTTGGTCCGGAAATGTAATGGGTGTCAAAGATATGCCCACCAGATTCATCAGCCGGCATCTGCCCTGAAAACTATCCCAATAACCTGGCCCTTTGCTGTTTGGGGCCTGGATATGGTCGGGGCTTTTAAGCCGGCCAGAGGGAAAATGACCCATATCCTGGTCATGGTGGACAAGTTCACCAAGTGGATTGAAGTGAACCCCATAAGCAAGTGTGATGGTCACACAGCAGTGAAATTCTTAAAGGATATAATCTTGAGATATGGTGTTCCTCATAGCATCATCACTGACAATGGGTCAAACTTTGCCCAAGGGCCATTTGCCAGATTTTGTGAGGAAGTGGGAATCCGGCTGGACGTTGCGTCGGTTGCCCACCCTTGTGCCAATGGCCAAGTAGAGAGATCGAATGGGCTAGTATTATCCGGCATAAAACCCCGGCTGATAGAGCCCCTGGAGAAAACTCCGGGATGTTGGCTAGATGAGCTGCCAGCAGTGTTGTGGAGTTTAAGAACAACTCCGAATAGATCAACAGGCTACACACCATTTTTCCTGGTGTATGGAGCAGAAGCTGTGTTTCCAACAGATGTAATACATGATGCACCAAGAATAGTGCTATATACTGAGGAAGAGGCTAAAGAAGCCAGAGAAAATGATGTTGATCTGCTAGAGGAAGCAAGGGAAATAACTCTGTCAAGAACAGCAGTATATCAGCAGAACCTCAGACGCTATCATGCGCAGAAGGTAAATCCAAGGAGATTTCAAGAGGGAGATCTAGTACTCCGGCTAAAGCAAGGAACAGAAGGCCGGCATAAGTTAACTCCTCCATGGGAGGGGCCATTCATTGTGAGCAGAGCTCTGCACAATGATGCCTATTATCTTATAGATGCGCAGGACCCCAAGAAGAATAAGGCGGACAGGTCCGGAGAAGAAACCAAGAGGCCATGGAACATAGCTCTACTGCGCCCCTTTTACTCCTGAGCAACACAATGTATGTATTTCCATATTTTCCTTTGTATGCCGGCGTGTTGTGCCGGCACAAGACTAATGAATGAAATACCGGCATCCCGAAGAAGCCGGGTAACTAGCTCCGAGGTATATTTGTTGTTTATTTACAGTTTTTTGTTATATGCCGGCTGGCTTTATTTGAATGTTTCCTATGTTGGCCTAGTAATGTGTCGGCACCAAAGGCCACTCTTCGACTCAGCTGCTGTCCGAAACCCGGCTTCATGGCTAGCAAGAGTAGATGCCGGAGATTGTCTACACATGGAAAACGGCTAAGGAAATACAAAGCAAGCGAACCGACATTTTCGTTAAAGCTAAAGTTAAAATTTAAAGTGTCGGATGATTTGAAGTCTAAGTCTCAAAGTTAAAGTACTGTATGTTCGAGGAAGCAACCTTGAGACTCATACGTCGAAAGCCAATTGAGGTAGACAAGTAGCCAAGGTTGTGAAATTGAGGAAACAGGAAAACAACTCGGTGACTTAGCCAAAAGATGATCCGGCATTAGTAACAAGCAAACCAAGATAAAACTTGTTCAGGAAGCAAACCAAAGGAAATTAAACGTGTATATTACATCTGCACCCGGCATACCGGGGATCTGATAAAACTTAAAGTGTTTGTGCTGCAAAGTCAAGGAGCAGCGGCAGAAGCAGAGGCGCCGGCTGGTGGAGCAGTGGCGGTGGAGATGTCGGCTTCAGGAGTGCCGGACCCAGCAGATGGAATGGAGCCATCACCTCCGCCCGGGGCAGATGCCTGTTCTGGGACATCAGTGTCGGCCTCTTCAGCTTCATCTTCATCCTGGCTGGAGTCGGAGCCCTCAGCAGCGGCGGATGTCCCGGCATCGTCCTTCTTCTCCGGCTCACGGATATCCCGAACGAAGGCGTCGGTGTCGGCATAGTCCACATAGCTGTGGGCCAACTCTCGCCGGCGCCGGATATGTTCCGGATCCGTGGTCCAGATGGATCCTTCGCGCACAGTGCGCAAAGTCTCCAAGTCAGCCTTTTCATACCAGGACAAGAAGTAGGTGAGAGCTTCGTCAGCTCCAACCCTCGCGCCGGAATCTCGCCACTCCCGGAGGCGAACCTTGGCCAGCTGCAGATCGTTGCCGAGGTCGACGGGATCAGTGGGAGTCCTTTGTCCCGGCCAGAGGGCAGAGAATGCCTCCTGGGCGCCATAGAAGAGTTCTTCAGTGTAGAGCGACATGGCGTTCTTCCGGGACTGCAGAGCCAACAGCTGCTCCGACATGTCCCAGTTGGGCGAGTCAACCGGAACACCCCGGTTTTCTCGATCCAACTGCAAAGCCCTCTCAACGTCTGCGACGGAAGCGGGAAACATGTCTGAGGAATAGAAACAATGTTAGCAAAAGGATAATATGTCGGCATAGATGCTATGCCGGAGAGAATTACACTATGTCGGGAAGGATAAAGGGAAAGGATTTGAAGCTTACTGGCAAGGTCGGCATTCAGCTGTGCAACTGTAACCTCCCATTTGGTGGCCTGCTCCTTCAGGCTATCCAGTTCAGCGTGGGCGTTGGAGGCATCAGTCTCGGAGATGACAAGCAGGGACTGGGTTTTCTTCAGTAGGCCCTCCCTCTGTTCCTTTTCGTCCAGAAGCTCGGTGATCCGGCCCTTCAGCTGCTCAACCTCGGCCTTGTGACCGGCATCCCGGTCGTCCAGTTGCTTGGCTACATCCACTGAGGACACACAGTCCTGGTGGCGTGCCTCCAGTGCAGCTTTCTCGTCTGAAAAAATTTGAAGTCAAAACAAGGATTTGAAGAAAGAAAACAGTGAAAAGATTAAAGGATTTGAAGTACAGAAGGATTAGTTCAAGGTTAAGAGGATCCGGCATACCAGTAAGCTCCTTCACTCTCTTGACAAGCTCGGTGACTTGTGCTTCGGCACCAGCTGCCAAATGTCAGACAAAGATTAGGTGTCGGCATATTAAGATGTGCCGGCCAGAGGTCTATTGAGAAGGGCAAGGTATGTCGGCTGAAATTACCTTTCTGGGACAGTTCCAGCTGGAGCTTGCTGTGTGCGTCGGAAAGCTTCCGATGCTCGCACACCAAGTCATGGAACATGTCGGCACGGGCGTTATTCATGCGCTGCAAAAGTATTAGGATTTGAAGGGATATGAGATAACTAAAGCATGCCAGTACAGTTGAAGATTATACGAACTATTTATGCTATAGGAGATCCGGCACAGGTGCTGCGCACCTATCCCGGCTCTCGGTGACTAGGATTTGAAGCTCGAATCGAGCTTATATCTCGGTCAGGAGGATTTGAAAAATAATTGAGATGTGAAATTGTAGAGACCCGGCACAGGTGCTGCGCACCTATCCCGGCTCTCGGTGACTAGGATTTGAAGCTCGAATCGAGCTCATATGTCGGAAAGTTAATTGCAAAAGCAGCTAAGTGCAAAAGGTCTTGGAAAATCCCGGATGTCCGTATCCCGGACAGCCGACATTTTCGGGGACTGGGGATATCTATATGTAAAGGACTTACGTTGGTGGCATCGGCCAGGCGATGAAGTCGTTGCTGAAGACTGAGAAGTTCGCAGGCAATAGGAATGGGCTTAGCGGCCAGGATATCAGCTGGGTTGCCGGTGGCCGAAGCTTCGGCCTGTTTCTTCTTCTGGATTCAGCTGTGTCCAGGGAGCCGGCGTCATTCCATTTCTCGCAGCGCTCCTTGAGAGACCCGAGGCTTTGGTCACTCTTTGTCACCAGGGGGATGATGCCCTCAAGTTCTGGCGTGTCGAAGAAGTTGCGCCGGTAGCCAGGCCGGGCTGCTGCCCTGCCAAGATGCAGGGCCAGAGCAGAGCTGGTCCGAGGCGTTGCCTTAGGAGGAGCAGTGGCGGCGGATGGAGTGCCGGACTTGGTCGGCTGGATCTTCAATGTGCCGGACTTGGCCGGGGCAGAGGTCTTGGCCGGCGCCGTGGTCTTGGCCGGTGCAGGAGTCGTTTCAGCAGAAGGAGTTTTGGGCACGGGCTGTTCCGGTGCGGCCGGTGCATCTTGGCCAGCAGAGGCAGGATCCGGAATAGTCCGGACTTCCGGCACTAAAGGGCCTTTACCCTTGATGTCTGCTCCGGCGTCTTCAGTTGTGCCGGCGTCGCTGGTGGGCGCGCCGGAGTCTGGTGCTTCTTGGTGGGCTCCTGTGTCCATGTGGACATCAGGAGCCGGAGGTTCCTGTTGAGCCCCCGAGTCCATGTGGACGTCGGGGGCAGAGGTGTCTTGTTCCGGCGGAGGAACGTCCTTCGCCGGGGAGGAGGTCTTGTCGGGCGCAGGCGAGGATGCCGGCGCCGGGGAGGTCGTGTGGCTGGCAGAGGGTATGTCGGAGGTAGCAGTGGCCGCGGGCTTGGTAACTTTCGGGTCGCCACTCGAGCCAGAAGCTTGTTCCGGCGCAAGAGGAGCTCTGAAAGAGAAAAAAGCCAAGTCAATAATGCAAGCAAGAGATATGTCGGAAATGAAACAAGCAGAAGGAACTTACCCCGCGGCGACAGGTCTCGGTTTCTTCACTATGGGCACGCCGACCTTCTGCCTCTTCGACTTCTGAGGTGTGTCGGACTGGGGCTTCACCCCTCGCTTCCGGCCGGCACGTCCGCCGGTGGAAGGAGGTCCCTGGTTCAGAGGGGCGGCGTCGATAACCATATCGTCCGGGATAGCTGAGGACGGCATTGCAAACTCGTAAGCAATAGGTGTTTCTGGAAAGGCGTACGCAAGTGGCATCGGGTCATAGTACAGCAGGATCTCCTCGTCAGAATCAATCTCACTCCGGTCTTGAGTATAATGCCGGGATGAAGAGCCCTTACCCATGGCAGCTGCAGCACGGGTGCTCCTGGGAAGCTTATCCCAATGATCCGGATCTTCAACATCCGCAACAGTGCGGTCCGCCGCGATCTTGATCCGGGAGTTCTCCATGGTTTGGAAGCTGAATTTCTGTATAAACAGCAAAGTCAAGTATTCAGACAAGGAAATATGCCGGTGGAAGAGGTATGTCGGATCAATATGATATGTGTCGGCAAACAGACATGTGTCGGCTTAAGTATCTATGTGCCGGACATGGACTTTATGTATCGGATAAGATGGTTTACCGTTGGGGCGGGCCTATCCCGGCTGTATGGTTCTAGCCCCCAGGCAAAAGTGGCCTGAGAGGACTTGCAGACATCCTTAATCCGGCGCAGAATGTCGGCCGGAGTCAGCTCGTGTGTGGAGTGCCGGTTGGGGTCCATTGGCCCGCTCATCTGGCAGATCTTGTGCGACCGGCGCTGCAGAGGGGAGACGCGCCGGCTTATATAGCAGGCCACCAGGTCTTGAGGAGTAAGACCGGCATCCAGGAGCTCGCCCTTAACCCGGTGAAGCGCATTCACCGGCATCACCGAGTTCTTCGGGTTGTAGGTCCAGTTCGTCATAGCCAAGGGTGGCTCGTCCACAAATGGCGGCAGGTTGAGCAGATCCTCGTCGGTGGTGTTCTTGACGTAGAAGAAGCTTTTCTGCCACTTCTTGCAAGATTCCAGGAGTTCCACCTTGGGGAAGTCCGAGCCCTTTCGGGACATGATGGTGGCCGCGCCGCAGAGGGTCATGGGGCGGTCCTTCTTTTCCTGGGCCGTCTCCGGCGGGTCGTCCTTGCTCCGGGGCGGCTCTTGGACGACTTGCTTCCGCAGTTGGAAGTACTTCGCCCAGCCTTGAGTAAGGGGCACTATGCCGGCATAGCCCTCGCAAAAAGCAGCGAAGGCGGAGAGGATCATCACGGCATTGGCCGGGATATGATGAGGTTGTAGGTCGTAGGTGTTGAGGAAGTCCCGGAAGAAGTCCGATGCCGGCAGGCCGAAGCCACGCTCGAAGTGGGCGATAAGACGACGCGTTCGCCAGGTTCAGGTGCCGGCACAGTTTCTCCTCTGGTAGCCGGCATGCTACGCCCTCCGGGACTCTCCTGGTGGAGGTGACCCAGGATATGTCGGCCGGAGTAACCTCCGACCCCTCCCAGCCGGAGCGTCCTTGGGCTCGGGCCGAGGTATTTTCCTCAGAGGCCGAGGTGCCCGTCATGCTTGAAGATGCCATCTTAGTGGCCGGGAAAGGCGTGAGAGCCGGAGTCCCGTGTGTATTCCTATCAAGGCCGGAGAAAAGAGGGAGGTTAGTCTCTCCGGCATACCACTCTCCCCAAGGTTAGCAGAAATCAAAGATCTACCGAGCCAGTTAAAACAGGAAACAAATAAGGGAAAAATTCTAAGGAAGAACACCTGTGAGCGCTGTTAGCAATGCTAGTCGAATCCAGAGAGGAACGCACTAGATCTATGCGGATATGGCTACCAATGAGAAGCTATGAAGAAGCATCAAAGAGGAAGAACAGAGGGAGAGAGGAACTCACCGGAGTTTGGCCGACGGCGACGATGGAGCGGCGGCGAGCGTGCAGGAAGAGTTTCAATCTCCCTGCAATGTCGCGGAGGAACGGTGCGGCAGCGGCGCGTCGTCGACGGAGATGCAGGGCGCCGTCGAGCGTCGGCGTCGGCGGGGAGCAGGACGGCTGCGGCGGAGATGCTGTTCTTCGGACCGGCGGTGGAGCGCAGGAGGCAAAGGAGCAGGCGAGGAAGACGATGGTGGGGGGTAAAAAGATAAGTTTACCCCCGCCGCCCTATTTATAGGTCTGCCAGGTCAGGGTCGTGGGGATCGTGGGAGTGTTCCACTCCCCCGACCGTTCCTGCAGAGAGTCGCCACTGGCGGCACGGAGTGGGGCGGCGGTTCCGGTAACCGTGCCATGACGCAATGATGGCGAGGAGTAACTGCACTGTGAACCGTCACATCGTGGGTGACCGTTCGAGGTGGCAGGGCAGTTACAAGTTTCGATGCAAAGCTGTCGGCATGGCTTCTCGAGGAAGACTCGTCTATATGTCGATTAATTGCCCGATGTATATGTTCCGTCCGGAATACCCTCGGGACCGGCCGGAATAAGTTTTGGAACAGGAACAGAGGCCGGGATATGTGCAGATGTGCCGGCATATAAATCTGATCGCCGGGGCATAATGAAGAAAGGTATGTTGAACCTGTCAAGGCTCCACAGTTATGACTGGGGAACCTCGGCAGCTTCGGGGACTAGTGTCGGGGGGATGACCCCCGGTAGGGTCAAGAGACTAGAAAGCACAAGGTCCTTGGTTGACTTTTATGCCCGTTGACCAAGAAAAGGCCTGGCCGGAATATAGGAGCATCGGCCAGGCCGGCATATATGTATATCCCGGCTGGTGTCTGGATATGCCGGTATGGCCGGAATACTAGTATAGGTGTGCCGGCATATACTCAGATATGCCGGCCTAACTATTTGGTGTGTTGTGCAGGAGCAGGGGAGGCCGGATTACCCGACCCTCGTAGGTCGTTGGTCCGGCATATAAGTCCTGGGTATGGCCAACGTCATATCCGGGATACTTAAGTCAACCAAGGTGTCACATCCCTACAATCAAGGAAGAAAACATCCAAGCATGGTAGCAGAGTAAGATGGCAGGGTGCACAGTGGAGGTTACCTACCCTCACTGTGCACAAGTACGAGCTTACCGCACAGAGGTAAGGCCACAGTTCAAGAGGTACAAGGTACAGGGATATGGCGTCCCATCGAGAGCAATCAGGGGCGAAGCAAGGGTCTCTGCCATCGTCACCAGCTCCTGTTTGGAGTGTAGCCCGTGTCTTGTGGTCTTGTATGACCGTTGTAACCCTGGCCACCACTATATAAGGTGGCATAGGGAGCCCTGGTAAAGGGTTGGAGGTTTGTTGGTCACTCTGTGTTCCTACACTTAGCAGTTCATCTTCCTTCTCTAGCAGAGAGCTTGGAAGCACCATTGTTGTGTACTACATCGACCCAAATATACAATCAGTAGAGCAGGAGTAGGGGTGTTATCTCCTTACGAGAGCCCCGAACCTGGGTAGATCAGTGCCTCTTTCTGTCGTGCTTTTTAGCTCGTTCCCCTCTCCCGAATCCTCCAGCATCTAGTTCGCCCCCATTTAAGCCATCCTATGGCATATGTTGTTTCACCACGACGACATGTCCAGCCGCACCCCTCAATCGCGGTCTGGATCGACGCGGAGCTTAACCACCCACTCTGTACAACCAGTACTGGTGACGGCGGAACCTATCAGAAATCATCAGATCGTGCGCTCCTCCTGCGAACCCAAGCACTTCCGGCTCGTCGTCCCCGGCGATATTCAGGCTGACGGCAGGAGTTAGGCAGCTTGACTGGCCACCAGATCAATCGCAGACGACGGGAATCTGCAGCCTGTTTCGAGTTTTCGACTCGTGGTTTGGACGGATTTAACTTGGCTGGTCCGAGTTGTACACAAATCAGATCAGAGGCAGGGCTGGTCACGACGTCGATTAAGGACATGATATGCAGTAAAGGAGACGTGCGGGGCGGAGGGGGAGGAAAGCGTATTTTTGGTGGATTGAAAGCGTATTTGCGAGCCACGGACCATACCTGTAGCAATTTTTTTTTTGAGAATCCTGTAGCAATATTATTAGTAGAGATACTTGCTCTTAGCCCGTATTCCCCGAAAAAAAAACTCTCTCTTTCCCTTCTTCCAAGCGAACCCCTCTTCCGTTCGGCCCGCATCGCGTTGTGTTATATACCCACGCCTCTCCGCTCGCGGACCCGAACACCAAACCCTAGCCTCCCCGATGTCCGCCGCAACCGTCGACCCAACTCCTCCCGCCGCTCTACCGATGGCGCCCCCGCCGTCCTACCCCGCCACCTACGTCCCTCCCGCCTCCGCCTCCGCCTCCTCCGGCGGCGACGACGACGACGACCTTTACGGCCGCCTCAAAACGCTCCAGCGTCACATGGAGTTCGTCGAGATCCAGGAGGAGTACGTCAAGGATGAGCAGAAGAACCTCAAGCGCGAGCTGCTGCGCGCGCAGGAGGAGGTCAAGCGGATCCAGTCCGTGCCTCTCGTAATCGGCCAGTTCATGGAGATGGTCGACGGCAACAACGGCATCGTCGGGTCCACCACCGGCAGCAACTACTACGTGCGGATCCTCAGCACCATCAACCGCGAGCTGCTCAAGCCCTCGGCGTCGGTCGCCCTGCACCGCCACTCCAACGCGCTCGTTGACGTCCTGCCTCCCGAGGCGGACTCTAGCATCTCGCTGCTCGGGTCATCGGAGAAGCCCAACGTCCTATACTCGGTGAGTTTCTGACGAATTTCTCTGATCCGTATCAACCCGAGCTTGATTTGATGCGTTATGGATCTGCTGCATATGGATGCGATCTAGGCTATCTGGTTTTCACTTTCCCCAATCCTAGATAGATTGGATTATGAGTTGTTTCGCCAGCTTCGGATCCTAATTTTGCTGGCTTTGTTGACCATGACCATGTTAGGATTAAATTGCTATATAGCTTTTTTGACCAGTCTAGAATAATAATTATTCAATAATCTGTAGAATATTTGCTGAAAGATCTGTTGAAAGTTGGATTCATCTGTGTCCGATTTCAGCCTGCTTTATGTAGAATATCACACTTCTTTTGTGACAATTTTATGGGTCAGAAGGAGTCACTGTAGTGGAAACTGAAGTTTGTATGAATGTGAACGAGTTGCTAAAATGAATATTGGAGGCGTGCTTCAGTTTTTTCGACAGTATATGCATAACCAGTGGGATTACCCCTCTTAACTTTTCAGCTTATATATCTGAACAATATGAGAATAGGTTTGCATCTGTATGACATTTTTCAATGTGCTCTTGCTAGAGACTGTTTAGACCTGCAGTTTCAGTACTGCCGGGCATTCCCCTTTAGGCCATATAAACTACTCTTGCCAACATAACTGAGGATCTCAAATTACCATACCACTGTAGGATTGGTTTAAGAAATCCTTTGAATTTTATGCTACCTGTGATTTTCTTCACCATCCGTATGTCCATGTAATCATTTAGTCATACTATTTTCCTCTCCCTTGTTTATGCAGTTAATAATATTTGAAGGTTGACCAATATTGAACATTGTATTTCATTTGTTCTTCTTGGAGAATGCATTGCATAACATGACTGATTGTTTTACATTGTGGAGTATCTATGTTATTAATAAAAGAAATTCAAAAACTTCTTTCTATTTTCTGATTATGCTCAGGATATTGGAGGGTGTGATATCCAAAAACAAGAAATCCGAGAGGCTGTTGAGCTACCATTGACACATCATGAGCTGTACAAGCAGATTGGTATTGATCCTCCCAGAGGGGTTCTGCTCTATGGTCCTCCAGGCACTGGCAAGACCATGCTTGCGAAAGCTGTGGCACATCACACCACCGCAGCTTTTATCAGAGTGGTTGGTTCAGAGTTTGTGCAGAAGTACTTGGGGGAGGTAAGCTGGGAATAACATCTATTTGTAACTTTGATCTTGCATTACTTTGTCCTTTTGTTCTTATGAAATACTGTTGCATGTTTATAGGTTGCCCAGTTAAAGTGTTGTTTAGGTTGCCTAGCGTATTCATAGGTGAAATTATTGAAATATTCCACTTGTTTGGACTGAACTGTTCTGGGGTGGTCTGTTAACACCAGGAGATAACTATTAAATTGCATATGCTGCGCTTGCTAACATCTGGCACAATTTCCTTTTCATTTGTATTTGGTATACAACTATACCATTAAATTGCCAAGTTAACTACTATTAAATTGCCTACGATTTGTGCCATCACTAATATGACCGCATGATTCTTATTGTGTGTGGTTCATACATTTGTATTATGGTATGCACAAAAAATTGTTATATCTTTGACTTGCCAATTCTTCTGTTGATGTATTTTGTCACTTCTCCGATCTTAGGGCCCAAGGATGGTTCGAGATGTATTCCGCTTAGCTAAAGAGAATGCCCCAGCTATAATATTCATTGATGAGGTTGATGCTATAGCCACTGCTCGTTTTGATGCTCAGACTGGTGCTGATCGAGAAGTTCAGCGTATTCTGATGGAGCTGCTCAATCAGGTAAGGTTCTTAGCTATAACATGTTCTCTGGCACTCAAGTTTACTGCAACTTCTAATTCTAGAATATCAGGCACTTGAAACAGATTGAAATGAGGAAAATAATACGCCAACTTGTAACGCTTACTATTTTATCTGATTTTGCAAAATTTCATACATGCTTTTAGAATTAGTTTCTGTGGGTTTGAAAGCTATCGTTGAGGAACCGTTAAGACTGTTACATGTAGCTTCGTTAATCCATAGAGGTCTGAACCATTGTAATTGTTGTATGCAATGCAGATGGATGGATTCGACCAGACAGTGAATGTGAAGGTTATAATGGCGACTAACCGTGCAGATACTCTAGATCCTGCTCTGTTGCGTCCAGGAAGACTGGACAGGAAAATTGAGTTCCCTCTGCCGGACCGGAGGCAGAAGAGGCTTGTTTTCCAAGTGAGTTTCTTTGTACAAACTTTGTGGCATACTTCTCGAAGATATAGTTCTTGTTAGAAAGACTTCTGTATTATTACTAACATCATAATTTGAACTTAGTAGATTGTGTTGCTGGTCTTGTATTCCATAGTTCTTTCCCTTGCACTTATTATAATAAGAACAGTAAATTGGCTCAAACACTCATCTTTAGTTCCAACTAACTAATTATGCTATAAGCTTGCATTTATGTAAGATAAAACTATTGCATAACTTAATTGCATGACACTTCCTGAGGTATGTTTTTGCTTGCTTCTGGTAACTGACTGTCCTTTTATCTTCAGGTCTGTACTTCTAAAATGAACTTGAGTGACGAGGTTGATTTGGAAGATTATGTCTCCAGACCAGATAAAATCAGTGCTGCTGATGTAAGTGCCTTCCCTCGATCAGAATATTAAATATTATTGAAATCTGCACTCTTACTACTGCAGCATCAAAATTTTCATTATGCTTGATTTAATGGCCATGACAACAATTCCTTAAATCCCTTGCTCTTAAAGTTTATCGTAGTACATTAACTTTCTGCTTACACATTTATTTCATAAGAACACACATTACGAAATCTGATTTGATTCTCCTGGTACTTACAATTTTGATATTTTTAATCCTCATCCCCTGAGTAGTTCATTGATAACAAAATGCACTGTTGTCAGTCCTAATGCGAAACGAGATAAGAGAGGTCCTCTTTAGGTTGACATTGTTTTTCTTTTTTTACTTGATAAGGTATAAGAGAATTACAATATCATTGGTATCATCTCTGGGGTCTTAATCTGATATAAACCTGATGTCTGTTGATATTTTTACATAATTAATATCCAGTGAGAACATAGGAGTATCTGGTAAGGACTAAACATGTACTCTGGAATAACGCATCCACTAATACCTTCTCAGCTCAGCATTCTATATAATTGCTACTGTAAATTAGGCACCCGTTCTCTGCCGCCTTTTATAACACTCTTTGTGGCATTTGTTTTCAGATCACAGCAATTTGCCAAGAAGCTGGTATGCATGCTGTCCGAAAAAATCGGTATGTTATCCTCCCCAAGGACTTCGAGAAGGGTTACCGAACCAATGTTAAGAAGCCTGATACAGACTTTGACTTCTACAAATGAGTCAAGTGTTGAACAGGATGCTTATTTCCTACTGGCGACATGATCAGCACTAGAGATGAATTTGTGGATAGTCGCCTCTGTGACATTAATGTTCTTGCACCCTGATGCTCATGCAGACCATAATCTATTTCATCAGATTCAGTTACTGCATTTTGTGTTTGTACTTGAAAAATAGAAGGGTCTGCACGTTTAATCTCACCAGTGTTGTTATAAGCTAACATGGCTTGTCTGTATTTATTTTAAAGTATCGTTTGTTGAGTTAATCGTTTGCATGGAGGTTGTGATTGTTGTCTGATGTTAAAATTGAACGTTTGCTTGACAGTTGAGTCTGGTGGATTACGGCAATAGTTGGACCTGGAGCTTTTAAGTTAGTCTTCAAAATGTCAGTTAGTCGTAGTATTTTATATTTGGAGGAATCAACGAAAATGAACCATCTAATCTCTCTAAAGAGGTACACTAAAGCTTAACAAATATACGAATTTCTTATTTAACAAATAAGTTAGAATGCATAGTACCAAACCCATGCAGAACATGTGCAGGCCGGGTTGTTAGAGCTTCACTAGTCCTTAAAAGGGCAACCCTTAAAACCATTATAAGGGTCTAGAAAAACCAGGGCAGAGGGCGCAGATTAGTGCCCTCAAACGTAACTCATATAACAGAATATTCTGGGATGCAGTTTTTCCACATAGGGTTTGACCCCTTGGTCTTATATAACGGCCAAGATTCGTGCAAGAACACTTTGCACAAAACTATCTGTACTTGTCTACCTTCCTGCCCAATAGTGCCGATGATGTACATGTACATTTAGATTCTGTCCCTGTCCCATTCCCGTCCTCTCCATTCAGAATCCTCTCTTCCCTTTTCTCTCACACAGCTAAGAGATTCGCCATCCCCCTGTGCGTCGTCTTCCTCACCTCCCCAGACTGTGCGTCGTCTTCCTCACCTCCGACGGCCACGACCACCACGGCAGGATCGAGCAGAATTACAGCGGACGGTGGCAGGATCAATGAGGGACATGGTGGCTGGATGGAAGAGCTACCCGAGTTCATCCACCAGACGCAGTTCGTTTTGGATTTCGTGTTTTGTTCTTGAATCCCGATCTAAGTTATATACAAACATGTCCTGATCCAAATTGTTTTCTGATCTCTTTATTTGTCTACAAATTCTGGATCCCGATCTGGTTCTTTGGTGGCCATGGATGCCAATGAATCCGGGATTTGAGATGTGGAATTGCAAACAAATGGAGTTAATCAATGTCTTCTATTGCTAAATCTTAGAGTGTTTTCAGATCTGGAACGAAATTAATCACCATAATCATTTGTATGGAAAATTTAAAGGTACATACGCAAACACCATAATGGAACGAAATTAATCACCATAATGTCTGCTAATTTTACATATGCGGATCTAGACAGGACCTCCAGATGTTCTAGATTGTGTTGATATGAATTTGATAAAATAGAAACATGGGGTATTTTGTGCAAAAATGTAGGGATTGACCAATTAAAAATTATTGTAATTGAGGGGTCTTTTTGCAATGTCTACAAGCCAGTGCACGGATCTCAAAGCAGGGATGAACGATTCAAGATAAGACCTAGACCCGCATAAGTAGGGATTCATAAGATACGACGCCAGTATCATCAGGCCAAAAATATAAGTGATCACCAATACTCGACTCCGTGCAGGGCCGCACCAGCAGTAGCTAGGAGAGACGGGCGCCGCCGGCCTGCAGGGAAGTGAGTAAGGTGGTGGCCAAGCCCGGGCAGAGGCCAGAGGCGGCGAGCTCGGGCGGCATATGGAGCAAGCAGTGGAGGAAGGAGCCGACGAGGATGATCTTCGGCGAGCTCGGGCCAGCGTGTCGTTACTGCACTCTCACGTGGCAGCCAGAGCTGGCGAGTATGAGGTGGCCGGAGCCAGCAACGGGGCAGCGTCGACCAGGCCTGACAGACAACGATGATCCAATCCTTTCCTCTCCGATGTACAGCAGCGACGCAAACGGTTTTCTTCAGTCAGCTGCACACTTAGCACATGGATTCAGATACCTGTATGGCAGATTGCAGTTCAGTGGGCAAAACAGACACTGAAAGTTTCAGAAGTGCATTTCCGTAAGGGGGCAGACAAACTGGACAACGAAAAGCTGAAAATTTTAAGGAACAAAACTGATGTATTTACAGAAACAGATCATACCTGCGAAAATAGTACTAATATATTTAATGCATTTAACACTAAAATATCTGGCAACAAATACTGATTTGGACGGTGAATTAAAAAACCAAGAGCCATACAGTTTAGCACAAAAGATATTGAAATATCTAGCAACAAAGATTGAAAATTTGCAAGGACAAACTACACAAGCAAAAGGTGTTCTTACATAATCATTCATTTTCAGTATAACTCTCCTGTATAATGTGTGTACTAACTCTCTTGTACAATCTGTCATTGTAATGTATGGCACAGGTTTTCTTTTTATTTTGCTTACTCGTTGATAAATTGAACCGAAGTGTTGTTTTTTTTTTGAACCGAAGTGTTGTTATTTGCTAAACTGAACTTTTTCTTTGACCGTAAGCTAAACTGAAACTGAACTCAGGGTAGTTGTAAAACTGCAACACAAGCATGATCAAATTAAACTAATAAGTCAAACCTATAAATCTTTTTTGACCTAATGGGTCTTCCCATAATCCCGTGAGATGGTGAGTGAATAACACTTCTTTGAATATATAATTCTCTAGGACGGCCATTCAATAGTAAAACAAAAGTGTAGCATTTGCAAGAACAACACAAGGTGATCAAGCCTTCTCTCTAAAGATACATACTCATGCCATGGAGGCCAATAATAACCAAGACTCATCACTGCACTCCGTGATGGGATACAGTTCCCTTCTCCATGCGGGAATCTCTGAAAATCGTCACCAACTACAACTACCGTTAGTGCCTGACCCCCATAGACTGAAGCAAACCTTGGTTCATCTCCACAGTTCTGCTAGCATTTCCTCCTTCACGGTGGATACCTTCAGACGCTAACGTGACAAAGCTCGAGAGATCTTCAGTGATGGAGTTCACTACATTGATGACAGAAGCCATAGCATCGTGATGCGTTGATGCTATTTTAGACACAACAGCAACCAGAACCTTGGTGTCCCTACCCTACCTTGTATCAGTAATTAGCATCTTGATCGGATTACCACATATGAGGTTCGTGAACTCACCCTTCTTTGAATTTGATCTTGCTTCCTAATATTCATTTGTTGATTCAGTATAGCACAATTGCATAATAAAGAGTGATGTCAATTTCAGCAAATGTATTCTGTATGCAATGATTGAATGAGCACATGATGAAGATTTCCATGATTGAACTCTGATGGAAGTACCAGATGAACTGAACATTTTAACCCTAACCCATCTAGAGAAAGTGCATGCATACTGAAAGTGCTTACGGCATTGTTGATCCTAGAAGGCTTCCCAAATAATCTTCTCCTCTGAAACGCCCACTGGTTAACCACATCACGGTCGTCAATCCCCACTTTTTTGCAGCATCGCTAGCTCGTTCACGAACCACGCCCGATGCTGCCAAGAGCGCCCCAAAGATGGACATGGAGAAGACGGCCGATTAGTAGAGGCACACGCCCAATGGTACGTCAGACTTCACCATTGTCTTCCCAGGCCTACAGCTGCAGAAGCAATTGCATCAGTTTGTGCAATGAGGAAGAGTCGTCAATATGGAGGTGTAGAGGTAGAGGAAAGCGGACAGGCCAGGGGCGATGAAGATCTTGTGCTTCGCGGTCTCTTTGTCTCTAGGAGCTTGTCCATGGCAGCCAGCTCATCGGAGGGGCACGGCCTCGGCGCGTTGACCCCCGTTAATTTCCCCGAGCGCCTCCCAGAGTAGGGAGCACGACCACAAGAAGACCAGGCCTAGGTCCACCTGCATCGCGCCGGCGCCGCCCTCCTCTGCGAACAACTCACAAGATCGATCGGAGGAGTTGAGTGCGATTGAGAAAGAAAGAAAAAGGGAGAAGACGAGAAGGATCAGTGCGGGAATTAGAGGAAGGGAGAGACCTGATGAGGGGAGTAGGCTGACGACGGACTGCGAGTAGAGTTCAATGGCGATGGCGTCGTCGGCTGAGCCGTGGACGGCGTGCTCGCCGGCGAGGATGATCTTCCCGAGCGTGCAGGCATGGGACTCATCTATTCGATCCCATCTCCCCTTCTCTGTGGTAGCTGAAGGCGGAGCTATGAGGCGGCAGAACAGCGAAACCCTAGCAACTCAACTCGCTCCACCAGAAGTGGGGGAGAGGCTATGCATCGAGCGGGATGGCATCCACGGCACGGGACCTTGGGCAGGCGAGGTGGCGTCTCAAATGGGTGTTGGCGAGGCGGCGGTGGAGAGGTCAAGGGCGTCGGCGATATTGTCCACCCTAGAGGTGGAGACTTGGAGGTCGAGGGCGTCGGCAGTATCCTCTGCCCGGCGCCGGAGATCTGGGCGTCGGAGATCCGGTTAGCAAGGTTAGCAATTAGCGATTGATTTGACGATTGATTTGGCCATTGATTAACTTAGGCGGTGGTAAAGGTCGTAATAATCCCGGTCTGCAAGGGTATAATGAGAAATCAAATGATGTATGTCGAGTTGGTGGCTTCACCACCAACTCAAAACTAATAGTAAACTAGTTGAATGCCCGTGCGTTGCCACGGCTTAACATATTTAGACCATATATTTGATGGAAACATCTATAATTCATAATATATGCAGTGGATAAAGCTTATGTCCATGTTGCTACATATCACATTGCATTATACTTACTAAATATCGTGTGATGCTTTTCAAGTTAGTTCATCTGCGCATATTTAAAATAATAAATATGAAAATTGCATACTCGTGTTTGTATGGCTTGTGGTTTACACCTTTACATGTCTCTCTTAAAAAATACGGTCATTACACGCAGCAGTCGCACACCAATGATACAACGATTCACTTTGAGCATCCACCATTTTCTCTCACTCCCCGAGGCGAAGGATAAATTGATCCCCATGGCCGTTGTATCTTCCTAGGCAACGCTTCTTTTTTCCAAATCGAGAAAAACCACATATTGAAAAATGATGAAGAACAGAATGAGACAGCAAAAAATTAATTTTTTTAAATGGTTGTCTATTGATTAATCAATGTTTGTATTACAATCATCAAAACAGCTCTCGACGTGCAGGTCAGAAGCGAGCTTTGTAACACACCACCACACAACCCTCCACAAGCTAATTGACATAAATTATGATCAACTTGATTACATTTCATACTAATTTTTGCTAGTGACTTGACGATCCGGGGGTTTCTTCAATTTAAATTCTTTTGCAATGCAAAAATACTCACAACGAACGACGGTCAACATCCGCCCAACAATTCAGTATGTCAAAATGCCACTTGTATTTAGCCATAGATATATTGAAGATAACCACGTGATACAACAAAACCAAGTGGTTCACACCTCATTTCAGCAACTTCTACGGGGAAAGAGATTTCTTTATATCCTCCAAGCATGTTGACACATCCGATGCTCCAATTGCAAACCGGCACACACATCAACAATGGATGTAGCAAATAGAACACTAAGAAAAACATATATGGCAGAAGTAAAATGAAATTATATTTGGACATCAACGAAGTGATTGGGGACACAAACTAATCTGGCTCAAAGCTATCTCTAAATCTTGAGGTGGCACTCTCCTGAACCCAACCAACCAGATTATCATGTAACAACTTTTCTGATGGTTCTTGGGATAATAAAAATATCAGGGATCAACACCTATGCAGTGGAGAAAATGCGCCACACCTATGCAGTGGAGAAAATGCGTCATGGGAGCACTGTTCAAAAAATCGGGCGATATGCCGATTAATCGTGAATCGTTGGGTGAGCGATAAGATTATAGCTTATCGGTCTGATTTATGGCCTAGGCTGATATTTTGGTCGAAATATCCCAAATTTTGCCACTTACCACGATTTGGCAGCCGATTTACTGTCCGGGAGACTGTGTTTTTGGCCAATAGTCTGGTAGAAGTGTATATTAGCTCGAATTTTACCATCTTTGTTGATTCAAATGCAAGGAATCAAGGAAACACCTTTGTCCAATACTCCAATGTTGTTTTTGCATAGCATATTTTATAAATTTTAGTGCTAAAACATGGGATTGATGAAAAAACTTGCCGATAAATGGTCGACCGATAAAATCGATTAATCGGCCGATAAGCGATTAATCTCAAATCTCAGGCTGGCCAAGAAGTTAACGATAAACGATTTCTTAAACATTGCATGGGAGTATTGAAAAAATATATCTTTATCAGCAGAACAAATTAGCAGCAGAGCACAACAAGAAGCACACACCTTCTACGGCGACATCAGTTTCTTCATGCATGCCACCTGCTTGCTTGGTAAAACGCAGCACATCATGGGTGCAGAGGGAGAACCTATTTAGTAAGCTAGCATCAGCCATATCAAAGTTTTATAAGAAAAGCTGAGAAAGGTCATATGCCACAGATAGGAACAAATCGTTATGTCTTAGTGTGGTAGAGTTAATAAAGAATACATAAAGAATACATGAGTAGAACATGCAACTTCTATACACATCAATCAATTAAATGAGCACTAAAAAAGGCATAATTAATTTTTGACATGTCATTTTCACGTTAATTTTAACCATCAACGAAACATGCCAACATTTTGATGCACTGAACCGTCTTGACACAAGCACATCAGTAAGTTCATACTCATATAAGATGTTTTAGCTTTGTGAAGTAAGTGTATCTAGACATCTTTTAGTGTATAGATTCAAACGAATCTATACACTAAAACATGTCTAGATACACTCACTTTAAAAAACTAAAACATCCTATATTTCTGAACGGAGGGAGTACTTGCTTTCCTGCAGGAAAACACCGCCAATAGAAGTCTGACCTAGGTCTCACTACTATGTTCTTTATGACATCACCGCCAATAGAAGTCTGACCTAGGTCTCACTACTGTGTTCTTTATGACATCAGTGAAAGTGGCAGAGATGAGAGGAAGCAAAAATAACACCTACATGTTCCATACATGAACGGATACTCAATTCAGAATAAGTGCATGGAAGAACAAAACAATTAGGCGGAGACACAAACAGAGTCAATCACCTATCCTGCATTCCTGCTAAACCAGTGTACCACATAGTCAATGCCCAGTAATTAGTTGTATTATAACTAAAGAAAAATGTGAGTATCAGCAGGCAGCAACACAATATAGAGAAATGCACCATAAAGTAAATTAGCCTAAAATTGGAAATAAGAATTGAGAATATATTGACCCCTGATATTTTTACAGAAATGATGCAACTACCACAATAAGAATTTAAAATATATTGCTGCTTGTTCGGAAACCTACAAAAGTGAGAAGTGATGGCAAGGCAAAAGAAACGGGAGAGCTAAGGTTATGCGATATTATGGAGACCTAAGGTAGTATATATTGGCACAAGTAGAATATCCACTAATATCTTATCTTCTGTGGCAACTTCCAAATTTTCACAAACTATTTTTGAGTATACCCCTTCGGAAGGATGAGACCTTGTAGATCAAAATGATTTAACTTTCTCGCCTGTTGTTGAAGAAATTCTAGTATAAATGAAACTAAACAAATACCTGGCAATATAGCTTGTTGCAACAAGGAGCAAATATTGCTACAAGAAATAGAAGGGCTGAAATTAGGGGTTAGACTAATGTCCTCCTATCTTTTTCATGTCATTTGGTAATTTATCCTCTCTGCGCTCATATCAATCTTCTAATCCTGGTAAAAAAAGGTGGCCTGAAAAGTGTGCATATATCTTTACTCTTATAATATGATTTATTAATTCTTGTTTAATTTTGTTCATGGTTTGTATAGAAGTTGAGAATGTAAGCAGTTTGCAGACAGTACACCAAAGAAATAACTACTACACGATAACCACTTTCAGTTTCTTTAGCCTATGTTCATATTGGGTTGTATCCTTTAAGCTATTATTTTGAGTGTTGTCTACACTAACACCTGCATATGAGAAAAGGCTCAGATTTGAGCAGTCTATGTCCAATCTAGAAAGTACCCTTCTTTACTCACCAAATGCATGAAATGTACAGTAGTTCTAGGAGGAGTAAGCATACCTAGCGTGTCTTGACATTTTTCACACTATCATCCCCCTTGAGCCAACTATTGCAGAACTATACCTAATAATTACCAAAAAGATAAACCTGGACTGGAAACAAATATGAGAGGTGGTTCAGTTCAAAATACAAAATAAGAAATATAGTGTGCTACTCTTATTGACGATTGAGTCCTAATAACACCAGTCTATCCAGCAATCAAGCTACTCCCTCCATTCCATCTTAATCGACGCGAGGTGTATACATGTGCTATTGATAGTCTGTTCGCGTCGATTTAAATGGAACAGATGTAGTACACAGCAAATCATTGAACCAGAAGTTGATACCCAACAACAAGAATCCTCTATAGCACATAATCTGACAACAATTCTTGCCCCTCCCTTTTTTTATCAAGGTAGTACCTTTTAACTAATAAAAATTTCATCATCCAAATTAAAACATTATATCAAAATTAGATAATATTTAGTTCTGGTAAGCCATATTACAAAAAAAAGATGATATAATAAAACTGATACAACATCAACTATTTTAGAACAGTACTTGCAAGTGAAAATAAAATATTAAAGACAGAATCATAAAGCTAATAGCTGACCATTACAACCAATACAGATAAATATATCCCTTTGTCAGCAGATTAGTATACATCAATTGAAAAGGTATCAAGTGCAAATGGAAAAGCTAACATGTTTCCTTAAGTAATTAGAAGACAGCCAACATGAACCTTCATCGCCATCTTCTTACCATTTCTTACCACATGGTCAGGTCTGGAAAATCTACTTCAACCATGTATGGTAAAGAAATTAAGATCATAATGGAATCCATTAAAAGTAGTGCCCTCAGAACCATGATGCATCAGTTAGCTTCCAGTTGATGCTAGGAGGTGCGGACATAAGAGTGCAAAGAAATAAATGCAAAATAATGGGGTATGAGATGCTAGATGAAGGCAATTTCAAAAGTCATACCTTTTAGTATAGCTGATGCACATAACTGGGCAAAATCAATTTGGCTGCATTTGAAGTATAGAAAATTGAGAGAATAATTATTCCAGATTAACTTTGTTAAGCTGAATTGGTGAATCACAGCCAACTATTACAGAACTATACGAGGTAATTACCAAAAGAAAACAAATCTGAACTGGAAACAGATATGAGAGGTGGTTCAGTTAAAAATACAAATATAAATCTTTAATCCATGGAAAATAAGAAACTGGGGCACATCATACAGAATATAGTGTGCTACTGGAGTCCTAAACACATCAGTCTATCCGCAATCAAGCTACGTAGCAAATCATTGACCCTGAAGCTTGACAATCGACAAGAAAATTCACTCTAGCAGTATGGCATTCTTTGTAAGTTTGCAATTATTCGAATGCAGTGTATTGTCCAAGTGTGTTGTTTGCTTGATAAAGTTGTACAGCTCAGAATTTGATCTCACCATGAAGTCGCTTGCCCCATGCCTCCGCTGCTCACTATCGCGGGAGCGAGCACCCTGCATGGGATGCTCCTCTTCTTCTTCTCTGAAAGTTCTGGGGACGCATAACAACCAGCTGAGTCACAATTCAGATTCAGATCGATTCAGATTGAACACGAATTTACCTAGCCAGAGGATGGGAACGGCGGCGCTTGCACATGGATACAGATCCTTCTCCGCGCTGAGAACCTGAGATCCTCCCGGCCGCACCCCATTCCGTCGGCCGCGTCCGTCGCCGAGCGCCACCGCGCTGCTTTGGTCCTCCCCGCTGGCCACCAGGGACAGGCCTCGTCCATCGCCGAGCGCCACCGCGCTGCCTTGGTCGTCCTCGCTGGCCACCAAGGTCTTGGCTCGCTTGCCCCTGCCCTTCGCCACTCGTCGTTGCAGGCGCGGCCACGGGAGCGGCGCGAGCATGGTGCCGACCGCCATGCGAGTATGCTCCCTCATCCCTTGTCCGTGGGGGTGCTTCATGACCACGAGGGAGAGGGGAAGTGGAGGAGAGTCACCGGAGATTTAGAAGCCTGGCCGGCGGTGGGAGAGGCTGAGATGGCTGGGAGAGCGGGAAGTGCTTGAAGACGACGCCGAAGTCGAAGTAGATGACGCCTGAGGAGGGCACTTCGACGCGGATGCCGCGGACGGCGAACCACAGGAAGAGGTCCTGCGCGGAGATTCCCGTGAGCGTGGCGATGTTGTCGTACCTGATCTCCCCAACCACGGTGGCGTTGTGTCGCAGGTCAATCTTGGCGCGCGCCGTGCAGGGCGCCTCCAGCGCCGCCTCAAACCGCCCTGTGGTCGGGTCATGCGAGAACGCCGCGATCCAGGCGGGGAGCAGGCGCCTCGGCAGCCCGTGCGAGGTCAGCACCTCGTGTGCCGCCGCCGTCGGCGCCGCCTCTCCGCACCCCGCCGCCGCTACCGCTCCCGCCACCACCATCATTAGCGCCCACGACGACGATTAGGGTAGAGACGCACGCGACGGAACGGAGAGAGATCGTGGTGGTGAGGTTGATCGGACGGTGCGGACGCGTTCGGCATGGAGTCTTTATTTTGTTAGGGGTATTTTCGTCAGTCAAATGTTGTATGTCGAGTGGGTGGCTTCACCACCAACTCGAAACCAATAGTAAAGATAGGGGTATTTTCGTCAGTCAAATGTTGTATGTCGAGTGGGTGGCTTCACCACCAACTCGAAACCAATAGTAAAGATAGTAAAGATAAAGATTGAACAACTTAGGCTGGTGCCAACGCGGGCGGTAGCGGGGGCGCTACCGCCCGGCGGGAGGCGAGAGGCGGGCGATAGGCGGGCGATAGCGGAGCGGCGGGCGCCGGCCCCGTCGCCCGGCGGTAGCGGGCGATACCGCCCGGCCGGCGCCCGCGCTAGCGGGGCGAGAGGGGGCGAGAGGCGGGCGGTGCGTTGGCTGGGCGGTAGCGGGCGAGAGGCGGGGCGATAGGCGGGCGATAGCGGGGCGGGAGGCGGGGCGATAGGCGGGCGATAGTGTAACGGCTAGCTGACGTGGCGCGATCTGATTCGTCCACGTCAGCTAGCCGTTGGGGTAGCCGTTGCTGGTTCAAAAATTTCGAAAAAAAGGCCAAAAAACCCTAAAATTTCATCCCCACCCCCTATAAATACCCCCCATATGGTTTCACTCACTCCACACCCATTTCATCTCATTCATCTCCTTCACTCTCTCAAATCTTCTCCACCATGTCTAGTTGGAATCCAGATATGACCTCGTTCACGGATCTCTTGGACGCCAACGGGTCACCAGTAGACCTAGGTGATGTCTCTCCGACACATCGTCGCTCCAATGTCGGTTCTTTGCCGCATCCCCGAGTTTTATACTCCTCCGGCACACCACCTCCGGGGCCGGTAATTGCAAGACCGGCACTAGTTTTTGGGGTCAGATAGCTGCAACCTTCAACTCTACCTCGGATCCTGCCCGTCATCGGACCTCGAAGCAACTGAAGGATCATTGGAACTCCTACAACAAGGAGGTGACCCTGTTCAATGCATTCTACATCCAAGAAGAAGCGTTACGTCAGAGTGGAGCAGACGATGCAATGGTCATGAAGGCGGCAATGGACAGGTACGCGAATGACTCGAGAGTGACTCAGCCGTTCAGACGGCACCACTGGTGGGAAGCTGTTCGCAATGAAGCGAAGTGGAAAGGACAACATGGTCCTGGTAGTGGAACCGATTCCACTAGCAAGAGAAGCCGTCTAGGAATTTCTGGTGAGTACAGCTCTAGCGAGGCGACGACGGAGGAGGAGCGTCGTCCAATAGGCCGCGATAGGGCCAAGGCCGCGGCACGTAAGGATAGGAGGAAGGGGAAGGAATCCTCAAGCAGTGAGGTAGCAAGTAAATCCTTCGCGATGAAGAACATGTGGAATGGTTTAGTGAAGGCTAAGCTACTCAAGCAATGGAACAAAATGAAAGACCGATCAACCGCCGACATGGACGAAGCAGAAAAGCGCAAACATGTGAAGGCCATCAAGATGGTGGAAAAAGAGCTTGGTCTGGAAGATGATGACGACGAGGAGAATGAGGAGGAGGAAGAGGATTAGAATTTATTTTTAATTTATTATGTAATTTTTAAAATTTATTATGCAATTTTATTAATTATTATGTAATCGGTAACAATTTTAGTTGAATAAAATAATTTTTTTGCATTATTTTGAATGTTGTAAAAGAGAGGAGAGAGAAAAGCTGATGTGGAGGAGAGAGAAGTGAGAGCTGGCACTATAGCCCGTGCACTGGCACCGTGGGGGTGAGAGTGGGGTGAGAGTGAGGGTACAAGCTGACGTGGCGAGGCTATAGTGGGGTGAGAGTGGGTGATGCACTGGTACCAGCCTTATGTGACATGATGTGTTTTGTTATTTTTCCACATATCAATTCCTGGTTGAGCTTTCACATGCTAGAAGCTGAATTCTATAACTCTGCTTAGTTTATTACTGTGCCGTAGCAATGCAGCGAGTGGAGCATGAGTGCATAACTACCATGCGTCTAGCTTTTTCTTTTTTGCACAACACCGTGCGTCTAGCTTCCTGGAGTGGAGCGATATCTCCCGGTCTGTCAACTTTAACATATTATTAAATTTAACCATCGTGTGTTGCCGTCGCATGCGCCTCCAGTTGCAACGTCCATTGGATCTTGGATATCCAACATTAAAATAGCATGAACTTGGATGGACTTGGATATTTTGAACCTAAGAATAGATCGCACATGGACTGGACCACCCTACACTGGATACTAGTTGGACATGGCGGAAGTGGACTTGGACATTGCTTCAGTTCCAGATCTACACCCAGGTCTTGGCAACCGAAAACCCTAGCTAGAACTAACAAAGGCCGCAACTCCGCGCAGGCTGGCGGGTAGGATCCATCAGGAAATAGCATGTTCTGAAAGACCATCGTGGAGGTGCTCCCGAGGAGGGTGTTTTGCGTGTGGAAGACGATGTGCGCTCTTTGAGTGCTTTCTCTGCAGGACAGGTTCTCGTGAGGGGGGACGATGTGTGCGCACATTACCGTGGTGTGCTGCCTCACCAGCCGGTGAGGGGCTTGGACGTGCCGGACAGGCGACAACCATACGGTCAGAGGATCCCCACGATATACTACATGAAACACCTCTCCAAACTGTCCTCCCGTCCTAATGCAAGATGAAATATGAACTTCTGAAGCAAACAAGATTGATGCCAATAATCCCTTATCCAGATGGGACGCCTACAGCAACCCAAGGTTCCTCTTAAGCTTCAAGTTCAAGAAGACTCCGCAATAATTACCATGACGCTAATGAGTATGTGACGGATAGCACTTTAGCTGTTAGAACAGCCATTAACAGATCATTGTATGACTTCAGTTTTCTGAATCGTGCTACCTTTTTATTTAGGTAGTGTGACCACGTCCCAAGCGATGCAGGCAGTAAAGAAGTTTGGGATTGCTGACAGCACGGCATCGGCCATTTGTCCCTGCCGCCCTTGCTGAATCACAGGTTGCAGCATGCTCCTGTTGATTTTTGTCGTGGACAGAGGGAGTCCTAGATAAGTACATGGTAGAGAGCTGCTGACAGAGCAGCCCAATACTGATAACAGGAGCATCATACTTTGGTTATACTTTGGTTTTGGAAACGCGAGCTTCCAGAGCCTAGGTCTTTTAGTTGATAGAATTATTTTCAATAACCCACTATCTCAAAGGTTTGTTTCTTTAATGTAAAACTATAATGCATGTTTGGTTGATAGCAAATTAGAAATTTTGTGTAGTGATATTTCATTGCTACTGTATCAATTATCAATTTGTTTTTATTGGTATCGTATAAATTCCGAAATCAAAGAAAAAAGGTGCAGTGAAGTAAAGATTGTTCAAATTTTCAGATTGAGATTCGAATAGACTATTGGAGTCCACAAAATAAATTGCTTTCTATGCATATGAGGTCAAATCACGCAAAGTGCAAATTAAAACACGTTCAGAACATTTTATGTTTATATCTTAATAAGCGCAAAGATAAAAATACTAAGAGACGCACGGGTATCCAGCTAGTAACACTAAACGTTGCAAAATTCAAAAGAACTTAAAAACAGTAAATGTTGCATGCGAGTCCCACGCAGGTTTGAGTCTGACGCAACGATTGTGTGATGAACCGTAAGTGCTGTGCAATGTAAAGCGGCAGCAGTGTCATGTAGCAGTCTGGTAGGTTTCCTACAAAAATCCCGGCGGCAAAGTATCCAGCTTCATGCAACTTCGTTGCGACTTGTGAGCCAGAACTCTACCGTCATCATGTAAACCCACCTGCAGCTTTCAGCTGCGCTATTTTACAGTGGTACTTATTCGAGCATCATGCCAACCGCCGAAAAAAATCTGTGTGCTTGTTAGACCGTGTGGTTTTGTAAAGTGAGGTATTGGGCGGAGAGAGGTGGCGCTGCTGCCGGTATCTGATTGCCAAAATCGAAGGGGTGATTGTACATGCAAGCTGGCCCAAACTTGCAGACTCCATAGCGTTCATAGTATGTACAGACAGGCTGGTCCTGCAATAAACATATCAAGAAAGAAAAGCTTAGCGGCCCAAATCAAAAAGCCAGATTGGAAGCAACAAATACGAAAATATGATTTCTTAAAACAATGGTTGCCATAACAATAAGTAGAACTGAATTTTCACGAATAGCATGCATCACTTCTTGCTCAAACAGCGTAGCATGCCTTAAAAAATGGTAGCAGAACACTTACAGGCTTGAGTGGCAAGCCGAGGGGGCTAAGAGCTCCTGCTGGTTGTGGAGGCATAAATAGCGTTGGATGGTGATACCTGCACTTCTCCCTGAACTTGCAAAACCCACTTTTAACAAAATGTTGACATTCAGGTTGGCCAGGTCTCTCTGGGTATTCATCAGAAGGCACTTGCTGACGTCCAAGTACATCTGCTCCCCTGTACATAGGATGATTAACAGGAGGAGCTGGAAAAGGATGAAAAGGGATACCAGGAGGGTAATACTGGCCCAATGGAACCTGAAAAGAGCAATTGCACATCAAATAATGAGATAAGGTGCAAATATTAAACATATTAGGAATATTAATAAACCTATTGTGAAATAAATTTGCAAACTTTAACTTCTACACAATAATTTTTATGAAATCAATCAATTCTAGTAAAGGATAAAAAATGGCAGGGTTTAAAGAATTTTCATGTCACAACTCAAGATTCAACAGTGCCAATACAAGAAGTCTGGCAAATGTTAATTTTTCTGAACGCGGCCTAAAAGCAACTTGCAACAGTCAATAATATCATCAAGTGAAAGTATCATTTTCAAATGAATACAAATATAATTACCTGATGATACCCACTCCATTCTGGAGATGGATACATTCCTTGAGGTGGAATCATTCCCTGAGGTGGAATCACTCCCACGTTGTATGATGGTGCTGGAGCTAAAAAAGGAGCACGGTGCTCATTCAATGCCCTCTGGTCAGCAGGCTGAGAGAATCCTTGAACATTTTTCTGTGGAATGTCTCCATTCTCATGCTCCAACACTGAATCTCTTGAAGCCACATTAGTAGGATCTGGATGGTGAAACCTGCAATTAGTGGCAAATTTGCAGCTCCCAGTGCGCATGTAGTACGGACACTCTTTTCCTCCCTGCAAGATCAGAAACGCCACATTTTGATGAAAATCCAATTTAACAAATGGCAATGTCAATATCACGCAAGCTTATCCACTGCAGATGGATTTCGGTATTGGCACCTAATGAATACTAAAATTCTGGGGAAGAAAATTGAGTATGTTCTATTGTAGTATCCTTTAAAATTCCAACCCCAGAAACAAAGTGAGACAGATGGAACAAGGAGAAGTTCCATGTGGATTAGCTTTTATCCTTTTTTCCATTCAGTATACTATTTCTGACAGGAAACTTCTATCATGTTCATACCTTACAACATTTGTTGAAGTTGAACATCAATATTGGTTAGGGGCGTATACTAAACTTTGCTAAGTCATCAATATGCACATCCCTTACAATCATTACTGAGCATGAGAAGATCAGAAAAAAAGCTCATAAAGGAGGAATATAATGTGCCTCAAACAACTCCGGGGCATTAGAAGTTGAACAAATGAAATAAGGGACTTACTAGACGGAGTGGAAGACCTAGAAAATTCAGGTCAACATTTTCAGCTTCTGTTTTCCTTTCTTTCCCTTCGCAATGTATGTATTTGCAAGATTTCCCAAATTTGCACCCTCCAGGCATTGAATAATACTGCATATAATATAAGTTAATAAGACTCATGCAGTTGATCCAGACTACAAATATGCATATTCTATCAATTGGGTAGCCTAACAGCATATCCAAATGTTTGTCCCATCTGTGAAGCTGGGGGCTTCCCCCAAGCAAATGGGAATTAAAAAAAAGGCATGGTACACAACCGTTTGGCCCATCTATTACTGAAAAGTAGATAAAAGTAAACGATAAATTCTTCTCTGCTTTACTGAGAGGGGTCGGCCCAGAAATACACAATGTAACATGGGTCCTGGTGGCCACATTTTTTTTAAAGCAAAAAAAATGCCATTTCAAAGTTTCAAAAATAAATTTGTGCATGTATATGTTATCTTGATACTTGTACAAATTTTCAAGGTAAAATATTATTGTATGTAGCATACACAAAAATGAATTTTTTTCAAAATAACACTAGTGATTGAAGTTAACTGTTCAAAAAATACAAATTTCCAGTTTCTTTTTTTGTGTAGGCATACGATCGCATTTTCTCTCAAAAATTTGCACGAGTAAGTATCAATGTAATATGTACAAGCATGAATTATTCAAAGTTTTTCTGAAACTTCAAATACAATTATTTCGAATTTTGAAAAATCAGGTCTAGGTAGACCCATGTCCACCAAATCCGTGTCCGGGGTCGGCCCCTTTATATAGTGGACAAGACATGATCAACAAGACGGAATATATATTCAAACTCTAATTCGATATCTAAACTGATTGGACTCTTTCCTAACAAAGTTGCTTAATCAACTAGGACTCTAATTATAGAAGAGGACTCCACGTTTGATGGGCTGGCCCATATTACATCTCTCCCTTCCTCAAAAATAGCTTGTCCGCAAGCTGTAAGATGTCAATTGGCTCCAAGGGAACCTTGGGTGCTACCCAGCCATGGAGCCATCTTGGTCATAGTTGTCAGCCTCGATGAAGTAGAGCCACGCGCACCGGTGAACCCGAACATAAATCTCATCGCAGATGAAGCAAAGGCCCTGACGATGACATTCCGCCAACTCAGCTGGAGTCAGGCGCCGCACCTGCCACGGCGGGGTGGGCCCTGGAGTGGTCAATGGCCGAGCAAGTGCTAGTTGTGCTGGCAGGGATGGTACCGAAGCTGCATTGACCGCAGGAGGATTGGAGGGGCACAAGGGCCCAAGGCTGGTGTGGTGACGTTGTTGGAGGACAATGCCGCTGCTCATAGGCCTTGGCGAGGGTAACTGCCATGTGGAGGTCTGCTGGTCGCTGAAGCTCGACATCGACTTTGAGGCCCTCAGGGAGCGAGTATGTAAAGTAACACTGTTGGGCTATGCTCAACAGCTCGCCGGTCCTGCACAAGAGTGTCATAAATCTGCTAGTGTAGTTGGCAACCGTGGATGTGAACGGTAGTTGGGCCAACTCGCCCAGGGGGTTGGCACGTACAGATGGCCCCCAACTGAAGGTGGCACGCCTCCTTGAAGTGCTGCCAGGCAGGGATGCCATGGTGTACGGAGCATTGTCCAAGGTGGTACGCTGCTGTCCACACCTTGTCAAGCCCCTTTATATAGTGGACAAGACTTGATCAACAAGATGGTAAATCTATTCAAACTCTAATTCTATATCTAAACTGATTGGACTCTTTCCTAACAAAGTTGCTTAATCAACTAGGACTCCAATTAAAGAAGAAGACTCCACGTTTGATGGGCTGCCCCACATAACATCTGTTCCTAACATGTAGGGCCCCCACTCATTAGTGGCCACCATTATTTTTTTTTTATTTTTTTTCTTTAGCCTATTCCCCTGTTCTCCCAACCGAATGTGTCACCACTTGTCAGGATGGCCACCAGGGTGGCAGAGCCATGCTCATGTTGCGGAGGGGAACAGCCGGCGAACAGGACTGCCAGAGGTTGCAGAGCCAAGACCAATGGCCGGGCCGGATGGCTGTGTCGAGCTCCTTCCTGCCAAGCTTCCCTGAGCTAGTGTCGTCGTGGGCGGCTACGCAACTGCTCGCCATTCTGGTGGTCAAAGCGAAGCGGCAGATCAAGGCGACGGCAGCAGCGGGCAAACGGCAGATATGGGACAGCGACGGGAGGGGTGGCGAGCACTAGGAACAGGATCCCTATGCAGCTGTGAGGACTGGGAGGGGAGGGAGGGGCGCGGTGGGGCTAAGGTTGGCTTGAATCAGCGGCGGCACGTCGCTGGTTGGGAGGAGAGGCAGAGTAACGAAAACGACGAGAATCTGGTGACACCGGGAGCAGAGAGAGGAGTTTTCAATGGGAACCACCACTTTGCACAGATCAGGGTGTCCCAAACGTTCACCAAAATTAACTAGTAGCTTTTGCTTAAGCACTAGTGCTAATTTATACAGTGCTTAATTAGGCATCTCAACTATAGGAATAAGCACCGGTCCGCAGAAAATAATGGTTGTTTTGTAAACATCTCTCTAAGCACCTTTCATTGTATCTGATCAAACCCAAATTTCTAAACTTGTTTTACTGTTTTATTGCTTGTTTTAAAAATTATTGGTTGGTGATTGTGTTTGTTTGTGTGTATTTTTATTTTCGCAATGATAGACTTGAACTTGACGGGTCTGGCGAGGAAGGAAACTTTGAAAATTCTGAGGAAGACCAGGGACAAGCCACCTTCTTGAACTCATACCATTATCCTATGTTTTACATATACATGTTTTACTTAAAGTTTTTACTTATTTGTATCTTGTTTCATATCTCAAATGGTTGGCGACTTTGCATCGTGTTACTAGATGCAAATAAATTGTAGGAAGCTACCCCAAAACCACTCAATTAGCCTTTTTATCCTTATGGTATGATGCTTGTCGTCATACTCACTTTGTAGCCCTATTACAAATAAATTGTAGGAAGCTACCCCAAAACCACTCAATTAGCCTTTTTATCCTTATGGTATGATGGTATGAATATGATGCTTATCGTCACACTCACTTTGTAGCCCTTTTACAGCGGTGTAGTTCTACAAAACAATAGGATGGGAACCCCTCAATGTTTTATTCAAAAGGATTTTGAAAACCTTGAACAATTGACCTTGTTCAATTGGGAATTTTAAGAAGAAAACTTTTCAAAATTGGTGGACTAGAAAGGAAATGTCAGAGGAGGAAATTTTTGGAAAGGAGATATGGGAGAAAGAATTTCGGAAAAACACAACACATGGTTCTAGGTATCCACCCGGAACAACCATCCCGTGCACATTACCTTGTAATGGGACAGGGCGTAGCGGAATAGGGCGTAGTGGAATAGGATATCAACATCAGGCTCCAAGGCCACGTCAAATACAAGAAGGAAATAACAAGCTCAAGTCCACAAAAAGCTACGCGAGAAGCCTTGACTCTTCAAGGCCTCAGTTCTGAGCTGAGAACCCTGACCCTCGTGAGATCTTTCTGCGTGAGCTAGATAGTTTGAACATCCTAACCTTAGAAATGTCCTGACAAAGAATCAACAAGACCCTCTCAACCCCCACTCTCAAGGCCTCCACTCCATCAAATGAAGAACATTCACAACTCCAATGAAGCTAGTCTAGGGGCCCCCACAGAACTGGTACGCATAACAGGAGTTGCGCCGATTCGGGGCCAAACTATGGCCCGGTCCACCAACCTGGCTGGTCCCCAGGTCAGTTCGACTGACCTGCAACCGATGGCTGTGTGAGAAGATTTTGGGCTTTGATCCATGTAACTTTATCCGTAACTTACCCCTACGCCCCTTGCCCTGTAAATAGTAGCCCATTATGGCATAGATCTAAGACTAGACAAAGGTGAATTAAACAAATGGGCATTTTCTCTTAGGTCTCACCTCCCTCACAAGGGAACCACCTCTCATAGATCTAGATCTAGAGATGTAGAACGCTTCTACTTGTGTGATCAGGGTAGATTCTCAAGTACAACGCTTCTACTTGTGTGATCAGGGTAGATTCTCAAGACCCTTCCCGGCGCGTTCGTCCCTCTCCACTAGGATTCAAGGGACCTCTCCCCGAGGAGATTCTATTGGACCGCTGGCCGCTGGGGTAAGTAATCAGAGCAGTGTATCGAGTGGGTGTCTTTGAGTTCTTCAAAGATCTTCGCATGTGTGCTCATTTCTGCCTCGTTCCTCACCTTTCCTCTCACTTTCCTCACGATCTCCTCCTTTAATCCGTGAATATTGGGATAACCCTAGAGGCTCATCCTCACCAAGAGACCGCTGGTGAGGGAGGCGCACTCGCCGGGGACGACATAGGCACGACGTCCGACGAGATACATTACAGCGCTAGGGTTTGTCATTGTGGCCTGCGAGACTTAAGAGTAGGAATAAAGCTGGAGTATGGACTTCACAAAATTCTGGCCACAAAAACGACAGGCTAATTTGGTATTTGTTGGCGCCTGAAAGTGAAACTTTCCATTTTGGGCTATGAAGTGTGTTCTCAAAATGTGTCACAAAACTGTAATGGTACCCTGGCCCGCAAAGACGTATTCCGGCGGTGTGCTTTGACAAAGACCGGAAAATAACGATGTCCCGTAGCCAATTTTCCCAAATAAGCACTAGTGCCGGAGAATAAACTGGTTTATTTTGTAAGCGCCTTTCCTTGTAGGTGGCCTAACCTAGACCCCAAAAAAAGAAATTATGGTTTAGTGGAATAACTGGGCCCATACTACTGCTTACAAATTGCAGATAGATTAATATATGTCTGCTTTGACAAACACAAGAGGTGTTGGATATATGCCAAATAGGTTTTTTTAGGGGCATATATACCAAATAGGTAAACCCACGAAATGGAGTATTCTAGCAAGCCAGAATGGCCCATTGGCGGTAGTGTCCGCGAGCCTACCGGGCGGCCCAGCTTGCTCATGTACAAGACAGAGGCCCAACCGATTCAATGAAGGCCCAAGACGAAGTCCACCTGAAGCACAAGTGTGTGCCGCCTTGGAGTCCAGGACACGCCGTCTAAGACGGATTAGTCTAGCTCTATTGACGGCTAGGGCTCTCCATGTAAACCTAGGATTGGCTCCTTCTATATAGCCGGCCTACGGGAAGCCTTAGGGCTAAGCTAAGTTCAATCCCATATGTAAACGTGTACACCTGTAGTCATATAGTGAACTATAGAAGGATGTAGTGATCCTCGTGAACCTAGGTGTGCAATCTTGTTGACTGATCATCGTCGCCTTACGCCCTCTCTCTCTCCCAAACGTGAGCACCCCCCTATGGCTCTCCTGGTGACAAATACGACAAATACGACAGTTGGCGCCCATCATGGGCACAAGGCGCGCGAGTTACGATCCGGGCAGGATCCTTTACGGCCGTCAACGACAAGATCGCTTACAGCCGGCTCATCCGCTTCAACGAGCGGTGACTTTGTCGCGGTGCCAGGCTAAGCAACGTCTGGGGCTCTACATCAACGTTGCGCCCGCGTTTGCAGCATATCAAGTCTGCAAGATCGGGATTGTTGGCGGCGTTCGGTGCGCAGCCCCCTATGTTCTGATCTGACATTTTGGCTACGTCCCGATTTGGGTTCGTGGCAGCACAGATCCGCCGAGAGGGCAGCGTGTTCTATCAGGCCGCACTGTTTACCGGAAGCTGGATCGGTTTGCTATTTCTTTTTCGGTGGTTGTTGCTTCCGACGTCAACACTGCCATCCACGCGAGCGGCGATAGCTGGCCACATTTGATCGGACGTGTTACATTGTCCCAAGCTGCTAGTGTCATTGTGAAGGACAGAACAAATCACGTGCCTTAAGTCCCAAAGAAAAAAGCCGCACGCCTTACCACGTGCCTGAGTCAGGAGTGAAGAACTAGCGCTAGTTACTAACTGATTTAATCAATCTAGTTGCTAGTTTGGCTGCTCGGACACGTGAATCGCAACACGTATAGACAACCCTAGTTTTTCTGAGACACTCGGCTTCGTCTCTGTTGAGGCTGACTACGCCTCCGTCGTGGCCGACTACTACTTCATGTCTGTTGCGGCCTACTTCGTCTTTCTCACGTGGTTCTGCTACGACTGGTGTCGTCTCCAAACTATCCCACTGTCATTTTCATCTTCTTTGCAGATTACTCCCACTCCACTCCACCAGAACCGGATTCGCCCCCCCCCCCCCACACACACACACACACAGATTACTTCACCTTTATCATTGACGGCTACGACTTCGCCTCTGCCACGATTGACATTGACTTCGCTCAAACAGCAAAGTCCCTATTTATACTTACTATTTTAAATTTTTCTATGACCATGAAATACAGTTGGCTCGCTCACTTTGTCGGAGTTTCGTGTCGTCTTTACCTATTTCATCTTGATCATATAACCTAGCTATCTAAGAGAACATGATTTGCCTCCTAGTTTGCTGCAAGATATTCCGTCTAACCACTGGATATGCCGCTTTACAGCTTCCATGTTTATTTTTTCCCCTACATCTTCTATCTCACAGCTTATGTGTGATCTTCCAAGTACTGGCACCAACATTCAGCTCTTGGCCTAGCATCGCGCTCTGTTAACCTTGACAAGTGTCGCCGTGCTAAAGGTTTGACAACTTAAGACAACCGGATTCAAGCACATAAGCCAGATAAATTATAAGACAAAACGGTTTACACTTTAAAAACCATGTTTTGTTGTTCAAATACAGCTTTCCTACCGCCTTAAACATTTGTTCAATAAGATTACACTGTAATATACCACTTTAGTGCAGCTATCTCTGTCTATTCAATAAGATCACACTGTAAAAGACCACTTTAATACAGCTCCTACTGCCTTAAACATTTTTTTCAACAAGATTACACAGTTGCTTGCACTTTAGGCGCATCCTTAGCCGACTTGTCAACAGACGCATCTTAAGCTTGAGGGCTATACTTAAAGCCCCATGCTGCCTTATCAGATTATTTCACCTTTATCGCTGAGTTATTAAAGCAAGTTAGGATGGCACACTGGCAGTACTGCCGGCTGGCCTACCGGGCGGCCCAGCTTGCTAATGTCCAAGACAGTGCACCTAAAGCCAAAGTGTGTCAAGACATAACACAACATCTAAGCCGGATTAGTCTAGGTCTCTTACTTGATGGCTTCCATGTAAACCCTAGGACTGGCTCCTTATATAAAGCTAGCCTACGGGAAGCCTTAGGGCTAAGCTAAGTTCAATCTCATCTGTAAACCTGTACATTTGTCATATAGTGAGTTATAGCAGGACGTAGCGATCCTCCACCGCGAGGACGTGAACTTGGGTAACTCGTGTGCAATCTCGTTATCCGATCATCGCCACTTTACGCCCTCTACCCACCAACACAGTGAGCACCCCTGTATGGCTCTCCCGGTGACAACACAACTACGACAAGAGAATCCACAGATTATCCAGATTATATCAATGGTTGAATATGCCTATAACCCTTAAAGCATGGCAAATACCACACGATGTCAGACTTCAAGAGGTGTGCCATTAGAAGAACAACAAAGCACAGAACAAGCTAACATTGACGGATCATTGTACGGCCAGGAGGGGGATAGTAAATTTTTTGCCAAGATGTAACCCAGTCATTAGCTCCACTTGGCCAGCTGCAGGCAAAGGTTGTGACACAAGACATAGGGTGGGGCTGTGACACAAGAGACATAGGATGGGTGTGAACATAACAATTTATTGGGTTTAAATCAAGTTGATCTACTTCTAATGAGTTGGCGCATAAGCACCAATATGATCTTGTACAGACTGCAAAATTTTCACCGTTCATGCTACATTTGGTCCCTCTACTTTAACTGGGGATCTAGCTACCATTGTTATAATTAAATGAGTATATTACCTGATCTGTTGAGCCATGAAAGCAGTCACATGGCATGTCAACTGATTGTGCCCAATTTTAATTTGATTAATTAGATAACTGATAATCAGTCATTCCACCTATAATGTGTATTTGTTGGCATGTAGAAATAATAGAATTTTGTGTATAGAAATGCCCCTTTTCTGCTATTGACAAACTGGACAATTCACTGGACCTTTGACATGGAATTAGTTAGCCAGAACTGGACTTCCATAACTCAATGTGGATAAGATTCAAATTTAGTAACATTTAATTATCGCATTGATGAACTGGTTCAAGGATCAGAAACAGACCTTACATTCCTCCCTAGCATTACCTTCTGAAACAGTTTCCTTGTTCTCTTTGGCAACCTTCAGAATCTCAATAGGTCAAAAAAAAAGCAGACAGAATAATCAGATAATGAAAAACCAAATGCTTCAAAATTATATAGATGATCAAAGGTTGACAGTATATATAGTTTTATACCATAAACGAAAACATCTTGTGCAAGCATGAATTTATCTTTTTATGCTAGTGTTGTGAACTCGTAGTAACTAGATTGGTTCGGTAGCAGGAAGTTTCAAGCAAAGGCCATTTGTCCTCTAGCCAGGAGAGATGGCATGTTGCCATGAACTAGCATGCATGGGTGAACACGAGAACTTAGATAAAGGCATACATGGAAATTCTTTAAAATAAATGATAGAAACACTCAACACTAATGACACATGTAGGGTTTCAACGTATAATGCAAAAGCTTGCAAACCTTTTGATCTCTCTCTTCAGTCTCCTCATAAATCTGCCAACAAAACAGATTGGGATTTAGACTTACTTACATTAATTAAGCAAACTCAATTATTTGTGTGCATGGTATCCAACAAGATGCAACAGACCTTAAGTTGCATCTTATCCAATCTTCCCTTCTTCACATCAATAACATGTAACAAAGACAAACAGAGGGTATGAAATAATGAAGACAGGCAAACTTCAGTTGCAAACTACACATACAATATTCATGTGCATACTAACCTATCGACAGAGGGGTAAGATATCAGAAACATTACATAAAACATGAAAGACAATGCTGATTGCTGACCTCATATGATGTCTTCTTAAGGTTTCCTAAGTTGGATGTATTCTCCTTGTCAACAGAGCCCTACATAAAATTATATGTTCGTATTTACAAGTGTGTGAAATGGAACAGAGATCTTATAAACTGTATGTGCAATAACTAATTCCCACTTGATGGCTCAATCTGTTTGATTAATTGACACACTTGAGTATGGTACTATATGTCATTCTTTCCATTCGACAACATATTAAGCACACCTTCACTTTCAAACTAGTCAAACTCGCTATGTTCCTCATGGAAGACAACGAACTTGGTCAGAAACAAAACACGTAGAACAACAATTCAATCTTTTCAAACAAGTGCATGTTACATATTATGGAAGCACACCTTCCCAGTTCCTTCAAAACTAGTCAAACTCATTTATGTTCCTTATGGAAGAAAACAGACTTGGTCAGAAAACAAACCACACGACACCGCAATAGGTGCACCTTTGATGGTGATCAACCAGCCTTTCTGGCTTGTGGCTTTGATCAAAGAAAGAAGCACATCAATGGGCTCATGTTGGAGCCCTAGGTCTAAGCGTCCAGTTGCGAGCTAACTTGGGATGTACTGGTTTTTTATGCTCTTTTGTTTTGATAGTATGTTTTACCCAGCCCATAGGGCCAAGACTTCCTTCTACCTTTTAAACATATCGAGACGCTGAGTCTTTTGCACTCTTCTCAGGGGAAAAAAAAGCAAAAAGGACAATGGTAGTTTAAATCCTTTGAAACAATCGATAAACTGCTTAGTTCAACATTCATGTTCACTTCTAGAATGAAGTAAAGAAGACTCACCAACGTGTCTACTTCAACTGATATATCTGGAACAAGATCTTCATATTCTTCTTTAGGAGTCTGACACAAAATTCAAACACAAAATCAAATAGTAACCCAAGATTTTCACATGGGTTAAAAATTACTACATCTGTTCCATAAAACAGGGGAAATATTTTTAGTCAAAAGTCAATGTCATATAAGTTTGACCAAGCTTATAGGAAAAAATAAAAATATCTACAATACTGAACAAATACACTATGAAAATATATTATATGGTCGATCTATTTTTATTGATTTGGTATTGTAGATGATTATATTTTTGTTTATAAGAGTGGTCAAATTTGCAAGATTGACTTTTGACTAAATTACAAACGGAAGGAGTACGAATGAATAGAAGAATAAGGAACAAAGCAATCAACAGCACACTAATATACTTGAGGATTGTTTGCTTCATACATGCAATCCTTTCAACCTTATAAATCTACCAACAATGTGGTCCTTTCAACCTTATAAAACCTACGGAGAACATGTTTCGCAACAAAGTGGATTTCAATCATCCGCATGCTTATCGACAATTAAAGCAGAAACAATCAAACAATAGATGCACTGTATAAGCAGACTACATATAAATAAATAAGGGAAAAGATGCCAAGATAATTGACAACTTTAGAGTTAAAAAAACAATATAAGGTACAGTGATGTATCAAATGCACTGTCGTTGGTTAGGGCACGCCATCTACCATTGCTAGTTCTTAGTGTTCCAGATATATATTTAAGTTGCAACATCGCTGATATGATCTGGTGGTCCATATTTTGCAAACCCCAATCCTTGCTTATTAAGGTGCATTATTACATAAATTGTTTATTTTCGTGACCTATATTGTTATAAATGGCTTGTCTCAATTCCTAGAATTTCAAGACCACGGCCATCCAAGATGGCTATCAGCAATACAAATATCTATTAGTCAGGGAAATCCATCCAACTATTCTAATCCTCAGAACATACTAGCAATTGTGTACGTCAAATGCATGCTTTACAAAATATAACGCAACTGAAAGGAGAAGATGTACAGGAAATTATTTATTACAAAACTAAGATCAATTGCACAATTAATGGTAATTAGTGTGATTAATTTCCATTCAAGATTATTAGAGTGCAAAGTTCCTACTTCTTCTCATTTATTGGATTGACTTTACTTTAGATGGTTTAGATTGATTGGATCAACAATGGGTCATGCTTTTTATATTGGCATGGATGGAAGAAAAAACCAATTCATTCTTCCTTGATCATAATAACTGCAATATGCATGTTGGTATAAAGGTTCTCCTAACTATTAAAGATAATATAATGAGCTTCAGTAGATATCACTTCAAGGAATATCATAATGGATTATTCAGTGAGATGATGAGGGATAAGGCTAGCATGTATATTTTAGAAACAAGAAGTAACATGTGCAAGACCTGAAGGCTAATAAGCTAGCAGAGCTATTCAGCCAGGCTCGAGCTTTGTAAAGTCATTTAGGGCTTTGGATGCTTATGAATTGTTCGTTGTTTTTATCCATATATTAGCCCAGAAGAAAATAAATTCCAAAAAATCGCGCCGAAAAATGAAAGCAGAATTAAGGTGCACCACAGGTGCAGGGACAAATTAGATCAAAGTACCATCTAGTATTTGCTTATAAATCTCCTAAAACAATAAGGCAACTGCAAAATTGGTTCGTATATTTGCACACAAAAAGTGAATAGCCTCGAATCGCAAAGCTACTAATTGACAATTTAAAATATACACTGAAATATGGAACCAAAACAGTGACTCCATCACTCCAGTTAATCCTGTTTGGGACATCAATCGGGATCGGTGCACTCTTGCATAAAGATAAGATATATCCTATTTAGGTGCACAGCTGCTTACAGCATATCTTAGAGCAATGCACACCAATCAGATTAGTAAATAAACTTCACATGGCCATAAGATCAAACATGAACTTTGACTGAAAAGGCAAACAACTAAACCATATGAACTTTCACTGAATAGGTAAACGGCTAAACCACATGAAGGAAGACTGAAAAAAGGTGAACACCTGAACTACGTCTAGTACATAAATGCAAGGATTTGATGCAAGCATGCTAGCCCCTAGACACTGTGTGTGGAAACTAACATGCAGTTGCCAATAGATACATCTTACCAGACCTCGACAGCATATAAAAGTTATGTGCTTCCAGATCGCTCAGTTTATGTCAGTGAACAAGCTGCAAAGAGTATAAAGCGTTCCAAGTATATATCTCTAACTGATTTCTACTACCCTCACCGCCCACAATATCAATGCCAACTAAACTAAGTAGATTTGCAACACAAAGGCAAGTATCTCATGCTCCAGCTAACCTCTTCAACAGTCTCAAAGCCAATCTCTTCCCAGAATCTCAGCTAGGTGCTAAATTTAGATAGACATGCATGCACATAGAAAAAAAAACACGCATGTGGAAGCAAGCCTAAAAGGGCCAATCACCTGATCATCATAGGGCGAAGAAGCTTTATTACTGCTGCTGTTGCTCCCGCTGCCGCTACTCCCACTCCCACTCGCTTTCACCTGCATACACACACGGATGCAGGCACAAAACAACATAAGACGACAACACGTTTGAGGAAAAAATATATAAAAGTCGCCATGGCCTCCCTTTCACCCATCCATAAACTACCAAACCCCCAACTCACCATCACGAGAACCAGATCGAAAGCCCACAAAAAAATCCCCCAAATAGGCGGAACAAGAGCGAGGACGAAAACTATAAATCCTGTATAGCCCCAAGCCCAGGCTACCCACCCTATTCTTCTTCCTTCGCGCCGGGTGGTTGAACTTGCACTTCATCCCGAAGCGGCAAGTCCCGAACTTCAAGTAGTAAGTACAATCTGGTTCCTGCGGACGCCGCGGAAACCGAGGCCTCGAATCGGGCGTCACCGGCACCGGCATCGCCACTTTATCGCCGGTGAACTCATCGCCGCCGGAGATACCGAGGACGGGCCCATCGTCCCACCCCGAGGGCTTGGGTAGCTCATCAGAGACTATTAGGCCTGCGAACTGGCGCTCGATCACCGCGGCGTCGTCAGCACCGGCGGAATGGTCGGAGGCGGAGATCAAAGCGATCGGGTCTGCGTCCGAGTCCGATTTAAGAGGGGGATTCGCGTCGCCGTAGGCCATTGGCCTCCTCGGAGACGGTGATGGAGACGAGAGCAGGTGGGGGAAGCAATCAAGGGGGAATTTTATTTTTTGCCCTGCTTTATTTGGAGACTTTACAATTTGCCCTCATTTACTTTAATCCTCCTTTTTTACCACTCTTTACTTTGCCAATTTATAATTTGCCCTTTTTAATTAGTTTTTTTTTCTTTAGAGGACTTAGGAAAAATTCCAAGACAACATTGCCTCTGCTGCATACGCGACTGAATCATTTCCCCTTTTCCTTTCTGTCTTTGACATGGCCGGAACTCACAGTCGCCAGAGATGGCACCCCGGCGTCGGCGCCGTGCTCCCACTCTGTTCTTTCTCGCATAGTTATTTCGTACTTCTTCCATGCTCGTGCATCTCTGATGACCCACAAGTATAGGGGATGTATCGTAGTACTTTTGATAAATAAGAGTATCGAACCCAACGAGGAGCAGAAGGTGTTGACAAGCGGTTTTGATCAAGGATTCACTGTAAATACTAGCAAACAGGTTTTCAGGGGTATTTGGTAATGCAAGTAAATAAAATACGAGTAAATAAAAGACAATAATAGTAATTGTTGCAAGTGGCCCAATTCTTTCTAGAGCAAAGGACAAGCCGGTGGTGTAATTTATGATTACCAAACGTTCCTGAGGACACACGGGAGTTTCTGTCGAGTGCTTTCGCTTAATACAGCTAAGTAATCTTCATTAGTTTGATAAGTGTTATGGGGGTGAACCTATGCTAGTGCACTATCCTAACTTGGACTAATACACACTTGTGATTATAACCCTTGCAAACATTCACAAATACAAGAAAGTAATTAAGATAAATCTAACCACATCCTTAAACTCTGGGATCCTACACTCCCTGGTGCAATGGTTTCCTAACGGGGGTTTAGGTTTCTGTTGCTCCAGCAACCCCATAATTAGTAGCCAAATACACAATGCATTCCACTAGGCCCATAAAGGTAAAGTATCATGTAGTCGACGTTCACATGGCACCACTAGTAGAATAGCACCACAACATATAAATATCAAACCATTAAATATTTGTCGTGGTTCTTACGACACGTGTGCCATGAGGGGTACCTCAAGGCGATAGAAAAAGGGGATAGGCGATCTGGTGCCCGAGACGGTGATAGACATGGATTACCCAGGTTCACGTCCCCGCGGTGAAGGATCGCTACATCCTGCTACAACTCACTATAATGGCACAAGGTGTACATGTTACAATGGTTGTGTTGTCGCTATGCGATCTGCTATGTCTTCTACCCTTATGGCTAAGTCGTGCCTCAAGGGCTCCTCCACGCCGGCTTATAAAGGCGCCTGGCGTGGGCATCATGGCGATTCCGGGGCGGATACTATATAGAGTCCTAGACTAAGTCCTATACAATATCTTGTACTACATGGCAAATCTGCCATAAGCATGTCTTGAGGAATCTGCTATGAGCTCCTGCTGTCCGGGAATCTGCCATGGCACGGGTGCATCTGCGAATCTGCCATAAGCTCCTGCTATCCGGGAATCCGCCATGGCACGGGTGCGTCTGGGAATCTGCCATGGCATGGCAGCGTGGAATCTGCCATGGCATGGCAGCCTTCAATCTGCCATACCACCAACAACTAGGTCGCCCGGTTGGCTATCTGCCATACCACCTCCATGGGCCACCCTAGTTTGCTGGTATGAGACTACGTCACTGATATACTTGTTTGATATATCCACAACAGTAGCCCCCGGAGTTCTTTGAGATCTTCTCATCTGTCTTCATTGCTTTATGGGCTTTTTATCTTCGTCTTCATCTTCATCTTCAAGATAGTCGCGTGAAAGATCTCGTAGAGCTCCCAAAGAATAAATTTTATCCGCCTAGAACTTTAGGCGGACCAGTGACGTCTCATACTTGCAGGGCAATTCTCCAGATACATGCTGGTATGCTACTGCGAACGAATCCAAGACGGATAACTAGTATTTTTTCCGAGCTCAAGGAATGTTCTTTCCAGTATAAGATGTTGCCTCGAAGCTTACCAAACAGTGAACGCAAAATTATCGCACTGCTTCTGTTTTTGAACTTCGATGCTTTTACACCATGTGTAGCCCCCGAGCGCCAAGGCGGATCTCAGTAAGAAATACGTCTTGGAGCTCTCAGAGTAGCTAATAGGAAAAATATGAATAGTATAGCCCCCGAGCGCTTATGGCAGAAATTACTGTGGCCACATAATGCTCTCAGAGAACTTCACAAAACTTAGCATCGGTGTAGCCCCCGAGTGTCAAGGTGGAATTTACTTGAAAATCCAGCTTGATGCTCATAGAGAACTTCACCAGTTATTAGATCAACATATTATGGTCGCAGCCCCCGGGCGGCCAGCTCCATGGCGGCCGGCTCCAAGGTGACCTCAAGGCATCCTGCTCCATGGCGGTCTGCTCCAAGTTGGCATGCTCCATGGCGGTCTCAAGGCATCCTGCTCCATGGCGGACTGCTCCAAGGTGGCCGCTCCATGGTAGATTTGGGATGCCATCGAAGGCGGCCGCTGCATGGCAGATTTGGGCTGCCATCAATGGTAGCCCCCGGGTATTTGAGCTGAGTGGCTGGAAAACACCTCAGATCGGGCACTAGCAAAGTGTTCAAGCGTCATATGTACCTGTGACATGAAAACAAAACACAATTGTATTAAATCGTTCTTGTGTTCAACAAACAAATGCAAGGCGGGTAAAACACGGCCATTGAACAGATGTTTTAAAGCTGAAACTATGCAGCAGTTGAACAACATAAAACTGTCAAGGCGGAAAAAACTCGACTATCTTGAACAGTTCATGTGCATTTAATAAATTTTAAGCAAGTGCTGGTTTATCCGTTCTTTCGGTTTATATGCTTGACTTTTCATGAGATGGCAAACTTTTGCACGAACAATTCGCCAAGGCAACAGCGCTTAATAGCAGCCGTCCAAAACCTTGGAAACAGATGGCGGCTTTAAAGTGCCAAAATATCACTACTCGGGAATCTACATATAAAACATCAGAAAACGTGTAGGCCAGAAAACTTAAGCTAACGCCGGATGGCGGATTTTTGCATGATACCGGCGCCTTTAGAGGCAAGCCAGTTAAAATTTACTCACGAGCGCAAGGCAAATCGTGGAAAAGTTATGATCAAAACAAAAGCGGTAAAAGACTCAGAATATGAGCGAACCAAATACTTTATCTCATGATCATAAACAAATATTAAATATAAAATATAAATAGGGACTTAGCTGTTTGAGCGGAGTCAGTATTGTTTGCGGCGAACTCAAAGCTCTAGCCGGCGATGATGAAGATGATCACAGTGATGAAACTGGAACATTGTGTCGATGAAGTTGACGGGAGTTGTATCCAGCTGCAAAAGTGAAGTCCATGATAGCGGCAAAGCCGTCTAGGGTCGAAACTGCTGCGGTGAAGGTGAGACGCAAACAGCCGCTTCGTCAACCGCAAGGTAGACCAAATAAGCTGTAGCGGGACGAAACCAGCTATCTGACGAAGTAGTTCGTGCAAGGCGGCTAAACAACATCCGCCACGGCCAAGCTACATCTGCCATAAGTCAGCAGCTATGCTACATCCGCCATGCAGTAGCCTCATACGATTATGCATGCAAGCGACTTGGCCGCAAAATGCATGCACGTAGTGTACATCTCCGCGTTGGGCTTGTGCTAGCTTGGGCTTGATGCATAGCAGTAGGGCTTCTGACCAAGGCGGATCGTGTTTCACTTAGATCAAGCACAAAACGGAGTCAGCTTGCACCTCGTGAACTGCCACTAAGTTTCATGCCAGGTAACGCTTCCGCCATGAGTCCATGGCTCATGCTTAGTTATGCGCGACAAGTCTGATGCAAATCAGGAACGGTGCAGCACCCCCCACGCCCTCTTTGACGTACTTGCCGGGAACCGAGCCGCGAGGAACGTTTCCGTCACCATCATCCCAGGCTCCCAGCGAATCAACCATCAGATCTGATTGGCGGTCTTGGAACGCGGCAACACACATGACAGGGGATGGACTGACTGACGCCGCTGGAACACGCGCGATAGGAGATCCACCACCTGGGATGTCGAGCCTGTGGTATAGCCAAAAAAATTCTGCCTAGGTTGATGCTGACTTAGATGACAGAAGACGGTGTGGCAAACTCTGTAGAGCTAGACGTGCGATGAAATAGTCCGCGATGGTGGCAAAGCCAGCTATGGCTAAGTAAGAAAAATCTGTGGTGGCAACGAAGCCAGCGACGCCAAGCAGATGTAGAGACATGGCAGATCGACAATCAGATCAGATCGACGCCGCCTCAAACACAAGGGATTAGGACAATCCGCCAGTGTGAGGGCTGTTACGTCGAGCCTCCGATTGCCTAGCCTGGGGCAGTAATGAACTTTCCACCGATGTTGCAGATGAAAGCGATCCGATCCAACCGCCGTCGAAGACGGTGAGAAATCCGCCCGGATCGATTCCAAACGCCCTTGCCCCACGGTGGGCGCCAACTGTCGTGGTTCTTACGACACGTGTGCCATGAGGGGTACCTCAAGGCGATAGAAAGAGGGGATAGGCGATCTGGTGCCCGGGATGGTGATAGACAGGGATTACCCAGGTTCACGTCCCCGCGGTGGAGGATCGCTACATCCTGCTACAACTCACTATAATGGCACAAGGTGTACATGTTACAATGGTTGTGTTGTCGCTATGCGATCTGCTATGTCTTCTACCCTTATGGCTAAGTCATGCCTCAAGGGCTCCTCCACGCCGGCTTATAAAGGCGCCTGGCGTGGGCATCACGGCGGTTCTGGGGCGGATACTACATAGAGTCCTAGACTAAGTCCTATACAATATCTTGTACTACATGGCAAATCTTCCATAAGCATGTCTTGAGGAATCTGCTATGAGCTCCTGCTGTCCGGGAATCTGCCATGGCACGGGTGCGTCTGCGAATCTGCCATAAGCTCCTGCTATCTGGGAATCCGCCATGACACGGGTGCGTCTGGGAATCTGCCATGGCATGGCAGCGTGGAATCTGCCATGGCATGGCAGCCTTCAATCCGCCATACCACCAGCAACTAGGCTGCCCGGTTGGCTATTCGCCATACCACCTCTGATAAGGATCACGCCGGTGATCCTTGGAGTTTTGTCCCGATCTTTCACAGCGAGTCTACCCGGATAAATAATCTTCCAACAACGTGAAGAACGTCACCTGAAGAAGAGGAACGAATCCAGCAAGCAACGTGATGATGAACACCACGCCTCAAACCACAGCTCGATAATTCTTGATGAACACAAGAACCTCCGCAGCAACTTTATTAGAAACACGGCAGCGCCGTTTCCCCGGAGGGATGATACACGGTGGAGCACACGATAGTTTTCAACTAAACAACTGAACTCCCTAAACCCTAACCTGCTGGCCTCCTTATATAGACGGCCAGAAAACTATTGGGCTTGGACAGGCCCAAACCCAAAACACAAATAAAACTAAGTGGCCCATAACATGACCTGACACACGAAATAACATGAACAGATATGCAAACTAATGACATAGCCTTAGACTTAATTATCTCATATCGTAGGTCGTCCTGGCGTGCCAATCTGCAACGAGCTTCCCTCATCTTGGTGGAGTCCTGAAATTGGGCTTCACCTCCTCCTTCGTGCCCATATCATCCTCCCCCCCTTCAAGAAGCGTTGTCCCCAACGCGTGAGGGTCTGCTCGAAAGGGTGGCGGAATATCAACAATGGCACCACGCATATTCGCCGTCTTCAAGTCTTGCTTGCCTTCCTCACCACATCCTCCCTCTTGGCCTGCTCGACTTGATACAGCCCTAGGTGGTTGCACCTCTTTTCTGCGCCAAATAAACTTGTGCTTAGGCGCCTCCACCTTCTTCTTCTCAAACCTTGCTGGAACCTTGCGTTGCTGAACATGAACCTGCTTAGCACGACCCTGCAAAGTAGTAATGCCTGGGCCACACAACTGACGAACACGTCCATCTTTGCCTGTATGCACACGCACTGCTGCTCCAACAAAACATCTCTGAGGTGTTCTAAGAAAACTATGGCTGACTACCCGCGGCACCATATGCACCGGAACACGATCAGCACCACCGTCATCGGTCTGAACACCCATGTCAACACGAGCTGGAAGTGGAACAGATGGAACACATGCTGACATATCCTTCCCTTCATCCATAAGAGGCTTGACATCAACCGGCTTGTCACTAACAAGAACAACTGGCTTGTCATCTACAGGCTTGGCTGAAACAATATCACCATTGACGCTCTTCGCATCATGCTCCTCAAGCTGCACCTGAGCTAGCCCTGGTTGTGGCTTAGCTTTATGCAACTTCTCCTTGCGAACCACCAACACAACATCAGACTTGATTTGATCATCTCTCATAGGCTTCAAAGTCCGATGTTTGCCATCATGCATAAAACAATATGTATTTGCTCTCCCAGCATGCATAGCATTGCGATCATACTGCCATGGACGTCCAAGTAACAGCCCACACACCTCCAATGGCAACACATCACATTCCACCTCATCAACATAGTCACCAACTGTAAATGACACACGTACCTTATGAGTAACCTTCAGCATACCGCAGCTATTCAACCACTCAACATGCTTAGGTTCAGGAATACGCCATGTGGACAACCCCAATGATGCCACCACAGCCCTACTGATGCCATTACAGTAACTACCGCTGTCAATAATCAGTTTGCATGCCTTCTCCTTGATGGTGCACTGTGTTTGAAAAAGGCTGCATCGCTGATTCCTCCTTATTGCCTCATCACCATTGGACAATTTGTGAAGTTGTATACTCATACCTCTCAATGGTGTGTCATCTCCATCAACTTTGGCTTGTACCTTTGGGAAAACCGCCTTGTCTGATTCCACGGTCTTGTGCAAAAATCGAGTACGCAGAAATTGCTTAAAAACCTCCCAACGAGATGTTTCAAGTGTGATGCCCTTTGCGCACCGTTCTTCACGCCACCAACCAGCCACCTGCGTACCCACACGCCGATGGGCAAGTACAAATTCAGTAAAACCGCCAAACTTGCTATCACGGGCACGACATTGTGCAAAGCCACGCTCCATGTGAGATTCCCAAGACTCATACTCTGCAAACTTTGCAGCACTGTTCAAACTCCACGTGATTTTAGTTGCATCATACCGAAAACCAGCCAAGATCTCTAAATAGTCACTGTAGATATCGTCCGCTTTGTCAGTCAAACGGACAGGCCTTGATGAACCCATACCTGAATATTGCTGGTATGCACTTGTCCGTCACGCAGAAAAAAATTGCAAAGAAATTTGTTCCAAACTGAACGGAGTAGCCTCCTTGCTGTATGCAGACTGTCTAGAAAACCAATATAAAATTTTGCACTGATCTGAAATATCTTGTGCTGCTCCTAGTAATCTGTCACAAAAATCTGCAAAAATCCTGTATAAACTGAAGCAAAACAGTCTTAACTGAAAGCTGACAGGAACAGACAGATGCAGGACGCTCGACCACGGATACTGTCTGTGGTAGAGCGAGGAGAAACGATCTATCAAACCAAAGGCTGGGGAGCGATCAGGTGCGCCCGACCACGGAGACAGTCTGTAGGCTGGCGAGACGAGGCGATCAGTCCCAGGCGTGGGCGAGCGATTCGCTCGAAGGTAGATGGGCCGGCCCAGAAAACAGCGCCGGCTGGCTGCCAGCAAGACCGCCAGGACACTCACGGCGCGAGCGCAAACTTGTGGTCTGGCGCGATGTGCTGCTTGCTTTCTTTTTTTTTTTTGCTTTGAACCGATCGGATCTGCTGTTGTGTTTTTTTTTTGCACTTGACGCGATCGGATCTGGAATCTGCACGTTACTCTGGCCGAACGCAAGGCAGCGCACGCTGCGATCTCCTGCGTCCCTGTACGTCTGGCGGCGGCCGATTTTTTTTTGTGTGTCTTCCCTGGATCGATCTGAGATTGGAAACAACAAAGAAACTGGTTCCGAATCCCACGCTGCCGACGGAAAAAGAAACGAACACCAGATCCGCAACCACCAATACTCACAGATCTGATCGGAAATTTGCGCGGAGAAGAACAAGCTGAAACAAATCTGATCGGATATCTGCTCGGGGAAAAGAACTGGATTCCACACACGTGCGATCACCCTCGGAAATCTGATCAGATCTGGTACTTGGTGATGAGCTCAGACTCCGATGGAACTTCAATGAAAAACCAAAACCAAAACCAATCGGAAAACTGCTCGAGAAAGAACAATCCGCAGATTAACAGAAAACACTCGCGGTGATCAACCCAGTAATCTGATACCACATGATAAGGATCACGCCGGTGATCCTTGGAGTTTTGTCCCGATCTTTTACAGCGAGTCTACCCGGATAAATAATCTTCCAACAACGTGAAGAACGTCACCTGAAGAAGAGGAACGAATCCAGCAAGCAACGTGATGATGAACACCACGCCTCAAACCACAGCTCGATAATTCTTGATGAACACAAGAACCTCCGCAGCAACTTTATTAGAAACACGGCAGCGCCGTTTCCCCGGAGGGATGATACACGGTGGAGCACACGATAGTTTTCAACTAAACAACTGAACTCCCTAAACCCTAACCTGCTGGCCTCCTTATATAGACGGCCAGAAAACTGTTGGGCTTGGACAGGCCCAAACCCAAAACACAAATAAAACTAAGTGGCCCATAACATGACCTGACACACGAAATAACATGAACAGATATGCAAACTAATGACACAGCCTTAGACTTAATTATCTCATATCGTAGGTCGTCCTGGCGTGCCAATCTGCAACGAGCTTCCCTCATCTTGGTGGAGTCCTGAAATTGGGCTTCACCTCCTCCTTCGTGCCCATATCAACCTCCATGGGCCACCCTGGTTTGCTGGTATGAGACTACGTCACTGGTATACCTGTTTGGTATATCCACAACAATATTACTCAACATAGTTTCACTACTAACATCTCGACTTCTCCCATGTCCTCAAGAACTAAATGAACTACTTACAAGACATCATATGGATCATGAACAGAGGTGAAATAATGGTAAATAATAATCTGAACATAAACCTTAATTCAACGGTTTCACTCAATAGCATCAACTACAAGAGTAATCAACACCGGAAAAGTTTCCCCTAAGAATTAGACAAGATTCAACCCAAGATGTTACAGCGGGATGGCGTGGTGATGGTGGAGATGAACGTGCTGGTGATGATGATGATGATCCCAATGAAGTCTAGCGCGATGGTGATGACGATGGCGACGATCTCCCCTCTCTGGGAAGGAATTTCCCCGACAGATTTCTGCCTGCCGGAGAGCTTTTTCTCTCTCGGTGTTTTCCGCCCCGCAGAGGCGGCAGAGTCTATCTCTGATCCCCCTGTCTTAGGTTTTCAGGGACGACAATATACGTGAGGGGGCGATGGCAGAAGTGGGCCAGGGTGGCCTCACCCCAGGGTGGCGCAACCAAGGGCTGGCCCGCGCCACCTGGTGGTGTGGGCCCCCTGTTGCTCCTTTCGCTCTCTCCTTCTGGCTACTTTCATCTTCTAGTAATATATGAATTTCTGGGTATTTTCCTAGAATTGTTGATCTTCAGAAATATAGTGTCTTGACGATCCTTTTTCCAGCAGAATCCTGACTCCGGCAGCAAGTTCTCCAATAATCATCAAATATGTAAAAGCAGAGGAAACAACATAAGTATCACCTCTAAATATGAAATATATCAATGAATAGCAGTAAATTATGATATAAAATAGTGATGCAAAATGGACGTATCAACCCCCCAAGCTTAGACCTCGCTTGTTCCCAAGCGAAAACTGAACTCGGTAAACATGACCACATGTTTAAGGAGTGAAGTGTCGATAAACAAAATACGGACAAGAAGCATCACATTTACCAAGGCACAAATCATAATAGACAGCAACTTTCCTTCATATAACTAGACTTGCAATAAGCAAAGGGAATCACAATAAATATGCACAAGGTAAATCATGATTGGTGATGGCAAACCTTTGTTCTTGGTCAGAGAACAATGAATAAACTATACTTATATTTTGATCGGAGCTTTTTATATCAGAGCTAACAAGGCAAAAGTCACATGCTCAACCATAACAATCTCTTTACAATCATAGACAACTTTCAAAGATATTCTTTCAGATAAAAACGTCATACTAAACAAAGGAAAATAGTAAACATGGTTGAACAAATCAACATATGGATGAATGAAACATAATAACTCAGATGCTTGCTTGAGATAGAGGGGAATAGGTTGACTCAACATAAAGTAAAAGATAGGCCCTTCGCAGAGGGAAGCAGGGTTTAAACATGTGCTAGAGCTTTTCATTTGTAAAACAGAGATAAAAGTTGTTTTGAGAGGTGGTTGTTTCTGTCAACGACTAGCAACAGAGTTCTTGCTATCTTTCATACTAAACAAGTGAGAGCGGTTCCGAGATGTTGGTTAATTGGCACAATTGTGCTTTTTTATAGCTTGGCACTCCTCCCCACTTTTCCTTTCTCAAACCATGGCTAATCGATTCCTTCGGATGCCCACCAACTTTCACATACCATAGAGGAGTGCCTTTTTGTTTTATTTTTCCTTTTTTAGATTACAATGGTCTAACCAGCTCCCTTGCAAAATTAGTGACGAGCAGATGAAGCATGCAAGTCGAGGGGTACTCAATTTGGTTTTTGGGGATTGGATGCACGAGAAGTATTCCCTCTTAGTACATGTTTTTGGCTAGCAAGGCTGGGTAGCAAGCATAAGAGTTGCATGAAACAAACAAACATACAAGTTGAAAGAGCATGTGCCCCCATGTGTGGTTTTGGTAATTAATGACAATCCCTATGGACTAATGATTGCATTGAGTTATATTTGTAGGACATATCCATAGATAATGTTTGAGCCATATGTTGGCTTCAAGGTTGTAATTTGAAGAATGAAGTCGTGTTTGATCAACACATCTAGAAGACTATGAAGTGCAAGTTCAATATTGGTGTATGGGGGAGTATTTTGAGATGTCTTCATAAAGCTCGTGCAAGCAAGCATGATCAAGAAAGGTGTTCAATCTTGAGGTGTCAAGACCATCATCATCTAGCTCAAGTGGATTGCACAAGGCAAAGGTTTGTTCTTGATAGGCTTTCTCTTCTACCGGTCACGTGTGTTAGTTTGGAGACCGGGTTATAGGATTGGTAGCCGTACTATCAAGAGGGGCTCTTGAGTGAGTAACTTAATCGTATCGTTCGGAGAGAGCTCAAACCTTTGCATACTTGGCATTATCTTTCTTGGTTTTTATTTGGCTTTTATCCATGTGAGGTTCTAGAGCTTGTGGTTATTTCCATGACAAGCTCTAGCTCATCAAAAACGGATTTCGTATGGAACTCTAATTGCGTTTTTGGTGTTTGGAGGTTTTACCAGATCATCTTTATAGCTAAGTCAAACCTTTTATCATTTGGTTTCATCCTCCTTTTTTGGACTATGATGTTTCTATGGATGATGTTGTAAAGCTCATTGTGGTGATTCTAACGAGCCCAAGATCATCGAAAACGGAGTTTGAATGCAAAAGTTATCACTATTTTCGTATTGCTTGCTCTTCCTGGCCGGATTATTCGGGACAAATTTGGGCCAGATAATTCGGGGGGCGGATTATCCAGTCAAAAATGGAAATATACGGCCTAATAATCCGCCCCCAAATCCGGACAACGCGCGCAAAGTCCTTAGCCGATTTAGGGGGTAGCCGAAATATCTGGCCGGAATTGAAATATCCGGCCACACTTCTGGGTGACGCGTGCAAGTCCTTAGCAGAATTTCAGGGGGGAGGGAGGGCGGATTATCTGGTCCAAACTTGGACCGGAATATCCGGCCCTGCAGAACAGCAACGGCTACAATCCCCCTTCTTCAAGCTTGAGTCAGCTCGTTTTCCCCCCCTCTCTCCCTCCATTGTTGACCTTGGAAAGCTTGCCCATCTCTCAATTCCTCCCATGATTCTTCCATATCTTTGTGGGAAAAGAGAGAGGAGATCTAGATCTATATTTCCACCAATCACTTTCTCCTCTTTGTGAGGGGAACCCATTGGATCTAGATCTTGGAGTTCTTTGTGGATTTCTTTCTTTGTTCTTCCTCTCATATCTCTCCATAGCATTAGTTGCTTTGGTAGGATTTGAGTGAGAAGGATTTGAGCACTTGTGTTCTTGCCATTACATCAGTTGCATCGGTTTGAGTTCTCTTCGGAGATTCGATGGTGAAAAGTTCATTGAGCTTTTTACTCTTGGGTTCTTGGAACCCTAGACGGCTTAGTGGCTTAGTGGATTACTGGGACCTCCAATTAAGTTGTGAAGATCTTCCCAAGCTTTGTGGTGCCTCTGTGGCAATTACTTGGGGACCTTCAATTAAGTTGTGGACATCTTCCCAAGCTTTGTGGTGCCTCAGTGGCGATTCTTGGGAGCCTCCAATTGAGTTGTGGAGATTGCCCCAAGCTTGTACGGGTTCGGTGACCGCCCTTAAGTGTCCCATAGTGGTCGGGTCTTCCATCTTGGTGGGAGGACTCGAGGAGATTACGGTGAGCCTCCGTGGCGTTTGGGGAGCCTTGTGCCTCCACACCGCTCCAACAGAGATTAGCACTCGCAAAGGGTGTGAACTTCGGGATACATCATTGTCTCAGCGTGCCTCGGTTATTTTTATACCCGAGCTCCTATACTTATGCAATTTACTTTGTGCCTTCATGCTTGAAGTTATATATATCTTGTTATCACATAGTTGCTTATCTTGTCTAGCATAAGTTGTTGGTGCATATAGGTGAACCTAGTTTATTTAGGTTTTGTATGATTAGCAAATTAAATGTTAGTTTTATTCCGCATTTGTCAAGCCACTCGTAAAAGTTTTAAATCGCCTATTCACCCACCCCCCTCTAGGCGACATCCGTGTCCTTTCAATTGGTTTCAGAGCAAGGTCTCTCATTTTAGGCTTCACCGCCTTGAGAGCAAAGATGTCGGCTGATACGTCTCAAACGTATCTATAATTTTTGATGCTCCATGCTTTGTTTTACACCATTTGCCTATTGTTTCGTTACACTTAGTGGCATTTTTTTTACGCTTTCCGGAACTAACCTATTAACGAAGTGCCACAGTGCCAGTTCCCTGTTTTCTGCTGTTTTTGGTTTCAGAAGTGATACACAGGAAATATTCTCCGAATTGGACGAAACAAGTTCCTGAAGTCATATTTCATCGGGGAGCTCCCAAACATCCGAAGACCTGACGGAGGGGGGCCACGAGGCCCCCACACACAGGGGCGGCGCGGCCTAGCCCCTGGCCGCGCCAGCCCCGTGTGAGGCCACGTGGTCCACCCTCTGACAGCCCCCTTTCGCCTACATATACCCCCTGACGAGAAAAACCTAAGTGCCCGATCAGTTTTCCAGAATACATCGCGATCCGCCGCCGTCGACCCGAAGATCGGGAGGGTCCAGAAGCTCTTCCCGGCACCCTGCCGGAGAGGGGAATCGCCACCGGAGGTCTCCTTCATCGCCATGATTGCCTCCGGAGCGATGAGTGAGTAGTCTACCTTGGACTATGGGTCCATAGCAGTAGCTAGTTGGTTGTCTTCTCCACCATGTGCTTCATGTTTAGATCTCATGAGCTGCCCTACATGATTGAGATCACCGTTATGTAATTGTATGATGTTGGTTTGTTGGGATCCGATGAATATTGGTGTTTATGATTAAGTTGCTGCACTGAATTTTATCTTTTGTTATCTCTATGATGTTTATGATCTTGCATGCTCTCCGTTGTTAGTGGCTATCTTGGCCGAGTAGTTGCTAGTGACTCCAAGAGGGGGTATTTATGCTCGATAGTGGGTTCATGCCTCTATTTCACCTGGGGGAGTGACAGAAACCTCTAAGGTGGTAGATGTGCTGTTGCTACTAGGGAGAAAACAACATTCATATGCTCGAGGGCATATGCTTTGTTTACATTACACACTTTGCTTAATGCAATTATCTGTTGTTCGCAACTTAATACTTCTAGGGTATTCGGATGATATCCCCGGGGGTGGATTATTAGTCATAGATGCAGTTGGATGGCGGTCTATGTATTTTGTTGTAATGCCCAGAGTGAATCTCATAGTGATCTTCTTGACATATCACGTTATCTTTATTCTATCAATTGCCCAACTGTAATTTGTTTACCCAGCATGTTATTTATCTATGGAGAGACACCACTAGTGAACTGTGGACCCCGGTCCTATTTTAATCATATTGCAATCACCTGTTTACTTTTCCCGCACTGTTTACTTTACTAGCATTTTACTACTGTTTTCCACTCGATACACTCATAACCTTTGTTTCAAGCAAACCGGTGAGATTGACAACCTCATCGCAAGTTGGGAACAAAGTATTTGTCTGTGTGTGTGCAGGTTCCACGTTGCCATTGGCCGAAGACGAGTCAACAAGTATCGTTAACGGCGCCCTTGTTGGAGTGTTACTAAGCCAGTCCGCATCACCTTCAGTCGTCACCGTCTCCCTTCTCCTGATCGATAAACCTTGGTTTCTTAACTGAGGGAAAACTAGCCGCTACACTCATCATACCTTCCTCTTGGGGTTCCCAACGGGCTGGTCATTCACCACGCACAAGGACTTACTGCTCCCACGTCAACAAACGCCACAGTAATTTTCTGGCGCCATCACCAACCAGCAGCTAATTTTCTGGCGCCGTTGCCGGGGAAGGAAGAGAAGACTTCTGCGAGGGGAGTTCTTCGCACACACATTCTTTACTTTGTTATTTGTTTTGCTTTACTTTATTTTATTTTACCTGCATTGTTTTTATATCAAAAACCCAAAAAATTAGAATCCTTGGTAGTTGTTATTTCTTTACTTTAGTTTATCATGTTGTTCCCTGAGTTCGTTCTGGAGGACCTCTCAGTAGGGAGTGGTTCGATTATTGGCAAAAGTAACATTGAGGAGTTCTTTAATCACATTAGTATGCATAAGGAAGTTGAGGAAAAGTCTTTGGTTGAGTTAGCTCCTAGTTATGAAGTTGCTTCTGCTCATTTAGTTCACATGTTAGAAGCTAGGTTTGCTAGTCTTAATTCTTCTATGCAATACATGTTCCTTAAGCTTCATGAAATTGAGGATCCCGAAAAGAAAGCTTTCATCTTAGAAACCTTGCGCACAAAATTTAGAGATGTTGCAATTGAGGCTAGGAAAGTTTTTAAGAAGTTTAATAAGCTTGGCTCGCCTGTTAAGGTTGTTGGTACGCCTGATGATTTTAGAACACCAATACCTTATGAACTTATAGGAATTCATGATGCTTGGGAAAAGAATTCTAGTTGGATTTGCCCTGAAAATCTTTTCGATGAAAGTAGTGTGCCAAAGCGTGATCGTAAAGGAGTTTCAAAAACTCAGTTGAACACATTTTCCTTTATTGTTGAAAAGATCTCCGTTGTTGATCTTGATGCTTCATCTATTGATATTACTTGATTCGCACTTTTCTGCGCCTAGCTCAAAGGCGTTAAAGAAAAGCACTCTTGGGAGATAACCCATTATTTACTTTTCAGTAATTTTTCTTTTATTTGAGTCTTGGAAGTCATTACTACTGTAATGACCGCTCTTTATCTTGTTTATTTCGTTTTTGTGCCAAGAGAAGCCTCTAATTTGAGTGAGGTAAAGATTTGGGGTTATTGCTGTCCTGAAACTGTTTTCGGTGCTGCACCGTAAAAATTCGTGAAAATTCTCTGTATATTTTTTGGACCTGCGATTTCTTGTGCATATGCCCCAGGTTATATCCAAACTTTTCTTAGTTGAACACTTTTTGATTTGAGCAACGGAAAATCCCTCAAAAATTCGTCCATTATCAGCTGTCCAGTTTTGACAGATTTCTGCCAATATTTGTTTTTGCCACTTTATCGCTTTCTTTTGAGTTCTTTTTGATCATGGAACTCTTGTGGAAGTTGCTACAGTAGTATATACTTTATATGTGGTGGTTTTGGGTTGAAACCTGAAGCTAAAAGAGGTTGAATATATTTTATGCTTGCACTAATGTTGCTAATAGAATTGTGTTTAGTTTTGTATGAAGGAAGTTTTCAAGTGTAGGGATTGGAGAATGATGAGATGAGTTGAAGAATGGACAAAAGCTCAAGCTTGGGGATGCCCATGCATCACCCCAAGAAATATCCAAGAAGTACAAGCGTCAAAGCTTGGGGATGCCCCCGAGGCACCCCTTCTTCATCGGCAAAAATCAGGTCACCTTTCAAAACACTATATTTTTATTGCTTCATGCACTATGTGTTTTTCTTGGAGCGTCAGTTGTTTTAGTTTTCTTAGTTTGTTTAGTTTGTTTGTTTTCTGCAATAAATGGTTGGACCCCAACAAATTCCCTTTGGAGGAGATGTACTCGTTTTCATTTGCAAAGAATGCTCTAGTTTTCACTCTTATTAATCGAGCATTCTAGTTTTTCTGCTACTGCTTTTGGTTTTCGTTTTCGCCTTGATATGCATTCAGATTTTGTCATATCTTTTCATCAAGGTGTATTTTTGCCTCTGAACTTTATTGGTTTTCATCAAAGAGGTTGTTTTAAAAATTTCAAATGGTGTTGGAAAAGAGAAAAAGCTTTGTGCAAAATAGTGGTACAAGAAGGAGCTTGTGTAGACTGCGGCTTAGGCTTTTTCATGTCATGCTTGATGTCTTTTTGATAGTATGCTTAGTGGTTTTGCTGTAGCATGACTTGTCTCAAATAACTGAGATTGCTTAATGAGCCTTTGAAAAAATCATGCGTTGTTTTTATTGTATGGAAGCATTATTTTGGTTTTCTCCTTGATGCTTTATTTGGGTTGACTTGGCGCATGCTCACACATGTTAGACTCTTCCAAAGTCGCCATTAGCCTTCATGATCATTTAGTTTTTGACTTTTGATGCCATCGTATGCTTCTTTTAATGTCGCTTTGTCGCTTTGCATGATTATGGCCATTATTGCTCTCTTAGTTGGTCGCTCCCAGTCTTTTGCTAGCCCTCACCTTGTACTGAGTATGAGCTCTACTCATGCATCCAACTCCTAAAAGCCAAAGTTTTCCATTGTGTCCACCATACATACCTACTAGCAATTTGCTATTCCAAGTAAATTTGACTTGCTTTTATTTTCTCTTCAAATTAAACTCTTACCAGTGTTATGCGAAATTCGGTCAGTAAAGCTCTCACGAACCGGAAGGCACACTTTACTTTTTCCTGTTCTAAAATTTTGACATTGTGGTCTTTTATGCTGAGTTGTTATGCTTGCAAGTTGTAAGTTGGATTCTAGCCCAACCATGCCGTCATGGGGCAAGCTTTCAACATTGCACTTCCTATTTGAGTTGATATCGTGATCTTTTGTTTATGGATGCCCGCTGTGTGAAATGAATTGGGAATCTTGTGAGGATCATGGAGTTTTTATATGTGTTAGGGAAACGCCGGGCCGCCAATCTAAGCCATGCATAATTCATGGTGGAAATTTGCAGCATACCCATGGTGAACATTCGACGACGCATCTCACAATAAAAAGCTAAACAATATAGCAAATAAAAGAGATGCCGAGGTGTTCATTGTCTGCTTGTCCTGTCATTTTGGTGTGGGCTTGTTCCATGTCATCGGGCACGGAGGTACCCCATTGGCGGTTCTCAATGATATGCATATACTTACAATGACAAGAGCCTTGCTTGGGACCCTAAGTAAACTAGCATGGTTTGGGTACTTGTATTCACGGGACACGAGGTTTTCAACTTATGATTTGTCAAGCATATGCATCATAATTGTTCTCGCATTAACTTTAACCATTCAAGATGCTTATGATGGGGGCAATGAGAGCTCAAAGCCGGTAAGTACCATAATTTTTGAAGGTTATAAAACTTGCAATCACTGCTTCCCTCTGCGAAGGGCCTTTCTTTTACTTTTATGTTGAGTCACCACCTTCTTTCTTTATGCACCATTAAGAGAGCATAGTTGTCATTCTTAGTGTGATATGCATTGTCCCAAGGTTCATTGATTGACTCATATTGATTGGTTTCACTTGTTCTTAAATTATTTGTATCTAGTCGCCCTCTTAAACTTTGAGGTGTCCTATGCATTTATGTTTTGCTCTCTTTGAAGGACAAGCTGAAAACCATTTGTATGTTTTTCCTTATGATTAGAACACACGTTTGACTTTCATTGTTTCATTACCATGATCTTTTGTTTATGTTCATTTGCATGTTTACAACATGGTTGCTAAGTTCTTATTGTCATGATTATATCTTTCATGCCCATGTTTTAAGTTCTATTGATCCCAGCTCATCAATGCTTACATATATGATCAAGATTGTGTAGGTGCATGTCACCTCAAAAATTATTCTTTTGTTATCACTTACCTACTCGAGGACGAGCAGGAGTTAAGCTTGGGGATGCTTGATACGTCTCAAACGTATCTATAATTTTTGATGCTCCATGCTTTGTTTTACACCATTTGCCTATTGTTTCGTTACACTTAGTGGCATTTTTTTTACGCTTTCCGGAACTAACCTATTAATGAAGTGCCACAGTGCCAGTTCCCTGTTTTCTGCTGTTTTTGGTTTCAGAAGTGATACACAGGAAATATTCTCCGAATTGGACGAAACAAGTTCCTGAAGTCATATTTCATCGGGGAGCTCCCAAACATCCGAAGACCTGACGGAGGGGGGCCACGAGGCCCCCACACACAGGGGCGGCGCGACCTAGCCCCTGGCCGCGCCAGCCCCGTGTGAGGCCACGTGGTCCACCCTCTGACAGCCCCCTTTCGCCTACATATACCCCCTGACGAGAAAAACCTAAGTGCCCGATCAGTTTTCCAGAATACATCGCGATCCGCCGCCGCCGTCGACCCGAAGATCGGGAGGGTCCAGAAGCTCTTCCCAGCACCCTACCGGAGAGGGGAATCGCCACCGGAGGTCTCCTTCATCGCCATGATTGCCTCCGGAGCGATGAGTGAGTAGTCTACCTTGGACTATGGGTCCATAGCAGTAGCTAGTTGGTTGTCTTCTCCACCATGTGCTTCATGTTTAGATCTCATGAGCTGCCCTACATGATTGAGATCACCGTTATGTAATTGTATGATGTTGGTTTGTTGGGATCCGATGAATATTGGTGTTTATGATTAAGTTGCTGCACTGAATTTTATCTTTTGTTATCTCTATGATGTTTATGATCTTGCATGCTCTCCGTTGTTAGTGGCTATCTTGGCCGAGTAGTTGCTAGTGACTCCAAGAGGGGGTATTTATGCTCGATAGTGGGTTCATGCCTCTATTTCACTTGGGGGAGTGACAGAAACCTCTAAGGTGGTAGATGTGCTGTTGCTACTAGGGAGAAAACAACATTCATATGCTCGAGGGCATATGCTTTGTTTACATTACACACTTTGCTTAATGCAATTATCTGTTGTTCGCAACTTAATACTTCTAGGGTGTTCGGATGATATCCCCGGGGGTGGATTATTAGTCATAGATGCAGTTGGATGGCGGTCTATGTATTTTGTTGTAATGCCCAGAGTGAATCTCATAGTGATCTTCTTGACATATCACGTTATCTTTATTCTATCAATTGCCCAACTGTAATTTGTTTACCCAGCATGTTATTTATCTATGGAGAGACACCACTAGTGAACTGTGGACCCCGGTCCTATTTTAATCATATTGCAATCACCTGTTTACTTTTCCCGCACTGTTTACTTTACTAGCATTTTACTACTGTTTTCCACTCGATACACTCATAACCTTTGTTTCAAGCAAACCGGTGAGATTGACAACCTCATCGCAAGTTGGGAACAAAGTATTTGTCTGTGTGTGTGCAGGTTCCACGTTGCCATTGGCCGAAGACGAGTCAACAAGTATCGTTAACGGCGCCCTTGTTGGAGTGTTACTAAGCCAGTCCGCATCACCTTCAGTCGTCACCGTCTCCCTTCTCCTGATCGATAAACCTTGGTTTCTTAACTGACGGAAAACTAGCCGCTACACTCATCATACCTTCCTCTTGGGGTTCCCAACGGGCTGGTCATTCACCACGCACAAGGACTTACTGCTCCCACGTCAACAAACGCCACAGTAATTTTCTGGCGCCATCACCAACCAGCATCGGCTAGGGGATTAGTGCACAATAACACTTTTATATTTGATGGCACTAATTATGATATATGGAAAACTTGCATGCTTAACCACTTTCGAGGTATGGACCCAAATATAGAGAGAATTTTAGATATGGGTTTCTCTCCTCCTAAGGATTCCCAAAGTCTATCTTTAGAGAAGAAGAGAAACTCTTATCTTAATTCTCGAGCTACTAATGTGCTTTTCAATGTTGTGAGCAATGCAGTTATTTATGCAATCATGCCTTTCTATAACGCTCATGAGTTTTGGGCAAAGATTCAAGAAAAATCTGATGTGTCCAACACTATTGAGGATGATTGTTGTAACACCCCACTTTCTGTAACCCTGTTTAAGTAGTGTTTAGTGAGCCAAAAATGAGGGCTAACAAAAACTTTTTGTGCAAACCTCTGGAAGTACTATTTCTTGCTTGTTTGTCTTGGTTGTTATGTTAATGATGTCTGTTTGAGTTGCTTGTTGAGCACTATTGTGAACCAACACAATCCTTGTGCCCTTGTGATCATGCCTTTATTTGTGCTTCTAGCTAATTTTCTAAAACCATTATCTTGGCAACCTCTCCTTTTTCAAATTATTTTATTTGTCCAAAATAAGCGCCAAGATTTATCTTTGAGACAAAGCTTTTATCAAAACTAAGTATTTACAAAATTATCTGGACCTACAAAGTAGAGTGGTCCCACTATTTTACAAATTTATATTTTGTTGATATTTATAAAAGGATTTCAAACACCTTTAAGAAAACTTTCTAAAGGAGATGCTATGTCTCCACTAGTTTCTGAAAAATCTACAAAAGCTTTACTCCTTTATTTGAAACTCTTTTCTACTTGACCATGGCATGATCATCATTGAGCACTTGTTCAATCATTGTTTCTGGTGATGCTAGATTAGCTACAAATGATTGACCTTGTGTGGCACGTTGACTTTGTGTGACTTTGTTTGACTTTGATTGGGTTCCTTGTGTGCAGCTATGATCTACAGGCAGGCCTGTGGCCTAACTTATCTAAAGCACATCAAATTATAAGATGTTAGTGGGGATGTTCTTATTAATTGCTTTTAATATATTTTCTATATAAAACCTAATTTTGATGGTTCCCTCTTTGTAAAACCCTACAACTCTATTCCTTATGGAAGGAGTATTTATTTCCAAAACTCAAGTTTATCAAAAAATCAGAAATGAGGTTCCCTCTTTATGAGCACTCATTTCATTTTTCAATATCCTCTATAAAAGTATTTTCCCAAATACTTTTCTTTTTAGAAGGATAGGAGAAATGGGAAGAATACCTCTCTGGTATTATTCTTGTCCCTGAAAACTATGGGAATAGTACCTAGGGTTTATAAATGTTTTGAGATCTCTCTCTAATATTAAAAAAAACCCCACTTGGCTAGAATCAACTCTTGTTTGTAAATTGACCAACACAAGTTGTTTTCCTCTCAATCCTAAAACCCTAACTCTAATGTCTTAGTTTTACCATAAGACATTAGGAGCCCCATTTTGAGGAATTTTAAAACCAATCAAACTAGCCTAAGGAAAGCACCCATGGTGTTATAAGAATCATCTTCATCCAACCATAAAAAGGTTCCACTCAAATTTAGAGAATCATCTCTTGCAGGCATTTCATCAAACACCTTATGTGCAGGCTATCTACACTCTTGTTAACAGTTTCAGTTTTTAGACACTTGTATTAAGCTCATACTTTCTATCTAGGGAAATGTCCACCCATAAAACACATCTTTGGCATGTGTTCTTCCATTCCTTCCATTAGCACTTATTCATTTGAAGTCATCTGCTACTTGTTCTAATCTTGTTTCTGACCCTAATCAAACCACTGACCATTTGACTATTATTAGATGCAGTTTTGGTCACACTTCTAGATTTCAAAATTAATTGTTCAGAGACCATCATATGACCTATTCCTCTTACTTTTGATCTACTCTAGCTATCTATGCACATGTTAGTGCATTTTGAAGCATGCCACCTATTTATGTGACTAGGTTTTGAACCCTAGTCAAAACTGATTTCACTTTCTAGTTTTCCTTGATCCTCTTGGTAAATTGTCAGCACTCATCATAAAATTCCTCCATAGATTCATTTCCTCTCTACTAGCATTTGGAAATGTTATTCATGCACAATATCACTCTTCCTCCATCAAACTAACTATTTCTTTACCTTATCTTTCTTGTTTAAGAAAATGCATATGAATGGTAACTATGTTATTTCATGCACTTTTTCTTCTCATCAAGTATTTTATAATCTCCTACCATATTCTCCTATCCCTATAGGACCCTATGGACCCAAAACCTTAGTGGTTCATCTTCAAATTTTCAAAATCTTGTCTATAGTAGTATAGGGCAAATCTTCACATTCCAATTTTGGTGATCTTGCCTATTATCAACTAAAATCTTCCAATTTGGCAATACTATTAATCCCACCAAATCACTCCCATCTAAACCATCTATGCATGCCATTGCTTGGTGCATATGAGACTAGCCAATAATCCAAGAATTGCATCATGCATAAAATCACCACCATATCTATCCCTATCTAATTCAAAATTATTTGAAACTTCACCAAACCACCACTTTGACCTCTCCAGCACTTTGACACCCCTCTGGACGAAATGTACTGTAGCATCACCCTCTCTTCCTTGTCCTCTAGTGCTTGGAGGTAGCTATTGGAGAGACACTTGCATATTTTAAAATCTTGCCAAACCTTGTTTAAAGCATGCAGCAACCATACCTTCTTAAGCAAGGCATCCCTCTGACCCTCTCTCACCCTCCCACCGTCACTCTTGACCAACTAGAGGCCTCCTATGGACCCCACAAGCCAAACCGACCTTACCAACATGCCCCACACCCCTCTCTGAAATAAAAGGCCACAACCTCTCTCAGCCCTCCCCTTCACCCCCATTCGGTTCCCACACCACCACCTTACCCTACCAAGACACCCAGAACCACCCCATGATCTATAGCAGAGGAGAAAGGAGGAAACCCTAGTTTTGTTATGCAAGGAAGAGGAGATCCTTGCCGTCGCCCAGGATCCTCTCTGCCCTCTCCCTCTGCATGCATGCGCTTCTATCAACACTAGGAACCTAACCCTACCCCTCTCTTGACCCAGGAACGCCGAGACGATGACCCTCTGGAGCACCCGATCGAGCTCCTCCACGGCTGTCATGCAGATCCGCCTCCCGGGAACCAGATCAGCTGTGCCGCCCATCGTTGGACTCGCCGTCGAGCGCTGCCTCTCCTCGTGCCCCCGCCGACGCCGGAGGATCTCCCTAGGTGAGCCCCTGCGCCATGCCTGGCCGTGCTAGGGTTTCCGCCCTCTCAGCCCGGCCGGAGGAAGAAGACGGCTGGGGGCCGTCGATCATGACTTGATCGGACGGTCCCCGTCACCCCGTATCGCTTCTGGCGCCGGCGCCACTGATAGCAGGGCCCAGCCTGTTAGCGCACCTGGATTTATTTCCCGCCCGTGCGCTGCGTGTGTTGGGCCGGCCCGGCGCTGGACTGAGTCGGCCGCTCAGATCTGGCCCATTACTGCTTTTTTTAGAAGAATCCGTTTAATCCTTTTTCCTCTGACCTACAAATTGTAAAATCCACCAAAAATCGAATATGTCTCCGTTTGACCTAAATCAAATTTCTACAGAATTCTTATAGAAATATACATGTATTGGTATTGGTCCCATGTTATTTGAAGCCCTGTAGGATGACATATATTTAATTTGGCAAATCTAGTCACTTTTCTTTCAAAAATCCAAATATGAGGTTCTGTAGATTGAAATTGAGTGAATCCAATTTTCAGTGATAGCTTGATGTGTTAGTTTGCTTGACCAACTGGATTTAGTATTTTAGGATCTGTATTTTTACAGTAGTAATTAACATGGCTATTTGTGTACTTAGTCCTAGATAATTTGTCATCTGCATTATATTAGGTATTTTGGTATGAAACCAATTTCGTTGGATTGTGCCCTAGAAGAGCTTCCCAGAACACTTTAGTTCATATTTTTTCTGATGCTCAGAGAATATCTGGGAATTATTTTGGTAATCTAGCAATAGTTGCTATTGTTTAATTCATAGGAAATCAACCACAAGTTGTTTCTAGATAAATCCAACTTTGTTGGATTCTTAAGATTGTTGTCAACCTGTAAGTATACTGTGTGTGTTACTTAGTCCATGAGACCACCTGCATGCTTGTTATAAATGAGTTGGTGTGTATTTGCTTCATTTGAAAAACCCTAGTTTATAATAGGATTAACTTAATAACAAAAAATTTAAAATATTGATTTGTTTTCTAAACTTGTTTGTTTCTGATACTATTTGCTTGTGTGGTATTGAGTGCATGAATTGTTGTGAATTGTGTATGCATGTATATTCATTATGTGCTATTATTTTTCCGGCGATAGAAACGAACGGGGAGTGTACCAAGGAGGGGGAAGTCTTTGAGTATCAAGAGGAGGAGAACCAGGGACAAGCCACTCAAGGAAAGCCATCTAAACTTGTTGCATATCTGAATCCTATTCACTTGTTTTGCAGGTTGCATAAATGTTTATTAAAATGTGTGTTTTATATATTGCTATAGCTCTTATAGCAGCACTATTACAGGCTCAAGCTCCACAAGCCTATTGTTATCATCCTTCGTGATGACCCCTTTGAACACCTACTCCTTACCCTTGTAGTAGTGGCTTATTGGTTAGCAACAAAGCCTTTGGTAAACTCTAGTGGAGCCTAAAACTCTAGGATGGGAACACTCAAAAGGTTTCTTGAAAATGTCTTCGAAAACCTTGGAGTAGTGTCTACTCCACTAAAATGTTTTCAAAATTGGTTTCTGGACCAATGGAGATGATCTATGGAGGATAAAGGAGATGGTGGTTTTCAAATGACATTGGTGATCACTAGGTATCCACCGGAACAATTAACCCGTGCAACCACATTACCCCGGTATGGGACGGGGCTTAGCCCGAAGTTTATTTGCTTTAGTGCGGGGAGCCTCACACTATATAAGGGTTTTGTAGGAACCCGGAATCCGGGTTGCCGCAAGAGTATGGGCAATAGTGAATCGGGATCCTTTGGGATTTATCCGGCCGGAAGACACTTGGGTTCTCCCGCCGTGGCACTGGAGCTACACTCGAGGAAATGGAGGTATGCTGCCAGGGTTTGCCGGGGAGGTTAACTCCATAGGGCAGGCACAAGTACTAAGGTAGATAAGCGAAAGGCTCTAATCGGGTGCTTGTCGTGGCATAGGATGCTATGCGGGGATGATGCCCACAAGATGAGTATTCGGATGGTGTGGGTAAAGTGTACAACCTTGATATGTCTCCAACGTATCTATAATTGTTGATGCTCCATGCTAATTTTTACACCATTTGCCTAATGTTTCGTTACACTTCGTGGCACTTTTATGCATTTTCCGAAACTAACCTACTAACAAGTTGCCACAGTGCCAGTTCCCTGTTTTCTGCTGTTTTTGTGTTTCAGAAGTGATACACAGGAAATATTCTCAGAATTGGACAAAACAAGTTCCTGAAGTCTTATTTTACCCGGAAGCTTCCAGAGATCCAAAGGAGAGTAGGAGGGGGTCCACAGGGGCCCCACACACCAGGCCGGCGCGGCCAGGGCCTGGGCCGCGCCAGCCAGGTGTGAGGCCACCTGGCCCCACCTCTGACATCGCCCCTTCGCCTATAAAGACTTCCCGATGAAAAAACCTAAGTACCCGATCACTTTTCCAGAACACATCGCGATCCGCCGCCGCTGTCGACCCGAAGATCGGGAGGGTCTAGAAGCTCTTCCCGGCACCCTACCGGAGAGGGGAATCGCCACCGGAGGTCTTCTTCATCAACATGCTTGCCTCCGGAGCGATGAGTGAGTAGTCTACCTTGGACTATGGGTCCATAGCAGTAGCTAGATGGTTGTCTTCTCCCCCATGTGCTTCATGTTTAGATCTCATGAGCTGCCCTACATGATTGAGATCACCGTTATGTAATTCTACATGTTTGGTTTGTTGGGATCCGATGAATATTGGTGTTATGATTGAGTTGCTATACTGAAATATATCTTTTGTTATCTCTATGTTGTTTATGATCTTGCATGCTCTCCGTTTTTAGTAGCTATCTTGGCCGAGTAGTTGCTAGTGACTCCAAGAGGGGGTATTTATGCTCGATAGTGGGTTCATGCCTCTATTTAACCTGGGGGAGTGACAGAAACCTCTAAGGTTGTAGATGTGCTGTTGCTACTAGGGAGAAAACAACATTCATATGCTCAAGGGCATATGCTTTGTTTACATTACACACTTTGCTTAATGCAATTATCTGTTGTTCGCAACTTAATACTTGTGGAGTTCTCAGATTGATTCGCCACAAGTGGATTATTAGTCATAGATGTAGTTGGATGGCGGTCTATGTATTTTGTTGTAATGCCCAGAGTAAATCTCATAGTGATCTTCTTGACATATCACGTTTATCTTTATTCTATCAATTGCCCAACTGTAATTTGTTTACCCAGCATGTGTTATTTATCTTATGGAGAGACACCACTAGTGAACTGTGGACCCCGGTCCTATTTCTATCATATTGCTATCACCTGTTTACTTTACTCGCACTGTTTACTTTACTCACATACTCTATTGTTTTCCACTCGATACGCTCATAACCTTTGTTTCAAGCAAACCGGTGAGATTGACAACCTCATCGCAAGTTGGGAACAAAGTACTTGGTTGTGTTGTGTGCAGGTTCCGCGTTGCTACTGGCCGAAGACGAGTCAACAAGTATCGTTAAACGACGCCCTTGTTGGAGTGCTATTAAGCCAGTCTGCATCACCTTCAGTCGTTTGTCTCTCCTCTCCAAGAACGATAAACCTTGGTTTCTTAACTGAGGGAAAACTAGCTGCTATACTCATCACACCTTCCTCTTGGGGTTCCCAACGGGCTGGTCATTTACCACGCACAAGGACCGTCTGCTACACGCCAGCAGCTTCTTTTCTGGCACCGTTGCCGGGGAGGAAGTAGAAGACTTCTGCAAGGGGAGTTTTTCGCACGCACATCCTTTACTTTGTTATAGTTTTGCTTTACTTTATTTATTTTACCTGCATCGTTTTATATCAAAAACCCAAAAAAATTAGAATCCTTGGTAGTTGTTTTTACTTGTTTACTTTAGTTTTGCTGAAATGGCCAATCCTGAAAACACCAAGCTGTGTGACTTTACTAGCACAAACAATAGTGATTTTATCTGCACTCCTATTGCACCACCTGCTCCTGCTGCAAACTTTTATGAGATTAAGCCTGTTTTGTTGAACCTTGTTATGAAAGAGCAATTTTCTGGTGCTAGTACTGAAGATGCTGCAGCTCATCTCAACAATTTTGTTGAGCTATGTGAGATGCAGAAATATAAGGATGTAGAAAGTGATATTATTAAGCTCAAGTTGTTTCCTTTTTCTTTGAGAGGAAAAGCTAAAGATTGGTTGCTGTCTTTGACTAAGAATAGTATTGATTCATGGGCTAAGTGTAAGGATGCTTTTATTGGTAGATACTATCCTCCTGCTAAGATTATATCCTTGCGTAGCAATATTATGAAGTTTACTCAGTTTGATAATGAACATGTTGCTCAAGCTTGGGAAAGAATGAAATCTATGATAAAGAATTGCCCCACTCATGGACTGACTACTTGGATGATTGTCCAAACTTTTTATGCAGGACTGAATTTTTCTTCGAGGAACCTACTTGATTCAGCTGCTGGAGGCACTTTTATGTCCCTTACCTTGGGCGCCGCAACAAAGCTACTTGACAACATGATGGTAAATTATTCCGAATGGCACACCGAGAGAGCTCCACAAGGTAAGAAGGTAAATTCTGTTGAGGAAACCTCTTCCTTGAGTGATAAGATTGATACCATTATGGCTATGCTTGCTAATGATAGGACTCATGTTGATCCTAATAATGTTCCTTTGGCCTCTCTTGTTGCTCAAGAAGAGCATGTTGATGTGAATTTCATTAGAAACAATAATTTTAACAACAATGCTTATAGGAACAATTTTGCTAGTAACAATTATAGGCCGTATCCTTCTAGTAATGGTTATGGTAACTCTTATGGTAATTCCTACAACAACACTAGGGCCGCGCCCTCTGAGCTTGAGGTAATGCTCAAGGACTTCATCGGTAAGCAAACTGCTTTTAACAAGTCTGTTGAGGAAAGGTTAGGCAAAATTGATATTCTTGCTTCTAAAGTTGATAGCCTTGCTCATGATGTTGAACTTCTGAAATTAAAAGTGTTGCCTAATGATGTGAAAGAGAACAATGTTTTTGCTACCGCTAATGCTATTCAAGTTGGAATTGATGAAAATATTAGATTGTTAGCGGAATTGCATGCCAGGTGGGAAAGAGAAGATGAGATGGCTAGAGAAATGAAGGTATGTACCATTACTACCTCTAATGATGTTGCTCCTAATGCTAGTAATCCTCTTACTTTGATTGGTGTAGAGAAAACTCCCACTCCTTGTGTTAAAAAGCCTAAAACTGCCAAAACTTTTTCTCAAAAGAGTGCTGAAATTTTTCGGAGTGTGGGAGATGATAGCTCTACTTCTTTTAATGATTTTGATGTTGATGGATGCAATATATCTGAAGTTATTTTGTTCTTGCAAAAGCTTGCTTTGACTCCCAATGCTAGTTCTTTAAATATTGCTTTTACCAAGCATATTACCAATGCTCTTATGAAAATTAGGGATGAAAAGTTGAAGCAAAAAGCCTCTGTTCCCAAGAAGTTAGAAGATGGTTGGGAACCCATCATTGATATGCATGTTAATGGTTATGATTGCCATGCTTTATGTGATCTAGGTGCTAGTATTTCTATCATGCCTAGAAAGATTTATGACATGCTTGATTTACCACCGCTTGAAAAGTGTTATTTTGATGTTCCTATTGCTGATGTTGCTAAGAAGAAACCTTTGGGAAAGATTAATGATGTTCTTATTGTGTTTAACAATAACCTTGTTCCCGTTGATTTTCTTGTTATGGACGTTGAATGCCATGCTTCATGTCCTATTATTTTGGGAAGACCCTTTCTTCGAACTGTAGGTGCCATCATTGATATGAGGGAAGGCACCATCAAATATCAATTCCTACTCAAGAAAGGTATGGAACACTTCCCTAGGAAAAGAAATAAATTACTTTTTGACTCTATTCTTAGAGCAAATTATGAGCTTGATGCTTCATCACTTGATGTTACTTGATTCGCAATTTTCTGCGCCTAGCTCAAAGGCGTTAAAGAAAAGCACTCTTGGGAGATAACCCAATGTTTTATTTTCAGTACTTTTTCTTTTATTTGAGTCTTGGAAGTCATTACTACTGTAATGACCACTCCTTATCTTGTTTATTTCGTTGTTGTGCCAAGAGAAGCCTCTAATTCGAGTGAGGTAAAGATTTGAGGATGTTGCTGTCCTGAAACTGTTTTCAGTGCTGCACCGTAAAAATTCGTATAAATTCTCTGAATATATTTTGGACCTGCAATTTCTTGTGCATATTACCCAGGTTATATCCAAACTTTCATTAGTTGAACACTTTTTGATTTGAGCAACATAAAACCCCTCAAAAATTCGACCTTTGTCAGCTGTTCAGTTTTGACAGATTTCTGCCAATATTTGTGTTTCCCACTTCATCGCTTTCTTTTGAGTTCTTTTGATCATGGAACTTTTGGGGAAGTTGCTACAGTAGTATTTTCTATATATGTGGTAGTTTTTATTTGAAACCTGAATCAAAAAGAGGTTGATTATATGTTATGCTTGCACTAATGTTGCTAATAGAATTGTGTTTAGTTTTGTATGAAGGAAGTTTTCAAGTGTAGGGGTTGGAGAATGTTGAGATGAGTTGAAGAATGGACAAAAGCTCAAGCTTGGGGATGCCCATGCATCACCCCAAGAAATATCCAAGAAGTACAAGCGTCAAAGCTTGGGGATGCCCCCGAGGCACCCCTTCTTCATCGGCAAAAATCAGGTCACCTTTCAAAACACTATATTTTTATTGCTTCATGCACTATGTGTTTTTCTTGGAGCGTCAGTTGTTTTAGTTTTCTTTGTTAGTTTGTTTTGTTTGCTAGAATAAATGGTTGGACCCCAACAAATTTCCTTTGGAGGAGATGTACTCGTTTTTATTTGCCAAGAACACTCCGTTTTTCATTCTTACAATTTCACCAGGTGTTCTTCTTTTTCTGCTACTGCTTTTGGTTTTCGTTTTCGCCTTGATTTGCGTTCAGACCTTTTCATATCTTTTCATCAAGGTGTATTTTTGCCTCTGATCTTTATTGGTTTTCATCAAAAGAAGTGTCTTTAAAAAATTCAAATGGTGTTGGAAAAGAGAAAAAGCTTTATGCAAAAAAGTGGTACAAGAAGGAGCTTGTGTAGACTGCGGCTTAGGCTTTTTCATGTCATGCTTGATGTCTTTTTGATAGTATGCTTAGTGGTTTTGCTGTAGCATGACTTGTCTCAAATAACTGAGATTGCTTAATGAGCCTTTGAAAAAAATCATGCGTTGTTTCTATTGTATGGAAGCATTATTTTGGTTTTCTCCTTGATGCTTTATTTGGGTTGACTTGGCGCATGCTCACACATGTTAGACTCTTACAAAGTCACCAATAGCCTCTATGATCATTTAGTTTTTGACTTTTGATGCCATCTTATGCTTCTTTTAATGTCGCTTTGTCGCTTTGCATGATTATGGCCATTATTGCTCTCTTAGTTGGTCACTCCCAGTCTTTTGCTAGCCCTCGCCTTGTACTGAGTATGAGCTCTACTCGTGCATCCAACTCCTAAAAGACAAAGTCTTCCAAAGTGTCCACCATACATACCTACTAGAAATTTGCTATTCCAAGTAAATTTGACTTGCTTTTATTTTCTCTTCAAATTAAACTCTTACCAGTATTATGCGAAATTTGGTCAATAAAGCTCTCACGAACCGGAAGGCACACTTTACTTTTTCCTGTTCTTAAAAATTTGACATTGTGGTCTTTTATGTTGAGTTGTTATGCTTGCAAGTTGTAAGTTGTATTCTAGCCCATCCATGCTGTCATGGGCAAGCTTTCAACATTGCACTTCTTATTTGAGTTGATATCGTGATCTTTTGTTTATGGATGCCCGCGGTGTGAAATGAATTGGGAATCTTGTGGGGATCATGGAGTTTGTATATGTGTTTGGGAAACACCGGGCCGCTAATCTAAGCCATGCATAATTCATGGTGGAAATTTGCAGCATACCCATGGTGAACATTCGACGACGCATCTCACAACAAAAAGCTAAACAAATGGCAAATAAAAGAGATGTCGAGGTGTTCATTGTCTGCTTGTCCTATCATTTTGGTGTGGGCTTGTTCCATGTCATCGGGCACGGAGGTACCCCATTGGCGGTTCTCAGTGATATGCATATACTTACAATGACAAGAGCCTTGCTTGGGACTCTAAGTAAAGTAGCATGAGGTTTGGGTAATCATATTCATGGGGCACGATGTTTTCAACTTATGATTTGTCAAGCATATGCATCATAATTGTTCTCGCATTAACTTTAACCATTCAAGATGCTTATGATGGGGGCAATGAGAGCTCAAAGCTGGTAAGTACCATAATTTTTGAAGGTTATAAAACTTGCAATCACTGCTTCCCTCTGCGAAGGGCCTTTCTTTTACTTTTATGTTGAGTCACCACCTTCTATCTTTATGCACCATTAAGAGAGCATAGTTGTCATTCTTAGTATAATGTGCATTGTCCCAAAGTTTTCATTGATTGATTCATATTGTTGGTTTCACTTGTTCTCAAATTATTTGTACCTTGTCGCCCTCTTAAACTTGAAGGTGTCCTATGCATTTATGTTTTGCTCTCTTTAAAGGACAAGCTGAAAACCATTTGTATGTTTTTCCTTATGATTTGAACACACGTTTGACATTCATTGTTTCATTTTCATGATCTTTTGTTTGTGTTCATTTGCATGTTTACAACATGGTTGCTAAGTTTCTTATTGTCAAGATTATATCTTCATGCCCATGTTTTAAGTTCTTATGATCCCAGCTCACCAATGCTTACATATATGATCAAGATTGTGTAGGTGCATGTCACCTCAAAAATTATTCTTTTGTTATCACTTACCTACTCGACGACGAGCAGGAGTTAAGCTTGGGGATGCTTGATACGTCTCCAACGTATCTATAATTTTTGATGCTCCATGCTTGTTTTTACACCATTTGCCTAATGTTTTGTTACACTTCGTGGCACTTTTATGCATTTTCCGAAACTAACCTACTAACAAGTTGCCACAGTGCCAGTTCCCTATTTTCTGCTGTTTTTGTGTTTCAGAAGTGATACACAGGAAATATTCTCGGAATTGGACGAAACAAGTTCCTGAAGTCTTATTTTACCCGGAAGCTTCCAGAGATCTGAAGGAGAGTAGGAGGGGAGCCACAGGGGCCCCACACACCAGGCTGGCGTAGCCAGGGCCTGGGTCGCGCCAGCCAGGTGTGAGGCCACCTGGCCCCACCTCTGACATCGCCCCTTCGCCTATAAAGACCCCCCGATGGAAAAAACCTAAGTACCCGATCACTTTTCCAGAACACATCGCGATCCACCGCCGCCGTCGACCCGAAGATCGGGAGGGTCTAGAAGCTCTTCCCGGCACCCTGCCGGAGAGGGGAATCGCCACCGGAGGTCTTCTTCATCGCCATGCTTGCCTCCGGAGCGATGAGTGAGTAGTCTACCTTGGACTATGGGTCCATAGCAGTAGCTAGATGGTTGTCTTCTCCACCATGTGCTTCATGTTTAGATCTCATGAGCTGCCCTACATGACTGAGATCACCGTTATGTAATTCTACATGTTTGGTTTGTAGGGATCCAATGAATATTGGTGTTATGATTGAGTTGCTGTACTGAAATATATCTTTTGTTATCTCTATGTTGTTTATGATCTTGCATGCTCTCCGTTGTTAGTAGCTATCTTGGCCGAGTAGTTGCTAGTGACTCCAAGAGGGGGTATTTATGCTCGATAGTGGGTTTATGCCTCTATTTAACCCGGGGGAGTGACAGAAACCTCTAAGGTTGTAGATGTGCTGTTGCTACTAGGGAGAAAACAACATTCATATGCTCAAGGGCATATGCTTTGTTTATATTACACACTTTGCTTAATGCAATTATCTGTTGTTCGCAACTTAATACTTGTGGAGTTCTCGGATTGATTCGCCACAAGTGGATTATTAGTCATAGATGCAGTTGGATGGCGGTCTATGTATTTTGTTGTAATGCCCAGAGTAAATCTCATAGTGATCTTCTTGACATATCACATTTATCTTTATTCTATCAATTGCCCAACTGTAATTTGTTTACCCAGCATGTGTTATTTATCTTATGGAGAGACACCACTAGTGAACTGTGGACCCCGGTCCTATTTCCATCATATTGCTATCACCTGTTTACTTTACTCACACTGTTTACTTTACTCGCATACTCTATTGTTTTCCACTCGATACGCTCATAACCTCTGTTTCAAGCAAACCGGTGAGATTGACAACCTCATCGCAAGTTGGGAACAAAGTACTTGGTTGTGTTGTGTGCAGGTTCTGCGTTGCTACTGGCCGAAGACGAGTCAACAAGTATCGTTAAATGGCGCCCTTATTGGAGTGCTATTAAGCTAGTCTACATCACCTTCAGTCGTTTGTCTTTCCTCTCCAAGAACGATAAACCTTGGTTTCTTAACTGAGGGAAAACTACCTGCTATACTCATCACACCTTCCTCTTGGGGTTCCCAACGGGCTGGTCATTTACCACGCACAAGGACCGTCTGCTACACGCCAGCAAACCTCTGCAGAGTGTAAATCTATTCGAATAGCCGAGTCCTTGGTCATGGACGGTTGGAATGGTCGCTATCTAGCCCAATGTCGGTTTGGTTTTTAAAGGATGTTTTTTTGGAAAGAAGAGGAGAAAGGTGCCGGACGGAGTACTCGGAGGGTACTGCCGTGGCACGATGATGGTTCGGAGTACTTGGAGGGTACTGTCGAGGAAAGGGAATGGTCATGTTTGATTGACCATCGTTGTTCTTGGAAAATAAAAGAGTTTCCCCCTTCCCTAGAGCTTTTACTAAAAATGGTTTTATAAAAATTCTTCTTTAATAAGGATATAGAGATGACGTATGACATGCTATACCGACAAGAGAAACTATGATATAGAGATGTCGTATGACATGCTATATCAACACGAGAAGCTTTGTTTAGCATAGAGCAACTAGCCTGAAACCACTTCCCTTTGCTACAGCCAAACTGCATGTTAATCACTCTCTCTTAGATGGTTTGCGAGTACAATTCAAAATGTACTCACGGCTTTGTCCCTGGCTATTAACTTGGTTAGATTATGTAGAAGATTGTGAGGATGATGGTGAGGAGTCTCGACGACGCCGGTGCGAGCTAGGAACGTCTCCCAGTCAGTTGCCTGTAGGGTAGTAGGCATGACGTGGGTCATCAACGCTGCTTGGTATCCGCTGCTTAACTGTAAACTTGCCCTGCGTGGCAATATCAAACATGGTCATGTGACCAATTGTAAGTATATTATACGGTACTGTAATGGATGATGTAATTCTGGTATCAACTCGGATATGTGGATTCACGACACACTGATCATGGGATCGTGAGTTGTATGCATAACGGGAATCCCGGAGTGGTAAACCGGGGTCCCCACAGAGTTGGTATCAGAGCCATCCTGACTGTAGGATACCTTAGTTAGCATGGGCGTTAGATAGGAAAAGTAGTATTTTGCTAAGACTAATTGCAAAGTTTATTCTTCTAAGTAGCCAATAGTATGGCTTATACCTTTCTCACCTCTTCCAAAACTTCTAATCTTATGTCTCTAGTTTCCAAAGATTATTAATCCATTTGTCTCATCTTCTTCAAAACTACCTGTTGGACGATGTCCCCAAAAAGACCTGGAGCTTAACAGCACAAGATAGAGCAAACTTCAGAAGGACGTCTTCGAACCTCCCCAACTACAACGAAAGGAGATTAGAGACAGGTATTTTGCCTTGGTTGACACCAATGGCTTTGTCAAGGAGCTGACCTTGTTCCTCCTTGGACTCGCACTTTCGTAGTCATCAAGGACCAAGTTCTCAGTTGCTTGACTAGTATTTGTTAGGATTGTAAGGCGAGTATGCCACCAATGGCACACTTCAGCAATCCCTCTAAAGACCTCACAACCATGTGATGTGATACAAGAAGACTTACAAATCTGCACTTCCCAAGTCCACATCAAAGGCTCAACAACACTGTAACTTCACCACCAGCTGCCATCGAGTTTCTGCTAAAGCGAAAAGTCAAGGAGAATGAAGACATCAACAACTATGGCCAACCATGACCCTAGGATGAATAGGACTAACCCCAAGCATCACGAGTTGTTAGGCATCGTTGGTACTTGAAGTACCTCATATGATTCTTGCAATTGTTTGTTGATTGCCTTGTGTGTTCTAAGTATTGTTTGCAGTTGCTTTGTGTGCTTCTTAAGTGTGTATTGTTACCTTGTGCATGTGCTTGTTTTTGGCCTCCCGGCCTTAAAAAGCCTTTGGTTTGTAAAACCCAATTAGGAAACCTCACTAAAATGTGTTTTCCCTCTCACCTATTTATGTCAGCTCGAGTAGCATACGTAAGGTATTAGGAAAACACTAACTCTAACCTTAATAATGGTGGATCATAATTCTCGCAACACTGACCCAAAGCCCCATGCAGCAATTTTGCTACGTGCTTCATGCTTCGTCAAGACCTCTCTACAATGTCAAGGAAGCAGAAGACAGACCCACCTGCACTACGAGGGACTTCTAGGAGACAAGGACTTCACTAACTCGGACTGCCTAACCTTAAATCTAGAGTTTTGCTAACATTAATGATACTCTCTCAACACCCCAACACTTGCTAATATTCTAACAAGCCAACTAACATGGAGCATGTAAGTATCAAACCCAAGCCTAACTTTCGAAGATCAACCCGTTATCTTCACTTGAAGCCCGAAGACTCAAGTGCTTGATCTCCACGGAGCAAATAGAAGGATGAAGACTCTCAAAAATCAAGCCATCAATGTCGACTCTGCATCTAGGAGATATCAATGGGGGTAGAAACGAGAAGAAGTGAAGACTTTTCTAACTAACTCGCTCGCTTGTTCAAATTTTGACGGGTTTGAAACCAAAGCTGACTTATGACACGGGTTGAAATCCACATGAAGATTTCTCGGAAGATGACGTCGACTCAAGGTATCTCAATATACCTCAAGATCGTCAAGGCTACAAGAAGATGGGAAAGCAAGAAGATCTTCAATGGTCTCCACCAACCCGAAGACAAGAAGGAGCATATCATTGACTACTGGAAGACACAGCGTTGGTGGTGTGCCGTCACCTAGAGCATTTTTAGCTCAAACACAAGACAACCAAGAAGAATGGTTTCAATTATGACTAACCCGCGCCTTGGTAGTTAGGAAGCGTAGAGGACTCAGTCGCCAGATTTGGCGTGCCTACCAAGATCGAAGCATATATGCTCTTGTCTACCATCCTCAGAGGACGACAAGCTCAAGATTAAAGGTCTACACCAACAACAAGCTTCAAGGTGCAACACCAAGAATTAAAGACGCAATCCATCTACATGAAGGAAGCAATAACCCCAAGCCAACAAAAACTACCCGAGAAGCCTCGACTTTTCAAGACCTCAATTTGCGAGCTGGAAAAACCTTCTAACTCTCGTAGAATCTTTCCGGGCATACTAGATAGCCTAACCCCGCTAACCTTAAAAATATCCTGATGAGGTTTTGACATGATACTTTCGACAACATCAACTCTTCAATCATCAACTTCGGCAAATGAAGACAATCTACACCTTCGGCAAAAGCAAGTCCTTGATGCAACTCTGGTTATCACCGGTGAGTTGGAAGAGCAACCGTTGAGGTCTTAGCACCTCTTACTACTACGCTTAGGAATCTCGGGATGAGATTCTGTTTAAGGGGGAAGAGCTGTAACACCCCACTTTCTGTAACCCTGTTTAAGTAGTGTTTAGTGAGCCAAAAATGAGGGCTAACAAAAACTTTTTGTGCAAACCTCTAGAAGTACTATTTCTTGCTTGTTTGTCTTGGTTGTTATGTTAATGATGTCTGTTTGAGTTGCTTGTTGAGCACTATTGTGAACCAACACAATCCTTGTGCCCTTGTGATCATGCCTTTATTTGTGCTTCTAGCTAATTTTCTAAAACCATTATCTTGGCAACCTCTCCTTTTTCAAATTATTTTATTTGTCCCAAATAAGCGCCAAGATTTATCTTTGAGACAAAGCTTTTATCAAAACTAAGTATTTACAAAATTATCTGGACCTACAAAGTAGAGTGGTCCCACTATTTTACACATTTTTTTTGATATTTATAAATGGATTTCAAACACCTTTAAGAAAACTTTCTAAAGGAGATGCTATGTCTCCACTAGTTTCTGAAAAATCTACAAAAGCTTTACTCCTTTATTTGAAACTCTTTTCTACTTGACCATGGCATGATCATCATTGAGCACTTGTTCAATCATTGTTTCTGGTGATGCTAGATTAGCTGCAAATGATTGACCTTGTGTGGCACGTTGACTTTGTGTGACTTTGTTTGACTTTGATTGGGTTCCTTGTGTGCAGCTATGATCTACAGGTAGGCCTGTGGCCTAACTTATCTAAAGCACATCAAATTATAAGATGTTAGTGGGGATGTTCTTATTAATTGCTTTCAATATATTTTCTATATAAAACCTAATTTTGATGGTTCCCTCTTTGTAAAACCCTACAACTCTATTCCTTATGGAAGGAGTATTTATTTCCAAAACTCAAGTTTATCAAAAAAATCAGAAATGAGGTTCCCTCTTTATGAGCACTCATTTCATTTTTCAATATCCTCTATAAAAGTATTTTCCCAAATACTTTTCCTTTTTACAAGGATAGGAGAAATGGGAAGAATACCTCTCTGGTATTATTCTTGTCCCTGAAAACTATGGGAATAGTACTCAGGGTTTATGAATGTTTTGAGATCTCTCTCTAATATTCAAAAAAAACCCCACTTGGCTAGAATCAACTCTTGTTTGTAAATCGACCAACACAAGTTGTTTTCCTCTCAATCCTAAAACCCTAACTCTAATGTCTTAGTTTTACCATAAGACATTAGGAGCCCCATTTTGAGGAATTTTAAAACCAATCAAACTAGCCTAAGGAAAGCACCCATGGTGTTATAAGAATCATCTTCATCCAACCATAAAAAGGTTCCACTCAAATTTAGATAATCATCTCTTGCAGGCATTTCATCAAACACCTTATGTGCATGCTATCTACACTCTTGTTAACAGTTTTAGTTTTTAGACAGTTGTATTAAGCTCATACTTTCTATCCAGGGAAATGTCCACCCATAGAACTCATCTTTGGCATGTGTTCTTCCATTCCTTCCATTACCACTTATTCATTTGAAGTCATCTGCTACTTGTTCTAATCCTGTTTCTGACCCTAATCAAACCACTGACTATTTGACTATTATTAGATGCAGTTTTGGTTACACTTCTAGATTTCAAAATTAATTGTTCAGAGACCATCCTATGACCTATTCCTCTTCCTTTTGATCTAATCTAGCTATCTATGCACATGTTAGTGCATTTTGAAGCACGCCACCTATTTATGTGACTAGGTTTTGAACCCTAGTCAAAACTAATTGGGATTTCTATTTTCGTGCCCCTGGTTCGTTAGTTGTACTCAGTTTTCCCCAGCTCGTTAGTTTTTCCTCAGTTTTCCCCAAGCCGTTGTTTGAAACTGTCACCAGTGCTGGAACGGCCGGTTGCCCGACGGTTGAACACCTTTGACCATTAACTGCTGACTAGTGGGGCCACATAGAGCCCGCAAAGACACGTCAGAGCATCCATCTTTGTTTGACCGTAAGCATCGCCGTATCCCTGACCAAAACGCGGACGAGTGGGGCTTCGGTATATCGAATGACAAGTGGGGCCATGACGCTGATACAAGGGGCAATACACGGGTAGGATTAGATTTTTAAACGGAGCTCTACAGCGATGGCACGGAGGAGGTGGCCTGCGGCGTGCTGAAATGAGATCGACGTCCACAAAGAACTGCATGAGGCGAGACCAGACGCATTAGATAGATATGAACTAGACGCGTTTAACCATGCAAAGAAGAGAAGAAATGGTCGAGGACATCGACGATGACCTCAACACTTTGACTGACGGTGTCGGACACGAACGCGAGCAATGTAGAGAAAACTAGTGTCTCTCCTTTATGGCGTGTATAGATAGGTGCTAGGGGAGTGTGGTGGCGAAGGGAAAGACCTCGCGGTGGTCTGTGGCGTCCAGCATAGCGGGGCGGCGTGGCCGTGCCCACAGCGGCGTGCATGTTCGGCATTGGCATCAGCATGTACGTTCGTCATTGGCCTCGGCGGTATCTCTGGTGTGTCAGTGATCGAATGAGGGGACAGGATTGAGGGTGCATCCCGACGGTGACCTAGCAGTGGCGGCGAGCATGCATACCCGTTCTGACCATGCCGATATCGGCATCGGCATCGTTTGGAGGCTGTGGTGCTCTAATCATAGTGGAAATTGCGATTCCCTATTATTTTTACATGCATAATATATAGAAAATAGCTAGATCTATAAATCGATGCATATGAAGCTACATATATATTCTTGGTCATAATCCCCTTAGATGCATGGCTTCACGTCGTCGTCGCTTTCATCGTCAGTATCTTCGTCGTCCGTGTAGTAGTACTTCCTGCACGTTGTTCCGTCGAACACCTTCACTGTGAGCACATAATCGCCTTCATATTTGAAGTGTAGGAAGCAGCCAAAATCCACACCGTGCGCGATAGCGAAATTCTCCCAGCCCTTGTCGAGGTACATTCGGCCTTGTCCGTCAAATAGGACCTCCACGGTCCAGAGACGAGGACCGCAGTCAGCTGCTCGCAGATACACCTTTGCGGGCTCCTGGCCGTCAAGATAGTCCGCAAACTTTTGTGGGAGTGCCTGCAAAGAGATCGAGCGCCGATCGTTTGAAATTAAAGGTTTTTTAGAACATGCACATAATTAATCACATGCATCATATATGTGGGAACGCGTACGTACCTTCTTGGCCAAAGAGTCTTCATAGATGGTGATGAAGAACTCCTCTATGATCAATGGCAGTGTTGACGGTGGTGGTGGCAATGATGATGATCCACCACCCCGACCGCCCCTTCCCCTTCCCCTTCCCCTTCCCCTTCCCCTTCCCCTTCCCCTTCCCCTTCTGGTCGGCATCCGAGACGTGGAAGCCATGGCAATGGATCAAGTGTATGTGAACGAAGAAGAGAGAGGCAGAAACGAAGAAGAGAGAGGCAGAACCTATTGACATGAGGGATGGCCGTTGTGGGGGTTTATAAGGGAGAGATGACCGTTGTGGGGTTTACACCATAAATTAAGGTAGAGATGACCGTTGTGGGGTTTACACAATAAACTAAGGAGGAGATGACCGTTGTGGGGGTGGTTTATATCTCAACAAAAAAGTAATGCCTAAAAGAAATGGAAATTCGTGAAAGTTCATCATTTTACCGTGAAAAGTAAAGCCTACAAGAAATGGAAATTCGTGATAGTTTATCATTTCAGCGTGAAAAGTAATGCCTACAAGAAATGGAAATTCATGATAGTTTATCATTTTACCGTGAAAAGTAATGCGTAAAAGAAATGGAAATTCGTGATAGTTCATCATTTTACCGTGAAAAGTAAAGCCTACAAGAAATGGAAATTCGTGATAGTTTATCATTTCAACGTGAAAAGTAAAGCCTACAAGAAATGGAAATTCATGATAGTTTATCATTTTACCGTGAAAAGTAATGCCTACAAGAAATTCGTGATTACCCAACTTGTTGAATCCGGTGGCAAACTCGTCATTTAGCATACATAGAGGGGTAGTAGTTTGCCACCGACAGATAGAGAGAGGGTGGCACGATCCTGCCCGTTGGATCATAGGATCGACGGTAGGTGGGCACGATCCGTGTGACAACAGCTCGACCAATCAGGCCAAGTTTGGGCTTCTGTGAGAAGGGAAAGGGTAAAACTGAGTAGTATCAAGGATACAAGGGCAAGTAAATAGTAAACAAGCTAAGGAATTCAAATAAGAGATTTAGAAAAAGAAAAACACATGTTTTGTACAATGAAACCCAGGTTGGCCTACCTCAAAGTATTAGCAATTCAAATATACTTGAGTGTAAAAATTATGGCCTCATTCAGACAAACTATGTTTTGGGTATAGATGTTTTGAGAAGGGGTTTGAGTGGAAAGCCATGAACCTTCATAGCTACTAGTGATTTCACAAGTGGCCATTTGTGTGAAAACTTGATTTATATATGATTGTTATGATTTCCTACGTGGCAGGTCGCGTAACAAGACTCTATGAGTAGGAGGCACTATGATTTTATTTTTTTGAATTTTTTTGCGCATGAAATGACTCAATTAGATGGCTTAATCCCATCTGTTGACTCTCTGTTGACCAGTCACTTGAGGGTAAAACTGAGTATATTGCACTAGGCAATATTAGTACTCGAGGGGAAAACTGAGTACAAATATTTTTCCAGTGTAAGATTCGAGGGTAGAACTGAGTACACGTAACGGTGCTGACGTGCAGTCCCACGGACGCGTGTCGCGGTGAGCAGCGGTTAGCCGCGCGGTGCGCGTGTTGAGACAAAACGTTAACTGCTGAGACGAACCGTCACTTTGCCAGTACAGAGCCCCTCTCCCTCCCTCTGCACACAGTCTCATCATAACTCACGCACACAACCACGCCTCTCACGTCCCATCACCTTCTCCAAAAAACCCCCAGCCGCCCTACGCGTGCTCCCCTGCCGGCGATGGAGAAGAAGAATGCACCGGCGGCCGTCGCCCCCGAGCCCATCGCCTCCGAGCCCGTCGCATCCGAGCCCGTCGCCGCCGAGCCCGTCGCATCCGAGGGCGGCGCATCCAAGCGCGGTGCCTCCGTGAACTGGGCCTCTCTTAAGGGTGACGGACCACTTCACAAGATCGGTGACTGCTTACTGGCGAACGAGGAGTACGTGGACACCTACGCTGCTTTGAGGCAAGTTTGTACAAATTGGCGCTCAGATCTACCTGAGCCCGACGTGCACCTGCACGAATGGATCGTGGTAGAACACGCCCTTCCACGTGCCGCTGAGTTCTCCTTCCTCAACCTCCGCACATCCCGCTACGTCACCATCGATCTAACGGAAGTTTATGCAAGGTTCAAATTCCTCCATATCTATAGAGTTAATCTATTTTTATTTTCAATCGTAAACATCTTAGTGCTGAATGTTATCTTCATCAACTCCCTTTTAGATACTACTTCGTCGGCTTTTACCGTGGCGTCATCGTGCTTGCCCAGAGGAACCAGCCGCACAAGATACGGCTTCTGAACCCACTCACAAAGACATTGAACGCTACATTTGAGGCGCAGATGCCATCTATGATTGTGGAGTCAGTCGCTGTAATGAAGTCCCTGACTATGGTCTTCATTTGCACAGGTTACCCCAATGAAATTGCTTGGGTCGATGAGAGCTCTCCTACTAAGGATATAGATGTAGAAGATTGGGGAGAAGGAAGATTTTCGATCGAGGACGATTCTCTGCGTTGCCTTACCCCGTTCAATGGTGAATTGTATGCAATAGCTGTGAACAATTTTGATGTCGGAACATTAGTGTGCACCAACAATGTCCAGTTGTAGAAGCGCGCGAGCACTATCAATATGGAGACACTATTTTCATTTCCAGAACTTGGAAATGACACATTCTACCTTGTGGAGTCTGATGGTGATCTGCTGCTTGTGTTGTTCGGCGGCAGCCCTGGCAACAGGCATTTGGAGGAAGGTCAACCATTGGTGTACCGTGTGGACACTGAGAGCCGCTCTCTCCATGCCGTCAACATTGGCAGTCGTGCCTTCTTCGTCAGTTATAAATGGTGTATCTCCGTCGACACCAGAGTGCACCCGACAGTTCGACCTGGCTGCATCTACTACGAGGGCGGTTATATCAGACAGTACTTTGATGATAGAAAGGCCTGGGATGAGTGGCCACGACATGTGGATAGATTAGATTCCGACGGTATGAAAATAGAACAAAGGCCATACCGTTTGGAGGATCTATTGGCTGCACACTGCAGACGGAAGGAGTTCAGTCAATATTTTTTTCATCTCATGGAATATAGCGACTCTGAAATATATGATGAAGAATGAAGAACCTTCATGTTGGGCATACATTGCGTCTTATTTTATTTTCAGCTTAGTTTGTCGTGAACATTAACATCGTTATTGGCTTCGTTTGGCTGCTGTATGCATTCTATGTATTATACTATACTAGCTTCTAGATTAGCTTCTAGATTTGTTACCATATTGGGCAAAAAACGAGGGCCAAAAGGCAGCAATCATTGAAGAAAGACAGAAATAGAAGCTTCTCTAGATTTGATACTAATTTGGTGAAAAGAGAGAGAACTGTTTACAGAGAGAGAGAGGGGAAAAAGGCGCTCTAAAAAGGCGCTCTGAAAAGTCAATGCCAATTTGGCCCGAGAGAGACAGAACCGAGCTCTCACGTACAACCAAACGCGGTCTCGTCCTGTCCCACGCGGTCCCTTTCTACCAGCCCCACGCGATGCGGCCCCACACGACGCGGTCCCACACGCCAGCACGGAAATGGTCAACTTAACGGGAATTCTCCGTCCGAGCTCTTTCTGAGGGTTTCAGACAACGGCTTGGGGAAAACTGAGGAAAAACTAACGAGCTGGGGAAAACTGAGTACAACTAACGACCTGAGGGCATGAAAATAGAAATCCCAAACTAATTTCACTTTCTAGTTTTCCTTGATCCTCTTGGTAAATTGTCAGCACTCATCATAAAACTCCTCCATAGAATCATTTCCTCTCTACTAGCATTTGGAAATGTTATTCATGCGCAATATCACTCTTCCTCCATCAAAATAACTATTTCTTTACCTCATCTTTCTTGTTTAAGAAAATGCATATGAATGGTAACTATGTTATTTCATGCACTTTTTCTTCTCATCAAGTATTTTATAATCTCCTACCATGTTCTCCTATCCCTATAGGACCCTATGGACCCAAAACCCTAGTGGTTCATCTTCAAATTTTCAAAATCTTGTCTCAAGTAGTATAGGGCAAATCTTCACATTCCAATTTTGGTGATCTTGCCTATTATCAACTAAAATCTTCCAATTTGGCAATACTATTAATCCGACCAAATCACTCCCATCTAAACCATCTATGCATGCCATTGCTTGGTGCATATGAGACTAGCCAATAATCCAAGAATTGCATCATGCATAAAATCACCACCATATCTATCCCTATCTAATTCAAAATTATTTGAAACTTCACCAAACCACCACTTTGACCTCTCCAGCACTTTGACACCCCTCTGGACGAAATGTACTATAGCATCACCCTCTCTTCCTTGTCCTCTAGTGCTTGGAGGTAGCTATTGGAGAGACACTTGCATATTTTAAAACTTGCCAAACCTTGTTTAAAGCATGCAGCAACCATACCTTCTTAAGCAAGGCATCCCTCTGACCCTCTATCACCCTCCCACCATCACTCTTGACCAACCAGAGGCCTCCTATGGACCCCACAAGCCAAACCAACCTTACCAACATGCCCCACATCCCTCTCTGAAATAAAAGGCCACAGCCTCTATCAGCCCTCCCCTTCATTCCCATTCGGTTCCCACACCACCACCTTACCCTCCCAAGACACCCAGAACCACCCCATGATCTATAGAAGAGGAGAAAGGAGGAAACCCTAGTTTTGTTATGCAAGGAAGAGGAGATCCTTGCCGTCACCTAGGATCCTCTCTGCCCTCTCCCTCTGCATGCATGCGCTTCTATCAACCCTAGGAACCTAACCCTACCCCTCTATTGACCCAGGAACGCCGAGACGATGACCCTCTAGAGCACCCGATCAAGCTCCTCCACGGCTGTCATGCAGATCCGCCTCCCAGGAACCAGATCAGCTGTGCCGCCCATCGTTGGACTCGCCGTCGAGTGCCGCCTCTCCTCGTGCCCCCGCCGATGCCGGAGGATCTCCCTAGGTGAGCCCCTGCACCATGCCTGGCCGCGCTAGGGTTTCCTCCCTGTCAGCCCGGTCGGAGGAAGAAGATGGCTGGGGGCCGTCGATCATGACTTGATCGGACAGTCCCCATCACCCCGTACCGCTTCGGGCGCCGGTGCCGCTGACAGCAGGGCCCGGCCTGTCAGCGCACCTGGATTTGTTTCCCGCCCGTGCGCTGCGTGTGTTGGGCCAGCCCGGCGCTGGACTGAGTCGGCCGCTCAGATCTGGCCCATTACTGTTTTTTAGAAGAATCTGTTTAATCCTTTTTCCTCTGACCTGCAACTTGTAAAATCCACCAAAAATCGAATATGTCTATGTTTGACCTAAATCAAATTTCTACAGAATTCTTATAGAAATATACATCTATTGGTATTGGTCCCATGTTATTTGAAGCCCTGTAGGATGACATATATTTAATTTGGAAAATCTAGTCACTTTTCTTTCAAAAATCCAAATATGGGGTTCTGTAGATTGAAATTGAGTGAATCCAATTTTCAGTGATAGCTTGATGTGTTAGTTTGCTTGACCAACTGGATTTAGTATTTTAGGATCTGTATTTTTACAGTAGTAATTAACATGGCTATTTGTGTAGTTAGTCCTAGATAATTTTTCATCTGCATTATATTAGGAATTTTGGTATGAAGCCAATTTCCTTGGATTGTGCCCTGGAAGAGCTTCCCAGAACACTTTAGTTCATATTTTTCTGATGCTCTGAGAATATCTGGGAATTATTTTGGTAATCTAGCAATAGTTGCTATTGTTTAATTCATAGGAAATCAACCACAAGTTGTTTCTAGATAAATCCAACTTTGTTGGATTCTTAAGATTGTTGTCAACCTGTAAGTATACTGAGTGTGTTACTTGGTCCATGAGACCACCTACATGCTTGTTAGAAATGAGTTGGTGTGTGATTGCTTCATTTGAAAAACCCTAGTTTATAATAGGAATAACTTAATAACTAAAATCTTTAAAATCTTGATTTGTTTTCTAAACTTGTTTGTTTCTGATACTCTTTGCTTGTGTGGTATTGAGTGCATGAATTGTTGTGACTTGTGTATGCATGTATATTCATTGTGTGCTATTTTTTTTTCGGCGATAGAAATGAATGGGGAGTGTACCAAGGAGGGGGAAGTCTTTGAGTATCAAGAGGAGGAGAACCAGGGACAAGCCACTCAAGGCAAGCCATCTAAACTTGTTGCATATCTGAATCCTATTCACTTGTTTTGCAGGTTGCATAAATGTTTATTAAACTGCATGTTTTATATATTGCTATAGCTCCTATAGCAGCACTATTACAGGCTCAAGCTCCACAAGCCTATTGTTATCATCCTTTGTGATGACCCCTTTGAACACCTACTCCTTACCCTTGTAGTAGTGGCTTGTTGGTTAGCAACAAAGCCTTTGGTAAACTCTAGTGGAGCCTAAAACTCTAGGATGGGAACACTCAAAAGGTTTCTTGAAAATGTCTTCGAAAACCTTGGAGTAGTGTCTACTCCACTAAAATGTTTTAAAAAATGGTTTCTGGACCAATGGAGATGATCCATGGAGGATAAAGGAGATGGTGGTTTTCAAATGACATTGGTGATCACTAGGTATCCACTGGAACAATTAACCCGTGCAACCACATTACCCCGATATGGGACGGGGCTTAGCTCGAAGTTTATTTGCTTTAGTGCGGGGAGCCTCACACTATATAAGGGTTTTGTAGGGCCCCGGAATCCGGGTTGCCGCAAGAGTATGGGCAATAGTGAATCGGGATCCTTCGGGATTTATTAGGCCGGAAGACACTTGGGTTCTCCCGCCGTGGCACTGGAGCTACACTCGAGGAAATGGAGGTATGCTGCCAGGGTTTGCCGGGGAGGTTAACTCCATAGGGCAGGCACCCATACTAAGGTAGATAAGCAAAAGGCTCTGATCGGGTGCTTGTTGTGGCATAGGATGCTATGCGGGGATGATGCCCACATGATGAGTATTCGGATGGTGTGGGTAAAGTGTACAACCTCTGCAGAGTGTAAATCTATTCGAATAGCCGAGTCCTCGGTCATGGATGGTTGGAATGGTTGCTATCTAGCCCAATGTCGGTTTGGTTTTCAAAGGATGTTTTTTTTGAAAGAAGAGGAGAAAGGTGCCAGACGGAGTACTCGGAGGGTACTGCCGTGGCACGATGATGGTTCAGAGTACTTGGAGGGTACTGCCGAGGAAAGGGAATGGTCATGTTTGCTTGACCATCGTTGTTCTTGGAAAATAAATGAGTTTCCCCCTTCCCTAGAGCTTTTACTAAAAATGGTTTTATAAAAATTCTTCTTTAATAAGGATATAGAGATGTCGTATGACATGCTATACTGACAAGAGAAACTATGATATAGATATGTCGTATGGCATGCTATATCGACACGAGAAGCTTTGCTTAGCATAGAGCAACTAGCCTGAAACCACTTCCCTTTGCTACAGCCAAACTGCATGTTAATCACTCTCTCTTAGATGGTTTGCGAGTACAATTCAAAATGTACTCACGGCTTTGTCCCTGGCTATTAATGATACGTCCAAAACATATCTACTTTCCCGAACACTTTTGCTATTGCTTCTCCTCTAATTTGTGTGTTTTGAATACAACAAACACGGACTAACGCTGTTTTCAGCAGAATTGCTCTAGTGTCTCATTTTTGTGCAGAAATCCAACTTTCAGTAAAAATTCGGGAAAAATCATCAAAAATCCTATTTCACCAGAAGACCCACGGAGCCAGAAGACGAGACGGAGAGGAGGCTCGAGGGCCCCACACACACAGGGGGCGCGGCCTAGTCCTGGCCGCGCCCACCTCGTGTGAGGATACCTCAGCCGTCCCCTCGACCTCTCCTTTCGCCTACATATACCCCCCGACTCGATTATATCGGGGAGACGGCGTTTTTCCCAGATAGACTTCCGCTGCGCCGCCGCCATCAGAAACCGCGATTCGGAACCAGAAACTCCGTTCTGGCACCCTGCCGGGACGGGGATTTGGAGGAGATCTTCATCACCATCATCACCGACGTCACTCCATCAACCATCCATGACTCCCCCATCCACGTGTGAGTAATTCCCCCACTGTAGGTGAGGGAATGGTAGGGATTGGATGAGATTGTTCATGTAATTTGATATGAGATTGTTAGGGCATAGTGCCTAGTATCTTTATTTAGTGCCTATGACATTGTTGCAACTTATTGTGCTTAATGCTTGTCACTTTGGGCCTGAGTGCCATGATTTCAGATCTAAACATGTTATTATTTCTATGATGATACTTGTTGTTTATGGTCTTACCTACAAGTTGTATGCATATATTGTTGTCCGGAACCCGAGGCCCCAAAGTGACAGAAATTGGGATAACCGGAGGGGATGGCTTTGATGTGAGGATCACATGTGTTCACCGAGTGCTAATACTTTGCTCCGGTACTTTATTAAAAGGAGTACCTTAATTACCAGTAGTTTCCCTTGAGGCCCTGCTGCAACAGGCTGGTAGGACAAAAGATGTCGTGCAAATTTCTCCTTGTGAGCACGTACGACTATATACGGAACACATGCCTATGATTGTTTGTACTAGGATGCTTTATCATTATTTATCTGCAATGCCCATTGATGACCCACAAGTATAGGGGGTGTATCGTAGTACTTTCGATAAATAAGAGTGTCGAACCCAACGAGGAGCAGAAGGTGTTGATGAGCAGTTTTGATCAAGGAATCACTGTAAATACTAGCAAACAGGTTTTCAGGAGTATTTGATAATACGAGTAAATAAAGTGCGAGTAAATAAAAGACAGTAGTAACAATTGCAGCAAGTGGCCCAATCCTTTATTCAGCAAAGGACAAGCCGGTTGTGTTCTTATAACAACCAAACGTTCTCGAGGACACACGGGAGGTTTCTGTCAAGAGCTTTCGCTTCATAGAGCCAATAGTATTTATTGATTTGGTAAGTGTTATGGGGGTGAACCTGTGCTAGCGCACTACCCTTACTAGGATAAATACACACTTGTGATTATACCCCTTGCAAGCATCCGCAAATACAAGAAAGTAATTAAGATAAATCTAACCACAGCCTTAAAATCTAGGATGCTACGCTCCCTGGTGCAATGGTTTCCCAACGGAGGTTTAGGTTTCTGTCACTCCAGCAACCCCACAATCGGTGACCAAATACACAATGCATCTCACTAGGCCCATAAATGGTGAAGTATCATGTAGTCGACATTCACATGACACCACTAGTAAAATAGCACCACAACAATATCAAACCATTAAATATTTCTCAACAATAATTCACTACTAACATCTTGACTTCTCCCATGTCCTCAAGAACTAAACGAACTACTCACAAGACATCATATGGATCATGATCAGAGGTGAAATAATGGTAAATAACAATCTGGACATAAACCTTAATTCAACGGTTCCACTCAATAGCATCAACTACAAGAGTAATCAACACCGGGAAAGTTTCCCCTATGAATATAACAAGATTCAACTCAAGATGTTACAGCGGGATGGCGAGGTGATGGTGGAGATGAAGGTGCTGGTGATGGAGATGATGATGATGATGATCCCGATGAAGTCCGGTGCGATGGTGATGACGATGGCGACGATCTCCCCTCTCCGGGAAGGAATTTCCCCGGCAGATTTCTCTCTGCCGGAGAGCTTTCTCTCTCTGGTGTTCTCCGCCCCGCAGAGGCGGCTGTGTCTAACTCTGAACCCCCCTTGACTTAGGTTTTCGGGGACGATGATGTACGCGGAGGGGCGAGACCAGAGGTGGGCCAGGGCCCCCTCTGTGACGACCTCAAATTTGATACAAATTCGAAGTGCCCGTTATGTATTCCACCGCAATCCCAGAACCGTTGTTGCGATATACATAACGTAGTTGGTACTCAGTTCCATAGACATTACAATACGGTGATTCAAATACAATGGTCATATAGACCAAGTCATATTACAACACAATATAGCAGCGGAAATAACGTCTTCGGCCCATGCCTTCACCCTACAGGCAAATGGCGACTCACGGAGACGAGCTTAGTTCTGGTACTCTTCTTCATACCCTTCCTCCTGGTACTCCTCCCCATATTCTGGCCAAGTTGATAGCCAGGGACACAGCCGTGAGTACATTGGATGCACTCGCAAACCATCTTATAAATGAAAAGATGAAGTAGATATGCAAGGTTGGGTATAGTGGACTAAGCACTAAGTTGGTTTGCAAAAGCTAGTTTTATTTCCCAAGAATGCTCATTGGTAGAAAAGAGGTTTAGTGCTCTAAGTTCATTCTAAAGAGGAACTTCAATGTGTCAAGATCATGGTCAAGTCATGTCAATTCAAATTCATGTCATTCACCAAGTTCACCCTTGTTATTTTTTTTTAGTCTTGACAAAAGCCAGGTAGAGTTTGCCAACCGTCCATGACCGAGGACTCGGCTATTCGAATAGTTTGAAACCTCTGCAGAGGGGTACACTTTACCCACAAGATTCGATACATCTGCCGGGAGAAATCCACGGTTCGCCATACACAAAGGTATGCGGATTTCAGATAATCAAACAAAACCTTTCACTTGCTCATCCTAGTATAGGATCCTTCCCTAGAGCCCGGGATACGGAATTCCCGCTCCGGCGCCCCTAGTTATGCCCATCCCGGAGGCCGGGTTAGTGGAATCCACCTGGTCAAGAAGTATCCGCCCGTGGAGTCCTTCCATGAAGATTTGATGCAAGACCTCCCATACTAAGATAAACAAGCTACGGATTAAGCCCCTTCCCATATAGGGGTAACGTGGTTGTACGTTATAATTGGCACCCATGTACATCACTCGTTGTCAATTGAGAAATACATTTCATAGTTCTTAGTCAAGATTATTTTCTTTCATAAAGCCATCATGTAGGAGCAATCTCCCATTTCAAGTTTCAAGGTCAAGTCACCACCTTTCAAAGGGGGTTCCTCCAGAGATAGCCTCAACTTTTATTAGCGACTAAGCAACTACATTGAGTGATAGTACTACTACTAGGGTTGGATAAACTCAGCTTGATGCTCTTGATAATCAAGACATCAATATACTTCTATCATTCTACTCTAGCAATTCAATCATGCCATTTACTTAAAACAAGTAGAATGCAATAATAAAACTAGGTAGTGGGAGTATGAATCAAAAGATGGCTTGCCTTGGTTGGCAAAGTGTCCGGGGTTTTCTTCTTCTTCTTGATAATAATAATCCCCTCCAATATCCTCCTCGGCAACACTAGCGTCTAATAACGAATAAACACAAAGCACACCATCACTTCACCAAACCAACAACACACCAAGCACACATCTTTGTTTGCTAACCAAGCATTCATGTTGCATTGTTATGGGGTTGGATTGTAAGTTTTTCTTCTAAGTTTTTCTTCAAGTGTGCAAGCTAGTTTCTCTACTAGGTGGCATAGGTGGTTCACTTGTGCAGCATTGGTGTTGATTTAGGGTTACTAAGGCAAGTTTAAGTGGGAATGATCCACTAAGTGAAATGGGTAATGAGGGCAATTAATTTTAAGTGTGCACTAGTGATCTAATATTTTATGCTAACAAGTAGGTTTGGGTTAGGGTCCAAATGATCACACTAATATGGTTTGGGGTAGATTAGTGTTAGCTAACAGTAAGAGGGGTCATTAGTAAGTTCACATTTTAATTTTCATGATTTTTGATAGCTTAGATAATTTTCTAGAAATCTTTCATTATTAAACAAGCTATGAACACACTATTCATAACCATTTTAAGTCCTAACTTATTTTGAATTCTAACCTGTACTATTGGATAGAGTATTTTGTAAGCTTTCCAACGAATATTTATTTGCTAGATTTGGATTTATCAAACTCTAGGAATTAAAGTTTGAAAATAGTATCTGAAACAGATTTGAAATAAAGAAAAGGGCGGGAATTTAATTAAAAACGATTCGGACCTAATTCGAAACGAGCTGGGCCGATTTCTGAACAAACCCGAACGGGCCTGGCCCAGAAAACGTTTCGCTGTGGCTGGGAAAAATAAAACGGGGCTGATAGGTGGGACCTCCTCGTCAGACCTAATTCTAAAACCCGAATCGGTAAGTTGTCGTCCGATCAAGATCTAACGGCGCAGGTTCATCGTCTTCCTCAACACGGCGGGGGCTCACCTGCGAGCAGAGACGAGTGTTCGACGGCGATGGCGAGGCGTAGGGGAAGCAGAACTCGTCGGCGACGTGCGGGATCGGCGGCGGTTCGTCTCCTCCTCCGATTCCCTGAAGCAGCTTGCTCCCAGGTGCTCGGACGCGGCGGCGCTCCGCTCGTCCAGTGCTGCTCTGGCGAGGCTGGCGACGGCGAACTAGGGCAAGCGGGAGTGAGCGGCGATGTCTGGGAGGTAGCTGGGGATGAGGTGAGTTGATTCGTTTGATCGGAGGGGGTTTATATAGGCCGAGGCGACGGGAACAAGCTCGGCCAGAAGCTCGATGCTGCGGGGGCCCTGGCGGCGTTTGAAGCGTTCTCCGGTCACGGCGTTCACGCTCGCGTGCTGGGAGGGGGCTGGTTCGGCCGCGGGGTCCTATGGGTCTCCTCTGGCGCCTTCCAGACGGTCGGCATCGCGCAGGGCAACGGTTTACTGGGAGGGGGCCCTGGGCGCAAACCTCCTCTTCCCTCCGCTTCTCCTGGCTTGGGTCAGGGCTGGGGTAGCTGGAATCGATCGAGGCACCGTCCAGGAGCATGGCAGCAGTGCCTGGGCGAGCTCGAACAGTGCAGCACAGTGAGGTTGATCTCATTTCGATTTTCTTCTGCCAGTGTTCGACGGAATGCCCGCAAGAACTCAAAATTGGATTTTTCAAATTTTTCAAGTTTGGGTGCTCATCATATTGGATAAGATACCCAGGCATATTTTTGTTACAGTGAAAGGTTGAGTTTTGCAAAAATTTATATTTCAAATTTGGTATGGTTTCTGTTTCAGATTCAAACTTTGGCTCAAGTTTGAGTGGTGTTCTGGTTTGAAATCTTGGCAGATCTTTGTTGGTTGAGTTAGTCCATAACTTGTTTAAGCTCAACTAAAAGGTTAAACCTGCAGGTGAGCTGTAGATTTCTTAATATAAGGGCTCAAAGTGGTGTAGTCATTAACAGTTTCTAGATCATATTAACTTTATCTCTTTCTTACCTATTTTTATTTTTGGTTCTTTTGGTTCCTAATATCTTTCTTAGTTGTTTCTGTTGGTTCACTTAGAATTATCTAACCAATGCTCAAGCAAAAATAACACACATAAAATCATAGAACACATATAAGAGGAAATACATGTATGCATAAAATAATGAATAAAAAGTTTTATCTTAGCCCAAAATTTGGCACTTTATTTAATAAGAGTTGGATTACAATTTCTGAGTTGTTACAATCTTCCCCCCTTAAAAAGAATCTCGTCCCCGAGATTCACTAGTTAAGAGCTGAAAAGATTGGGAAATTCTTTCTGAAGGTAATCTTCTCGTTCCCAAGTGGCTTCTTCTTCGGTGTGATTACTCCACTGAACTTTCAGAAACTTGATGCTTCGGGTTCGAGTGGTTCGATATGCTTCCTCGAGGATACGGATAGGCATTTCACGATAGGTCAAGTCCTTGTTGATGTCCACAGAACGGTGATCAATATTCTTGAAGACCTCGGGCTTCTCCGGAACTTCCAGACATTTCCGAAGTAACCACACGTGAAAGACGTCGTGCACTTCAGACAATTCCGGGGGCATTTCCAACTGATAAGACACTTCTCCTCTGCGGTCTAGTATCTTGAAGGGTCCAATATATCTTGGTGCAAGCTTTCCCTTTACTTGGAATCTTTGCATTCCCTTGAGGGGTGATACTCTGAGATAAACAAAATCTCCAATCTGGAAGGTCAGTTCTCGACGTCTCTTGTCGGCATAACTCTTTTGTCTTGATTGGGCTGCCTTGAGATATTCACGAATCATGCGAACTTTCTCCTCGGCTTCTTGCAAAATATCTGGTCCAAAAATCTGACTGTCTCCGGTTTCTGACCAATTCAAAGGGGTACGACACTTTCTTCCATACAAAGCTTCAAATGGGGCCATTTGCAAACTGGCTTGATAACTGTTGTTGTAGGAAAACTCCGCGAAAGGCAGACAATCTTCCCACTTAGCTCCATAAGCTAGAACACAGGCTCTCAACATATCTTCAAGTATTTGATTCACTCTTTCAGTCTGTCCATCCGTCTGAGGGTGGTAAGCTGTGCTGAAAGCTAACTTGGTTCCCAAAGCTTGATGTAAGCTCTTCCAAAATCTTGAGGTAAATTGGGTTCCCCTATCGGAAACTATGGTTTTGGGAACACCATGCAAACTGACAATTCTGGATAAATACAGATCTGCTAGCTGATCTGAGCGATGAGTGGTCTTGACGGGAATAAAATGGGCAACTTTGGTCAGTCTATCCACAATGACCCAAATAGAGTTATTTCCACGGCTAGACCTTGGAAATCCCGTGATGAAATCCATTCCAATAGAATCCCACTTCCATTCCGGAACTTGCAAAGGTTGCAGCAATCCTGCAGGACGTTGATGTTCAGCCTTGACTCTTTGACAAATATCACACTTGGATATAAACGATGCAATCTCACGCTTCATTCCATGCCACCAAAATTGTTCCTTCAAATCTTGGTACATCTTTGTTCCACCGGGGTGGATGGAGTAAGGTGTCTCATGGGCTTCCTTCATAATCACTTCCTTCAATTCGGAATCAGCAGGCACACAAATACGGCCTTTATACCAAAGAACTCCTTGATCGTCTTCTTCAAATCCTGGCACCTTGCCGGAACCAATTCTGCGCTTGATTCCTTCAATACTCTCATTTCCCTTCTGGGCTTCTTTGATTTGGATCATCAAGGTGGGTTGAAACTCAAGGTTGGCTAGGAATCCTTGACTGACTAGTTCCAATCCAAATCTTTCAAACTCTTGGTGCAACATAGGTTGCTCTTCCTTGATCCTCATATTCAACGAACACGGCTTCCTACTCAACGCATCGGCCACTACATTGGCCTTACCGGGGTGATAGTGAATTTCCAGATCATAATCCTTGATCAACTCTATCCATCTCCGTTGCCTCATGTTCAACTCCTTCTGGGTGAATATATACTTCAAACTCTTGTGGTCGGAGTAGATCTCACAACGGTTGCCCATCAAATAATGCCTCCAAGTCTTCAAAGCTAGAACCACGGCTGCTAATTCTAGATCATGGGTTGGATAATTTTCTTCATGAGGTCTAAGCTGCCGAGAGAGGTAAGCTATGACCTTGCCTTCTTGCATCAATACGCAACCAAGTCCAAGTTTGGAAGCGTCGCAATAGACATCAAAATTCTTGGTGATATCGGGCATGGTTAGGACAGGGGCGGTCACCAATCGCTTCTTGAGCTCTTGAAAACTCTCTTCACACTTAGGGGTCCATTCAAACTTCTTGTCCTTCTTCAACAATTGAGTCATCGGACGGGCAATACTGGAAAATCCTTCAACAAACTTGCGGTAATATCCCGCTAATCCGAGAAAACCTCTAACTTCTGTTTGAGTGGTAGGGGCTTCCCATTCCATGACTGATTTGATCTTCTTGGGGTCTACGGATATTCCTCCCGCTGATAATACATGGCCTAAGAATCCAACTTCCTTCAACCAGAACTCACATTTGCTGAACTTGGCATACAGCTGATGCTCTCTTAGGGTTTCTAAGATTAATCTCAAATGGTTTGCATGCTCATCTTCGGATTTGGAGTAGATAAGAATGTCATCAATGAAGACAACAACAAACTTATCCAAGAACTTCTTAAAAACCTTATTCATGAGATTCATGAAATAAGCAGGGGCATTGGTTAATCCAAATGACATTACGGTGTACTCATACAATCCGTATCAGGTAGTGAAGGCTGTTTTGGGGATATCCGTTGCACGGATCTTTAGTTGGTGGTATCCAGTTCTAAGATCTATCTTGGAGAATACTCTGGCTCCAGTCAATTGGTCAAACAAATCTTCAATCTTCGGGAGAGGATACTTGTTCTTGATGGTCACATCGTTAAGCTTGCGATAATCAGTGCACAGTCGGCTAGAACCGTCACTTTTATCCACAAACAAAACCGGTGATCTCCAAGCAGAAGAACTTGGCTGAATCAATCCTTTGCTCAGAAGATCATCCAATTGCTTCTTCAACTCAACTAGTTCAGCTGGGTTCATGCGATAGGGTCGTTGGGCTATTGATCCAGTTCCGGGGATAAGCTCAATGATAAACTCGATATCCCGATCCGGTGGCATTCCGGGTAGCTCATCGGGAAAGACATCCGGGTACTCACAGACGATGGGGACTTGCTCCAAAGTCGGTCCTGAGATACTCTTATGACATCGGGTGGTTTGGGGTGGTTTCACGGACACATGCTTGACTATGATTCCATTACTACTCTTCATGGTGATGGTCTTCTTGGCACAATCTATCACTCCTTGATGTAGAGACATCCAATTCATACCAAGAACTACTTCCAAACCTTTGGTTCCCAACACTATCAAATTGGCTAAGAAAGCTATCCCATGGATTTCTATGGGCACTGCCAAGCAGGTACAACTAGCTTTGGTTACTGACCCGGGAATTTGCACAGACATGACATCTTTCAAGGGTGTGGGTTGAAGTCCACTTTTATCAATGAATAATTGGGTAACAAATGAGTGTGAAGCTCCAGAATCAAACAGAACTCTTGCAAGAACTGAGTTAACAGGGAACATACCAAGCACCACGTCGGTTGCTTCCTGAGCTTCTTCAACATTCATGTGATTCAGACGGCCATGGGAATGAGGCTGGTTCCTTGGTGGATAGTTCTTGCCATTTCCCACACGACGCTGTTGCTGAGCAGGGGCAGCTGTCTTGGATGCATCATTCAGCTTCTTGGGGCACTCATTGGAGTAATGCCCTTTTAGTCCACACTCATAACATGTAACACCAGACTTGTCACCAGGCTTGGGTAACACAGGGGCGCCATTTGGCCTTGGAGTATTAGTGTTGAAGTTGTTGCCACTAGGTCTTGGAGGTGCACGGTTAAAGTTGTTGCCGGGTGGGCGGCTGGGATAGTTGGGACGTGGAGCAGGTGCAGACGGCCTCATTGGCCTAGGGGCGAAACCCATAGGTGCATTTCCCCTTGGCTTCTGCGAGTTGCTCGAGTTGCCTTGATACATCATACGGCGCTTGTAGTTCTCGGTAGCTTGCTTGAGTTTGCCTTCCATCTGAATGGCAGAGTCAACCAATGACTCCAGGTCGGCAAAGGGAATGCTGACCAAGACACATTGCATCTCATCATGAAGTCCATCCAGGAACCTTTCTTGCTTCTTCTCAGTGGTGTTGGTGTCATCTGGGGCATACCTAGACAAGGTAAGGAACTTGTCACGGTAATCCACCACAGACATGGAACCTTGCTTCAGATTTCTGAACTCATCTCTCATCCTTTTCACCAATCCCATGGGAACATGGGCTTTGCTAAACTTGCTCTTGAACTCCTCCCAAGGCATCACATATCCTGGGGCTTGCATTGCACGGGTGCTGTCCCACCAAGCTCTCGCTGCGCCAGCAAGATAGTGGGTGGTGTACAAGACCTTCTCATTTCCACCAACTTCGGCGACTACCAAGTTGTTCTCCATGGTACGAAGCCAGTCATCGGCATCTAAGGGCTCTTCAGATTTAGTGAATATAGGAGGGTTGGTGTTTTGGAAACTCCTTAACTTGGATCGGTGCTCTCCATTGCCATGGTTTTCTCCTTCACCATTGCCATTGCCATTGTTGTGGTTCATTGCCATCTGGGTTAGTTGCTGAAGAGTGGCCAAGTTGGCTTGGCGCTCAGCTCGGGCTGCTTCCCGGTCTTCCATGATCAACCTTAGCAATTCGGCCATTTCCGGGTTCGGGGGTGGGGGTGCTCGCGGCATCTGAAGATAAGGTGTGTAAGACAAGAGGGAAAAAGCTAACTTGCTAAGATTTAAAGGTAACATGGATGATGTAATTTTGTTTTACTAAGGCCTTAGAGGCCAAATTCAAATTTCATTCATCACTCATCAAACATATCATACACACGAGTTCACACATTACAAATGGTTTACATCAAACCATTGCGACTCGTCTACTAGAGAGGGGGATACAACTCACACCTACACGAAGTGAAAACTAAAGTGGAACTCATACTAGATAACACTTGGAGCTCGAGTCTAAACAGCGGGCTCCTTGGGGTCTTCCTCCTCGTCACTCACAATGAATCCATTGTGTCCACCATCCTCCGGATCATCGAGGTCCTCCATGAAGTCATCCTCATCACTAATGAGGGCATTATCCTCCTTGCGGAGATCAATGCCTTCCTCCTCACCGAGGTGATCCTCAAGACTCTCAATGTACGCAGTCAACTCCGCCACGCTGGCCTTCAACTCCTCAAGGTCCTGTTCCTTCTCATCGCGCTGGCGACGAAGGCTCTTGCGCTCCTTCGCAAGAATCCTGATAGTGCTCCTCGCCTCCACCAGTGCAACGTGCTCGAGGTTGGCCTTGGTACGTGCACGATCGGCCTCCTGCTGAGTGGAGTACAGCAAGAAGTCCATGTGATCGATGTAGGTAGTCGGCTCATTCTGCCCGGGCATGTTTGCGGGACGTCCATCCGCATCACGCCGAGCAAAGTCCTTGAAGCGTCCTCCCTGAACCTCCTCAACATGCAGTCCGCACAAGCGGGCATGCATCTCCTGCATCGCTCGGACCAAACCATCGGCCCAAGTGTTCTCCACAAGCTCAAACTTGATCCTTGGAGAACCCAACATCCCCTTCTTGCCACGGCAACTAGCTCGGATGAGCCACCGTAGCTCTCCATCCGGGTGCTCATTGAGCACGGCTCCCTTGAACTCCGGGTACAAACGGTTCAGGAACAAGGTCAAGGTGGTGAGGTCGCGCTCGAAACAAAGGCTGCCACCATGGCCCAACTGGTACTGCTCAGTGAATACCGGGGCCATCTACAAAATTTTAGATTAGATTAAGTTAGTGATCGACTCAAGTGTGCAAAATTTTAAGTAGATAAAAACTGAAGTATGTATAAAACTTTGCAAATAGATAGGAAAGACTAAGCAATTTTTGCAACCATTACTTATATCTTTCTTTTATCAAGGTTTTGTTTAACGCCCATTCTAACTAAGGTCTCCTATGGTCAGCCTAGGCTCTGATACCAACTTGTGACGACCTCAAATTTGATACAAATTCGAAGTGCCCGTTATGTATTCCACCGCAATCCCAGAACCGTTGTTGCGATATACATAACGTAGTTGGTACTCAGTTCCATAGACATTACAATACGGTGATTCAAATACAATGGTCATATAGACCAAGTCATATTACAACACAATATAGCAGCGGAAATAACGTCTTCGGCCCATGCCTTCACCCTACAGGCAAATGGCGACTCACGGAGACGAGCTTAGTTCTGGTACTCTTCTTCATACCCTTCCTCCTGGTACTCCTCCCCATATTCTGGCAAAGTTGATAGCCAGGGACACAGCCGTGAGTACATTGGATGCACTGGCAAACCATCTTATAAATGAAAAGATGAAGTAGATATGCAAGGTTGGGTATAGTGGACTAAGCACTAAGTTGGTTTGCAAAAGCTAGTTTTATTTCCCAAGAATGCTCATTGGTAGAAAAGAGGTTTAGTGCTCTAAGTTCATTCTAAAGAGGAACTTCAATGTGTCAAGATCATGGTCAAGTCATGTCAATTCAAATTCATGTCATTCACCAAGTTCACCCTTGTTATTTTTTTTAGTCTTGACAAAAGCCAGGTAGAGTTTGCCAACCGTCCATGACCGAGGACTCGGCTATTCGAATAGTTTGAAACCTCTGCAGAGGGGTACACTTTACCCACAAGATTCGATACATCTGCCGGGAGAAATCCACGGTTCGCCATACACAAAGGTATGCGGATTTCAGATAATCAAACAAAACCTTTCACTTGCTCATCCTAGTATAGGATCCTTCCCTAGAGCCCGGGATACGGAATTCCCGCTCCGGCGCCCCTAGTTATGCCCATCCCGGAGGCCGGGTTAGTGGAATCCACCTGGTCAAGAAGTATCCGCCCGTGGAGTCCTTCCATGAAGATTTGATGCAAGACCTCCCATACTAAGATAAACAAGCTACGGATTAAGCCCCTTCCCATATAGGGGTAACGTGGTTGTACGTTATAATTAGCACCCATGTACATCACTCGTTGTCAATTGAGAAATACATTTCATAGTTCTTAGTCAAGATTATTTTCTTTCATAAAGCCATCATGTAGGAGCAATCTCCCATTTCAAGTTTCAAGGTCAAGTCACCACCTTTCAAAGGGGGTTCCTCCAGAGATAGCCTCAACTTTTATTAGCGACTAAGCAACTACATTGAGTGATAGTACTACTACTAGGGTTGGATAAACTCAGCTTGATGCTCTTGATAATCAAGACATCAATATACTTCTATCATTCTACTCTAGCAATTCAATCATGCCATTTACTTAAAACAAGTAGAATGCAATAATAAAACTAGGTAGTGGGAGTATGAATCAAAAGATGGCTTGCCTTGGTTGGCAAAGTGTCCGGGGTTTTCTTCTTCTTCTTGATAATAATAATCCCCTCCAATATCCTCCTCGGCAACACTAGCGTCTAATAACGAATAAACACAAAGCACACCATCACTTCACCAAACCAACAACACACCAAGCACACATCTTTGTTTGCTAACCAAGCATTCATGTTGCATTGTTATGGGGTTGGATTGTAAGTTTTTCTTCTAAGTTTTTCTTCAAGTGTGCAAGATAGTTTCTCTACTAGGTGGCATAGGTGGTTCACTTGTGCAGCATTGGTGTTGATTTAGGGTTACTAAGGCAAGTTTAAGTGGGAATGATCCACTAAGTGAAATGGGTAATGAGGGCAATTAATTTTAAGTGTGCACTAGTGATCTAATATTTTATGCTAACAAGTAGGTTTGGGTTAGGGTCCAAATGATCACACTAATATGGTTTGGGGTAGATTAGTGTTAGCTAACAGTAAGAGGGGTCATTAGTAAGTTCACATTTTAATTTTCATGATTTTTGATAGCTTAGATAATTTTCTAGAAATCTTTCATTATTAAACAAGCTATGAACACACTATTCATAACCATTTTAAGTCCTAACTTATTTTGAATTCTAACCTGTACTATTGGATAGAGTATTTTGTAAGCTTTCCAACGAATATTTATTTGCTAGATTTGGATTTATCAAACTCTAGGAATTAAAGTTTGAAAATAGTATCTGAAACAGATTTGAAATAAAGAAAAGGGCGGGAATTTAATTAAAAACGATTCGGACCTAATTCGAAACGAGCTGGGCCGATTTCTGAACAAACCCGAACGGGCCTGGCCCAGAAAACGTTTCGCTGTGGCTGGGAAAAATAAAACGGGGCTGACAGGTGGGACCTCCTCGTCAGACCTAATTCTAAAACCCGAATCGGTAAGTTGTCGTCCGATCAAGATCTAACGGCGCAGGTTCATCGTCTTCCTCAACACGGCGGGGGCTCACCTGCGAGCAGAGACGAGTGTTCGACGGCGATGGCGAGGCGTAGGGGAAGCAGAACTCGTCGGCGACGTGCGGGATTGGCGGCGGTTCGTCTCCTCCTCCGATTCCCTGAAGCAGCTTGCTCCCAGGTGCTCGGACGCGGCGGCGCTCCGCTCGTCCAGTGCTGCTCCGGCGAGGCTGGCGACGGCGAACTAGGGCAAGCGGGAGTGAGCGGCGATGTCTGGGAGGTAGCTGGGGATGAGGTGAGTTGATTCGTTTGATCGGAGGGGGTTTATATAGGCCGAGGCGACGGGAACAAGCTCGGCCAGAAGCTCGATGCTGCGGGGGCCCTGGCGGCGTTTGAAGCGTTCTCCGGTCACGGCGTTCACGCTCGCGTGCTGGGAGGGGGCTGGTTCGGCCGCGGGGTCCTGTGGGTCTCCTCTGGCGCCTTCCAGACGGTCGGCATCGCGCAGGGCAACAGTTTACTGGGAGGGGGCCCTGGGCGGAAACCTCCTCTTCCCTCCGCTTCTCCTGGCTTGGGTCGGGGCTGGGGGAGCTGGAATCGATCGAGGCACCGTCCAGGAGCATGGCAGCAGTGCCTGGGCGAGCTCGAACAGTGCAGCACAGTGAGGTTGATCTCATTTCGATTTTCTTCTGCCAGTGTTCGACGGAATGCCCGCAAGAACTCAAAATTGGATTTTTCAAATTTTTCAAGTTTGGGTGCTCATCATATTGGATAAGATACCCAGGCATATTTTTGTTACAGTGAAAGGTTGAGTTTTGCAAAAATTTATATTTCAAATTTGGTATGGTTTCTGTTTCAGATTCAAACTTTGGCTCAAGTTTGAGTGGTGTTCTGGTTTGAAATCTTGGCAGATCTTTGTTGGTTGAGTTAGTCCATAACTTGTTTAAGCTCAACTAAAAGGTTAAACCTGCAGGTGAGCTGTAGATTTCTTAATATAAGGGCTCAAAGTGGTGTAGTCATTAACAGTTTCTAGATCATATTAACTTTATCTCTTTCTTACCTATTTTTATTTTTGGTTCTTTTGGTTCCTAATATCTTTCTTAGTTGTTTCTGTTGGTTCACTTAGAATTATCTAACCAATGCTCAAGCAAAAATAACACACATAAAATCATAGAACACATATAAGAGGAAATACATGTATGCATAAAATAATGAATAAAAAGTTTTATCTTAGCCCAAAATTTGGCACTTTATTTAATAAGAGTTGGATTACAATTTCTGAGTTGTTACACCCTCACACAGGGCTGGCGCGGCCTGGGGGCTGGCCGCGCCGCCCTAGCGTGTGGGCCACCCCTGGCCCCTCTCGACTCCTCCTTCTGGCTCCGTGAGTCTTCTGGGAAATTATAATTTCTGGGTATTTTTCTGGAATTTTCCAGATCTTCAAAATATGGTCTCCTGATGGTCCTTTTTCCAGCAGAATCCTGACTCCGGCAGCTGCTCCTCCGATGATCATCAAACATGTGAAAGCAAAGGAAATAACATAAGTATCATGTCTAAATATGAAATATATCAATGAATAACAGTAAATTATGATACGAAATAGTGATGCAAATTGGACGTATCAACCCCCCCAAGCTTAGACCTCGCTTGTCCCCAAGCGAAAACTAAACTCGGTAAACATGACCACAGGTTTATGGAGTAAAGTGTCAAAATCAAAATACGAACAAGAAGCATCACATTCACTAAGGCACAAATTATAATAGTCAGCAACTTCCCTTTATAAGATGTAAGCTTGCAATAGGTAAAAGGGAATCACATGTAAAGATGCACAAGGTAAATTATAATTGGCAATGGCAAACCTTAGTTCTTGGTCAAGGAATGGAGAACAAACTATTCTCTCTTTTAAACGGAGCCTTTTAAAACGGAGCTAATATAGCAAAGACTATATGCTCAACAAAGTAAACTTTTGCTTTCAAAGAAAGCTTTCAAAGATATATTCCTTCAGACAAAAGCATTATACAAAACAAGGAAGGTAATAAACATGATTAAACGGATCAACATATGGATGAGTGAAACATAACAACTCAAATGCTTGCTTGAGATAGAGGGAAATAGGTTGACTCAACATAAAAGTAAAAGATAGGCCCTTCGCAGAGGGAAGCAGGGAAAGGTGTCTTCTCAATATAAGGTTCAGGAATGATGCTATCAACCGTGCAAACTTCAGTAGCTGCAGCAGGAATATGACTAATAGAATCTTTGTAAGGCGCATGGTATTTGTTCCAATCTTTCTTTGGAACATCAATATAAGAGGCAAAGGCCTTAAGACAATTTGCAAGTATTTGGGAATCAAGACCATAAGCAGCGCTAACACTATGAAAGTCATCGTTTCCCATAAAAGATTTAATGCATTCATAATCATAGTTTATACCTGACATCCTACCTTTGTCGTTTTCCCAACCTTCAGCATTCTCTTGTATTCGGTCAAGAAGTTTCCACTTGGCATCTTCTTTCATATGAGTGAATGATCCAAAGCAAGAAGCATCCAAATAATCCTTATCAGGAAGAGTAAGCCGCGCATAAAAATTATCAATAACAATATTATTAGGGAGCTCATGAATGGGGCATTTGAGCATTAGTAACTTCAATCTCCCCCACGCTTGGGCAATACTCTCTCCATCATGAGGCCAAAAATTATATATCTTGTTACGGTCTTTATGAATTTCACTTGGAGGATAAAACTTGGAATAAAAGAGAGGCACAATATCCTCCCATGCCATAGATGGACCATCTTGGAGTAGTCGATACCACTCTTCAGCTCTGCCTTTCAATGATATAGAGAATAATTTCTTCTTGACCTGGCTTGGTGAAATACCTGCACACCTGAACAACTCGCATAATTCATGTATAAACAATAAGTGATCGCCCGGATGGACAGTTCCATCTCCTGAATAGCAGTTATCCATAATACGCCCAACAATTTTCATAGGTATTTTAAAAGGATCAATTTCAGCAGGCGGTGGCGGTGGTGGTTCCTCCGCATGTGCAGTAGCAGCAGTAGTAGATGTGTTTCCAAATAGGAAACCAAATGGAGAGTTCTCCATAGCAGAATAAAAATAAAAGACAAAATAAAACAATACTCACAGTGACGGTTACCTTTTCCAATTCCACTCTTCAATAGCGCTACACTCCCCGGCAACGGCGCCAGAAAATAGTCTTGATGACCCACAAGTATAGGGGGTGTATCGTAGTACTTTCGATAAATAAGAGTGTCGAACCCAACGAGGAGCAGAAGGTGTTGATGAGCAGTTTTGATCAAGGAATCACTGTAAATACTAGCAAACAGGTTTTCAGAAGTATTTGATAATACGAGTAAATAAAGTGCGAGTAAATAAAAGACAGTAGTAACAATTGCAGCAAGTGGCCCAATCCTTTATTCAGCAAAGGACAAGCCGGTTGTGTTCTTATAATAACCAAACGTTCTCGAGGACACACGGGAGGTTTCTGTCAAGAGCTTTTGCTTCATAGAGCCAATAGTATTTATTGATTTGGTAAGTGTTATGGGGGTGAACCTGTGCTAGCGCACTACCCTTACTAGGATAAATACACACTTGTGATTATACCCCTTGCAAGCATCCGCAAATACAAGAAAGTAATTAAGATAAATCTAACCACAGCCTTAAAATCTAGGATCCTACGCTCCCTGGTGCAATGGTTTCCCAACGGAGGTTTAGGTTTCTGTCACTCCAGCAACCCCACAATCGGTGACCAAATACACAATGCATCTCACTAGGCCCATAAATGGTGAAGTATCATGTAGTCGACGTTCACATGACACCACTAGTGAAATAGCACCACAACAATATCAAACCATTAAATATTTCTCAATAATAATTCACTACTAACATCTTGACTTCTCCCATGTCCTCAAGAACTAAACGAACTACTCACAAGACATCATATGGATCATGATCAGAGGTGAAATAATGGTAAATAACAATCTGGATATAAACCTTAATTCAACGGTTCCACTCAATAGCATCAACTACAAGAGTAATCAACACCAGGAAAGTTTCCCCTATGAATATAACAAGATCCAACTCAAGATGTTACAGCGGGATGGCGAGGTGATGGTGGAGATGAAGGTGCTGGTGATGGAGATGATGATGATGATGATCCCGATGAAGTCCGGTGCGATGGTGATGACGATGGCGACGATCTCCCCTCTCCGGGAAGGAATTTCCCCGGCAGATTTCTCTCTGCTGGAGAGCTTTCTCTCTCTGGTGTTCTCCGCCCCGCAGAGGCGGCTGTGTCTAACTCTGAACCCCCCTTGACTTAGGTTTTCGGGGACGATGATGTACGCGAAGGGGCGAGACCAGAGGTGGGCCAGGGCCCCCTCACACAGGGCTGGCGCGGCCTGGGGGCTGGCCGCGCCGCCCTAGCGTGTGGGCCACCCCTGGCCCCTCTCGACTCCTCCTTCTGGCTCCGTGAGTCTTCTGGGAAATTATAATTTCTGGGTATTTTTCTGGAATTTTCCTGATCTTCAAAATATGGTCTCCTGATGGTCCTTTTTCCAGCAGAATCCTGACTCCGGCAGCAGCTCCTCCGATGATCATCAAACATGTGAAAGCAAAGGAAATAACATAAGTATCATGTCTAAATATGAAATATATCAATGAATAACAGTAAATTATGATACAAAATAGTGATGCAAATTGGACGTATCACCCATGTCTCATTGATTTCATGAATTATCTTATCCATGCAACGCCCGTAATCCATCCCTGTGCCTACAGTATTTGTCCCTACTATTTACTGTTGTTACTATTACCGCTGCTATTGTACTACTGCTATTACTATTTCACTATTATCACTACTATAAAACTGTTGCTACTGATAAACCACTGCAAGCAAGACTGTTTCCATGTGCAGCTGAATTGACAACTCATCTGTTAAGGCTTACATATATTCTTTGGCTCCCCTTGTGTCGAATCAATAAATTTGGGCTTTACTTCCCTCGAAGACTGTTGCGATCCCCTATACTTGTGGGTCATCAAGACTATTTTCTGGCACCGTTGTCGGGGAGCATAGCTTTATTTGTAAGTTCACTTGGTATTCATATTGTTCGCTGCAATTCTTTCATCATGGGTAAACCTCGTGATGGAAAAGTTCCTATATTGCCATCCACTACAAGAAGAGGTACGACTTTGAACACTTCTGTTGCTCTTGATTCACCATCTGTTATGAGCAAGTTGCTTACACCACCACATCCACACGCTACTGCTACTACTTCTGCTGAGATTGAAAATGCCACTGATAATTTAGATGATGCTTACTGTGCTTGATGAGAGTGGTTCACTAGGTTCCTTTTTAGATGCTACTATTGCTAGAGCAAAGTTTGGAAACACCACTGTTACACCTATTAGTTCACCTGAGTCTAGGGAATGTCCTAGTGATGATTTTGATGATGATGCTTATATTGAGCTTAATAATGATTTTATTGCCAAAGCACGTGCTGCTCGTAATGCTGGTAATGTTAGAGAACTTCTTGCAAGACATTCTGTTAGATATAATTTGTCTCCTGATCCTAAGTTTGCTGCTTCTCCCATAAATATTAGAGACAAGGATTATGACTTCTCTTTAGATGGTTTGCGAGTACAATTCAAAATGTACTCATGGCTTTGTCCCTGGATATTAACTTGGTCAGACTATGAAGAAGACTACAAGGAAGGTGACGATGGTTACGATGGCGCCGGTGCGAACTAGGAACGTCTCCCAGTCAGTTGCCTGTAGGGTAGTAGGCATGACATGGGTCATCAACGCTGCTTGGTATTCGCTGCTTAGTTGTAGACTTGCCCTGCATGGCAATATCATACTTGGTCATGTGACCAATTGTAAGTATTATTCGGTAATGTATTGGATGATGTAATTCTGTTATCAACTCGGATATGTGGATTCACGACGCACTGATCATGGGATCGTGGATTGTATGCATATCGGGTATTCAGGATGGGTAATCCGGGGTCCCCACAGAGTTGGTATCGGAGCCATCCTGACAGTAGGAGACCTTAGTTAGCATTGGCGTTAGTTAGGAATGTAGTATTTTGCTAAAAACTTATTTCAAAACTTGTTTTTCTAAAATAGCCGACAATGTGGCTTATATACTTCTCATCTATTCAAAAACCGCTAATCTCATCTCTCCGATTGCCAAGGTTTTCACCGCTTTTATTATTTTGTCTCATCCCCATAAAAATCTAAATATTGGACGTTGTACCCCAAATAGACCTGAATCTTAGCATCTTAGCAGCACAAGATGGCGCAAATATTCTTAAGGACGTCTTCAAAACTCTCCATCTGCAAAGAGATAAAAGTGTAGACAAGTATTTTGCCTTTGGTTAACACCAACGGCTCTGTCAAGAAGTTGACCTTGTTCCCCCATGGACTCGCACGTTTGCAAGTCGCCAAGGACCAAGTACTCAGTTGCTTGACTGGTGTTTGTTAGGTTTGTCTTGCAAATGTGTTACATATGGAGAACTTCAATGACCCTACCGAAGACCTCACATCAATGTGATGTGAGACAGGGAGACCTGTAAATCTACACTTCCCAACTCTACATCGGCAGTTCAACAACATTGCAGCTTCACCAACAACCGCCATCAAGTTTCAGCTGAAGTAAGAAGCCGGAAAATGAAGGAGTCAACATCTAGGACCCACCATGACCCTAGGATGAATAGGATGAGCTCGATTGTCTCATATGAGCTACCCCCAACTACCGTGAGTATTAGGCGTCGTTGGTACTTGAAGTACCTCGTGTGATTCTTGCAATTGTTTGTTGATTGCCTTGTGTGTTCTGGGTATTGTTTGTAGTTGCGTTGTGTGTTTCTTGAGTGTGTATTGTTACCTTATGCATGTGCTTGTTTTGGCCTCTCGGCCTTAAAAACCCTCGGGTGTGTACAACCCTGAATATGAAGCCCCTCTAGAATGTGTTTTCCCTCTCTCCTATTTATATCAGCTCGAGTGGCATAGATAAGTTAATAGTAAGACTCTAACTCTAACATTGATTAGTGGAATATAAATCTTCCCGCAACACCTCCCCAGGACCCAACGCAGCAATTTTTGCTACGTGCTTCAAGCTTCGTCGAGACCTCTCTAGAATGTCACAGAAGCAGAAAACATACCCGCTTGGACTATGGAAGGCTTCTAGAAGACAAAGACTTCACTAACCTGAATCGCCTAACCTTAAATCTAGAGTTTTGCTAACATTGATGATACTCTCTTAGCACTCCAACACTTGCTAATCTTCTAACAAACCAACTAACATTGAGCATAGAAGTATCAAAGCCAAGCCTAACTTTCGAAGTGCAACCCGTTATCGCCACTTGGAGCCCGAAGACTCACGTTCTTGATCTCCACTAAGCAAATACAAGGGTGAAGACTCTCCAAAAATCAAGCCATCAATGTCGACTCTGCATTTAGGAGATATCAATGGAGGTAGTAACAAGAAGAAGTGAAGACTTTTTCTAACTAACTCGCTCGCTTGTTCAAATTTTGATGGGTCTGAAACCAAAACTGACTTATGCCACGGGTAGAAATCCACATGAAGATTTCTCGAAAGAAGAAGTTGACTCAAGGTATCCCAATATACCTCAAGATCCTCAAGGCTACAAGAAGATGGAGAAGCAAGAAGATCTTCAATGGTCTCCACCAACCCGAAGACAAGAAGGAACAGATCACTAACTACTGGAAGATCCCAATATAGCTCAATCACAAGACAACCCAGAAGAATGGTTTCTATTAGGACTAACCTGCGCCTTGGTAGTTAGGAAGCGTAGAGGAATAAAGTCGACAGATTTGGCATGCCTATCAAGATCGAAGCATAAATGCTCTTGTCTACCATCCTCAGAGGACTGCAAGCTCAAGATTTAAGGTCTACACCAACATCAAGCTTCAAGACGCAACACCAAGAATTAAAGACTCCATCAAGCTACTCGAAAGGAAGCAACAACTCCAAGCCAACAAAAGCTACTCGAGAACCCTCGACTCTTCATGACCTCAATCGCGAGCTGAGAACCATCTAACTCTCATAGGCACGCTAGATAGCATGACACACGCTAACCTTAAAGGTATTTCAACAAGGTTTCGACAAGATACCTTCGGCAACATCAACTCTTCAGTCATCCACTTCTGCAAATGAAGATGATCTACATCTTTGGTAAAAGCAAGTCTTCTATGCAACTTAATTAAGGCGTCACCGAGGAGTTGGAAGAGAAATCCCATGAAGCCTAACTCTAACATTAGTCTGTACACCTCTTACTACTATACTTAGGAATCTCGGGACGAGATTCTGTTTAAGGGGGGAAGAGCTGTAACACCCCACTTTTTGTAACCCTATTTAAGGTGAGTTTGGTAATGCAAAAAATTAGGGCCGACAAAAACTTTTTGTGCTAAATCAGACTTACTAGAATCTATTGTATGTTTGTGATACGTCCAATTTGCATCACTATTTTGTATCATAATTTACTGTTATTCATTGATATATTTCATATTTAGACATGATACTCATGTTATTTCCTTTGCTTTCACATGTTTGATGATCATCGGAGGAGTTGCTGCCAGAGTCAGGATTCTGCTGGAAAAAGGACCATCAAGGGACCATATTTTGAAGATCAGGAAAATTCCAGAAAAATACCCAGAAATTATAATTTCCCAGAAGACTCACGGAGCCAGAAGGAGGAGTCGAGAGGGGCCAGGGGTGGCCCACACGCTAGGGCGGCGCGGCCAGCCCCCTGGCCGCGCCAGCCCTGTGTGAGGGAGCCCTGGCCCACCTCTGGTCTCGCCCCTTCGCGTACATCATCGTCCCCGAAAACCTAAGTAAAGGGGGGGTTCAGAGTTAGACACAGCCGCCTCTGCGGGGCGAAGAACACCAGAGAGAGAAAGCTCTCTGGCAGAGAGAAATCTGCCGGGGAAATTCCTTTCCGGAGAGGGGAGATCGTCGCCATCGTCATCACCATCGCACAGGACTTCATCGGGATCATCATCATCATCATCTCCATCACCAGCACCTTCATCTCCACCATCACCTCGCCATCCCGCTGTAACATCTTGAGTTGGATCTTGCTATATTCATAGGGGAAACTTTCCCGGTGTTGATTACTCTTGTAGTTGATGCTATTGAGTGGAACCGTTGAATTAAGGTTTATGTCCAGATTGTTATTTACCATTATTTCACCTCTGATCATGATCCATATGATGTCTTGTGAGTAGTTCGTTTAGTTCTTGAGGACATGGGAGAAGTCAAGATGTTATTAGTGAATTATTGTTGAGAAATATTTAATGGTTTGATATTGTTGTGGTGCTATTTCACTAGTGGTGTCATGTGAACGTCGACTACATGATACTTCACCATTTATGGGCCTAGTGAGATGCATTGTGTATTTGGTCACCGATTGTGGGGTTGCTGGAGTGACAGAAACCTAAATCTCCGTTGTTAAACCATTGCACCAGGGAGCGTAGGATCCTAGATCTTAAGGCTGTGGTTAGATTTATCTTAATTACTTTCTTGTATTTGCGGATGCTTGCAAGGGGTATAATCACAAGTGTGTATTTATCCTAGTAAGGGTAGTGCGCTAGCACAGGTTCACCCCCATAACACTTACCAAATCAATAAATACTATTGGCTCTATGAAGCGAAAGCTCTTGACAGAAACCTCCCGTGTGTCCTCGAGAACGTTTGGTTATTATAAGAACACAACCGGCTTGTCCTTTGCTGAATAAAGGATAGGGCCACTTGCTGCAATTGTTACTACTGTCTTTTATTTACTCGCACTTTATTTACTCGTATTACCAAATACTCCTGAAAACCTGTTTGCTAGTATTTACAGTGATTCCTTGATCAAAACTGCTCATCAACACCTTCTGCTCCTCGTTGGGTTCGACACTCTTATTTATCGAAAGTACTACGATACACCCCCTATACTTGTGGGTCATCAAGACTATTTTCTGGCGCCGTTGCCGGGGAGTGTAGCGCTATTGAAGAGTGGAATTGGAAAAGGTAACCGTCACTGTGAGTATTGTTTTATTTTGTCTTTTATTTTTATTCTGCTATGGAGAACTCTCCATTTGGTTTCCTATTTGGAAACACATCTACTACTGCTGCTGCTGCACATGCGGAGGAACCACCACCGCAACCGCCTGCTGAAATTGATCCTTTTAAAATACCTATGAAAATTGTTGGGCGTATTATGGATAACTGCTATTCAGGAGATGGAACTGTCCATCCGGGTGATCACTTATTGTTTATACATGAATTATGCGAGTTGTTCAGGTCTGCAGGTATTTCACCAAGCCAGGTCAAGAAGAAATTATTCTCTATATCATTGAAAGGAAGAGCTGAAGAGTGGTATCGACTACTCCAAGATGGTCCATCTATGGCATGGGAGGATATTGTGCCTCTCTTTTATTCCAAGTTTTATCCTCCAAGTGAAATTCATAAAGACCGTAACAAGATATATAATTTTTGGCCTCATGATGGAGAGAGTATTGCCCAAGCGTGGGGGAGATTGAAGTTACTAATGCTCAAATGCCCCATTCATGAGCTCCCCAATAATATTGTTATTGATAATTTTTATGCGCGGCTCACTCTTCCTGATAAGGATTATTTGGATGCTTCTTGCTTTGGATCATTCACTCATATGAAAGAAGATGCCAAGTGGAAACTTCTTGACCGTATACAAGAGAATGCTGAAGGTTGGGAAAACGACAAAGGTAGGAAGTCAGGTATAAATTATGATTATGAATGCATTAAATCTTTTATGCGAACCGATGACTTTCATAGTGTTAGCACTGCTTATGGTCTTGATTCCCAAATACTTGCTAATTGTCTTAAGGCCTTTGCCTCTTATATTGATGTTCCAAAGAAAGATTGGAACAAATATCATGCGCCTTACAAAGATTCTATTAGTCATATACCTGCTGCAGCTACAGAAGTTTGCACGGTTGATAGCATCATTCCTGAACCTTATATTGAGAAGACACCTTTTCCTGCTAAGGTAAAAAAGTATTCTACTTTGGTAAGTGTGTCTAATAAAAGTACTAAGAAAGATGCAGAGCCTGATGAGCAAATTACTATTAAGTCTCCTGTTGCTATATTGAAAGATCTTGTTACTAAAGATGTAGGAGATGAATATATTCTTTTTTGCGAAGATGCTTCTAACATTCTCTCGCATCCTAAAAAGCACAGGAAAGCAAGTGTTCCTGTTATTTCTGTCAGGATTGGAGATCATTGCTATTATGGTTTATGTGATATTGGTGCTAGTGCAAGTGCTATTCCCTTAGAGCTTTACAAAGAAATCATGCACGAGATTGGCGCTTGTGAACTTGAAGATATTGATGTGGTTGTTCAGCTTGCTAACAGAGAGACCGTTTGGCCTCTTGGTATTGTTCGAGATGTGGAAGTTCTATGTGGTAAGACTAAGTACCCTACTGATTTTCTAGTACTTGGTAAGGAGGCTAGTAAAACTTGTCCTATTATTTTTGGTAGACCCTTTTTGAACACTTGTGGCGCCATAATAGATTGTAAGAAAGAGAAAATTTTTACTAAGTTTAATGGAGAGCCTTATGAGTTTAATTTTTCCAAGTTTGCTAAGACTTCTTATGAAAATGACACGCCTAATGAAAATTTTCGAGTTGAGCAGCTTGCTTCTATTGCACTTGCCCCTAATAATGCCTTGCAGCAATTCATGGAAGATCACGAAAGTGATGTGTTTAGCAAGGAAAGAGAAGAGATTGACGATATTCTTCTTCGTCAACCACCATTACTCAAGCATAATCTACCTGTGGAGGATCTTGGTACCACTTTGCCGCCTAGAGAAGATCCTGTGTTTGAATTAAAACCTTTGCCTGATGATCTCAAATATGCTTATATTGATGATAAGAAAATATATCCTGTTATTATTAGTTCAAAACTTTCAGGAAAGGAAGAAGAAAGATTATTGGAGATATTGAAGAAACATCGAGGAGCTATGGGATATACTCTTGATGATTTAAAAGGGATTTCTCCTACTTTATGTCAGCATGCCATTAATATGGAGAAAGACACGAAGCCAGTTGTGGAGCATCAGCGCCGCCTAATTCCCAAGATGAAGGATGTGGTAAGAAATGAGGTATTAAAACTCCTTGATGCTGGTATTATTTATCCTATTGCTGATAGTAGATGGGTTAGTCCTGTTCATTGTGTCCCTAAGAAAGGAGGTATGACTGTTGTACCTAATGAGAATAACGAGCTTATTCCTCAAAGGGTAGTTGTTGGTTATAGAATGTGCATTGATTATAGGAAGGTAAACAAAGTTACTAAGAAAGATCATTACCCTTTACCGTTTATAGATCAAATGCTAGAAAGGTTGTCTAAGAAGACTCATTTTTGTTTCCTTGATGGTTATTCTGGTTTTTCTCAAATTGCTGTTAAGAAGGATGATCAAGAGAAAACCACTTTTACTTGTCCTTATGGAACTTATGCTTATAGACGTATGCCTTTTGGTTTATGCAATGCTCCTGCTACTTTTCAAAGATGTATGTCTGCTATTTTTCATGGTTTTTGTGAAGAAATTGTGGAGGTCTTCATGGACGATTTTTCCGTCTATGGAACTTCTTTTGATAATTGCTTGCACAACCTTGATAAAGTTTTGCAGAGGTGCGAAGAAACTAACCTTGTTCTTAATTGGGAGAAATGCCACTTTATGGTAAATGAAGGAATTGTCCTTGGACATAAAATCTCTGAAAGAGGTATTGAAGTTGACAGAGCAAAAGTGGAGGCAATTGAGAAAATGCCTTGTCCAAGAGATGTTAAAGGTATTCGTAGTATTCTTGGTCATGCTGGTTTCTATAGGAGGTTTATTAAAGATTTCTCTAAGATTTCAAAGCCTCTTACCAATCTTCTTCAAAAGGATGTACCGTTTGTCTTTGATGATGATTGTAAGGAAGCTTTTGAAACTCTTAAGAAGGCTTTAACTACTGCTCCTATTGTTCAACCACCTGATTGGAATTTACCTTTTGAAATTATGTGCGATGCTAGTGATTTTGCTGTTGGTGCTGTTCTTGGACAGCGCGTAGATAATAAGTTGAATGTTATTCATTATGCTAGTAAGACTCTTGATGCTGCTCAGAAGAATTATGCTACTACTGAGAAAGAGTTTCTTGCTGTTGTTTTTGCATGTGATAAGTTTAGATCTTACATTGTTGATTCTAAAGTTACTATTCATACTGATCACGCTGCTATTAGATATCTTATGACTAAGAAGGATGCTAAGCCTAGGCTTATTAGATGGGTGTTGCTTTTACAAGAGTTTGATTTGCATATCGTAGATAGGAAAGGTGCTGAAAATCCTGTGGCTGACAACTTGTCTAGATTGGAAAACATTTCTTTTGATCCTATTCCTGTTAATGATAGTTTTCCAAATGAACAGTTGGCTGCAATTAATGCAACTTCACGAGACCTTCCTTGGTATGCTGATTATGCTAACTTTATTGTTTCCAAGTATTTGCCTCCGACCTTTACAGCTCAGCAAAGAAGAAAATTCTTCTATGATTTGAGGCATTATTTTTGGGATGACCCACATTTATATAAATAAGGAGTTGATGGTATTATGAGAAGATGCGTACCGGAATACAAGCAACAAGAGATATTAAGAAAATGCCATAGCAGTGCTTATGGAGGGCATCATGCTGGAGATAGAACCGCATAGAAGGTTCTACAATCAGGTTTTTATTGGCCAACCCTCTTTAAGGATGCCAGAAGGTATGTTTTATCTTGCGATGAATGTCAAAGAGTTGGTAATATTTCTAGACGCAATGAAATGCCTATGAATTACACTCTTGTTATTGAACCGTTTGATTGTTGGGGGTTTGACTTTATGGGTCCTTTTCCTCCTTCAAAAGGCTATACCCATATACTTGTTACTGTAGATTATGTTACTAAATGGGTAGAAGCCATACCTACAAAGAGTGCCGATGGTGAGACTTCGTTAAAAATGCTTAAGGGTGTTATTTTTCCTAGGTTCGGAGTGCCTAGATATCTTATGACTGACGGAGGTTCTCATTTTATTCACGGTAGTTTTAGAAAGACTCTTGCTAAGTATGATGTCAATCATAGAATTGCTTCTGCTTATCATCCCCAAACTAGTGGGCAGGTAGAGCTTTCAAATAGAGAGATCAAGTCTATCTTGCAGAAGACTGTTAGTAGATCTAGGAAAAACTGGGCTAGTAAGTTAAATGACGCTTTATGGGCTTATAGAACAGCTTATAAGAACCCCATGGGTATGTCTCCTTATAAGATGGTTTACGGAAAAGCGTGTCACTTGCCCTTAGAATTAGAACACAAAGCTTTTTGGGCAGTGAGAGAGCTTAATAGAGATTTTAAACTAGCCGGTAAGAAGAGGTTGTTAGATTTGAGTTCTCTAGATGAGTGGAGAAACGAAGCGTATGAGAATGCCAGACTTTTTAAGGAGAAAGTCAAGCAATGGCATGATAAGAGAATTCTTAAGAGAGAGTTTCATGTTGGTGAGAAAGTTCTATTGTATAGGTCTCGTCTCAGATTTTTTGCAGGTAAATTACTTTCTAAATGGGAAGGACCATATGTTATTGTGGAAGTGTACCGCTCAGGTGCTATTAAGATTGCTTCATTGAAAGATGATTCTACACAAGTGGTGAATGGGCAAAGACTCAAACATTATATTTCTGGAGATTCATATAATGAAGATGTTGATGTCATTGAAACAATTTTTCCGGAAGATTACATCCAAGACAAACTGCAGGAACCTGCAGAGTTCGTTTTCGAATAGGTAACAGTTCTAGTCAGAAAAGTTTCGCGAAGAGTTCTTCTTTTAATATTTTTGCTGTTTTTAATAAATATGAAAAATCACGAGACGAAAACGAGGAGAAAAAGAAGTCCGTGTGCATCTCACACACGGGTGGCGCGGGCCCACCCCTGGCCGCGCCACCCCCGTGTGAGAACGCCTCGGAACTCTTTTCCGTCCCGGTTTCCTCCTGTGACTTCGTTTCGATGTATAATTTTTGCCTATTTAACCCCCCGGAGTCCCCGAGGTCTGTATATCGTTTTCTCGTCGTGTTTTGTTTCGAGCTGTTTCTGTCAGGAATTGCCCTCGACCTTGAAGTTATAATGTCTACGTCTGGTTCATCCAAAGAGAACCCTCCTGCGGATTCCATCAATCTGTATATGAGGGAACTGAAGATGCATCTGAAGGAGTTGTCGCTCAAGGATGGGGAGTTACAGATTAAAGATGTTCAAGGACCCAAGGAAGAAGGGAGTCTTGAAGCAAGGATGGAAGCACTAGAACAGGAAGTTTTCAAATACAAGAAGATGGCGGAACGCGAGGTGGAAATTATCTATAGGATTAATCAAGAGCTTGTCGCCAAGTACAAGAAAGAGACCACAGAACTTTGGAAGGATGTCCTCTCACTCCAAGAGACCACTAACCAATTACAAGCACAACTCTACGACTTGCATAACCAAAATTGTGAGTATGAAGCTAGATTTCAACAAATGAGTGCTGCTGCAAGTTTCAGGATTTTGGAGACCGAGACATCCTTCTTTGATGGAGGACCTTTGCCTTGGAAGTACGACAACAATGAAGTTCCACAGCCACCGCCAAAGGAGTAATTCGTCATCGGCATAGGCATCCCCTTGGCTTGTTCCAAGCTTGGGGGAGTGCCGCGGTATCACATCATTACCTTTTGTTCATTTACTTTTCAAGTAGAGTCTTATCATGAATAGAGAAGTTATCATATAGAATAGTTTGCAGTTGGAAGTATCCTCCTTAGTTAGTTATCTCTGTATCCCTTGGTGTGAGTTGCGGTAATGAAATATTAATGAGAAGTTTTATCGTTTACTTTTCGCACACTTTATGTTAGTCTGCAATCTCTCTTATGTGACTAGTCTTGTTGATTGGTATTGGTATTACATTGGGAGCATGAGTAGATTTAGTTGGTTTTGGCAAACCTAGCTTGGTCAGTAGCAACTTTACCTTGAGGTTTGAGTAGAAAAGATTAAAGGAGTGCTTGTAGTTACATCACTTCAGTTTTCCTTATGTTTGGCTTATAAGTTTGTTATTCTTAAAGTTAAAATCGTTGTACTTTCAAGGGAGTTTGCATGATTGTTCTTATTATATGTATGTTTGTTTGTTTCATGCAACTCTTATGCTTGCTACCCAGCCTTACTAGCCAAAAACCTGTACTGAGAGGAAATACTTCTCGTGCATCCAATTCCCAAAAGCCAAGTCACTTCCAAAGAGTCCACTATAAATTCCTATGCATGGTACTTTAAGCCATTCCAAGTAAATTCTCATGTGCTACCTTTCAAAAACTTTAAAACACTTCTCATTTTGTGCCACTGTTTTTAGCTCATGAGGACGTAGTGGATGGGTTTGTTATCTTCCATACTAAATTAAGTACCCCTCGACTAGGCAGCTTCATCTGCTCGTCATTAATTTTGCAAGGGAGCTGGTCAGACCATTATAATCTTAAAAGAAAGAAAAAGGGCACTCCTCCAATGGAATGTGAAAGTTGGTCGGCACCCGATGGAATCGGTTAGCCATGGTTTGAGAAAGGAAAAAGGTGGGGAGGAGTGCAAAGCTATAAAAGAGCACCAAAGTGCCAACTAATTAAACATCTCAGAACCGCTCTCACTTGTTTTGTATGGAAGATATCAAGAACTCTGTTGCTAGTCGTTGACAAAAGCAACCACCTCTCAAAACAATTTTTACCTCTGTTTTACAAATGAAAAGCTCTAGCACATGTTTAATCCCTGCTTCCCTCTGCGAAGGGCCTATCTTTTACTTTTATGTTGAGTCAACCTATTTCCCTCTATCTCAAGCAAGCATTTGAGTTGTTATGTTTCACTCATCCATATGTTGATCCGTTTAATCATGTTTATTATCTTCCTTGTTTTTGTATAACGCTTTTGTCTGAAGGAATACATCTTTGAAAGCTTTCTTTGAATGCAAAAGTTTACTTTGTTGAGCATATAGTCTTTGCTATATTAGCTCCGTTTTAAAAGGCTCCGTTTAAAAGAGATAATAGTTTGTTCTCCATTCCTTGACCAAGAACTAAGGTTTGCCATTACCAATTATAATTTACCTTGTGCATCCTATATGTGATTCCCTTTTACCTATTGCAAGTTTACATCTTATAAAGGGAAGTTGCTGTCTATTATAATTTGTGCCTTAGTGAATGTGATGCTTCTTGTCCGTATTTTGATTATCGACACTTCACTCCATAAACCTGTGGTCATGTTTACCGAGTTTAGTTTCTGCTTGGGGACAAGCGAGGTCTAAGCTTGGGGGGGTTGATACGTCCAATTTGCATCACTATTTTGTATCATAATTTACTGTTATTCATTGATATATTTCATATTTAGACATGATACTCATGTTATTTCCTTTGCTTTCACATGTTTGATGATCATCGGAGGAGTTGCTGCCAGAGTCAGGATTCTGCTGGAAAAAGGACCATCAAGGGACCATATTTTGAAGATCAGGAAAATTCCAGAAAAATACCCAGAAATTATAATTTCCTAGAAGACTCACGGAGCCAGAAGGAGGAGTCGAGAGGGGCCAGGGGTGGCCCACACGCTAGGGCGGCGCGGCCAGCCCCCTGGCCGCGCCAGCCCTGTGTGAGGGAGCCCTGGCCCACCTCTGGTCTCGCCCCTTCGCGTACATCATCGTCCCCGAAAACCTAAGTAAGGGGGGGTTCAGAGTTAGACACAGCTGCCTCTGCGGGGCGGAGAACACCAGAGAGAGAAAGCTCTCCGGCAGAGAGAAATCTGCCGGGGAAATTCCTTCCCGGAGAGGGGAGATCGTCGCCATCATCATCACCATCGCACAGGACTTCATCGGTATCATCATCATCATCATCTCCATCACCAGCACCTTCATCTCCACCATCACCTCGCCATCCCGCTGTAACATCTTGAGTTGGATCTTGCTATATTCATAGGGGAAACTTTCCCGGTGTTGATTACTCTTGTAGTTGATGCTATTGAGTGGAACCGTTGAATTAAGGTTTATGTCCAGATTGTTATTTACCATTATTTCACCTCTGATCATGATCCATATGATGTCTTGTGAGTAGTTCGTTTAGTTCTTGAGGACATGGGAGAAGTCAAGATGTTATTAGTGAATTATTGTTGAGAAATATTTAATGGTTTGATATTGTTGTGGTGCTATTTCACTAGTGGTGTCATGTGAACGTCGACTACATGATACTTCACCATTTATGGGCCTAGTGAGATGCATTGTGTATTTGGTCACCGATTGTGGGGTTGCTGGAGTGACAAAAACCTAAACCTCCGTTGGGAAACCATTGCACCAGGGAGCGTAGGATCCTAGATCTTAAGGCTGTGGTTAGATTTATCTTAATTACTTTCTTGTATTTGCGGATGCTTGCAAGGGGTATAATCACAAGTGTGTATTTATCCTAGTAAGGGTAGTGCGCTAGCACAGGTTCACCCCCATAACACTTACCAAATCAATAAATACTATTGGCTCTATGAAGCGAAAGCTCTTGACAGAAACCTCCCGTGTGTCCTCGAGAACGTTTGGTTATTATAAGAACACAACCGGCTTGTCCTTTGCTGAATAAAGGATTGGGCCACTTGCTGCAATTGTTACTACTGTCTTTTATTTACTCGTATTACCAAATACTCCTGAAAACCTGTTTGCTAGTATTTACAGTGATTCCTTGATCAAAACTGCTCATCAACACCTTCTGCTCCTCGTTGGGTTCAACACTCTTATTTATCGAAAGTACTACGATACACCCCCTATACTTGTGGGTCATCAGTTTGCCTTGCTATTGTGTAAATTATGTTTGCAAGGGTGTAGTTTGAAGAATAAGTTTGTGGGCCAACTCAATCTTTGTGTTCTTGTGATCAGGCCATCTTTTGTGCTACAAGCCTTTTTCTCAAAATAAAGTATCTTGACACCTCCTTTATTTTCAAAATGTTTTATGGTCTAAAAATAGGAGCCAAAACCCATTTCAAAACAAGGTCTTTACCAAAACTAGTATTTATAAAACTACAGGGACATAGTGTTGTGATCCCACTAGTTTATAAAACTAAATATTTTTTAAACCTGGTTTTTGAAAACACCTTTAAGAAAACCTGCTAAAGGAGATATTTATGTCTCCAATAGTTTTTGGAAAAATTTACAAAAGCCTTACTCCCTTATTTGAAACTCTTTTCAACTTCTTCATGGCTTGATCATCATTTCACACTTGTCCAACTATTGTTTTCTGGTGATGTTTGATTAGTTGCTAATGTTTGGCTATGGGTGATGAGTTGACCTTGTGTGACCTTGTTTGATTTTAATTGAGTTGTCTATGTGTGTTTATCTCAATCTCAAAATCTATCTTGAGGTTTCCCCTATCCACCATTCAACTCTTGTATCACTTCTATCATATTTCCAGGATCCACCTATAACCTTAGGACCCCTTTCCTTATTTACATCCAATTCCTTATCCTTATCGACTTTGGTTGACCAATAGAATGTGTGTTTTCTTGAGAATGCATATGATGGTATGAATGGCCTTCACCTTGATAAATCGTTTGGTAATTCCATTAAACCAAGTCCCTGGAAAATAATCAAATGCCCTTTGGCAACCTTACAAAAATCCTATATGTGGTTTTCCTTCCAAATGCCCCAAACCCCTATTTTTTTCTCTATCCTTCCTACAAAACTATTTAAAAAAAAACCTTTTTAAATTATTTTCTCAAATAAAAATGGGAAATGTGATATATGTGTTATATCACTCAATTTCCAATCAAAAATAAATTCCCATAAATTAGTTCTTTATTTTCTTTTTGTTATTTACAAATTGCATGGGAATGGCAACTAAGCCATTTCTTGCACTTTTTTTTTACCAATTAATTTTGAGAAAAATATACTAAGCATGTATATGCTAGTAAACGTATATTAGATCAAAAGTTCATCTTGTCTTTTTCAAAAATTTCAAGAAATAGGGTATAGGATTTTCCTTCAAAATTGGGGCCAACTCACATGTTGTGTCCAAAACTAATTAACTTAACGTCCTTATTTAAATGGAACGTTCTACTCCGGAAACACACTCCTCTAATCTATCTACTTCTTCGACTCTTGCATTGGTAAAGTAGAGATGAGATTAATTCAAACTATGATCCATGTGATCATCAGTCCCCATTTCCACCTCTAATCCTCTATCAATCTAAAATTCTTTTCAAATCTTTTGCAAAGTCTCCAATCTGAACCAAGTAGATCAGCACCATGTCCAGGACATCATGCATGGTCGTTTGTCCATTCCCCCTTGTCCCTTTTCGTTTGGCAAAGGAGTGAGCCGGCCATGTCAAGTCCATGGCAAACTTTTTCCAAATCTCTCCAAACCACCTCGCCACTAGCATACCCCATGTATTCTAAAGCCTTACTGTGCAAGCCATCGACTTTGTCATGTTCCTTTTGCCTCTCTCGACCGTGCTCTGGCAGACGGCGTTCCATCGAACACCTGGCGGGCGCGAGGTCGACGTATCCCTCCCAAGCTGACCGAGCACCCCCGCATCCGAACCGTAGCCATAGACCTTGCCTCGCATTCCTTTACCTGTTGGCGCAGCACCGTCTTCTATCCTTGTCGCTTCCCCTTGTCTCCTGCGCCGCCCACTCCGGCCTGTGAGCGACGGGCATCGCTGCCCACGACCCTGTGCACCCTGTGTATCGTGCACCGCCTCCGCGTCCCTTTTAACTCAAACCAGCATCTCTCCGTCTCTGTCCATGCCTCACTTCCTCTCCTCGCACCTCTCTTCGTCTCTCACACGTAGAAGAAAGGGACCCTGCCCTACTCCTCGCCAGAGAACGAAGCCGACTGAGCCGGCCGTACGGCACGTCGTCGTTCGCGGCGTGGTAGATGTCCACCGTCCAGGCCCCTTTCTTACTCTCTATCTCTCTCAATTCCTGTACCCCTCCTTGACCTGATCCCTTCATCCTCCTTTTCAGGAACCATCCGGAACCCTTCGTCGAGCTCCGGCACCGGCAGCCTCCTGCCCCGACGCCGCGCACGTCCTCGTCCGCGCGAGCAACCGGGTGCATCGCCGGCATGTCCGAGGCGCCAGGGTATCCTACATCGATCTCAGTCTCCACTCCACGTCACCCCCGCCGTCTCCACGTCTTCCCTCGGTGAGCCTCGCCGTCCTCTCAGCGATCTCCGGCGTCTCCGTCGAGTTGCCAGGCATCGTACGTATCCAGCTAGCTGTAGCATGATTTTTAAAGCATATACTTTTTTTTCAGTCGTGTATGTTCACAGCCCCTTTGTTGGGCCAGCCTGGTAGAGATCTGTCAAATCTCATCCCATTACGTTTTTTCCCCGAATCTGTTACCATTTTCAGCAGGTATGTGAGCTTGTAAAATCCATAGAAAATTCCCTAGACATCCAAATTTAGTGAGTCAAATTTCTGAGTGATCCTTGATTATAGATCTATCTACTGGTGCTGGACACTTTGCAAATAGGACAGTGTAGAAATCCCTAGTTTTAAACTTGCAATTATGTCCACTTTGCACTCAAATTTCCAAATCTAGAGATCTGTAGATTCAAATGAAGTGATTCCAATTTTCAGAGTTTGTATGGTGTGATACCTTGCATGTGGTGCTAAGTTGAGCTCTCAGTAATGTTTGTGCTTAAGGTGTAAATTAAAATGCTATGGAAGCTTGACTAGCTTGTTTATTTTATAGATTTTGTTATATGTGTGATTTTTCCATGATTTCAATTTTCATGGATCTTGTACTGTGGTATATTCAAAACCCTCTATTTGTAGATTTTTTTTTGGTACGCAAAGGATATCTAGGAATTTAAATGTCTGTTTTCTATTGGTTGCATTAGGAAATTCATAGAAAAACAAATACAAATCCTTTTGAGTTGAATCTACTTTTGTTGGATTTAGAAAAATCTTATCTCTCTATTTGTATGCTGTTTTATGCTGTTTGTATGATATGAATTCCTAGAAATACCTAAGTATTAAATTTGGACTATTAGGGTTTGTTGATTGTTAAAATCACCAATTACTCATGGAGTATGGTAAATGGATGAAACCACTTGGTGTAGTTCAGTAATGTGTTACACTACCTACTGGTGTTTGTATTGATGTGTTATGCTTGCTGCGGTGAAGTGTGTGGTTTATTTGTACTAGTGTGCTTATTTTGTTATTATTATCGGCGCTAGATTCGAACGACATCGGCTATTCTGAGGAGGGGGAAATATTCGAGTACTAGGAAGAAGAAGACCAGGGACAAGCCAACCAAGGCAAGCCATCTACTTGTTGCATATCTGAATCCTATTATTACACTTTGCATTGTTTTACTACTGTCTTTCATTATGCATTGTTTCCTTATTGCTATTGTTCCTTATATAGCAATAGATTGGCGACTTAGCTCCACAAGTCGACTCGTTATCATCCTTAGGGATGACACCCTTTGATACCTACTCAACACCCCTATATTAGAGACTTGATGGTTAGCATCAAAGTCCTTGGAAAACTTGTAGTGGAGCCAAAAACTCTAGGATGGGAACACTCTCCGGAAAAATTTCGAAAATGTTTTTGAAAACCTTGGAGTAGTATCTACTCCACTGAAATGTTTTCAAAGTGGTTTTGGACAAATGGAGTTGGGCATGGAAGAAAAAGGAGTTGATGGTTTTATAAAAAGACATTGGTGTTTCTTTGTAGTCGCTCGGAACAATTAACCCGTGCAACCACATTACCCCGGTATGGGACGGGGCTTAGTCCGAAGTTTATTTGCTTTAGTGCGGGGAGCCTCATAACTATATAAGGGTTTGCGGTGCCCAGAAAGTGGTACGCGACACCCCTGAATCCGGGTTGACGACAAATGATGGTCAACACATATCACGACATATCCCGAGCCGCCGGAAGACACTTGGGTTCTCCCGCCATGGCGCCGGAGTTACGCTCTGGAGGAGGTACTGCCGGGGCGTGCCGGGGAGGTAGACTCCACAGGGTAGACACCCGTACTAAGGTAGATAGATGGAAGACTCTGTTCGATTATCCGAACCCCGCATACTTGTGTATGACGGACCATGGTGGTATCCCGGCGGATTTATCGAATCTTGTGGGTAAAGTGTACAACCTCTGAGAGTGTAAACCTATTCGAATAGCCGAGTCCTCGGTCATGGACGGTTGGAAAGATCACTACATTGCCTAATGTCAGTTTTGGTTTTATAAAGTGTTTTTAGAAAAATGGAGAAGGGTGCCGGACGGAGTACTTGGAGGGTACTGTCGTGGCACGGGTATTGTTCGGAGTACTTGTAGGGTACTGCCGAGGAATTGGAGATGGTCATGTGTGATTGACCTGGTCTTATGAATGGAGATGGTCATGTTTGATTGACCTGATTTATGAAAAGAAAAGGGTTTCCCCCTTCCTAGAGATTTTTACTAAAACTATTTTATAAAAGATTTTAATAAGGATATAGAGATGTCGTAGAACATGGTTATAGACATGCTATATCTACATGAGAAAGTATGTTTTCAAAGAAAACAAACTAGATTAGAGCCATTCCTTGCTACAGCCATACTGCATGTCAAACTCCTTCTCTTTAGATGGTTTGCGAGTACAATTCAAAATGTACTCACGGCTTTGTCCCTGGCTATTAACTTGGTCAGACTATGAAGAAGACTACGAGGAAGGTGACGATGGTTACGATGGCGCCGGTGCGAACTAGGAATGTCTCCCAGTCAGTTGCCTGTAGGGTAGTAGGCATGACATGGGTCATCAACGCTGCTTGGTATCCGCTGCTTAGTTGTAGACTTGCCCTGCTTGGCAATATCATACTTGGTCATGTGACCAATTGTAAGTATTATTCGGTACTGTATTGGATGATGTAATTCTGTTATCAACTCAGATATGTGGATTCACGACGCACTGATCATGGGATCGTGGATTGTATGCATATCGGGTATTCCGGATGGGTAATCCGGGGTCCCCACAACAACTTGATCATATGTATCCCACTTCAAGCTTTGACGAATCTTGTCTAGAGCGGTGGAGTTGAGTTGACAATTGATCTTCTCAACCGGAGACATGTTTCTTTCATTCACGGGCTTGTAGCCATCCTCCACCACTCTCCATAGTTCCACGCAAACACTGCGAAGATGAGAACGCATAGTAGATTTCCAAAAAGAAAAATTAACTTCATCAAGTTTAGGGGGATTCCCCGAAGGATTCATATGAGGAATGGGGACATAGGCCGGAGGGTAGGTATACGGAGTTGTATTATAAGATGAAGGAGAGCCATTCTTGGAGGCTACTTTAGGAGTACCTTCAAAAGGGATCTCAACCTCCGGTGTCGGTGGTGGATTCGTTGAAGAAGACACAACGACGGCACCGGCGGGCAACCTCTTATCAAACATCTTCGCAAACTTACTCTCCATGAGATTATTCATGCGCTCAAGACTGTCTTGTTCATGCTTTGCCTTTTGGGCATCAAGCATGTCCTTGGCTTCTTGAGCGAAATAATTCTTGTTAGGATCTAGCTCCTCCTCGGGGTTAACCATCTCACTCTTAAGGCGGTAAAGCCCTTAAAAAGAGTCCTTGGATCTGATACCAATTGAAAGGATAGAGAGGGCAACCTAGAGGGGGTGAATAGGTTCTACAAAATTTTCTTGATTATTTTGCAATTTTAGGCTTGTGCGGATAAATAAATTGGCCTAATGCAAACTAGGTGAAGCAATCTAAATGATGAAATAAATATAAAGCTTCAAGCTCGAAGGCTATCACAAAGTAAATAAATGGATAGAAGTAACCGAAGCACGTGGAGATGACGATGTATCCCGATGTTCACTTCCTTGAGGGGAAGCTAGTCACCGTTGGAGAGGTGCGGGTTACCACAAAGGACCCCCGACGCCACGAAGGCACACCTTCTTCTCTGTGAGCTTCTTCCATGAAGTAGAAGCTCGATCCACTATGCGGAGACCTTGGGGAGGCCTCCAATCCATACAAACTTCTGGACAATCACAAGTCAATTGCTTCCGGCGACCGCTACCGCCTAGGAGTCCTCAACCTCCAAGAGTAACAAGATCGGAGCAAGAACATGACACGAGGCTCAAATCACAAATTTGATCAGTGAAAAGAGAGAGGAGGAATGGATCTTCAGTTTGTGTGGATCCTCTCTCAAAATCGATCACTCACACTCCAAGAATCGATGTGTATGATGTGTGGGAGTATGAGAGAGTATGGGGGATGAAGAGCTCAGATCTGGATCTCAAAAGAATGGCCAAAGTTGATTTCCACAAGATATGCCCTTGCCTTTTATAAACAAGGAACTTTCCGTTTTGTACAGATAAGTGTATGGTCGGTCATACCGGCCATCAGCCCGGTTAGACCGGCCAAGATCTCTGCCAAAGCAAAAACGCTGCTGTGAATAGCCGGTATGACCGACCGTGAGCCCGGTCATACCGGTTGAGATTTCTGTGTATGACCGGTTATACCGACCTGTAGCCCGGTATAACCGGCCATACATAGACAGCACAAAATTTTGAATTTTCTAGAAGGAATTTGGAGTAAAAGGATATGGTATTTTTGTGGAAAAGGATAAAGATGGATTTGAGCCATGAGTCAACTAAAAGCTTTGATCCCCTCTTAATCGTGCGGGATTCCTATACTCAAGAACAAAACCGGAAAAAGAAGAACTGCCATGACACGCTCTTCCGGACTCCGTCTTCGAGTCTTTTTAACTCCTTTTCCCTTTTTGCACCGTGATCCGACACCATAAGAGGAAGAGAGAACTTAACCTGTAGATGAACTTGATTTAAACAATTAGTCCTCTCTAACCTTGTATTCACCAAATACCAAAATAAATATTAAGGTCAAAAAATGCCCTTACAATCTCCCCCTTTTTGGTAATTGGTGACAACAAGGTTAAAGCTCGCAATAAAATAATAGGACATGAAAGATCTCCCCCACAAACATATCACCATTGCAAGCATAAAATGGATAACACCGATAAATCAAATATATAATAGTGCATTAATAATAGGACTTCAATATACTCATCATTGGACATTGTCTTGTAATTGACCACCGAATGCGTCTTATCCTTTTTGGGCACACACCGCACCATCCGCAAACCAGAAGGAGCCTCTAAGTTCTGGACAACCTTCCTAGAGGTGCCTTTGCCGCCGGCAAGCTTCACAAAATCCTCATCTCGAACGTCCTCTTCCTCTTCCTCAATCTCATCCACACGGGTGGCACCGCGCTTACGCGCGTGAGCCTCTTCCTCACTATCATCAGAACAATGACGAGTACGAGCACCTGTGAGATAGAAGGTAAGCATAAAAGATAAGGACATGGATTCATTGAAGAGGATGGAGCTATGGAGCCATGGCAATGGAGCTTAGGGCGGGATGAATGAACAACAAGATGATAGCAATGCCCTAAGAAATTGAGAGGACTGCAGGAAACGAAGGCTCACCACGGCTAGAGTATCCCCCCCGGTCGGAGGTATGACCTTCTTTCCCATGGCAGCAGCAAAGAGCAAGAGGCGCCTCTGGCGTCCACTCGGGCATCGCTGGATGGGGAAGAGGGGGAGAGGGGCGGCGGCGGCTGGGAGAAGGGCGACGGCCGAGGGAGGGCGAGGCGGCCGGCGGTAGTGGAGAGGGGCGAGGGAGGGTGGCGGGGAGGCGGGCAGAGGGCAGGTGGTGGAGAGAGAGGCAGCGGCGGCTGGGAGGAGGAAGGAGGCACGGGAGGGGGGGAATGGGCTGCCCCCGCGTTGACCTAAAGAGGACCAGGGAGTGTACGCCCGGTCATACCTGGACGTCCGCCGGTTAGACCGGCCAAGATTTTTGTCCAGGCGCGGTATGGTAGGTTAGACCAGCCAATGGCCCGGTTTGACCGGCCAAAAGTTTTGTCTTGGCCAACAACAGAAAAAAAACTTCTTGGTTCAAGGAAAATGCCGGTACGACTGGCCGATGACTTGCAGGATAAAAGATAAATGAATCCATGTAGAGAGCAACAATGTTTAAGGTAAGATTTTAGAGGCTTAGATTGAGACCTGACTAGAGAGAGGTTTGATGGACTAGGTTTTTGAAGATAGTTTTATAATTAAGCAAACAACGAATAAACCTCAAAAAATGAGACCATAAGCATGAGAGGCAAAAGGTGGGCGGGGGTACTCCCCCTATGTGTGAGCACAAATGTCATTGAACCTCGAAGAGACGTGCTTGGATTCATTGACATTGGGTCTTATGATGTAGCACACATGGGTATGCATCATGCCAAGACGTGGTAAGATGCTAGCCCCAAATATGCGGTGCTACTAAGCTAGACAAACAAGCTAAATGCAAGAATATCTAACGCATGCATCAATCCAAGTTTTTAGGATCAAGAATACCGAGTTCTCCTCTCAAAGCAACAACTCGAGCTTCATCCAAAGGTTTCGTAAAAATGTCCGTCAATTGATAATTTGTTCCCACATGAGTGAGAGCAACACCACCCCTTGAGACATGATCACGTAGGAACTGGTGGCGAATGTCGATATGCTTGGTGCGTGAGTGTTGTATGGGGTTATGGGCGATCTGTATTGCACTTTCATTGTCACATAGAAGAGGCACCGTACCAAGAGACACACCATAGTCTTTTAAGGTTTGGTTCATCCATAACAATTGAGCACAACAAGATGCCGCGGCGATGTATTCGGCTTCGGCAGTGGATAGGGATATGGAGTTTTATTTCTCATCTTCGCAGTGTTTGCGTGGAACTATGGAGAGTGGTGGAGGATGGCTACGAGCCTGTAAATGAAAGAAACATGTCTCCGGCTGAGAAGATCAATTGTTAACTCAGCTCCACCGCTCTAGACAAGATTCGTCAAAGCTTGAAGCGGGATACATATGATCAAGTTGTCAACATTGAATCCGCCAAGGAACTTCTGGATAAGTTAACCGTTTTGTTTGAAGGAACAATGACAATTCAAAGACAAAGATATGAAGCCGCCAGACAAGATATGCAAATGTTTGTTGTCAATGATGGAGAATCAATTTCTAGTGCTTATGCAAGACTCATAGCTCTTAATTAGAAGATCATTGGCCTTGGTTGTGAGAGATTCGATGATGGATTTGTTATGAATGATGCGTTCATCAAGAGCAAGCTCATTCACATTATTTCCCCCCAATATCAAGAGTTAGCCTTCAATGTTAACTTCTTAGATCCTTTGCGCCAAATGACACCGGATCAACTTGTGGGATACTTTGTGGCTCATGATGACATGATTAACTCCACCAATAGTACCAAGGAGATTGCTCATGCTATGAACAAAACTTCACTAGCATTGAAAGCCAAGGTTGTCTCATATCATGAAGAAGAAAATGAGAATGAAGCTCATGATGAAGAAGAAGTGATGACTTCAACTAGTGAGCTTGATGTGGACTTGGCCTTCTTTGCCAAGAAGTATGGAAAGTTCACCGTGAAGAAAGGAGGTTTCACTAAAGAAAGAAAGCATTTTTGCTACAACTGTGATGAACTGGGACACTTCTCTGATAAATGTCCTTATCAGAAGAGAGAAGACAAGCCAAAGTACACCAAGGAAATAAGGTCCAAGTTGAATCCTAATCCCATCAACCTCAAGAATAAAAATAGAGAAGTCAAATCTCTCATTGGTACTGAATATACATCCGATGATGAGATAGATGAGGAAGAGGAGAATGTTGTTGGAGTGGCTGGTTTAGTGCTTGCCGAGCCTGGATCACTTTTTAAGTATGACTACTCCAAGGACTACAAGAGCACCATCAACAAATCCTCCCATACTTGCCTCATGGCTGCGGGAGCTAAGGTGACTTCATCTGCTACACCCTCTAATATTAATAATGATGAGTTAGATGAAGATGCTTTACTTGCTAAATTGTATAAAGTTATGTGTTCTCTTCATGGCGAAGCTTGAGCTCAATTCGAATACTTGATGGATACCATTGCTCAACGCAACGAGACCATTGATGAATTGAATACCCATATTGAAGATGGGGTTTGGAGATACAATCTCTTAAAGCAAGAGCTTAGCGACGAAAAGAACACTTCCTTTATGCTTTCACAACAAATTGAAACTTATGAAAAAGATAAAGTTAAAAATCTTGATAGATCTCTTATAATTTCCCGAGAACTTGATTCTCCAAAAAGGAACTTGAGGCTGCTCATGCTTCTCTTACTAAGGATCTTGAACACCTTGAGGTTACAAGCAAACTAGTCAAGTGTGAGCTCTTGAAACTTAGGGAGGATCATGATCAACTTCAAGTAATCCACAATGAAGTTCTTGGAACTATAAATGATCCTATTCTTGTCTATGATATTACATGTGCCTCTAACTCCTCATTTGTTCAAGCATCCCGTGTGGATGAAAATAAGAAAGGGCTCGATAATGTTCTCGCTCAGCAAAAGACAAGGACTCCAAAGCAAGGACTTGGGTATAACCCAAGAAAGAACAAGAAGAATGTCACTCCACCTAAGAAGTTCAATTTTGTTCAAGAGGGGCACAAGATAAATGAGAATGGCAAAAAGAGTGTTGGTATTGGGAAGCTCACTAAGGGCAATCCTAACCACCACTTTGCGGGAGAATTTAATCCATCCTATGTGCTATGTAAGGGCACCAATGGGAATGTTTACGCTAAATATGTTGGTCCCCGAAATTAGTATGCTTATAGTTTATATTGCATTTGGGTACCTAAAGTGCTTGTTACTAATGTCAAGGGACCCATTGCAAAATGGGTTCCTAAATGTAAGACTTGATTGTGTAGGATACTCCTCCGGTGGACCAAAATGGGTGCTTGATAGTGGATGCATAAATCATATGACCGGTGGAAAGGAGGTGCTTGAGCAATTTATTGAAGATGTCAACTCAAAATCAAGCATCACGTTTGGAGATACTTCAAAGGGAAAGGTATTGGGACGAGGCAAGTTTTTAATCTCAAAGGATTTATCTCTTGAGAATATCATGCTTGTCGAGTCCCTCGGTTATAATCTTAGTCTTTAGGAGTGATAATCTCAACTTGGTTTTCACTGGACATGTTGAGAATGGCCTTTATGTGGTTGATTTCTCGAAAGAGAGCCCTTCCATCCCTACATGTCTAATGTCCAAGGTTGACAAGGGTTGGCTTTGGCATCATCATCTAGCTCATGTCAACATGAGAAATCTTAAACAACTCCTTAAGGATGATCATGTTGTTGGTCTAACCGGTGTTGATTTTGAAAGAGATTGTCTGTGTAGTGCTTGTGTTGCTGGTAAACAATTGGGAAAGCGACATCCATCCAAGAGCATCATTTCCACTTCAAGGCCTTTGGAGCTTCTTCACTTGGATCTCTTTGGACCTACAACTTATGACGATACTCTCGGTGGAAGAAGATTCGGGCTGGTCATTATTGATGATTATTCACAGTATACGTGGGTGTTTCTCCTCAAGTCCAAAGATGAAACTCACGTGGAATTCATTAAGTGGGCCAAACAAGCTCAACGCACTCATGGTCAAGAATAGGCAATAAGGACAGACAGTGGCACCGAGTTCAAAAACTATACCATGCAAGAATTTATTGAAGATGAGGGAATCAAGCACCAATTCTCTGCACCATATACTCCTCAAATGAATGGTGTTGTGGAGAGGAAAAATCAGACTCTCATTGAAATGGCAAGGACCATGTTGGATGAATTCAAGTCACCTCATAACTTTTGGGGTGAAGCCATTGCCACTGCGGTTCATGCTTCAAATTGACTCTTCCTTCGCCCAATCTACAACAAGACCCCCTATGAGCTTCTCACGAGGAACAAGCCTAATGTCTCATATTTCCGTGTCTTTGGTTGCAAGTGCTTCATCAAGAAGAAGAAAGAAAATCTTGGTAAATTCATATCTAGAACTATTGAGGGTATTTTTGTTGGTTATGCGGACGAATCTCATGCCCGGTGGAGCAAGTTCACCAAGGGAGTGCTTACCCGTAGAGAACTAGCAAAACAAATGGCTTTACTATGTACGTTTAGTGAATTTCATGCTTTTGTCTCTAGTTTTGAACCCTTGAAGGTACATGAAGCTTTGCAAGATCCAGATTGGGTGATTGCCATGCAAGAAGAGCTAGAGTGCTTCACCCGCAACAAGGTTTGGTCTCTTGTGGAGAGACCAAGAAATCATAGGATTAATGTCATAGGAACCAAATGGGTCTTCAAGAACAAACAAGATGAAAATGGACTCGTCATTCGAAATAAAGCAAGGTTAGTGGCGCAAGGGTTTGCCCAAATAGAAGGTATGGATTATGAGGACACCTTTGCGCCCATCGCTCGACTCGAGGCTATCCTCCTCTTACTTGCTTATGCATCCTTTCATAATTTCAAGTTATATCAAATGGATGTGAAAAGTGCTTTTCTTAATGGCCCCTTAAAAGAGGAGGCATATGTTGCTCAACCCCCAGGTTTCAAAGACCCCCTTTACCCGAATCGTGTGTATCGACTCCATAAGGCACTCTATGGACTAAAGCAAGCTCCTCGTGCTTGGTATGAGTACCTTAGTGACGAGGGTTAACTCGACAAATGTCCTAGATGAAGGACTTAGGATCGGGGGAATAGGGCGTCAGATGAACTCGAAGGTAAATCAGTCAAACAAGGTGTGTATCGAAAGTAAACGTGGGGGTGACCTTGGCTTGCTTTCAATCTGTCTCTCACCATCCTCTCCTGGCCCTTATATATAGGTGGCCAAGTCTCAAGGAATGGGAGGGGTCTGATACATATTACAACATCGGTATATGACACGAACTCGTATTTCGACTAGGATTACACTTGGGCCTAGCTTAACGGGCTTCAGGGGTACTCAAGTAACGGGCTCTATTATCTATACCCTTGTCACTTAGGGACTTTCTACTAATGGATGGGTTTCAAATGGGGAAGGTCGATTCCACCCTTTTCACCAAGCGGGGTAAAGGGGGTGATTTATTCATATGTCAAATTTATGTGGATGATATTATTTTTGGTGGCACTAACGACAAACATAACAAAGACTTTGCTAAGTTGATGGCAGATAAATTTGAGATGTCTATGATGGGGGAGTTGAAGTTTTTCTTAGGATTTCAAGTGAAGCAACTCGAGAAGGGAACTTTCATCTCCCAAGAAAAGTATGTACGGGACATGCTCAAGAAGTTCAAGATGGACAAGGCTAAAACTGCCAAGACTCCCATGCCAACTAATGGGCAACTAGGCCTTGGAGAAAATGATAAAGCCGTGGATCAAAAGGTATACTGTTCCATGATTGGATCTTTGCTTTATCTTTGCACTTCTAGGCTGGATATCATGTTAAGTGTAGGAATGTGTGCTCATTTTCAATCCGCTCGTAAGGAGTGCCACTTTGTGGTGGTCAAACGGATTTTAAGGTATCTTTTTCTCAAACCAACTCTCGGGCTTTGGTATCCAAAGGGGTCAACCTTTGAACTCATCAGCTATACGGATTCCTATTGGGCCGGTGACAAGGTTGATCGGAAGTTGACCTCCGGGACTTGCCAATTTATTGGCCGGTCGTTGGTGAGTTGGTCATCCAATCTTGTCTAGAGCGGTGGAGTTGAGTTGACAATTGATCTTCTCAACCGGAGACATGTTACTTTCATTCACGGGCTCATAGCCATCCTCCACCACTCTCCATAGTTCCACGCAAACATTGCGAAGATGAGAACGCATAGTAGATTTCCAAAAAGAAAAATGAACTTCATCAAGTTTAGGGGGATTCCCCGAAGGATTCATATGAGGCATGGGGACCTAGGCCAGAGGGTAGGTATACGGAGCTGTATTATAAGATAAAGGAGAGCCATTCTTGGAGGCTCCTTTAGGAGTACCTCCAAAAGGGATCTCAACCTCCGGTGTCGGTGGTGGATTCGTTGAAGAAGACACAACGACGACACCGGTGGGCAACCTCTTATCAAACATTTCCGCAAACTTACTCTCCATGAGATTATTCATGCGCTTAAGACTGTCTTGTTCATGCTTTGCCTTTTGGGCATCAAGCATGTCCTTGAATTCTTGAGCGGAATAATTCTTTTTAGGATCTAACTTCTCCTCGGGGTTAACCATCTCACTCTTAAGGCAGTAAAGCCCTTAAAAAGAGTCCTTGGCTCTGATACCAATTGAAAGGATAGAGAGGGTAACCTAGAGGGGGGTGAATAGGTTCTACAAAATTTTCTTGATTATTTTGCAATTTTAGGCTTGTCCGGAGAAATAAACTGGCCTAATGCAAACTAGGTGAAGCAACCTAAATGATGAAATAAATATAAAGCTTCAAGCTCGAAGGCTATCACAAAGTAAATAAATGGATAGAAGTAACCGAAGCACGCGGAGACGACGATGTATCCCGAAGTTCACTTCCTTGAGGGGAAGCTAGTCACTGTTGGAGAGGTGCGGGTTACCACGAAGGACCCCCAACGCCATGAAGGCACACCTTCTTCTTCGTGAGCTTCTTCCATGAAGTAAAAGCTCGATCCACTATGTGGAGACCTTGGGGAGGCCTCCAATCCCATACAAACTTCTGGACAATCACAAGTCGATTGCTCCCGGTGACCGCTACCGCCTAGGAGTCCTCAACCTCCAAGAGTAACAAGATCGAAGCAAGAACTTGACACGAGGCTCAAATCATGAATTTGATCGGTGAAAAGAGAGAGGAGGAATGGATCTTCAGTTTGTGTGGATCCTCTCTCAAAATCGATCACTCACACTCCAAGAATCGATGTGTATGATGTGTGGGAGTATGAGAGAGTATGGGGGATGAAGAGCTCAGATCTGGATCTCAAAAGAATGGCCAAAGTTGATTTCCACGAGATATGCCCTTGCCTTTTATAAACAAGGAACTAGCCGTTTTGTACAGATAAGTGTATGGCCGGTCATACCGGTCATCAGCCCGGTTAGACCGGCCAAGATCTCTGCCAAAGCAAAAACGCTGCTATGAATGGCTGGTATGACCGGATGTGAGCCCGTTCATACCGGTTGAGATTTATGTGTATGACCGGTTATACCGGTCTGTAGCCCGGTATAACCGGCCATACATAGACAGCACAAAATTTCAAATTTTCAGGAAGGAATTTGGAGTAAAAGGATATGGTATTTTTGTGGAAAAGGATAAAGATGGATTTGAGCCATGAGTCAACTAAAAGCTTCGATCCCCTCTTAATAGTGCGGGATTTCTATACTCAAGAACAAAACCGGAAAAAGAAGAACTACCGTGACGCGCTCTTTCGGACTCCGTCTTCGAGTCTTTTTAGCTCCTTTTCCCTTTTTGCACTATGATCCAACACCATAAGAGGAAGAGAGAACTTAACCTGTAGATGAACTTGATTTAAACAATTAGTCCTCTCTAACCTTGTATTCACCAAATACCAAAATAAAGATTAAGGACAAAAAATGCTCTTACAATGCTGCAGCTCATCTCAACAATTTTGTTGAGCTATGTGAGATGCAAAAGTACAAGGATGTAGATGGTGATATTATTAAGCTTAAGTTGTTTCCTTTCTCTTTAAGAGGAAGAGCTAAAGATTGGTTGCTATCTTTACCTAGAAATAGTATTGATTCTTGGGTTAAGTGTAAGGATGCTTTTATTGGAAAATATTATCCTCCTGCTAGGATTATAGCTTTACAAAGTGATATTATGAAGTTTAGACAGTTTGATAATGAACATGTTGCTCAAGCTTGGGAAAGAATGAAATCTATGATAAAGAATTGTCCCACTCATGGACTGACTACTTGGATGATTATCCAAACCTTTTATGCAGGACTAAATTTTTCTTCAAGAAATCTATTGGATTCGGCTGCTGGAGGTACTTTTATGTCCATCACCTTGGGCGCCGCAACAAAGCTTCTTGATAATATGATGGTAAATTATTCTGAGTGGCACACTGAGGGAGCTCCACAAGGTAAGAAGGTAAATTCTATTGATGAAACCTCTTCCTTGAGTGATAAGATTGATACTATTATGGCTATGCTTGTTAATGATAGAGCTCATGTTGATCCTAATAATGTTCCTTTAGCCTCTTTGGTTGCTTAAGAAGAGCATGTTGATGTAAACTTCATTAGAAATAATAATTTCAACAACAGTGCTTATAAGAACAATTTTGGTAGCAACAATTATAGGCCGTATCCTTCTACCAATAGTAATGGTTATGGCAACTCTTATGGTAATTCCTCCAACTACACTAGGGGCGCGCCCTCTGAGCTTGAAGTTATGCTCAAGGACTTCATTGGTAAGCAAACCGCTTTTAATAAGTCTGTTGAGGAAAAGTTGGGTAAAATTTATGTTCCTGCTTCTAAAGTTGATAGCCTTGCTCTTGATGTTGAACTTCTGAAACTAAAAGTTTTGCCTCATGATGTGAAAGAAAGCAAGACTTTGAATGCCATCCAGGTTAGAATTGATGAAAATGTTAGGATGTTAGCAGAATTGCATGCTAGGTGGGAAAGAGAAGACGAGATGGCTAGAAATATGAAGGTTTGTACTATTACCACCTCTAGTGATGTTTTTTCAAGTGCTAGCATACCTCCTACTTTGATTTGTGTAGAGAAAACTCCTACTCCTTGTGCGAAAACCCAAAACTGCAAAAACTTTTTATGGGAGACAATAGCTCTACTTCTTTTAATGATTTTGATGTTGATGGTTGTAATATCTCTGAAGTAATTTTGTTCTTGCAAAAGCTTGCTTTAAGCCCTAATGTTAGTTCTATGAATGTTGCTTTTACAAAGCATATTACAAATGCTCTCATACAAATTAGGAAGGAAAAGTTGAAACAAAAGGCTTCTGTTCCCAAGAAGTTAGAAGATGGTTGGGAGCCCATCATTGATATGAATGTGAATGATTTTGATTTTCATGCTTCATGTGATCTTGGTGCAAGTATTTCTATTATGCCTAGAAAGATTATGATATGCTTGGTTTACCACCGCTTGAAAATTGTTATTGTGATGTTGCTCTTGCTGATGTTGCTAAGAAGAAACCTTTGGGAAGGATTAATGATGTTCTTATTATGGTTAACAATAACCTTGTTCCTATTGATTTCCTCGTTTTGGATGTTGAATGCAATGCTTCATGTCCTATTATTTTGGGAAGACCTTTTCTTAGAACAGTTGGTGCCATTATTGATATGTAGGAAGGCACCATTAAATATCAATTCCCATTCAAGAAAGGTATGGAACACTTCCCTAGAAAGATAAATAAATTACTTTTTTACTCTATTCTGAGAGTAAATTCTGAACTTGATGCTTTATCGCTTGATATTACTGGATTTCCACTTTCCGCGCCTAGCGCAAAGGCGTTAAAGAAAAGCACTCTTGGGAGATAACCCAATGTTTTCTTTTTAGTACTTTTTATTTTTGTTGAGTCTTGGAAGTTATTACTACTGTAATGACCTCTCCTTATCATTTTTACTTCATTTTTGTGCCAAGAAGAACCTCTAATTGGAGGAAGGTAATATTTGGGGAAGTTGTTGTCCTGAAACAGATGTCTGTGTTGTACCATAAAAATTCGTGAAAACTCTCAGAACGTCTTTTTGATCTGCGATTTCTTGTGCACATGCCCCAGGTTATTTCAAAACTTTCATTAGTTTGGCACTTTTCGATTTGAGCAAAGGAAGATCCTCAAAAAAATCGATCGTTGTCAGCTATTCTGTTTTGACAGATTTCTGCCACTATTTGTGTTTGCCTCTCGATCGCTTTCTTTTTGAGTTCTTTTGATCACGGAACTTTTGAGGAAGTTGCTACAGTAGCTTCTTTAATGGGTGTTATACTTGATTTTAAAACTGAACCAAAAGAGTAGATTTACTATTGTGCTTACACTAATGTTGCTAATAGAATTGTGTGAAGTTTTGTATGAAGGAAGTTTTCAAGTGTAGGAAAAGGAGAATGATGAGATGACATGAAGTATGGACAAAAGCTCAAGCTTGGGGATGCCCATGTCACCTCAAGAAATATCCAAGAGGTACAAGCGTCAAAGCTTGGGGATGCCCCGAGGCACCCCTTCTTCATCGGCAAAAATCAGGTCACCTTTCAAGACACTATATTTTTATTGCTTCATATACTACGCGTTTTTCTTGGAGCGTATTTACTTTCGCTTTCAGTTTTATTTTGTTTTGTTTGCTGCAATAAATGGTTGGACCCTAGCAAATTTCTTTTGGAGAAGACACACTCCGTTTTTCATTGCCAAGAACACTCTAGTTTTCACTCTTATCGTTCAACGAGTGTTCTCTTTTTCTAGTACTGCATTTAGCTTTCATTTTTTGCCTTGATTTTTGTTCAGGTCTTGCTATTTCTTTGTATCAAAGTGCATTTATACCTCTGGTCTATGTTGCTTTTCATCTTTAAGAGTTGATTCAAAAAGGTTGCATGGTGTTGGAAAAGAGAAAAAAGTTTCATGACTATAGTGGTACAAATGGGAGCTTTTTTAGACTGTGGCTTAGACTTTTGTATGTCATGCTTGATGTTATTTTGATAGTATTCTTAGTAGTTTTTGATGTAGCATGACTTGTCTCAAATGACTGAGATTGCTTAATGTGCCTTTGAAAGAATCATGCGTTGTTTTTATTATATGGGGGCATATTATTGTGGTTTTCTCCTTTGATGCTTTATTTGGGTTGACTTGGCGCATGCTTACACCATGCTTGACTTTAAATAAGTCGCCATAAGCCTCTATGATCATTTGGTTTTTGACTTGTGATACCACTTTATGCTTCGGTTAATGATGTTTTGTCGCTATGCATGATTATGGCCGTTATTGCTCTCTTAGTTGGTCACTCCCAGTCTTTTGCTAGCCTTCATTCTATACTGAGTATGAGCTCTACTCGTGCATCCAACTCCCAAAAAACCAAGTATTCCAAAGAGTCCACTATAAATTCCTATGCATGGTATTTGCAAGCCATTCCAAGTAAATTTTTATGTGCTACCTTTCAAAAAACCTTCAAAATACTTCTCATTTTGTGACACTGTTTTCAGCTCATGGGGATGTAGTGGTCGGATTTTCTATCTTCCATATTGTTTTTATTCAAAAAAAAGAAAAAAAGGAAAAAAGAAAGAAAAAAGGCACTCCTCCATGGTATGTTAAAGTTGGTGGGCACCCGATGGAATCGGTTAGCCATGGTTTGTGAAAGGAAAAGTGGGGAGGAGTGCCAAGCTTTATAAAAGAGAACAAAAGTGCCAATCTCTCTCTCAAAACTTGCTTAGTATGGAAGATAGTAAGAACCCCATTGCCAGTCGTTGACAAGAACAACCACCTCTCAAAACAAATTTTTATCTCTGTTTTACAAATGAAAAGCTCTAGCACATGTTTAATCACTGCTTCCCTCTGCAAAGGGCCTTTCTTTTACTTTTATGTTGACTCTCCACCTTCTAGCTTTATGCATCGTCTAAGAGAGCATAGTTGTCATTCTGAGTTTAATGTGCATAGTCCCAAAATCTATTATTGATTGATTCATGATTATGGTTTTGCTTGTTCTTAAATTATTTGTATCTAGTCGCCCTTTTAAACTTGAAGGTGTCCTATGCATTTATGTTTTCCTACTCCATGAAGGACAAGCTGAAAACCACTTTTCTATGTTTTTCTATACGCTTGAAACACACACTTGACTTTCAATGCATTATTACTCATGATCTATTGTTTGTGTTACTTTTCATGTTATAACATGGTTGCTAAGTTTTATTGTCAAGATTATGTCTTTTATGCCCATGTTTAGAGTACTTTGACCTCAGCACTCAATGCTTTACATCGCTTGATCAAGATTGTGTTGGTGCATGTCACCTCAAAATTATTGTTTTGTTATCACTTACCTACTCGAGGACAAGCAGGAGTTAAGCTTGGGGATGTTTGATACGTCTCAAACGTATCTATAATTTTGTATGCTTCATGCTTGTTTATGCACCATTTGCTTTGTGTTTTGTTACACTTCGTGGCATTTTTATGCATTTTCCGGAACTAACCTATTAACGAGATGCCACAGTGTCAGTTCCCTGTTTTCTGCTGTTTTTGTGTTTTAGAAAAGTTACACAGGAAATATTCTCGGAATTGGACGAAACAAAAGCCAAAGTTCCTATTTTTCCCGACACGAAGCGGAGTCCAAAGCAGAGACGGGGGCAGAGGGCAGCTGCACCATGCCATGGCGCGGGCCACCCCCTGGCAGCATCAGGCTATGGTGTGGGCCCCTGGTCCACCCCCTGACATCGCCCTTCCGCCTATATATTCTCCTCGATGAGAAAACCGTAAAGGCCTGAACTCTTTTCCATAAAACATACTGCAAGCCGACGCCATCGTCGATGCGAGATCGGGAGGGTCCAGAAGCTCTTCCCGGTACCCTGCCGGAGAGGGGAATCACCACCGGAGGCCTTCTTCAACACCATGCCTGCCTCCAGAGTGATGTGTGAGTTGTCTACCTTGGACTAAGGGTCCATAGCAGTAGCTGGATGGATGTCTTCTCCTCCATGTGCTTCATGTTTAGATCTTGTGAGCTGCCTATCATGATCAAGATCATCGTTATGTAATTCTACATGTTGTGTTTGTTGGGATCCGATGAATATTGTGTACTATGTCAAGTTGATTTGTGATTTATCATCTCTATGTTGTTTATGATCTTGCATGCTCTCCGTTGCTAGTAGATATCTTGGCCGAGTAGATGCTAGTGACTCCAAGAGGGAGTATTTATGGTCGATAGTGGGTTCATGCCTCTAGTAACTTGGGGGAGTGACAACAACCTCTAAAGTTGTAGATGTGTTGTTGCTACTAGGGAGAAAAGAACAATCTTGTGTCCAAGGACATTTGTATTGTTTACTTTAAACACTTTGCTTAAGGCGATAATCTGTTGCTTGCAACTTAATACCCAACGGTTGTTCGGATGATATTTGGCGGGTGGATTATTAGTCATAGATGCAGTTGGTTTACGGTCTATGTATTATGTAATGCCCAAGTGAATCTCATAGTGATCCTCATGACATGTACATGCATTGTTTGCATTCTTTATTCTGTCAAATTGCCCAACTGTAATTTGTTTACCCAACATGTTATTTTTCTTTATGGAGAGACACCTCTAGTGAACTGTGGACCCCGGTCCACTCTTTTAAATTCATATTACCGTTTACTATTTACAAGAATTATTTACTTTCTTGCAAACAACTATCTTTTACCACATGATACGTTTAATCCTTTGTTTACAGCAAACCGATGAGATTGGCAACCTCACTGCAAGTTGGGGCAAAGTACTTTGGTTGTGTTGTGTGCAGGTTCTACGTTGCAGCTGGTGCAAAGCTACGCCCTAGATAAGGCGCCATATATAAATTGTCTGGAGCAGTCGCCAAGCCAGCAAGCATCAACCTTTGGAAGTTGGTTCTTTCTCCTACTGGTTCGATTAAACCTTGGTTTCATTCTGAGGGAAGACTTGCCGCTGTGCTCATCATACCTTCCTCTTGGGGTTCCCAACTGGGCGGCTAGCACCGCTATCAGTTGCCACAAAGGCCTAACCGACACCACAAAGGCTCACCCTATTCTCCGGTGCAAGCTTCCACCACAAAGGCCTAGCTTACTTTCCACTAAGGGATTCCTCAAGGCGGAACCGACCTTTACAATCTTGGGGCACGCATGCACAACCGAATTGAAGGCTCCCAAGGACAACACAATGCTGTCAAACAACAAGTATCAAGATATCAAATACACAAGTCAAGGTCTAGGGATTCAAGGAAACCCAAGACACAAATCCCTCAAGAAAATGAGAGGGGAAAGTAAACCGCTTCAGTGAGGATGTAGATCAAGGCCTCCTCCTTCGATTCTCCAAAGATCAAGAGCTTTGTTGGGTTGAGGGGGGAGATCTTGTAGCTTGGTGGCTCCAACAATTGGGGGTGTTCTTGTTTAGCTCGAGCATCTTGGGGAAGAAGAGGTAAGGGGGTATTTATACCCCCCTTCCAAATGTGACCGTTGGGGGCGGATTATCCAGGTTAAAGGGGGGCGGATTATCCGGCCCCCAGATAATCCGGGGAAAATCCCCCGAAATATCCACCCCCATCACTGGGAGCAAACCACCTCGGGTCTTCACGGGGGGGGGGGTGAATATCCGGGTAAGAGGGGGCGGATTATCCAGCCCCCAGATAATCCGACGAAAATCCCCACAATATTCCGCCCCCATTAGTGGGAGGAAACCACCTCAAGACTTACCAGTTTTTAGGGGGCGGGGCGGATTATCCGGCCAAATATCTGGCAAAAAATCCACCCCCTTTACTGGGAGCAAACCATTTCCTTTTTCGATGACTTAAAAACCCGCACTTCACCTGATCAATGTGTTAATTCACTAATATTGCTATCTAACACACAAAACTCAGGAAATGCTCTTTCAATCTCCCCCTTTTTGGTGTTAGATGAAAATACTGAGATTTGCAAGATATATTATACACAAGCAAATAGATTCTAGTAAAATGACATCTCCCCCTTAATATGTGCATATAAGTAGCCTGCATTGGAATACAAATACACACATCAAGTATGGAGGTGAAACATAATAGATGTACTAGAAGCAATTTGCACAAGATCAAGTGTATGAAAAGGATATCATAAGTTGAGTTGAGACTCAAGTTGAAGAGATCATACCCCATAATATAATTGTTCAACACATGCTAGAATACCGAAATCCATAATATCCTTACATCACACAAGGTTCCATGGGACATAACCACACATAGTTCAACAAACACAACATAGTTCAAATACGATAAAGCAAATGACAAATGAAGATGAAGCACAAGCGTAGATGAATGATAGAGGAACGAGCTTGTGCCTCAACCCATGCAAATCCCTGAATACCCTAATCGAACTACTTCTCCCCCTTTGGCATCGAGACACCAAAAAGGAAGAAGAGCGATGCTAAGTGTCCCTAGTAGACCTCCTCGCCGATGGCATCGTCAGACTCCTCAGAATAGAGGTCATCACCATCATCTCCATCATCACCATCATCACCACCATCACCACCATTAGGAGCATTCTGAGTGTCAGGAATGCCATAGAGGTGCCTCTCCATCTCGGTCCAGTTGTAGTGATCAACGCTCCAACAAGCATAGTCAACTACAGGGGTAGCAGTGGGAGCCGCAGAATGAGAGCCACTGACATGATGAAGGATCGTCGGCTGAGTGTCTATGATAGACTTGCGATCCACATACGCCTGGTAGTTCTCTCTGTGAATCTCCACACTCATGCAAAGGATGTTCTTCTGAAACCAGGTAAGTTGCTTGACCTTCCTAGAAACAGCCCTAGCTGCAGCAGACTGAGTGTGAGCGGATGCATTGGAGCGAGCATCCCTCATGAAAGTGTCCTGGTCAGCAGCGGGAGTAGTGGGTGAAGCAGCTCCAGCACCCTTTCTCTTGACATACGGCCTCTTCACCTTGTGATCTACATCTCCTGGCAAATCCGGGTCGTGGACTACATGCTTGATGAGCAACATGATATAGGGAGCATACGGGAGAGTAACCCGTCCAAGCCAAGCTGCGTGCATTGATACGTCTCCAACGTATCTATAATTTTTGATGCTCCATGCTTGTTTTTACACCATTTGCCTATTGTTTTGTTACACTTCATGGCACTTTTATGCATTTTCCGGAACTAACCTATTAACAAGTCGCCACAGTGCCAGTTCCCTGTTTTCTGCTGTTTTTGTGTTTCAGAAGTGATACATAGGAAATATTCTCAGAATTGGACGAAACAAGTTCCTGGAGTCTTATTTTTCCCGGAAGCTTCCAGAGATCCGAAGAGGAGACGGAGTGGGGCCACGAGGTGGCCACACACCAGGGCGGCGCGGCCCAGGTCCTGGCCGTGCCCCCTATGTGTGAGACCGCCTCGGTCCACTTCTGACGATGCCCCTTCGCCTATAAAGACCCCCCGACGGAAAAAACCTAAGTACCCGATCAATTTTCCAGAACACATCGCGATCCGCCACCGCCGTCGACCCGAAGATCGGGAGGGTCCAGAAGCTCTTCTCGGCACCCTGCCAGAGAGGGGAATCACCACCGGAGGTCTTCTTCATCGCCATGCTTGCCTCCGGAGTGATAAGTGAGTAGTCTACCTTGGACTATGGGTCCATAGCAGTAGCTAGATGGTTGTCTTCTCCACCATGTGCTTCATGTTTAGATCTCATGAGCTGCCCTACATGATTGAGATCACCGTTATGTAATTCTACATATTTGGTTTGTTGGGATCCGATGAATATTGGTGTTATGATTGAGTTGCTATACTGAAATATATCTTATGTTATCTCTATGTTGTTTATGATCTTGCATGCTCTCCATTGTTAGTAGCTATCTTGGCCGAGTAGTTGCTAGTGACTCCAAGAGGGGGTATTTATGCTCGATAGTGGGTTCATGCCTCTATTTAATCTGGGGGAGTGACAGAAACCTCTAAGGCTGTAGATGTGCTGTTGCTACTAGGGAGAAAACAACATTCATATGCTCGAGGGCATATGCTTTGTTTACATTACACACTTTGCTTAATGCAATTATCTATTGTTCGCAACTTAATACTTGTGGAGTTCTCGGATTGATTCGCCACAAGTGGATTATTAGTCATAGATGCAGTTGGATGGCGGTCTATGTATTTTGTTGTAATGCCCAGAGTAAATCACATAGTGATCTTCTTGACATATCATGTTTATCTTTATTCTATCAATTGCCCAACTGTAATTTGTTTACCCAGCATGTGTTATTTATCTTATGGAGAGACACCACTAGTGAACTGTGGACCCCGGTCCTATTTCCATCATATTGCCATCACCTGTTTACTTTACTCACACTGTTTACTTTACCCGCATTCTTCTACTATTTTCCACTCGATACGCTCATACCCTTTGTTTCAAGCAAACTGGTGAGATTGACAACCTCATCGCAAGTTGGGAGCAAAGTACTTGGTTGTGTTGTGTGCAGGTTCCGCATTGCAGCTAGCAAGCAAAGCTTGGACGAGGCGCCATATATAAATTGTCTGAAGCTGTCGCAAACTAGCAAGCATCACCTACAGTCATTTTGCCCGCTCTTCTCCTGGTCGACATAACCTTGGTTTCTTAACTGAGGGAAAACTAGCTGCTATACTCATCACACCTTCCTCTTGCGGTTCCCAACGGGCTGGTCCTTCACCACGCATCAAGCTAATTTTCTGGCGCCGTTGCCGGGGAAGAGTGGAAGACCTCTGCAAGGGGAGTTTTTCGCACACACATCCTTTACTTTGTTATTGTTTTGCTTTACATTATTTTTACTTGCATTGTTTAATCAAAAAACACAAAAAAATTAGTTCCTTCTATAGTTGTTATTTTTGTTGGTCTGTTATTGTCTTGCTTTATCATGCTTTCTATCAATGGTTGGTTTCTTTGAAACTAAACCTTTTTGGCAAGGTGGGTTCACGGAAGAACAACAAAAGTATTATGAGGAACACCGCTTGTCACAAAAAGGGAAACAATTATGGGAACAAATTAATAGATTGTATATCATTAATAGAAACATGTGCTCTACTTATAATGTTACTTATTGCTTTGATAGATCTTGTTGTTGTAGGAGGTATAAACACCTCCCTTTTCAATGTGAGTACAATGATGATGTTACCATATCTTCTTATATTAATGGAAATTATGACTTTTATGATGTGGAACAAATTGAAGAATTTATTGCTTGGAAGGGTGCATTCGAACTTGCTTATTTGCTTGAAAATATTGATGATGCACCTTATAAATTTGAGGTTTATGATATACTTACATTTTGCTTTGATAATTACAAGGAAGAAAATGGCTATATTCTTAAATATCTTAATAGATGCTCTCCAACGGAAGAGACTAATGCCTTGAAGGAGCCTATGGAAGAAGAAATTGCTGAAACTGGAAGCTCATTGGATGAAAAAGAGGAGGAAGAATGGAGCTACCCATGTCTACCTCCCAATAAGAGTAACTCTTTAACTAATACCTTATTTGATCGCCCTCCATGCTTAAAGGAGGGTGAGTGTGATATTTATATTGTTGAGTTTGTTCATGATGCCACTGAAAATTATTATGAGAGAGGAAAATATGGTTGTTGGAATTTTCATGTTACTAAAACACCTCTCTTTATATTGAAAGTTCTGAAGTTGCTTTTATTTTATCTACCCATGCTTGTTATTATGTGCTTCTTTGATTTATTTTCTTACAAGATTCCTATGCATAGGAAGTGGGTTAGACTTAAATGTGTTTCATGTTTTCTCCTTGATGCTCTCTTTTGCTTCAATTCATATTTCTTATGTGAGCATCTTCTCGAATTACTGAGCCTAGCTCAAAGGCGTTAAAGAAAAGCACTCTTGGGAGATAACCCAATGTTTTATTTCCAGTACTTTTTCTTTTATTTGAGTCTTGGAAGTCATTACTACTGTAATGACCGCTCCTTATCTTGTTTATTTTATTGTTGTGCCAAGAGAAGCCTCTAATTCGAGTGAGGTAAAGATTTGGGGATGTTGCTGTCCTGAAACTGTTTTCGGTGCTGCACCGTAAAAATTCGTATAAATTCTCTGTATATCTTTTGGACCTGCGATTTCTTGTGCATATGCCCCAGGTTATATCCAAACTTTGTTAGTTGAAAACTTTTTGATTTGAGCAACAGAAAATCCCTCAAAAATTCGACATTTGTCAGCTGTTCTGTTTTGACAGATTTCTGCCAATATTTGTGTTTGCCGCTTTATCGCTTTCTTTTGAGTTCTTTTGATCACGGAACTTTTGGGGAAGTTGATACAGTAGTATATGTTATATATGTGGTGGCTTTGGGTTGAAACCTGAAGCAAAAAGAGGTTGATTATATGTTATGCTACACTAATGTTGCTAATAGATTTGTGTTTAGTTTTGTATAAAGGAAGTTTTCAAGTGTAGGGATTGGAGAATGATGAGATGAGTTGAAGAATGGAAAAAAGCTCAAGCTTGGGGATGCCCATGCATCACCCCAAGAAATATCCAAGAAGTACAAGCATCAAAGCTTGGGGATGCCCCCGAGGCACCCCTTCTTCATCGGCAAAAATCAGGTCACCTTTCAAAACACTATATTTTTATTGCTTTATGCACTATGTGTTTTTCTTGGAGCGTCAGTTGTTTTAGTTTTCTTAGTTAGTTTAGTTTTGTTTGCTTGAATAAATGGTTTGACCCCAAAAAATTTCTTTTGGAGAAGTTGCCTTGCTTTTCATTTGCCAAGAACACTCCGTTTTCATTCTTACAATTTCACCGAGTGTTCTTCTTTTTCTGCTACTGCTTTTGGTTTTCGTTTTCGCCTTGATTTGCGTTCAGACCTTGTCATATCTTTTCATCAAGGTGTATTTTTGCCTCTGATCTTTATTGGTTTTCATCAAAAGAGGTGTCTTTAAATTTTTTAAATGGTGTTGGAAAAGACAAAAGCTTTGTGCAAAATAGTGGTACAAGAAGGAGCTTGTGTAGACTGCGACTTAGGCTTTTTCATGTCATGCTTGATGTATTTTTGATAGTATGCTTAGTGGTTTTTCTATAGCATGATTTGTCTCAAATAACTGAGATTGCTTAATGAGCCTTTGAAAAAATCATGCGTTGTTTTTATTATTTGGAAGCATTATTTTGGTTTTCTCCTTGATGCTTTATTTGGGTTGACTTGGCGCATGCTCACACATGTTAGACTCTTACAAAGTCGCCAATAGCCTCTATGATCATTTAGTTTCTAACTTTTGATGCCATCTTATGCTTCTTTTAATGTCGCTTTGTCGCTTTGCATGATTATGGCCATTATTGCTCTCTTAGTTGGTCGCTCCCAGTCTTTTGCTAGCCCTCGCCTTATACTGAGTATGAGCTCTACTCGTGCATCCAACTCCTAAAAGCCAAAGTTTGCCAAAGTGTCCACCATACATACCTACTAGCAATTTGCTATTCCAAGTAAATTTGACTTGCTTTTATCTTCTCTTCAAATTAAACTCTTACCAGTGTTATGCGAAAATTGGTCAGTAAAGCTCTCACGAACTGGAAGGCACACTTTACTTTTTCCTGTTCTTAAAAATTTGACATTGTGATCTCTTATGTTGAGTTGTTATGCTTGCAAGTTGTAAGTTGGAGACTAGCCCAGCCATGCAGTCATGGGAAAGCTTTCAACATTGCACTTCTTATTTGAGTTGATATCGTGATCTTTTGTTTATGGATGCCCGCGGTGTGAAATGAATTGGGAATCTTGTGGGGATCATGGAGTTTGTATATGTGTTAGGGAAATGCGTGGGCCGCCAATCTAAGCCGTGCATAATTCATGGTGGAAATTTGCAGCATACCCTTGGTGGACATTTGACGACGCATCTCACAATAAAAAGCTAAACAAATGGCAAATAAAAGAGGTATCGAGGTGTTCATTGTATGCTTGTCCTGTCATTTTGATGTGGGCTTGTTCCATGTCATCGGGCACGGAGGTACCCCGTTGGCGGTTCTCGATGATACATATATACTTACAATGACAAGAGCCTTGCTTGGGACTCTAAGTAAAGTAGCATGAGGTTTGGGTACTCGTATTCACGGGACACGAGGTTTTCAACTTATGATTTGTCAAGCATATGCAACATAATTGTTCTCGCATTAACTTTCACCATTCAAGATGCTTATGATGGGGGCAATGAGAGCTCAAAGCTGGTAAGTACCATAATTTTTGAAGGTTATAAAACTTGCAATCACTGCTTCCCTTCGCGAAGGGCCTTTCTTTTACTTTTATGTTGAGTCACCACCTTCTATCTTTATGCACCATTAAGAGAGCATAGTTGTCATTCTTAGTATAATGTGCATTGTCCCAAAGTTTTCATTGATTGATTCATATTGTTGGTTTCACTTGTTCTTAAATTATTTGTATCTAGTCGCCCTCTTAAACTTGAAGGTGTCCTATGCATTTATGTTTTGCTCTCTATGAAGGACAAGCTGAAAACCATTTGTATGTTTTTCCTTATGATTTGAACACACGTTTGACTTTCATTGTTTCATTTTTATGATCTTTTGTTTGTGTTCATTTGCATGTTTACAACATGGTTGCTAAGTTTTTATTGTCAAGATTATATCTTCATGCCCATGTTTTAAATTCTTATGATCCCAGCTCACAAATGCTTACATACATGATCAAGATTGTGTAGGTGCATGTCACCTAAAAAATTATTCTTTTGTTATCACTTACCTACTCGAGGACGAGCAGGAGCTAAGCTTGGGGATGCTTGATACGTCTCCAACGTATCTATAATTTTTGATGCTCCATGCTTGTTTTTACACCATTTACCTACTGTTTCATTACACTTCGTGGCACTTTTATGCATTTTCCGGAACTAACCTATTAACAAGTCGCCACAGTGCCTGTTCCCTGTTTTCTGCTGTTTTTGTGTTTCAGAAGTGATACACAGGAAATATTATCGGAATTGGACGAAACAAGTTCCTGAAGTCTTATTTTTCCCGGAAGCTTCCAGAGATCCGAAGAGGAGACAGAGTGGGGCCACGAGGTGGCCACACACCAGGGCGGCGTGGCCCAGGCCCTGGCCACGCCCCCTACGTGTGAGACCGCCTCGGTCCACTTCTGATGATGCCCCTTCGCCTATAAAGACCCCCCAATGGAAAAAACCTAAGTACCCGATCAATTTTCTAGAACACATCGCGATCCGCCGCCGCCGTTGACCCGAAGATCGGGAGGGTCCAGAAGCTCTTCCCGGCACCCTGCCGGAGAGGGGAATCGCCACCGGAGGTCTTCTTCATCACCATGCTTGCCTCTGGAGCGATGAGTGAGTAGTCTACCTTGGAGTATGGGTCCATAGCAGTAGCTAGATGGTTGTCTTCTCCACCATGTGCTTCATGTTTAGATCTCATGAGCTGCCCTACATGATTGAGATCACCATTATGTAATTCTACATGTTTGGTTTGTTGGGATCCGATGAATATTGGTGTTATGATTGAGTTGCTATACTGAAATATATCTTATGTTATCTCTATGTTGTTTATGATCTTACATGCTCTCTGTTGTTAGTAGCTATGTTGGCCGAGTAGTTGCTAGTGACTCCAAGAGGGGGTATTTATGCTCGATAGTGGGTTCATGCCTCTATTTAATCTGGGGGAGTGACAGAAACCTCTAAGGCTGTAGATGTGCTGTTGCTACTAGGGAGAAAACAACATTCATATGCTCGAGGGCATATGCTTTGTTTACATTACACACTTTGCTTAATGCAATTATCTATTGTTCGCAACTTAATACTTGTGGAGTTCTCGGATTGATTCGCCACAAGTGGATTATTAGTCATAGATGCAGTTGGATGGCGGTTTATGTATTTTGTTGTAATGCCCAGAGTAAATCACATAGTGATCTTCTTGACATATCATGTTTATCTTTATTCTATCAATTGCCCAACTGTAATTTGTTTACCCAGCATGTGTTATTTATCTTATGGAGAGACACCACTAGTGAACTGTGGACCCCGGTCCTATTTCCATCATATTGCCATCACCTGTTTACTTTACTCACACTGTTTACTTTACCCGCATTCTTCTACTATTTTCCACTCGATACGCTCATACCCTTTGTTTCAAGCAAACTGGTGAGATTGACAACCTCATCGCAAGTTGGGAGCAAAGTACTTGGTTGTGTTGTGTGCAGGTTCCGCATTGCAGCTAGCAAGCAAAGCTTGGACGAGGCGCCATATATAAATTGTCCGAAGCTGTCGCAAACTAGCAAGCATCACCTACAGTCGTTTTGCCCACTCTTCTCCTGATCGACATAACCTTGGTTTCTTAACTGAGGGAAAACTAGCTGCTATACTCATCACACCTTCCTCTTGGGGTTCCCAACGGCTGGTCCTTCACCACGCATCATGCATCTCATTGAAAATGAAGTCCATGATGTCAATCCGGAAATCTGCATACTCATTGGTGGACAAAGCACAAAGATGGGCATGATAGAGCAAGTCGATCAAGGAGGTCCGAATAGCATCATTGTTACCTCCACTTGGAGCAATAGTGTCCCTGAACAAGCGCTGCAGCTGATCATAGAGGGGAAGCAATCCAGTAATAGTGCCCACCTCCCTGGTAGAAGAGTACAACTCATACAAAGAATCCTTGTTTGGCCCTCTGGGGTTGAAGAACCGAGCACCAAGAGCATTAGGACCATAAAACTAAAACCCCAAGGCATCAGCAAAGTCATGGAAGGTAGCGGTGCACTGATTGGCTCCAGACATCCACTTCATAGTGTGATCATCATCATTCATCATCACCAAAAAGGAGTAAAACTGCATAATCAACTCCTTGTCATAGTCACACTGTATGGTGAGTAACTGTGAGAGTCCCATCTTCTCAATCACATTGACAGCTTCATCAAAATAGGGCTTGTTCCGAAGATGATCCATGTCAGTAGGACTCATGCCCCTCAAGGGGTACCTAAAAGACCGGTAGACATCCTGGCGAATGTGCAAATGTTGAATGCACCAATACAAGCGGCCTTAAATAGTTTCATCTCTTTCTTGATCAGCATAGTAGTCCGTGCGACAGATCCTGTGATAGTCCGTGTCAGGCAAACTCATGTAGTTGGTCCTGCCTCTGCCCTTCCTCTTGTTCCTTCCTGCAGCTTCTGCAATGGCTTGCTTTTCCTTTGCATTTTGGGCCCTCACACGAGCAGCCTCATGCTTCTCCCAAGCTGCATGCTACTCATGCTCCCTACGAGCGGAATCATCCATCATGCCGTGCTTGGTCATGTGCATCTTTCGAGAACGTTGATGACGCTTTGGCTTTGAGGACGAACCTGAGAGGTGAATAAGGGAGATAGCATATGGATGAGATGATGCACACAAGTCAGGAAGGAGCCTAGAAACCTTAGTAGAGAAAGTAGTTACAAAATCATGATGTGTAGGTTGATGTCCAGGGGCAGATATTCCAGTCCACCAGGGACCAGATAATCCGGCCGCCGGATGTTCCGGCCCAGCCGAGGCCGAATATTCTGCCCCCTCGATTTTTTTTGGAAACAGCATGAAATCAACTCTACATCATAGATTGGGTAAACTACTTGCAATACTAACATTCCTAGAGTAGGATATGAGACCAAGAACTCTCTAATATCCGAAGACTAGGCAAGGTAAATCATCTCCAAACAACAACAAAAAGAGTTGGGGATTGGAGAAGGTACCATCCGCCATTGGAGAAACCGTGTGGAGGAGAAGCTCCCCCTCGACGAGGAGAGCGAGACCAGCGAAATCCAGCCAAACGGGTGGCCGGAAGGTCGCCGATGAGAGGAGGCGGCGGGAGGCAGCGGTGAGGAGGAGAGAGAGGGTCGGGGGTGGAGAGGATGGGCAACTGCCTAGCCCACCTTGAGCCCCTCAGTGTTAAGTGAAACCCGCCGGGGCAGATTATCTGGCACAAAGGGGGGTGGATAATCCGCCCCCCAGAATATCCGGCCAGGGGACGGATATTCCGGCCTGCTGCTGCCATTCTCGATCAAAACTTGTGTGCAAGATAGAGTGTTTCAGGGGGTAAGGGGGTGTAACATCCCAAGATTTTAACAAATTTTGGGGGAATTTTTTTTGCTTTTATTTTGAAGGTGTTGATTGAAATTTCACAAGGATTTAAAACTTTGGAGTTTATTTATAAGCTTTACTTCAAAAACCATTTCAAACTTCCTATCTTTCATGCTGAACTCCTATGAGAAAAACCAAATGCCAAAATATTATTTTCCTTTCTTTTATTTAAACCTATGCAAGCTACTTGCAAAGGATACCTCCTAAAATGATTCTATTGTCTAAAATGTTTGCATTGCAAAAGGTGATTTGAAAACAATTTGTAAATAATATTTTATAAAGTGTTATACTCTTATTTTAAAAGGATTATTTTCAAACCCTAATCCAACATATTGCTTTATGCAAAATAAAGCATGTTGGCCAATTTAAAAAGATCTTCTTGAAGATGATTTTTGTTCATGAAAAATGTCCCATTACTGTTTTAAAATGTAGTGTTGAATTTTACAAAAATTTAGAAACTTGTTTGAATGCATTTGGTATCCAAATGTTAGAGTTATAAAACAAATCATAAAACACAAAATAAGAGAAGAAACAACACAAAAAAAAGAAGAAGAGGAGGGCACCAGCCCAACTGGGCTGACCCGGGGCCCAAACCAACCGAGCAACAGCCTAGCCCCGCTCTCCCCCTCTTCCTTTCACTGACAGGCCGACCCCACCTGTCGGCACTGTCTTCTCCCCCGAATTCTCTCCTCTCTCTCTGGAATCAGTAACAGCCGGCAATTACTCCCCACTTACGCACCCCGCCTCTTAAAACCCTACCCGATCAAGCCCCCTACTCTCCTCTTCCACCTCCCTCTGAAAATCGAGCCGGAGACGCCGCCATCAGAGAGCAATTCCTCGCCAGAGCTCTGCTACTGCACGGTCGCCGTCGACGATTGTGATGGGTACAGAGGGCCCACGCCTCCTCTCTCTGTCCCTTAAGCATCTCCTCCTCCTACCGCACCTCCCATTAATTTTTCCCCGGTCATTCCGCATTGCAGAGCCGCCGGAGAACTGAGACCGAAACCACCGCCGACTCTAGCCATCCTCCGACATCGCCTCGGGAAGCCATCAACGACACCGACCATGTTTTCGATCCGACCGTCCTTCACTGCATGCCGTCCGCCACTTCTTCATCATCGCCGACCATCGGAAGTTCGCCGCCGACGGAATCCAGTGCCGCCCTCGCCGGAGCTAGCCCCGTCGGTGAGCACTTTCCTCTCTTGTTCCTCTCTGTCCATCCGATCGAGATCCAATCGCCAAGATTAGAAGCCAATACCAAATCGGTACCAACCATTTAGAGTTCGCCACATAGCAAGTTAGCCAGTCCCCCAGCCAGATTGAGTCAAACCAGTAAATTTGATTTCAAATTCAAAATTCAAATCACAGAAATTGTCCTGAACTTGTAAAATCTCTTGAAAATAATCTGCATGGCCAAAAATTACAAACTTGGTATCCTTGGAATCCTATAAATGTGTAGAACACAACTATGCAGAGAAATCATATTGGTTCTATACAAAATTTGGAAGTGAAAATAAATTGGCAAAAATGAGTTATAAATACCATTTAATTCATAAATTTTGTTCTGTAGATCCAATTTCTACAAATTTGTAGTCTATGGATTCCTTAGAACATGTAGAACACTCTGGAACCAAAAATTTAAAAACTTGAAATGTGCACAAACTTGCTACTGTTAAATTTAATTAAATCACTAATTTGATCATCATTTGAATTCTGAAAATGATTTTGGAGTGAAACCACTTGCAGTAGCTTTGTGTTACTGTATCCTATCCAGTAGCATCACTTTCCAAAATAATTGAAACACCTTGCAAATATTCAAATTCAATTATGAGAATTTGAGTAATTCCATTATAGAATTAATTCTATAATTCTTTTCAATATAATTCCTTCTACAAAATTGAATCTTATGATCACACCTATCCATCACCATCATACTTAATCCTGATCATCACCCAATATCATGCCATCTCATTCTTATGGGCTTAATTTCATAGTATTCAAGTTACACCTGGGTAATTTGAGTAATTCTTTGTATCTCAATTGTTTCCACTTTACCAATGTGGTGATAAACCCTACCCTGTTTGCACACATGTCCTAAATCATCCAAACACATTATCAACCTTGATCCAAAACCAAAATTAGTTGGATGATTCAAATAAGAATTTAAAACTCTGACTTAGCCATATCTTCAAAAGTCAACCCTAGTTAAAGTTAAACCTTTGGTCCAAGTAAATTTTGTGGTTAAGAAACCACCATCCCTCTAAATAACATTCATACACATACAACCCCATGCCAACTTGACCATACTGGTTTATATTGAACTATTCAATTTACAGAAAATGTTAATTGAGTAATTCAATGTACCACCAATATTTTCCCAAGCCTATGTGTAACCTATACTATAATGAATAAGTGTTGTCACACTTTATTCAGTAGTGTTTTGTTGCACTATTCTATACTCATGTGAATCCATCCACATGAGTCATCTCTAAACTCTACCTTTGCTTATGCCAAGCACAAGATTTATATCACTACATTGTACCTAGGAGGACCAATCCTTTCCAATCATTAAACCTTGCCATCCAACCTCTCAATACATATCTTGTAAGCCAAGCTTCTAGCCATATCTCTCTCATCACAGAAATCATAAGAAATTTAAAATGTTAAACCAATCCTCTTCAATTGCTTGTCTTGCTTGATTTGTTGTTTTGGTGTGGTGTGTTTACTTTGTGTATCTCTACATTATAGATTGGTTTGGAGAGCCATATGTTTTGTTGAGAGAAGAGAAAGGGTTTAAACTTCAAAAGGCAAGTGACACACATTCTTCTACCTATTTTTACTACTGCATTAGTGTTTTTCAGTAGTATGCATGATAGTTTGTTTTCAAAGATGTTTATGAAATGCTTAGAACCTAGTAGTGTGTAGCCATCCTTTAAACCCCACTTGATAGGATTGCCAATTTACTTTGGAAAGTGATGCCATGCTTTATTGATGATTTGCTCTGAAAATTAAACTACAACTTGAATGAACTACCTGGGTGGATTGGTGTGGCTTTGGGTGTGTTGAGTGTCTACTTAGGAGTCACATATCTTGGAAGTGAAAACCATGGTATGTGTTAGTGGCCTAAGTAGTACACTTGTGGTTTGCCACTCAGGATTAAAGGGATTAATATGTCTTCCATGCTTAGAGTACTTCCAGTGCAGCCTTATGACAATATGGGCTCTATCTTGACTGATTAGATGTGAGGGTGCAACTTGTGTGCAAGAAGTGGGCTGGTAGTTGAATGATAGGTTGGGAACGGATCTTGCCAGTAAGGTTGCTCTCTCCTTCTAAAAGGTCTCGTCTCATTTTATGTATGGGTGTAAAATGAGTCTTAAGGTGAAAGTGCACAACCCCTGCAGGGTGTCAAACTAATCGATTAGCCGTGTCCCCGGTTATGGACAACTTGAGTCTCTAGACATGGAATGTACGGAAGAATCTCATCACCTTTTTGAAATAATTAAAACTTGTGTAGAAAGTGGGGATGCCTCAGGGCTACATGCCTGGTAGTGAAAACCATGGTATTGTAGTAACTTGAGAGATTATCCTAGTTTTGTAGAGTGACTACCCGGGGCTACATACTGGCAGTGAAAACCATGTATGTTGAGGTGACCTAGGAGTTATCTTGATATTAAAGAAAAATCAGAATGCTTTAAAATGTTTTGATTTGGAAAATATAGGATAAAACTGCTTTATGCAAATTAGCCTTTGAGATCCACTAGCCAAATATTATGTAGTATAGTCTTTCCACAAATGCCACCAAATATGTGTCATTTGCCAGTACGTTGTTGTACTGACCCCTTTGGGGCTACATATTCAAACGTGTAGGTTGTTCTGATGAGGAGTAGATGGAGGAGTCTCGAGCCTGCATACCAACATGACTGCCTGTGGCACATTCCTGAAGATGGAGGCTCATTGCAATTTACTTTCCGTTGTGTTAGTTTGTGTTAAACTCTGGTATTCAAGCAAGTCCAAGTGGCTAAGCTATTTCTATAAGGTTTAAAGACTATTGTATTTGGATTTGCGATGTAATAAATGACACTATCTGCAATGATTACTATATTTTGTACGATGGTGCTATCTAATGATCCAGCGAGTAGCACATAACACAGGTGTTCCACCTTAATCCAAAGGTGGGGCTTTACAGGGGGGCTTAGGATTAGACAATGTCACTGAGTGGTTCTTGGCACTTGACATTGCAAAAATTAAATAAAGAAAAACCAATGCAAGTGTCGTCCCAGTCCAAAATAAATGCGACAGAAGGATATGCAATTAATCCAAATAAGTTTGCAATGAATCAATTCTTCAAAAAGAAGAGGTCGGTGGCCGAGGCCACCATTTATGAGTGTTATGGCATTGTACCTCGAAGATGTATCTTGGGTCCATAACCAATACTCGTCATTGAAACTCATATATCACAAAATGATATTAAGAGAATGATTTTGTTACTATCGGCATTATGGGGGAAGGGATAGCCCAATTAATTAGGACCGCACTCCCCTATCTCCATGCCCACACCTAAACCAAACAAGTATTGAAATATAGGTGTATTTGCAAGATGCTCAAGCCACACTCCTTGAATCAATGATATTTAGCTCATTCCTCAAATATCCAAATCTGGCTTCATCAAGGGGCTTCGTGAATATATTGGCAAGTTGATCCTTGGTGCACACATATGCAAGCTCAATATCACCACGGGCAACACGATCTATAATAAAATGATTCTGGATCTCAATAAGCTTGGTTCTTGAATGTTGCACCAGATTATAGGCTATCTTGATAGCACTCTCATTGTCACATAAAAGAGGCACTTTGTCACAATTGACACCATATTCCTTTAAAGTTTGCCGCATCCACAACAATTGAGTGCATCCACTTGCGGCGGCAATGTATTCGGCTTTGGCGATGGAGAGAGATATGCAATTTTGCTTCTTAGATGACCAACACACCAAGGACCTACCAGGAAATTGGCAAGCCCCGGAGGTTGATTTCCTATCATCCTTGTCACCGGCCCAATCTGAATCTGTGTAACCACAAAGAGAGAAAGTTGAGCCTTTAGGATACCAAAGCCCATAAGTTGGGGTATGAACCAGATATCGAAAGATTCTTTTGAATGCCACTAGGTGGATTTCTTTAGGAGTGGCTTGATACCTTGCACACACACCTACACTCAACACAATATCAGGTCTAGATGTGCAAAGTAAAGCAAAGAACCGATCATAGAACGGTATATCTTTTGATCCACATCTTTACCATTGGGATCTAATTCAAGATGAAATTTAGTGGGCATTGGTGTGGCGGCCCCATTTAGTTCCTTCATCTTGAACCTCTTGAGCATGTCTTGGACATATTTGGCTTGATTAATAAAAGTCCCTTCTTTCAATTGCTTGATTTCAAAACCAAGAAAGAACTTCATTTAGCCCATCATAGACATCTCGAACCTATCGGTCATAAGCTTTGAAAATTCATCATTAAAAGTAGAGCCAAAGATAATATCATCAATGTATAGTTGGCATACAAAAAGCTCCCCATAGACCCTCTTAGTAAAAAGAGTGGGATCGATTTGCCCAACTTCAAACCCACGGTCTAACAACTCCCTAAGGTGCTCGTACCACGCACGTGGAGCTTGTGTAAGTCCATAGAGTGCCTTATGGAGTTTGTAGACATGGTTAGGGAAGTTGAGGTCCTCAAACCCCTGGGGTTGCTTAACATACACTTCCTCTTTCGATGGACCATTAAGAAAATCACTTTTAACATCCATTTGTTGCAACTTAAAATTATGATGAGTGGAATATTGTAACATCCCAAGTTTTTATCAAATTTTAGAATAAAAAAAATTATTATTTTATTTGTGTTGATTGAAAAATCACAGGGAATTAAAACTTTTTGAGTTTAATTAAATACTTTTCCCTAAAGTTTTATTAGACCTTCAAATCAAACTATTTACTTTCAAGGTTTCCAATTTATAAAAGAGTTTCTTATAGATGTTCCCAATTCAAATGTTAGTTAGAAAAACTATTTCAAATTTTTCCTTTGTTGCTTGAGGAATTAAATTGAGAAAATAAATTTCAAAATATTATTTTACATTTATTCAAAATCCTATGCAAGCATCCTTGAAAGGGAAATTATTAATAAAAGGGTTTAATACCAAGTAAAGTTTTACATTTCTAAAAATGTGTTTTAAAATAAAGTTCAAAAGTTATTTTATTAGAGTTTATTTTCTGAATTTAAAAGAAAGTATTTTGAAAACCCTAATATCATTCTTCATTTGGCAATAAAGCCTCATAGGCTAAAATTATAAGGTTTTAATAAAAATCTGGTTTAATTATGAAATTAGGTTGTTCACTATTTTATATTGTTGTGTTGAATTTTAGATAAGATTAGAAATTGGTTTGACATTGTTTGTACTATTTATGCAAAAGATACAAAAGAATTAAAATTTCAGAAAAGAATAAAAGAAAGAAGAAAAAAAAGAGAAAGGAAAAGGTTTCGGACCGGGGCAACCAGTCCGGCCCAGTTCGAATCAAGCCCACGGCCCAGCCGGCGTTTCCCCGAACCGTTACCCTACATCTTCTTTTCTTCCGCTGACGGGTGGAGCCCACCTGCCAGTCCGACAACCGGAGCCCACCTGTCGGGTCGTTCTTCTCCGATGGTTTCCACCTCCCACGCTGGAAATGGCGCCACGATCTCGCCCCTATTCCCTCTCCTCCCAGAGCCCAATGGCCCCGAGACGACGCCCTCTTACTCCCCTACTCCTCCTCTTCCTTTCCCCTCCCACTCCCGAACCTGCGAAGCCACTAAGCTACGGAAATCCCTCGCCAGAGTCTGTGCAACTCGCCGCCGTCCGCACTTGATTTCATCGAGGACAAGGCACAGAAACACCCGTTTTTGGCACCCCTCTTCTCCACTTGCGCTCATGCATCTCCCTGAGCCCTTCCCTCATCTATTTGCAAGGCAAATCGCCGAGTTCATCATCGTCTAGATCTCGCCGGTGTCGCATCGACTCCGGCCGCTTTTCGCCGTCACTCCACGAGGCAATCGAGGATGCCGACCACACCATCACCTTCACCCAGCGGAGAATAACGCTGTCTTGCAACCCGTCATCTCCAGAGATCACCGGAGAGCCTCCGTCGTCGAGGACCGAGCCGCAGCCACCGCGGTCAACCTTTTTTCGATGACCATTAGGTCAACACCGGTGAGCCCCTCCCTCTCTCTGATCCTGATCTTTAGATCTTGATCCGACGGCCTATTTTTGACAATCCGTGTGAACCGGTACTGGATGATCTGAACCCTCGGATCTAAGTTAAATCCAACGATCCTCAATGCCAATCCAACCGAAACGGTATCTTCCAATAAGAAATAGCTACGTGGCCAGTTCTGTTTTAATTTGGTTCAAATAGTTTTCAAACGTGCTAAAACTTGTAAAATGCATAGAAAATCTTCTGTAAGTCCAAAAATTGCAAATAACATATCAATGGAATCCTTGCAAAGTGTAGAATCCAAATATGCAAGAATATCGCATGGTTACTGTACAAATTATTGAAGTGAAATTCAAATGGTTTAAATAGTACCTTAGCACCAAATAATTTATATCTTTTGCTCTGGTCATCCAAAATTAACAAATTTGCAGTCTATGGATTCCTCAGAACATGTAGAACACTTTAGAATCAAGAAACATCAAAGTTGATACGTGCACAAACTTGGTACATTCATATCTATCAAAATGACCACTTTGATCATAATTTTATTTCTGAAAATGATTTTGAGATGAATCCAATTGCAGAAACTTTGTATTACAGTACCCTATCCAGTGGCATCACTTCCATGATTTCTTGAATCACTTCATAGTTATTCAAATTCTAATATGAGAATTTGAGTATTTCCTATACGGATTAATTCTATTTCTTTTCAATCAATGTTCCCTTCTACTTTAGTAAACCCTATGTTCATACCCATTCATCAAAAGTCATCTTGAGATCATCTTGATCCATATCTTGTTCATCTAAGTCTATTTGTCTAGTTCATATATATTCAAAATGCAATTGTGCTACTTGAGTAAAATATGAATTCATCTCAAACCTAAATTCTATTTTGCTAATGTGGTGTGGTTATAACCCATACCATAGTATGTGTTTGTACACCATGTTGATCAATTAACCACTTGAGCTATGTCCTCACATGTCAACCATTCATACCCAATCCAATGCCTACTTAGTTTTGTTCACATGTATTGAACTATTCAACTTGCAAATGTGCTAATTGAGTAATTCAAGCATTCTCAAAACCTAGCCTAGTGCCTAAGTGTGATGTATGCTATTTAAAGAATAAATGTTGTTACACGTATTCAAATAGTATTGTTGTTGCACTATTCCACACCTATGTGATCTAATTCACATGAGCCATTCTAAAGCTTCATTCATGCTTTCTTAAAGCATAAAGACCTTGTCAATATTATTTTGCCTAGTCCAATTCTCTCCAATCATGTTGATCTTCTCCCAAACTAAGCTCCCGGATTCATATCTCACAATCCACTATTCTTTTGCCATATCTTTCTATCATAACATCTCAATAAATCTAAATTGTTTAATCAACACTTTTCAATTTTCTGATTTGTTTGATTGTGTTTGTATGGTTTGCTTATGTATTGCTATTTTTGTGTTATAGCTTGTGTGAAGAGCTACGTGATTTGTTGAGAGAAGAGTGAAAGATCGTATTCTTCAAAAAGGCAAGTGACACACATGCTTCTACCTATCTTTATTATATGCATTAGTGGTTACAATACTATGCATGATATGGATTTTTCAAAGTGGATTATGAAATGCTTAGCTCCCAGTAGTGTGTAGCTATCCCTTAAACCCCACTTGTTAGGATTGCAAACTACTATGGAAAATGATGACATGCTTGATTTGAGTTGATATGAAAATTAAACTTCAACCCAATGAAACACCTAGGTGGATTGGTTTGATGATGGAGGCGATGTTGAGTGGCTACCTAGGGCTACACACCTGGCTTTCAACCCAGGATTTGTGTAGTTGTCTTCGCCTGGGCGCTCACTTGTGGATTGCCACCCAGGAACAAAGAGACTACCATGTCTTCCTTGCTTTAGTGAGCTTCCAGTGCAGCCTTATGACAATATGGGCTCTGTCTTGATTGAGTATGTTGTGAGGGTTCATCCATGGGTACTGACAGAGGGTGGTATTTTGGGCACGATCAGATCCAGATGGTTGAATGCTCCTTCTGAAAGGTCTTTTCTCATTTTATGTATGGGCGTAAAATGAGTCTAAAGGTGAAAGTGCACAACCCCTGCAGGGTGTCAAACTAATCGATTAGCCGTGTCCCCGGTTATGGACAACTTGAGTTCCTAGACATGGATGTACGAAAGAGTCTCATCACCATTTCTAAATAAAAATAAAATTGTTTAGAAACACTCAGGACATGAACTACTCAGGGCTACACACCTGGCTATAAACCTAGGATTTGTGTGGTTGTCGTCGCCTGAGGGTTATCCTAGTTTTGTTGAGTAACTACTCAGGGCTACACACCTGGCTATCAACCCAGGTTTTGTGTGGTTGTCGTTGCCTGAGGGTTATTCTAGTTTTGTTGAGTAACTACTCAGGGCCACATACCCTGCAAGTGTGTGGTTGTCTTCGCCTGGGAGTTATCTTGACCTTAAAAGTTTTTAATGATTAAAAAAGTTTTGATTTGAAAATGATAGGATAAAATTTGCTTTGAGCAAATCAGCCATAAGCTCCACCAGCCAAATATCATGTAGATAGTTCTTGCACAATAGCCACCAAATATGTGTCATTTGCCAGTACATCATTGTACTGACCCCCTTTCATGGGGCTGCATATTCAAATGTGCAGGTTTTCAGATAGAGATCGTTAGTAGGATCTCGAGACTACATTCCAACATGTCTGCCTGTGGCACGTGATGAAGATGGAGACTCATTGCCACTTTGTTTTTCTACTGTGAATCTGTAAGGTTTGAGACTTGTAACTGGATCTGCGATGTAATATTTGATACTATTGCAATGATCCCTATATTTTGTACTGTGGTGCTATCAGTGATCCAGGGAATATCACTTAACACAGGTGTTCCACCTTAATTCAAAGGTGGGGCGTTACAAATATGAAAGAAGGATACAGATGGACTCAAGGCGAGCCACGGGAGCATAAGTCTCTCCAAAGTCAATGCCTTCAACTTGAGAGAAACCTTGAGAAACCAATCTTACCTTGTTCCTCACAACAATTCCATGCTCATCTTGCTTGTTCTTGAATATCCACTTTGTGCCAATCACATTGCGGCACTCTCTTGGCTTCTCCACTAACACCCACACATTATTGCGCTTGAAGTTATTGAGTTCTTCATGCATAGCATGCAACCAATCTGGATCTTCAAGTGCTTCAAATTTTGCCAATTGACTTTGGGTTGACACTTTGCCTCTTAAATCTCCAATAACCCTCTCAAGGATATGACCTCTGAGTTCCAAGTTCCTTTCAACTCTTCTCTTGCGACGGGCTTCGGTCTCCTCATTTGACCTTTGAGGAATCACTTGATCATCTTGATCATTTTGGTCCCCGTCTTGACCATCAACTTGACCTTGATCATCATTGAGTACATCATCACTCTTTTCATGAGTAGGTTGATCTTGGTCTTGTGAAGAACTAGGGGCGGTTGAAATAGCTGGGGAGGATGGTGGTGCCCCTTCTTCTTCATGAAGGTCCTTGTCTTGTTCTTCGGTTGGTGCATTAGTTGCTTCTTCGGGAGAGGCTTGTTGAACTTGTGTAGATGAGGGCTTGATGTCTATGCACGCTTCTATTCTTGTAGACAGTGTTGGGCCTCCAAGTGTAGAGGTTTGTAGAATAGCAGCAAGTTTCCCTTAAGTGGATTACCCAAGGTTTATCGAGCTCTAGGAGGTAGAGGTCAAAGGTATCCCTCTCAAGCAACCCTGCAATTAAGATACAAGAAGTCTCTTGTGTCTCCAACACACCCAATACACTTGTCAGGTGTATAGGTGCACTAGTTCGGTGAAGAGATAGTGAAATACAAGTAATATGGATGATTATAAGTGGTAACTGTAATCTGAAATAAAAATCACTGTGAGCAAACATGTAGCAGAACTTGTTGTAAACGGTGTTTCAATGCTTAGAAACGAGTCCTAGGGATCATACTTTCACTAGTGGACACTCTCAACAAAGATAACGTAATTGAACACATAAATATCATTCTTCACTATGCTATACTGAACTACTCTCTGGTTGGATAACAAACACTAATCATGAGTAGGGCTACAAAGCACTTCTTAAAGTTTGCATTCCCCAAACTAGATTGCCCCACACAGTCACCTTGAGTGCACTAGACGGTCCCAGACAAACACCACAATTCATAGAGACATCCAACTCAAATCATAACTCTTGATAAGTATTACTATAAAATTTAGCCTAAGAGCCACACACGATGCGCACACTGTCAACTTCACATCGTTGGGCAAGGTGTCTCCAGAGATTACACTAATAAAACCACTTGAGTAGCATAACAGATAAAGAGTAACATCTACTAATTCAACTAGATACAAAGCTCATGATCACACCAGGGTCTTACTGGTTAGGTGGGCTAGCTAGACTGGGTTCAAATCTCAAGCTCAATTAAAATGACCTCCACTTCCTAATAGAGATCACTATTTTTTCTAAGTAAATGCAGCAAGTTTTATTGATGGTATTTGATCAGTATTATAGTTCCTAAATAGTCGTGTTTACAATGTCGGTTAGAATGTTAATCCCTTGTAAGAGACATAATGTATTGTGATGTTTGGTGTTTGAACAATGCAATGATTATACTAACACAATCCTAACTGCGTAATTAGCCTATTTCTAACACTCTTCCTTAGACAAACGTTATCCTTTGTGGATTTTATCATCTTAAAATTATTCATACAATCTTCAGTGTTGGGAAGTATTTGTATTTTGTTGATACTCTTTGATCTTAAAAAAATTTAAATCTGCGGTCTTGTATAATTTTAATTCCCCAAAAATCACCTTATCACCTGTGGCATTGACATATGGGGCAGGTATGGGTCTGCCATATCGCAAGCAACCTGTTACCCATATGATGCCTCGGACTCTCCGCCATATGATTCATATAGCTAGCCCAGCACGCGCACAACTATGCGGCTAGAGCAGGGTGTGCCCAATCACAAAAGGGGCTACTTAGCGCAGCTACAACATAGGTGCTTATTTAGGGATGGTAAGATTTTGCTCCCAGTCGATGGGCAGTTGTGACTTACAATTTCAGCCCATGAACGCTTATTTACATGTGTAAACGCATGTAAATATTTAACAATTGGGTGTGTGCATTGGAAATCCGGACTTCTGCATGGACATAAAGATTTAGGGATTTCTATTTTCGTGCCCTTGGGTCCTTAGTTGTGCTCAGTTTTCCCCAGCCGCTTAGTTTTTCCTCAGTTTTGCCCAAGCCCTTGTCTGAAACCCTCACAAGGAGCTCAGACGGGAGGAATCCCGTTTAGTTGACCGTTGGTTGGTGCTGGCAAGTGGGGCCTCTGTTGGTGCCCCGCAGTGGACATGTCTCCACTTATTTAGATCATCGTGGGACCCACAACTTGTCCACGTTAGCGCGCCGGACCCACAGCTTACCAAGGTGACCGTTGCAAAATGGGAGCCCGAGCCAGCCCCGCGCCCATGCCCGTGCCATTGTTTCCCCTTTCTTTCCCCACGCCCCATTGTTCTTCTTCTCCGCCAACGGCAGCCCTTCTCCGGCAGGCGGGTGATGTCTAGTTTCTCTTCGACCTCCCGTTCTTCATGGCCGCAGTATGGACCTGTGCCTTTGACAAGATGTCCTGACTGCCCACGCCAGGAGCCTCTGAAGCGGTCGATCTGTAAGACGGACGACAACGGCAACCGTGGACGTGAGTTCCTTGCATGCGAGAGCTTGCCATATAGAGAGGGGGATAAGGTTAGATCTCGCTCCAATTGCTCTGTTTTCTCTCGATTTTCTTGTTATTCCCTCGAATTTGGGATTTAGGGTTCATGTTGTTGTTTTCAGATCCTGAAGAAATGCAGGTATTTCGAGTGGATCGATGTGTACGTTCAGAGGCTTCAATTGCAGGAATCAATTGGTGCTATTGGGGAGCGCAATTTGGGAGGGGGGACTTGCTGTAGAGAATGCGGTGGAGTGAGGAGACGTTCCGATTAGGTCCCTTCCGATTATGCCTAATGCTCCCAATGCAGAACTAGTGGAAGTAATGGGAGAACTGAAGAAAATGAGCAAGCAGTTAAGGCAGCTGATCAAGTTGAAGAAGCAAGCTAATCTGATGGCTGGTTGTTTTTGTTGTTGTATAATTGCGATCGGATTCTTATCATTGCTCATCAGGCGCTAGAAGTTGTTACAAGGGATCCCTTGTTACAAATCCATTATTCAGTTACATGTACTTGTAGTTGTTTTCAAACTTAGTGTGTGCATTCACCGAAATTACCAAAAAAAATAAGTGATAGGGAATATAGGAATGCTAAAGATAGTTGATAATTGTTAGAGGGGTGACAAATAATGCATTCACCAAAATCCCACAAATATGTATGTCTCATGTTTATACCAAAATTATACCACTTTTGGGACGTTTCAAATAACCAAAACTATATCCCAAACTATATTCCCTAAAAGAAAAGGAATGCTAAAGAAAGTTGATAATTGTTAGAGGGGTGATAAATAATCCATTCACCAAAATCCCCCAAATATGCCAAATATGTATGTCTCATGTTTCTACCAAAATTATACCACTTTTGGGCCGTTTCAAATTACCAAAACTAAATTCCCTAAAAGAAAAGGAATGCTAAATATAGTTGATAATTGTTAGAGGGGTGATAAATAATCCACTCACCGAAATCCCTCAAATATGTATGCCTCATGTTTATACCAAAATTATACCACTTTTGGGCCGTTTCAAATTACCAAAACTATATCCCAAACTATATTCCCTAAAAGAAAAGGAATGCTAAAGAGAGTTGATAATTGTTAGAGGGGTGACAAATAATGCATTCACCAAAATCCGCAAATATGTATGTCTCTTGTTTACATCAAAATTATACCACTTTTTAGTTTAACATTTTTAGATCATGGAAAATAATGGATAAATAGAGGGAATATAGTTACATGGCAAACTCGTTATTGCACATAAATAGAGGGGTGGCACTGTCCACCGACAGAGAGAGAGAGGGGTGGCCACGAAGAGAGAGAGAGAGGAGTGACCACGAAGAGACGGAGAGGGGTATACTGCCTGTTAGATCAGTGGATCAACGATTGGTGGAGTCGATCTGTGTGACAACGGCTCAACCAATCAGGATAAGTTTGGGCTTCTGTGAGCATTTGTGACAGTACTTGAGGGCAAAACTGAGTAGTACTAAGAAACCAAGGGCACGTAAATAGTAAATAGACTAAGGGATTCAAACAAAAGAATTACAAAATGAAAAATGCGTGTTTTGTGCAATATAATTCATATTGGGCTACATCAAATTATTTGCAATTCAAATATACATGAGTGTGACAATTATGGCCTCATTTAGACAAACTATGTTTTGGGGAAGATGTTTTGCAAAGGGGTTTGAGTGGAAAACCATGCATCTTCATAGCTACTAGTGATTCTGAGAAGTGGTAATTTGTGGTCAAACTTGATTTATCTATGTTTGTTAAGGTTTCCTAGGTGGCAGGTTGCGTAGGAAGACTCCATGAGTAGGTGCCACTATGTTTTTTGGATTTTTTTGCGCATGAAGTGACTCAATTAGCTATGTTAATCTCATTTGTTGACTCTCTATTGACCAGCTACTTGAGGGTAAAACTGAGTATATTGCACTAGCCAGTCTAAGTACTCGAGGGGAAAACTGAGTACAGATAAAATTTCTATATAAGGCCCGAGGTTATAAATGAGTACACCAAATGTCCCAGGGTTAGCCTCGTGTTGCGGTGCACGCTGCAGCCGTGCATAGCGGACGCGTGTTGCGGTACATGCCACCTTCGTCTTTATAGAGCCCCTCTTTCTCTCCCTCGACGCTTGCCCACTCTCTCATTCTCACTGCAACCGCCTCTCCTGTCCCATCATCTTCTCCACAACCGAAGAAAAAACCCTGAAGAAAACCGCCGGCGATGGAGAAGAATGAGATGCCCATTGTCGGCGCTTTCGACGTAAGCCGCCGGTGCATCAGCCACTGGCGCATCGGCTGCCGCCCCCGTCTAGGCCCCCGTTGCTGCTTCCAACGTAGCCGCCGGTGCATCAGCCGCTGGTGCATCGGCCGCCGCCCCTGTCCAGGCCCCTGTCGCTGCTTCCAACATAGCCGCCGGCGCATTAGCCGCCAACGCATCGGCCGCCACCCCTGTCCAGGCCCCCGTCGCTGCTTCCAACGTAGCCGCCGCCCCCGTCCAGGCCCCTATCGCTTGGGACCTGTACGAACCAGTGTCGTACATCGCGCCGGAGAACCCCTAAGACACCAGCATCGTCGACGACGAGCCGGAGGTAACCCTTTGTTCCCTTGTTCTTATCCCATTTCAATCCTTTTGTGTTAGATCTAGCTTTATTAGGGTTCGTCTGTTCCTAGTTCAATCCTTTTGTGTTAGATCTTGCGTTATTAGGGTTCGTCTGTTCCTAGTTCAATCCTTTTGTGTTAGATCTTGTGTTATTAGGGTTTGTCTGTTGCTAGTTCTAGATCTTGCGTTATTAGTGTTTGTGATTTGCTTTTGTTTAAGATTCGCTTAACTTATGTGAGTAATCAATCCCATCCGGTTAATTTGTGCCGATGTTGATGAATATTTGGGCACAAATTGATTCAGGGTTTGGTCAGTGAACAATTGGTGTGTACAAATTTGTTGTGCATGATCTTTGGTCCACTGACTCAAATCCTCGATATAAGTGTGTCCAATGTAACTGAGGCTACCTCTTTTTTTTGTGCCCATATTATCATGCATGATCTTTTGTTCACTCTCTGTTCCATCATCGTTGCAATTGACTCCGTGTTTTTTGCACGATCTTTGGTGCTACGTGATAGGTTCAGAGCAGCGACATCGACAGCGACGACGAGTCCTTCCACACCAAGACTCGTCACGTCCTCAGGAGGCTGCAGTCTGGCCATTACGATGGCCACTTTGCTCGAGGCATTTACAGATGCCCCTTCTGCAACAGGAAGCTCCGCGCCGCCGACTTCAACTGCCTGATGAACCATGCTGAATCCATTGGCAGATCCATTGGTGGCGCTAGAGTTGGAACGACCGTGAACATGCATGCGTTCATGGCCAAACACAAAGCACTTGGGATTCACCTGCACAGCCTCCAAGCTTAAATTCATGTAAAATGTAGCTTATGTTGGATCTATCGGTAGTACTGTTGGATCTGTCGTGAATATATCTATGCTATGTTGGCTGCTGTATGCAGCTTATCCTATATTTTCTCTGGATTTGTGCCCTAGATTTCCTACTTGATTGGGTAAAAACGAAGGCATAAAGAAATGAATGGCGTTAAAAATAGAAGGAGAAGCTGCTCTAGATTTGCTACCAATTTGGGCAATCAAGAATGAATGAGATCGAGCGAGAGAGAGGAAAAAGGTGCATTGAAAACTGCTAATCTGGGCGAAAGAGACAGAAACCACTCGTGCCCACGTCTCGGACCCACACGGCTCCGCACGCTACGACCCCACACGCTACGGCCCCCGCTGCGCTCGTATGACCAAACACGGTCTCGTCCTGTTGTAACAACTCAGAATTTGTAACCCAACTCTTATTACATAAAGAGTCAAAAATTGGACCCAAATAAAACTTTTTTCTTCATTATTGTATGCATACATGTATTCTCTTTATTTGTATTTCTATGATTTTATGTGTGTTCTTTTGCTTGAGCATTGGTTAAACAATTCTAAGTGAACCAATAGAAACAACTAAGAAAGATATTAGGAACCAAAAGAACCAAAAATAAAAATAGGTAAGAAAGAGATAAAGTTAATATGATCTAGAAACTGTTAATGACTACACCACTTTGAGCCCTTAGATTAAGAAATCTACAGCTCACCTGCAGGTTTAACCTTTTAGTTGAGCTTAACCAAGTTATGGACTAACTCAACCAACAAAGATCTACCAAAATTTCAAACCAGAACACTACTCAAACTTGAGCCAAAGTTTGAATCTGAAACAGAAACCATTTCAAATTTGAAATATAAATTTTTGCAAAACTCATTATTTCTCCAGAACCAAAAATATGCCAGGGTACCTTATCCAATATGATGAGCACCCAAAGGGGCAAATTTGAAAAATTCGAATTTTTAGTTCTTGTAAGCATTTCGTCGAACACCTGCAGAAGAAAATCAAACCAGATCAAACTTCACTGGTGCAGCACTGTTCTGGCACGACCCAATGCTGTAGCCATGCTCTCTGGCCTCGCCTCGGTCGAGTCCAGTACCCCCAGGCCCGACCCAGGCCGTGAGAAGAGGAGGGAGAAGGAGAAACACACCCAGGACCCCCCTCCCAGGAACCCACTGTCCCGCGCGATGCCGACCGTCTGGAAGGCGCCAGAGGCGACCCACAGCGCCCCGCAGCCGAGTCGACACCAGCCCAGCACCACCCCGAGGCCGCCGTGACCGGAGCGAGCTTGCAACGCCGCCAGGACCCCCGCAGCGTCGAGCTTCTGGTCGCCTTGCTCCCGGCCACCTGGGCCTATATAAACCCCCGGCGATCAAACGAAGCAACGCACCGCACTCCCCTCTACCTCCCAGACATCGCCGCTTACTCCCTCGTGCCCTAGTTCGCCGTCGCCAACCCCGCCGGCGCAGTACTGGACGGGCGGAGCGCCGCCGCGTCCGACCACTTGGAGGCCAGCTTCTGCAGGGAATCGGAGGAGGAGGAGCACCGCAGCCGATCCCGAGCGTCGCCGTCGAGTTTCGTTTCCTCTACGCCTCGCCCTCGCCGTCGAACACTCACCTCTGCGCGCAGGTGAGCCCCCGCTGTGACTGAGGCAGAAGACGATCGTGAACCGTTAGATCGCGATCCGACGGTAACTTACCGATTCGGGTTCGTAATTAGATCTGACATCGCGACCCCACCTGTCAGTCCCGTTTTTATTTCTCCCCAGCCGCGCGAAACGGTATCGGGCCGGCCCGTTCGGGTTTGTTCTGACTTGGGCCCAGCTCATTTCGAATACGGTCCGATTCGTTTTAATTAAATTCCCGCCCTTTTTCTTTTATTTCAAATCTGTTTCAAATGGTATTTTCAAATTCAAATTCCTAGAGTTTTATAAGTCCAAATTTAGCAAATAAATATTCGTTGGAAAGCTTAGAAAATACTCTATCCAATAGTACTGGTTAGATTTCCAAATCAGTTAAGAATAAAAATGGTTATGAATAGTGTGACCCTAGCTTGTTAATTAATGAAAGATTTCTAGAAAATTATTTAAGCTATCAAAAATCATGAAAATTAAAATGTGAACTTACTAAGGACCCCTCTTACTGTTAGTCAACACTAATCTACCCCAAACCATATTAGTGTGATCATTTAGACCCTAACCCAAACCTATTTGTTAGCATAAAATGATAGATCACTAATGCACACTTAGAATTAATTGCCCTCATTCCCAATTCACTTAGTGGATCATTCCCACTTAAACTTGCCCTAGCACCCTTAAATCAACCCCAATGCTGCACAAGTGAACCCCTTATGCTACCTAGTAGAGAAACTAGCTTGCACATTTGAAGAAAAACTTAGAAGAAAAACTTACAATCCAACCCCATAACAATGCAACACAAATGCTGGGTTAGCAAACAAAGATGTGTGCTTGGTGTGTTGTTGGTCTGGTGAAGTGATGGTGTGTTTTGTGTTTGTTCGTTATTAGACGCTAGTGTTGCCGAGGAGGATATTGGAGGGGATTATTATTATCAAGAAGAAGAAGAAAACCCCGGACACTTTGCCAACCAAGGCAAGCCATCTTTTGATTCATACTCCCACTACCTAGTTTTAATACTGCATTCTACTTGTTTTTAGTAAATTGCATGATTGAATTGCTAGAGTAGAATGATAGAAGTAAATTGCATGATTGAATTGCTAGAGTAGAATGATAGAAGCATATTGATGTCTTGGTTATCAAGAGCATCAAGCTGAGTTTATCCAACCATAGTAGTAGTACTATCACTCAATGTAGTTGCTTAGTCGCTAATAAAAGTTGAGGCTATCTCTGGAGGAACCCCATTGGAAAGGTGGTGACTTGACATTGAAACTTGAAATGGGAGATTGCTCCTACATGATGGCTTTATGAAAGAAAATAATCTGGACTAAGAACTATGAAATGTATTTCTCAAATGACAACGAGTGATGTACATGGGTGCCAACTATACCGTACAACCACGTTACCCCTATATGGGAAGGGGCTTAATCCGTAGTTTGTTGATCTTAGTATGGGAGGTCTTGCATAAAATCTTCATGGAAGGACTCCACGGGCGGATACTTCTTGACCAAGTGGATTCCACTAACCTGGTCTCCGGGATGGGCATAACTAGAGGCGCCGGAGCGGGAAGTCCGTATCCCGGGCTCTAGGGAAGGATCCTATACTAGGATGAGCAAGTGAAAGAATTTGTTTGATTATCTGAAAGCCGCATACCTTTGTGTATAGCGAACCGTGGATTTCTCCCGGCAGATGTATCGAATCTTGTGGGTAAAGTGTACCCCTCTGCAGAGGTTTTCAAACTATTCGAATAGCCGAGTCCTCGGTCATGGACGGTTGGCAAACTCTACCTGGCTTTTGTCAAGAATAAAAATAACAAGGGTGAACCTGGTGAATGACATGAACTTGAATTGACATGACTTGACCTTGATCTTGACACATTGAAGTTCCTCTTTAGAATGAACTTAGAGAACTAAACCTCTTTTCTACAAATGAACATTCTTGGGAAATAAAACTAGCTTTTGCAAATCAACTTAGTGCTTGGTCCACTATACCCAACCTTGCATATCTACTTCATCTTTTCATTTACAAGATGGTTTGCGAGTGCATCCAATGTACTCACGGCTGTGTCCCTGGCTATCAACTTGGCCAGACTATGGGGAGGAATACCAGGAGGAAGGGTATGAAGAGGAGTACCAGAACTAAGCTCGTCTCCGTGAGTCGCCAATTGCCTGTAGGGAGGAGGCATGGGCCGAAGACGTTATTTCCGCTGCTATATTGTGTTGTAATATGACTTGGTCTATATGACCATTGTATTTGAATCACCGTATTGTAATGTCTATGGAACTGGTTACCAACTACGTTATGTATATCGCAACAATGATTCTGGGATTGCGGTGGAATACATAACGGGCACTTCGAATTTGTTATCAAATTTGAGGTCGTCACAAGTTGGTATCAGAGCCTAGGCTGACCATAGGAGACCTTAGTTAGAATGGGCGTTAAGCAAAACCTTGAAAAAAAAGAAAGATACAAGAACGGTTGCAAAAATTGCTTAGTCTTTCCTCTCTAGTTACAAAGTTTTATACATACTTCAGTTTTAGCTTACTTAAAATTTTGCACACTTGAGTTGATCACTAACTTGAACTAATTTAAAATTTTGTAGATGGCCCTGGTATTCACTGAGCAGTACCAGTTGGGCCAAGGTGGCAGCCTTTGTTTCGAGCGCGACCTCACCACTTTGACCTTGTTCCTGAACCGTTTGTACCCGGAGTTCAAGGGAGCCGTGCTCAATGAGCACCCAGATGGAGAGCTACGGTGGCTCATCCGAGCTAGTTGCCGTGGCAAGAAGGGGATGTTGGGTTCTCCAAGGGTCAAGTTTGAGCTTGTGGAGAACACTTGGGCCGATGGTTTGGTCCGAGCGATGCAGGAGATGCACGCCCGCTTATGCGGACTGCACGTTGAGGAGGTTCAGGGAGGACGCTTCAAGGACTTTGCTCGGCGTGATGCGGATGGGCGTCCCGCAAACATGCCCGGGCAGAATGAGCCGAGTACCTACATCGACCACATGGACTTCTTGCTGTACTCCACTCAGCAGGAGGCCGACCGTGCCCGTACTAGGGCCAACCTCGAGCACGTTGCACTGGTGGAAGCGAGAAGCACCATCAGGATTCTTGCGAAGGAACGCAAGAGCCTTCGTCGCCAGCGCGATGAGAAGGAACAGGACCTTGAGGAGTTGAAGGCCAATGTGGCGGAGTTGACTGCGTACATTGAGAGTCTTGAGGATCACCTTGGTGAGGAGGAAGGCATTGATCTCCGCAAGGAGGATAATGCCCTCATTAGTGATGAGGATGACTTCATGGAGGACCTCGATGATCCGGAGGATGGTGGACACAATGGATTCATTGTGAGCGACGAGGAGGAAGACCCCGAGGAGCCCGCTGTTTAGGTCCGAGATCCCCGTATTACCTAGCTATGAGTTCCACTTTATGAGCACTTCGTGTAGGTGTGAGTTGTATCCCCCTCTCTAGTAGACGAGTCGCAATGGTTTGATGTAAACCATTTGTAATGTGTGAACTCGTGTGTATGATATGTTTGATGAGTGATGAATGAAAATTGAATTTGGCCTCTAAGGCCTTAGCAAAACAAAATTGCATCATCCATGTACCTCTAAATCTTAGCAAAATTAGCTTTTCCCTCTTGCCTTACACACCTTATCTTCAGATGCCGCGAGCACCCCCACCCCCGAACCCGGAAATGGCTGAATTGCTAAGGTTGATCATGGAAGACCGGGAAGCAGCCCGAGCTGAGCGCCAAGCCAACTTGGCCACTCTTCAGCAGTTAACCCAGATGGCAACGAACCACAACAATGGAAATGGCAATAGTGAAGGAGAAAACCATGGCAATGGAGAGCACCGATCCAAGTTAAGGAGTTTCCAGAACACCAACCCTCCTATATTCACTAAATCTGAAGAGCCCTTAGATGCCGATGATTGGCTTCGTACCATGGAGAACAACTTGGCAGTCGCTGAAGTTGGTGAAAATGAGAAGGTCTTATACACCACCCACTATCTTGCTGGAGCAGCAAGAGCTTGGTGGGACAGTACCCGTGCCATGCAAGCCCCAGGGTATGCGATGCCTTGGGAGGAGTTCAAGAGCAAGTTTAGCAAAGCCCATGTTCCCAAGGGATTGGTAAAAAGGATGAGAGATGAGTTCAGAAATCTGAAGCAAGGTTCCATGTCGGTGGTGGATTACCGTGACAAGTTCCTTACCTTGTCTAGGTATGCCCCAGATGACACCAACACCACTGAGAAGAAGCAAGAAAGGTTTCTGGATGGACTTCATGATGAGATGCAATGTGTCCTGGTTAGTATTCCCTTTGCCGACCTGGAGTCATTGGTTGACTCTGCCATTCAGATGGAAGGCAAACTCAAGCAAGCTACCGAGAACCGCAAGCGCCGTATGATGTATCAAGGCAACCCGAGCAACTCGCAGAAGCCAAGGGGAAATGCACCAATGGGTTTCACCCCTAGACCAATGAGGCCGTCTGCACATGCTCCGCGTCCCAACTATCCTAACCGCCCACCCGGCAACAACTTCAACCGTGCACCCCCAAGACCTAGTGGCAACAACTTCAACACCAATACTCCAAGGCCAAATGGCGCCCCTATGTTACCCAAGCCTGGTGACAAGTCTGGTGTTACATGTTATGAGTGTGGACAAAAAGGGCACTACTCCAATGAGTGCCCCAAGAAGCTGAATGATGCATCCAAGACTGCTGCCCCTGCTCAGCAACAGCGTCGTGTGGGAAATGGCAAGAACTATCCACCAAGGAACCAGCCTCACTCTCGAGGCCGTCTGAATCACATGAATGTTGAAGAAGCTCAGGAAGCAACAGACGTCGTGCTTGGTATGTTCCCTGTTAACTCAGTTCTTGCAAGGGTTCTGTTTGATTCTGGAGCTTCACACTCGTTTGTTACCCAATTATTCGTTGATAAAAGTGGACTTCAACCCACACCCTTGAAAGATGTCATGTCTGTGCAAATTCCTGGGTCAGTAACCAAAGCTAGTTGTACCTGTTTGGCAGTGCCCATAGAAATCCATGGGATAGCCTTCTTAGCCGATTTGATAGTGCTGGGAACCAAGGGTTTGGAAGTAGTTCTTGGTATGAATTGGATGTCTTTTCATCAAGGAGTGATAGATTGTGCCAAAAAGACCATCACCATGAAGAGTAGCAATGGAATCATAGTCAAGCATGTGTCCGTAAAACCACCCCAAACCACCAGATGTCATAAAAGTATCTCAGGACCAACTTTGGAGCAAGTCCCCATCGTCTGTGAATACCCAGATGTCTTTCCCGATGAGTTACCCGGAATGCCACCGGATCGGGATATTGAGTTTATCATTGAGCTTATCCCCGGAACTGGATCAATAGCCCAACGACCCTATCGTATGAACCCAGCTGAATTAGTTGAGTTGAAGAAGCAACTGGATGACCTGTTGAGTAAAGGATTAATTCAACCAAGTTCTTCTGCTTGGAGATCACCCGTTCTGTTTGTGGATAAAAGTGATGGTTCTAGCCGACTGTGCACTGATTATCGCAAGCTTAACGATGTGACCATCAAGAACAAGTATCCTCTCCCGAAGATTGAAGACCTGTTTGACCAATTGACTGGAGCACGAGTATTCTCGAAGATAGATCTTAGAACCGGATACCACCAACTGAAGATCCGTGCAACGGATATCCCCAAAACAGCCTTCACTACCCGATACGGATTGTATGAGTACACCGTAATGTCCTTTGGATTGACCAATGCCCCTGCTTATTTCATGAATCTCATGAATAAGGTTTTTATGGAGTTCTTGGATAAGTTTGTTGTTGTCTTCATTGATGACATTCTTATCTACTCCAAATCCGAAGAAGAGCATGCAACCCATTTGAGATTAATTCTAGAAACCCTAAGAGAGCATCAGCTATATGCTAAGTTCAGTAAATGTGAGTTCTGGTTGAAGGAGGTTGGATTCTTAGGCCATGTGCTGTCAGCAGGAGGAATATCGGTAGATCCCAAGAAGATCAAATCAGTCCTGGAATGGGAAGCCCCTACCACTCAAACGGAAGTTAGAGGTTTCCTCGGATTAGCGGGATATTACCGCAAGTTCGTCGAAGGATTTTCCAGTATTGCCCGTCCGATGACCCAATTATTGAAGAAGGACAAGAAGTTTGAATGGACCCCTAAGTGTGAAGAGAGTTTTCAAGAGCTCAAGAAGCGATTGGTGACCGCCCCTGTCCTAACCATGCCGGATATCACCAAAAACTTTGATGTCTATTGCGACGCTTCCAAACTTGGACTTGGTTGCGTATTGATGCAAGAAGGAAAGGTCATAGCTTACCTCTCTAGGCAGCTTAAACCTCATGAAGAAAATTATCCAACCCATGATCTAGAGTTAGCAGCCGTGGTTCTAGCTTTGAAGACTTGGAGGCATTATTTGATGGGAAACCGCTGTGAGATCTATTCTGACCACAAGAGTTTGAAGTATATATTCACCCAGAAGGAGTTGAACATGAGGCAAAGGAGATGGATAGAGTTGATCAAGGATTATGATCTGGAAATTCATTACCACCCTGGTAAGGCCAATGTAGTGGCCGATGCGTTGAGTAGAAAGCCGTGTTCGTTGAATATGAGGATCAAGGAAGAGCAACCTATGTTGTACCAAGAGTTTGAAAGATTTGGATTGGAACTAGTCAGTCAAGGATTCCTCGCCAACCTTGAGCTTCAGCCCACCTTGATGAACCAAATCAAAGAAGCCCAGAAGGGAAATGAGAGTATTGAAGGAATCAAGCGCAGAATTAGTTCCGGCAAGGTGCCAGGATTTGAAGAAGATGATCAAGGAGTTCTTTGGTACAAAGGCCGTATTTGTGTGCCCGCTGACTCAGAATTGAAGGAAGTAATTATGAAGGAAGCCCATGAGACACCTTACTCCATCCACCCCGGTGGAACTAAGATGTACCAAGATTTGAAGGAACAATTTTGGTGGCATGGAATGAAGCGAGAGATTGCATCGTTTATATCCAAGTGTGATATCTGTCAAAGAGTCAAGGCTGAACATCAACGTCCTGCTGGTTTGCTGCAACCTTTGCAAGTTCCGGAATGGAAGTGGGATTCTGTTGGAATGGATTTCATCACTGGATTTCCAAAGTCTAGCCGTGGAAATGACTCTATTTGGGTCATTGTGGATAGACTAACCAAAGTGGCCCACTTTATTCCTGTCAAGACCACTCATCGATCAGATCAGCTAGCAGATCTGTACCTATCCAGAATTGTCAGTTTGCATGGAGTTCCTAAAACCATCGTTTCCGATCGAGGAACCCAATTCACCTCGAGATTTTGGAAAAGCTTACATCAAGCTCTGGGAACCAAGTTAGCCTTCAGCACCGCTTACCACCCTCAGACTGATGGACAGACTGAAAGAGTAAATCAAATCCTTGAAGATATGTTGAGAGCCTGTGTTCTAGCTTATGGAGCTAAGTGGGAAGATTGTCTGCCCTTCGCGGAGTTTTCTTACAACAACAGTTATCAAGCCAGTTTGCAAATGGCCCCATTTGAAGCTTTGTACGGAAGAAAGTGTCGTACCCCTCTGAATTGGTCAGAAACCGGAGACAGCCAGATTTTTGGACCAGATATGCTGCAAGAAGCCGAGGAGAAAGTTCGCATAATTCGTGAATATCTCAAGACAGCCCAATCAAGACAAAAGAGTTATGCCGACAAGAGACGTCGAGAATTGACCTTCCAGATTGGAGATTTTGTTTATCTTAGAGTATCACCTCTCAAGGGAATGCAAAGATTCCAAGTAAAAGGAAAGCTTGCCCCAAGATATATTGGACCCTTCAAGATACTAGACCGCAGAGGAGAAGTGTCTTATCAGTTGGAAATGCCCCCTGAATTGTCTGAAGTACACGATGTCTTTCACGTGTCGTTACTTCGGAAATGTCTTGAAGTTCCGGAGAAGCCTGAAGTCTTCAAGAATATTGATCACCGGTCTGTGGACATCAACAAGGACTTGACCTATCGTGAAATGCCTATCCGTATCCTCGAGGAAGCTTATCGAACCACTCGAACCCGAAGCATCAAATTTCTGAAAGTTCAGTGGAGTAATCACACCGAAGAGGAAGCCACTTGGGAACGAGAAGATTACCTTCAGAAAGAGTTTCCCAATCTTTTCAGTTCTTAATTAGTGAATCTCGGGGACGAGATTCTTTCTAAGGGGGGAAGATTGTAACAACTCAGAATTTGTAACCCAACTCTTATTACATAAAGAGTCAAAAATTGGACCCAAATAAAACTTTTTTCTTCATTATTGTATGCATACATGTATTCTCTTTATTTGTATTTCTATGATTTTATGTGTGTTCTTTTGCTTGAGCATTGGTTAAACAATTCTAAGTGAACCAATAGAAACAACTAAGAAAGATATTAGGAACCAAAAGAACCAAAAATAAAAATAGGTAAGAAAGAGATAAAGTTAATATGATCTAGAAACTGTTAATGACTACACCACTTTGAGCCCTTAGATTAAGAAATCTACAGCTCACCTGCAGGTTTAACCTTTTAGTTGAGCTTAACCAAGTTATGGACTAACTCAACCAACAAAGATCTACCAAAATTTCAAACCAGAACACTACTCAAACTTGAGCCAAAGTTTGAATCTGAAACAGAAACCATTTCAAATTTGAAATATAAATTTTTGCAAAACTCATTATTTCTCCAGAACCAAAAATATGCCAGGGTACCTTATCCAATATGATGAGCACCCAAAGGGGCAAATTTGAAAAATTCGAATTTTTAGTTCTTGTAAGCATTTCGTCGAACACCTGCAGAAGAAAATCAAACCAGATCAAACTTCACTGGTGCAGCACTGTTCTGGCACGACCCAATGCTGTAGCCATGCTCTCTGGCCTCGCCTCGGTCGAGTCCAGTACCCCCAGGCCCGACCCAGGCCGTGAGAAGAGGAGGGAGAAGGAGAAACACACCCAGGACCCCCCTCCCAGGAACCCACTGTCCCGCGCGATGCCGACCGTCTGGAAGGCGCCAGAGGCGACCCACAGCGCCCCGCAGCCGAGTCGACACCAGCCCAGCACCACCCCGAGGCCGCCGTGACCGGAGCGAGCTTGCAACGCCGCCAGGACCCCCGCAGCGTCGAGCTTCTGGTCGCCTTGCTCCCGGCCACCTGGGCCTATATAAACCCCCGGCGATCAAACGAAGCAACGCACCGCACTCCCCTCTACCTCCCAGACATCGCCGCTTACTCCCTCGTGCCCTAGTTCGCCGTCGCCAACCCCGCCGGCGCAGTACTGGACGGGCGGAGCGCCGCCGCGTCCGACCACTTGGAGGCCAGCTTCTGCAGGGAATCGGAGGAGGAGGAGCACCGCAGCCGATCCCGAGCGTCGCCGTCGAGTTTCGTTTCCTCTACGCCTCGCCCTCGCCGTCGAACACTCACCTCCGCGCGCAGGTGAGCCCCCGCTGTGACTGAGGAAGAAGACGATCGTGAACCGTTAGATCGCGATCCGACGGTAACTTACCGATTCGGGTTCGTAATTAGATCTGACATCGCGACCCCACCTGTCAGTCCCGTTTTTATTTCTCCCCAGCCGCGCGAAACGGTATCGGGCCGGCCCGTTCGGGTTTGTTCTGACTTGGGCCCAGCTCATTTCGAATACGGTCCGATTCGTTTTAATTAAATTCCCGCCCTTTTTCTTTTATTTCAAATCTGTTTCAAATGGTATTTTCAAATTCAAATTCCTAGAGTTTTATAAGTCCAAATTTAGCAAATAAATATTCGTTGGAAAGCTTAGAAAATACTCTATCCAATAGTACTGGTTAGATTTCCAAATCAGTTAAGAATAAAAATGGTTATGAATAGTGTGACCCTAGCTTGTTAATTAATGAAAGATTTCTAGAAAATTATTTAAGCTATCAAAAATCATGAAAATTAAAATGTGAACTTACTAAGGACCCCTCTTACTGTTAGTCAACACTAATCTACCCCAAACCATATTAGTGTGATCATTTAGACCCTAACCCAAACCTATTTGTTAGCATAAAATGATAGATCACTAATGCACACTTAGAATTAATTGCCCTCATTCCCAATTCACTTAGTGGATCATTCCCACTTAAACTTGCCCTAGCACCCTTAAATCAACCCCAATGCTGCACAAGTGAACCCCTTATGCTACCTAGTAGAGAAACTAGCTTGCACATTTGAAGAAAAACTTAGAAGAAAAACTTACAATCCAACCCCATAACAATGCAACACAAATGCTGGGTTAGCAAACAAAGATGTGTGCTTGGTGTGTTGTTGGTCTGGTGAAGTGATGGTGTGTTTTGTGTTTGTTCGTTATTAGACGCTAGTGTTGCCGAGGAGGATATTGGAGGGGATTATTATTATCAAGAAGAAGAAGAAAACCCCGGACACTTTGCCAACCAAGGCAAGCCATCTTTTGATTCATACTCCCACTACCTAGTTTTAATACTGCATTCTACTTGTTTTTAGTAAATTGCATGATTGAATTGCTAGAGTAGAATGATAGAAGTAAATTGCATGATTGAATTGCTAGAGTAGAATGATAGAAGCATATTGATGTCTTGGTTATCAAGAGCATCAAGCTGAGTTTATCCAACCATAGTAGTAGTACTATCACTCAATGTAGTTGCTTAGTCGCTAATAAAAGTTGAGGCTATCTCTGGAGGAACCCCATTGGAAAGGTGGTGACTTGACATTGAAACTTGAAATGGGAGATTGCTCCTACATGATGGCTTTATGAAAGAAAATAATCTGGACTAAGAACTATGAAATGTATTTCTCAAATGACAACGAGTGATGTACATGGGTGCCAACTATACCGTACAACCACGTTACCCCTATATGGGAAGGGGCTTAATCCGTAGTTTGTTGATCTTAGTATGGGAGGTCTTGCATAAAATCTTCATGGAAGGACTCCACGGGCGGATACTTCTTGACCAAGTGGATTCCACTAACCCGGTCTCCGGGATGGGCATAACTAGAGGCGCCGGAGCGGGAAGTCCGTATCCCGGGCTCTAGGGAAGGATCCTATACTAGGATGAGCAAGTGAAAGAATTTGTTTGATTATCTGAAAGCCGCATACCTTTGTGTATAGCGAACCGTGGATTTCTCCCGGCAGATGTATCGAATCTTGTGGGTAAAGTGTACCCCTCTGCAGAGGTTTTCAAACTATTCGAATAGCCGAGTCCTCGGTCATGGACGGTTGGCAAACTCTACCTGGCTTTTGTCAAGAATAAAAATAACAAGGGTGAACCTGGTGAATGACATGAACTTGAATTGACATGACTTGACCTTGATCTTGACACATTGAAGTTCCTCTTTAGAATGAACTTAGAGAACTAAACCTCTTTTCTACAAATGAACATTCTTGGGAAATAAAACTAGCTTTTGCAAATCAACTTAGTGCTTGGTCCACTATACCCAACCTTGCATATCTACTTCATCTTTTCATTTACAAGATGGTTTGCGAGTGCATCCAATGTACTCACGGCTGTGTCCCTGGCTATCAACTTGGCCAGACTATGGGGAGGAATACCAGGAGGAAGGGTATGAAGAGGAGTACCAGAACTAAGCTCGTCTCCGTGAGTCGCCAATTGCCTGTAGGGAGGAGGCATGGGCCGAAGACGTTATTTCCGCTGCTATATTGTGTTGTAATATGACTTGGTCTATATGACCATTGTATTTGAATCACCGTATTGTAATGTCTATGGAACTGGTTACCAACTACGTTATGTATATCGCAACAATGATTCTGGGATTGCGGTGGAATACATAACGGGCACTTCGAATTTGTTATCAAATTTGAGGTCGTCACACCTGTCCCACGCGGTCCCTTTCTACCAGCCCCACACGACGCGGCCCCACTCGTCAGCACGGAACGGTCAACTGAACGGGATTCCTCTCGTCCGAGCTCCTTGTGAGGGTTTCAGACAAGGGCTTGGGGAAAACTGAGGAAAAACTAAGGAGCTGGGAAAAACTGAGTACAACTAAGGACCCGAGGGCACGAAAATAGAAATCCCAAAGATTTATTGTGATTCTTTCGCTCAAGTGTATAAATAAAGAATGGACGTATGTATTTCACTGATCCAGAGGTTAGGACTCTTAGAGCACCTTCAACAGCTGCTCTATAACACTCATGCGCAATAAAAATTGTCAGTTTAGCACGCCGGAGCGAAAATCCCTCCTCCAGCAGGTGTTCTAAATCGGCCGGCGCTGTAAAAATATTCGGGCGCGAGAAATTTGTGCTATCATGGGATCTATACTTTGGGCGCCGGCTGCAGCACGCTCGATCCCTTCACTCGCGCGTGAAGAGAAACCACTAGGACATTTCACCCGCGCCGCGCCCGCTCCATCGCCAAATCCTCCATCCTAGCGCGGCTGCCGGTGCAAATCCAGCGATGGACGCGCCCTCCAGCACCACACCAACCCCTCCCTACTCTATTGCCTCTGCCGCTGTTGGGCCGCCACCGCATGCGCCTAACCCTAGCGCCGGTGCCGATGCCGGGGGCAATTCTGCCACCGCCTGCACCCTCTTCATGCCGCCGTGGCCAAACCTGCACACCAGCGCGGCTGCCTTGCAGGTCCAGCCAACCGCGCCGGTCAAGAGGAAGACCGCCACATCGAAGTGCCCGACGACGGTGGCGAGTGCTGACAAGCCGGCGCTGAAGACGGAGAGGACGCAGTAGTAGAGAATTGCTTATAGCCAGCCTCCTTATCACCGGCGCATTAGTATTTTATGCGCCGGTGGTAAAAATACCCCTGGCGAACACAGCCGTATGCGCCGGTGGTAAAAATTATCCCTGGTGAATATCTCTTCTATGCGCCGGCGATAATTCTCACACCGTCGGCGCATCAAAACAAAATGCGCCGGGGATTAGTCCAGGCGGTCCCACCCCGGATGGGCCGGCCCCTGTCCATTGTTATCCCCGGCGAACGCACCCATATGCGCCGGGGATAAGGGGGCTTACCACCGGCGCACATAGGCTTATGCGCCGGGGATAATAATCAAAACATTACCGCCGGCGAACACACCCATATGCGCCGGGGATAAGGGATCTTACCACCGGCGCACATGCCAAATGCGCCGGGGATAAGGCCCTTCATTTCCAGCCACATCACCCCCCCCCTGTGGATCGCCTTCTAGTTTTGCAAAAAAAAAGGAAATGATAAAAAAATCAAAAAAATAAAAAACTTTGAGATTTCCATATATTATGTGTTCTAGTTATTACACAAAATTCAAAACTTGAATTTTGATATATTTTGCAAAAAAAAACGTTATGCCATAGTAAAACCGCAATAACTTTTGCATACGACCTCGGATTAAAAAGTTTTTTATACGAAAAAGTATCAGAACAAAAAGTTACATCCAAATTTAACAACCTTTGGTTGTTTCGACAAGTTTTATATTTCTCAAATTCCAAAGGGAAAATGGACTTTTTTGGATTCTTTATCATTTACGTGGGTTTTTTGAGATTTTTGAGATTTCTAAATGTTTTGAGATTTTTCGAATTTTTTGAGATTTTTTTAATTTTTTGAGATTTTTTGAATTTTTTGAGATCTTTATGAGATTTTTCAGACTTTTGCACACACACACATACTCGCATACTCAGACTCACATACTCACACACGCACACCACACATACTCACATACTCACATACTCACACACGCACACTCACATACTCACACACGCACGCTCACATATTCACACACGCACACTCACATACTCACACACACACACACACACTCACATACTAACATACTCACACAAGCACATACACACATACTCACACTCACATACTCATATACAAACACTCCTACACTCACACATATAAGGCTTATAAGGATTGAAAGGGTAATAGAATCAATAAGGTATAATGGGTGTAGGGGCTAGCATATTCAAATAGAATGAAGAAGTTAAGCGTGCTAGGCCGCAATCTTAAGATGGGTGACCAAGCAGGAAGTTGTCATTTCGGTGTGAGTTGAGGAGATTCTAGGTGTGATAAAATGGTCAAAAAAATTGTATATTTACAGTTTTCAATATTAATTCCGTTTTTAGAATTTTAGAATTTTTTGACATTTTTATGATTTTTTTGAATTTTTTGAATTTTTTGGATTTTTTGAATTTTTATCCCCGGCGGACCACTTTCTAGTTTGCCAGGGATAACTTTTATCCCCGGCGCACAAAGCAAATTCGCCAGGGATAACTTTTGTAGCACCGGCGCATAGAGCAAATTCGCCAGCGATAACTTTTGTATCACCGGCGCATAGAGCAAATTCGCCAGGGATAAGACATTACCGCCGGCATGTAGGTTGCTGGCGAACCCAAATTCGCCAGGGATAAGCATTTTTGGTGCGCCGGGGAAAATCTTTTCTCTACTAGTGACGACGGCCAAGGAGGCCGCTGCTCGGCATGTCCTGAAGGAGATATGCCCTAGAGGCAAATAATAGTGTATTTTATTGTCATATCTCATTTGTTCATAATATATTATATGTCATGCTATAACTGTATTAAGTTGAAATATTAGTACATGTGTGGCATATAACAAATAGGTTCCTAGTAGCCTCTATATGTACTAGCTCATGTGTCATCTGATGATCAAGGTTTCCTAATCATGGGCAATTACGTCAATGTCAATGTGGTCATGTATGGACATGATGAACATACACCCAACATTAGTATTGCGATGAGATCAGTCACATAAGTTTCAACATTGCAATTACTAAGAAACAAAGTAACCTAATCCTTAGGCTGTGAGGTCACATCTAATCACTACATCTGGAGGCTGCTTTGATTGCATCAACCGTCATTACCATAACAGGATGACTGAAAAGGTGTCTCTTGGGTATGCCAATGGGATATGTTGAGGAATGTGCACCATGAGCGGGATTTCTCCATCCGCGTGACAGATTGATACTCTGGGGCCACTCATTGACAGCTGCAAAGCTTGCAAGCGTGTGACTGGGTCACAGAAGATGCAAAGTGATTGATGTTTCGCTGGTGCATAGTTGACACCAGAAAACTTGTTGGAAAACCGCACGAGAAGGTTATGATGAGCACATCAGCAAGTTTCCCTCAGTTGTGAAACCAAGGTTTGTCGAACCAGTAGGAGAAAGAACCAAACTTCCGAAGGTCGATGCATGCTAGCTTTACGACACTCCGGACAATGGCGCCAGGAAGCTTGTCGGCGTGTAGCTTTTCACCAGCAGCAGCGTGGAACCGGCACACAACACAACCAAGTACTTTGTCCCAACTTGCAGTGAGGTTGTCAATCTCACAGGTTTGCTGTGAACAAAGGATTAAGCATATCGAGTGGTAAAAGGTAATAGTTTGCAAGAATGTAAATAAAGCGAGTAAAAGTAAAATGGTAATAGCAATGTAAAGGAATTGGACCGGGGTCCACAGTTCACTAGTGGTGTCTCTCCATAAGATAAATAACAACATGCTGGGTAAACAAATTACAGTTGGACAATTGATAGAATAAAGCTAGCATACATATGTCATGAGGATCACTGTGAGATTCACTCTGGGCATTACGACAAAATACATAGACCGTAATCCAAATGAATCTATGACTAATAATCCACTCTCGAGGTGTCGTCCGAGCACCCATTGAGTATTAAGTTGCGAACAACAGATAACTGCATTAAAAAAAGTGTGTAATGTAAACAATGCAAATGTCCTTGGACACAAGAATGTTATTTTCTCCCTAGTGGCAACAACACATCTACAACCTTAGAGGCAACTGTCACTCCCCCAAATTAAATAGAGGCATGAACCCAACTATCGAGCATAAATACTCCCTCCCAGAATAGTGAACTGTGGACCCCGGTCCAATTTCCTTTACATTGTTACACCGTTTTACTTTTACTCGCACTGTTTACTTTACTTGCATTACTATTATCCTATTACCACTCGAAATGCTCATACCTTTGTTTACAGCAAATCGGTGAGATTGACAACCTCATCGTAAGTTGGGGACAAAGTATTTGTTTGTGTTGTGTGCAGGTTTCGCATTGCTGCTAGGTGAAGACACACCAACAAGTTGTCTAGCGCCATTGGAGTGTCACTAATCTGGCAAGCATCACCTTCTTAAGTTTGGCTTTCTCCTACTGGATTGATTACCTTGGTTTCATAACTGAGGGAAGACTTGCTGCTGTGCTCATCATACCTTCTCTTGGGGTTCCCAACTGGTCGGTTATTTACATCATCAACACCGCACCATCAAGCAAGTTTTCTGGCGCCGTTGCCGGGGAGAAAGAAGATTTCTGCAAGGGGAGTCTCGCATGCACAATCTTTTACTTTGTTTATTGTTTTGCTTTTTTATTTTTGCTTGCATCTTTTTATCAAAAACACAAAAAAAATAGTTTCCTTTATAGTTGCTTTTATTTACTTGCTTTTAGTCTTGTTAGAATGGGTACTCCTGAAAACACCAAGTTGTGTGACTTTACTAGCACCAAAAACAATGATTTTATCTGCACTCCTATCGCGCCACCCACGCCTGAGGCAAATTTTTATGAGACCAAACCTGCTTTGATAAATCTTGTTATGAAAGAGCAATTTTTTGGTGCCAGTTCTGATGATGGTGCAACTCATCTCAACAATTTTGTTGAGCTAAGTGAGATGCAAAAGTACGAGGATGTTGAGGGTAATATTATTAAGCTTAAGTTGTTTCCTTTCTCTTTAAGAGGAAGAGCTAAGGACTGGTTGCTATCTTTGCCTAGAAATAGTATTGATTCTTGGGATAAGTGTAAGGATGCTTTTATTATAAATTCTATCCTCCTGCTAAGATTATAGCTTTGCGTAGTGATATCATGAAGTTTAGATATTTTGATAATGAACATGTTGCTCAAGCTTGGGAAAGAATGAAATCTGTGATAAAGAATTGCCCTACTCATGGACTGACTACTTCGATGATTTTCCAAACTTTTTATGCAGGACTGAATTTTTCTTCAAGAAATCTATTGGATTCAGCTGCTGGAGGCACTTTTATGTCCCTTACCTTGGGCGCTGCAACAAAGCTTCTCGACAATATGATGGTAAATTATTCTGAATGGCACACCGAGAGAGCTCCACAAGGTAAGAAGGTAAATTCTATTGAGGAAACCACTTCCTTGAGTGATAAGATTGATGCTATTATGCTTATGCTTTCTAATGATAGAGCTCATGTTGATCCTAATAATGGTCCTTTGGCCTCTTTGGTTGCTCAAGAAGACCATGTTGATGTAAACTTCATTAGAAATAATAATTTCAACAACAATGCTTATAGGAACAATTTTGCTAGTAAAAATTATAGGCCGTATCCTTCTACCAATGATAATTCCTCCAACAACACTAGGGGCACGCCCTCTGAGCTTGAAGTCATGCTCAAGGACTTCATCGGTAAGCAAACTACTTTTAATAAGTCTGTTGAGGAAAAGTTAGGCAAAATTGATATTCTTGCTTCTAAAGTTGATAGTCTTGATCTTGATGTTGAACTTCTGAAACTAAAAGTGTTGCCTAATGAGGTGAAAGAAAGCAATACTTTTGCCACTACTAATGCTATCCAAGTTAAAATTGATGAAAATGTTAGGATGTTAGCAGAATTGCATGCCAGGTGGGAAAGAGAAGATAAGATGGCTAGGAAGATGAAGGTATGTACCATTACTACCTCTAATGATGTTGTTCCAAATGCTAGCAATCCTGTTACTTTGATTGGTGTAGAGAAAATTCCTACTCCTTGTGCTAAAAAGCCCAAAACTGCAAAAACTTTTTCTCAAAAGAGTGCTGAAATTTTTCGGAGTGTAGGAGATGATAGCTCTATTTCTTTTAATGACTTTGATGTTGATGGCTGCAATATATCTAAAGTTATTTTGTTCTTGCAAAAGCTTGCTTTGAGTCCTAATGCTAGTTCTTTGAATATTGCTTTTACAAATCATATTACCAATGCTCTCATGAAAATTAGGGATGAAAAGTTTGTCGATGGATTGCGTGTCGCAAGAACACGGGGTACCACGTGACGGACCCAAAGATTCGAACGCAGGGGGCTGAACGTGGGAGATCTTGGATCGCAACAAAACACGGTGACGGAAGCCTCGAGACGTCTGGGCCGGCCCGTTTGGGTTTAGTCAGAATTTGGCCCAGTTCTCGTTAGAATTCGGTCCGAATCATTTTTAAGTATTTCCCGCTCATTTTGAATTGTTTCAAATATGTTTCAGATATGATTTTCAAACTTTAATTCCAAGAGATTTAGAAATCCATTTTTAGCAAATAAATATGCGTTGGAAAGCTTAGGAAATTATCTAGCCTCTGAAACTAGTTAGAATCCAATTTGAGGTAGGGATTTAATTTAATAAGATTACCTTGACCATAGCCTTATTAATCTTAGGAAAATTCTAGAAAATTGTTTAAACCTCCTAAAATCTTAAAACTTGGTTTATGAACTCACTAGTCAACTTGTCTACTGTTTAGTCCAACCTTAATCAACTAAAACCTTGTTAGTGCTATCAATTAAACTCTAATCCAATCCTAGTTTGTAGCATAAAATGATAGATCTCTAATATACACTTAGATTAGTTTTTCCCTCAATACCAATTCACTTAATTAATCCCTCCCCACTTGAACTAGTCCTAATACCCTTAGTTTAACACCAATGCTTAGAAAGTAAACAACTTATGGCACATGATAAAAAAATCTAACTTACACACTTGATGAACACTTGGAAGAAACCTTGCAACCCAACTCAATAAAATCCAACATGAATGCTATGGTTTGAAAACAAGTATGTGTGCTTGGAGTGTTGTTAGCATTGTGTAGTGATTGTGTGCCTTGTGTTTATTCGTTATTAGACGCTAGTGTTGCTGAGGAGGATATTGAGGGGGAATTTTATCAAGAAGAAGAAGACTACCCCGGACACTTTGCCAACCAAGGCAAGCCATCTTTTGAATCATACTCCAAATGCCTAGTCTTACTATTGCATTCTACTGGTTTTAAGTAAATTGCATGATTGAATTGCTAGAGTGGAATGATAGTTGTATAGTGATATCTTGCTTAACAAGAGCATCAAGCTGAGTTTATCCAAGATTCCTATTAGTTTTAAACATCACCCAAGGTAGTTGCTTAGTCGCTAATAAAATCGAGGCCATCTATAAGGGGAACCCTATTTGAAATTGGTGACTTGAACTTGACAACTTGAATTGGAGATTTCTCCTACATGATGGTTTTATGAAGGAAAATAATCGTGACTAAGGACTATGGAATGTATTTGCTAAATGATAATAAGTGATGTACCATGTGAGCCAACCATTACCGTACGACCACATTACCCCTAAATGGGAAGGGGCTTAGTCTGTAGCTTGTTTATTCTAGTATGGGAGATCTTGTATCATCTTTTATAGAAGTAAGCCATGCGTGGGTGCTTCCGAACCGAGTGGAAAATTTCCATTCATGCAGCACTCTGCAGCGGGCAAAACTATGAGTGCCAAAATGGACTCTTAGGGAAGAATCCTATACTAGAGTAGACAAGTGAAGGAGTTTGTTTGATTATCTGAACCTCGCATACTTTGTGTATGACGATCCGTGGATTTCTCCCGGCAGATGTATCAAATCTTGTGGGTAAAGTGTACCCCTCTGCAGAGGTTTCAAAACTATTCGAATAGCCGCATCCGCGGTCATGGACAGTTGGCAAGCTGTACTTGACTTTTGTCAAGAATGATAATAACTTAGGGTGAACTTGGTGAATGACTTGACTTGACATTGATGTTGACACACTTGAAGTTGCTCTTTAGATTGAACTTAGAGAACTAAACCTCTTTTCTACTAATGAACCTTCTTGGGAAATAAAACTAGCTTTTGCAAATAAACTTAGCGCTTAGTCCACCATATCAACCTTGCATATCTACTTCATCATTTCATGTATAAGATGGTTTGCGAGTGCATCCAATGTACTCATGGCTGTGTCCCTGGCTATCAACTTGGCCAGACTATGGAGAAGAGTATCCGGAGGAAGGTTATGAAGAAGAGTATCAGAACTAAGATCTTCTACTGAGTCGCCATTGCCTGTAGGGTGAAGGCATGGACCCGAAGACGTTATTTCCGCTGCTATGTTGTGTTGTAATATGAACTTGGTCACTATGACCATTGTATTTGAACCATCGTATTGTAATGTCTATGGAACTGGTTACCAACTATGTTATGTGTATCACAACAATGATTCTGGGATTGTGGTGGAATGCATAACGGGCACTTTGAATTTGTGATAAATTCAGGGGTGTTACAGATATGCACATTGCCTTCAAGGTTCTAGCATATATTAGGTTTATGCCACTTCCTGCATCCATAAACACTCTACCGATGTCGTATCCTCCTATTTGCGCCTTTAACACCATTGGCGAGTGGCCCAGCCTGGGAACTTTCCTTGGGTGGTCCGCTCTGCTGAACTTAACTGGTTGATCTGACCACCGCAAGTATTCAGTGGTGGCTGGTGGTGATGATATTGCTAGGTTTACTTGCCTGGATATGCTCTTTCGCTCTTTCTTTGACTTAGGCACCGGTTGAATCATTGCCGATATGTAAACTTTCGACTCTAGGTGCCTTGCTAGCCTTTGTACCTGATATCCTTGACTTGTGTTTTCTCCTTGCCATCCCCCTTGGCTTGAGCCCATGGTGCTTTGTAGCCTCAGGAATGTTCTACAATCCTTCATCTGGTGATTTGAGACTCTTTTTCCATCAAGATATGCGTAGTGGATTCGACAAGGTCCATATAGCATGTCTTCGGCCGAAGGGCCGGAGTATCTCAGTTTTTCTGCTCCTTTTGCCTGAAACCTCCTGTTTTCATATCCTTCCTCTTCTCCTGCTCCGTAACCCGCGGCTACCTGATTTCGCCTTCCTTAGTTATCCCTGCTGCGGTGTCGTCTCCTCTGTCTACTTGTTCTGTCGACTTCTGGTGAATGTCCTCTTTTGTTATTATATGCGTCCTCTTCATCAGCGAATTTGTTGGCTTCTTCGATTAGCTCAGCTACTATCATTGGTCTTGTTCTTCCTATCTCTTCCACGAGATCTGAGCGACGAAGGCCGGCCGAAAAAGCGTCTATTGCTCGTTCGTCGGAGACGTCCTCTGCCGAGTTTTTTATTACACTCCATCGTTGTATATAAGAACATAGAGTTTCACTTTTCCTTTGCACACACGCTTTGACTTCCTCCAGCGATGCTGGGCGCTTGTATGTTGAACGGAAATTTCTTGCGAATTGACTTTTGAGTTCTCCCCAGCTTCCAATGGATTCATTGGGTAGGGTATTCAACCAGGACCGTGCTGCGCCGGTGAGGTGTAGTTGCAAACTTTGCATTGCAGTCGCTTTTGTTCCCCCTAATATCTGTACTGCTTGCAGATAATCTGATAACCATAGGGTAGGTTCTTGCGACCCATCATACTTTAGCTGGTCATGTGGTAACTTGAATCCTTTTGGTACCCACGTTTTGTGAACCCTGCAGGTAAAGCATGATGCGCCCATCTCTTTTTCGTCGTCTTCATAATTTTCCTCCCTCCAGGCGTGGTGCGATTTATTTACTCGAGCCTGCGCTATTATATTTCTTGCATCCTCTCTCCTTTTTTGTCGCCTTTCTTCTTCTGATGACTCGCTAGACTCGTTTCGTGTGATATTGTATTTGAACTTCTCCTTTTGCCTTCCCTTGTAGCTTGTCAACTTTGTCTCTGGACCTTTTCCCCTGATCTTATCTTCTACTATCCCGAGGCTTCGTATTGCGGCTTGGTGCATGTCTTCCCGCGGATCTCCGGGTTCAGGCCGCATGGTTAGTAAATATGCTTGTGCTGCTATCAGCGCTACTTCCGGTGTTTCTTGCACGAAGTCTTCTTCCTCCTCCTCTGGCTGTGGAGTAATACTCCTCGAATATCTTTCCTCTCTATTTTGCGCTGCTGCCCCTCTGTTGTGCTTTGGGTCTCCGCGCCTTTCCCTGCTGTACTCTGAATCCTCGCTATAATCATCCCAATACTCTCCTTTTGACATACTGTTGTTATCTTGAAAGAACATGTCTCTTTCCTCTCTTAGTTTCTTCCTATGCTAGTGCAATGCGTACTGATATCCCATTAGAACTTCTCTTCTCGATCCTTCGGGTACTTCTGTGCCATGATTTATAGCTGACATGATGATCCTCCACTCTCCGGCTGAGACATGAACCTTCTCCTTCTCCTTTTTATTGCACTCCTTTACCTTGTCGACTTGCTTGTCGACCCCTTCGTTGTTGTTTTCTTCTTCTGCTTCAGTGATGATGATGCATAGCTAGTGTTTTTGGAGATGCCACTACTTCTAGCGGCAAAGTCCCTTGTACCGTTGTGCTTTTTACGTGTTGTCTCCTCCAAGTCGAGTTTTTCCTGAATATTGTCGCCTTCTGTGATTTTTGCTTCTCCTAGGCTGACCGGCGAGTTTACCTCGCTGGAAGAGCCTTCCGATGATTCCAGCATTACTATTGTTTCGGGTTCACTTGCCGACGGATCTGGTTTCGCTGAATCCGAAAGGCGGGTCAAACCCGAATGTCCGATTAAGATGCTAAAACTTCCGATCGTCAGCTCCGTCTCTTGATTTTCGTTGATTTCTGTGCTGCTGTTGGCTAAAAGTGAAAAAGCCATCGAATTCATGATTCCAACGCCCAGAGTCCCCACGGTCGGCGCCAATTGACGAGGGGTTAACTCGACAAATGTCCTAGATGAAGGACTTAGGATCGGGGAGATAGGGCGTCGGATGAACTCGAAGGTAAGGTTAGTCGAAATAAGTGTATATCGAAATTAAACTTGGCTGTTGAACCTGGCTTGCTTTCAATCTGCCCTACACCGTCCCCTCCTGGCCCCTATATATAGGTGGCCAGGTCTTAAGGATCGGGTAGGGTCCGATATAGATTACAATATCGACATATGGTAAGGACTCGTATCTCGACAATCATTACAATTGGGCCTAGCTTAACGGCCCTCAGGGGTACTCAACTAACGGGCTCTATTAGCTATACCCTTGTCACTTGTTCAAGGATATTTGTATTGTTTACATTATACACTTTGCTTAAGGCGATAATCTATTGCTTGCAACTTTAATACCCAATGGTTGTTCGGATGATATCCTGCGGGTGGATTATTAGTCATAGATGCAGTTAGATTACGGTCTATGTATTATGTTGTAATGCCCAAGTGAATCTCATAGTGACCTTCATGACATGTACATGCATTGCTTTGCATTCTTTATTTTATCAATTGCCCAACTGTAATTTATTTATCCAGCATGTTATTTATCTTTATGGAGAGACACCTCTAGTGAACTGTGGACCCCGGTCCATTCTTTTACATTTATATTACCTTCTACTACAAGCACCATTTACTTCCTGCAAGCATATATTATCTTCCACACGATACGTTTAATCTTTTGTTTTCAGCAAACCAGTGAGATTGAGAACCTCACTGCAAGTTGGGGCAAAGTATCTTGGTTGTGCTGTGTGCAGGTTCCACATTGCTGCTGGCGCCGGTAGTGCGCCCTGCCAAAAGCTAGTTAGCATCAACCTTCAAAAGTGGTTTCTTTCTCCTACTGGTCGATTAAACCTTGGTTTCTTACTGAGGGAAAACTTACTGCTGTGCTCATCATACCTTCCTCTTGGGGTTTCCCAACTGGTCCTGTGAGACATCAGAGCCCTTGGATTCAAGGGTTTTGATCCGATGGCCCCGATGAAGCCTCCAACACTATATATTGATGGGAAACCCTATTTTCTAGAGGCACCATCAAGAGCTACAAAATTGCCTTCCCCTTGGCTGACATCTCTAAGGGGGAGGGCTCCTCTACAGCACCAAGAAGGCCAAGGAAGAAGGAGGACAAAAAGGGGCAGTGCTCCCTAGGGCCGGCCGCTGTCGGCATGCCGCCTCTCCCCCTTGGGGAGGCACTGCATCACCATCATCATCTACAACACTTCCTCATCATTCGTACTATAATATCTTGGCAAATATGATGTGTGGTACAATCTATTATTTTCCCATGATCTATTGTATCTATGTCTACGTTTGAGTAGTGACTGTACTTGGCAATTGTGAAATACTTCCTGGGTCGGGTCTTCGTTGGCGATGGCGACGAGTTCGGCGATCCGAGCGCGCCACCCCTCACGCCCATCATCGGTGGGTTGATAGCGCAGCAGCTCCTGCGCCATGGCGAGAGCCTGCGCAGGAGACAGCTGACTCCCAAAACGAGCGCGAGAAGTGGCGGTGGCGGTGAAGGAGAGCGAAGGCTCTGTACGCCCGAACGGGAGGTAGGAGGACTCCAGATCTTCCTCCTCTTCCTCCTCGGCCGAAGCTTCACGATGACGGAAGATGGGCTCGGTTTGCCCCCGAACAGCGTTGCGACGGCGAAGACGCTCGAGCCTTGCGTTGGCGTCGGCCATGTCGAAGTAGATCTAGGAGAAAACACACCACAGCCCCCTACCTGGCGCGCCAAATGTCGATGGATTTTGTGTCGCAAGAACACGGGGTACCACGCGACGGACCCAAAGATTCGAACGCAGGGGGCTAAACGTGTGAGATCTAGGAACACAATGAAGCACGGTGACGGAAGCCTCGAGCTGTCGAACGCACTACGCACTGCAGAGAGAGATGCCGAGCTTTACCCAGGTTCAGGGCCCTCGTGGTGAGGTAACACCCCTACTTCCTGCCTTCTTGTATTGCAACGCGACACCTCGCGAGGAGTACAAGGTCTTGGTTACAAAGTTCTAGCTGGCCAGAGGTTGAAGAACCTGCGTGCCCAGCTAGCAACTTGGAGAAGATCCGATCCCATATAAGGGGTGTCCTCCCCTCCTTTTATAGCGCCAAGGTCCTCCTTCCCCTTATCTTCTTGGGGAAGGGGTTTCCACACACACGGCCAAGGAGGGTGGACAGCTGTAGACTACACTCTTCTGTAGATGTGGTCTTCGTAGGGTAGTGGCGCCGGTCCACAGGAGTGGGTGGAGGAAGCTGACGTCTTCCTCCGGCGCCCTACACCGTCCACGCTATTTTTAGGGGGGTGGCCGACAACCACTGTGCCGCTTTAGGCAGGCACGGCGAAAGTTGGTCTCCTCCCTGTCGGGGGTAGCGTGGGCGGTACGCGGTCTTCTGTCCTTCATCTTCTTGCTCTGCACGCCAATGCGCTGAGCTGGCGTGGACTTGGTCTCTCTCCTCACCAGCGGGGGCTCGTGAGGAGGTCTTCTGGTCCTTAGTATTTTCCACCGTCGTTCTCCTCACGAGGCGCCTCCTCGTGAGGGTCTTCTCTGTAGCTTGGGTCGTTGATTCTCCCCTGGGCTGAAGATGGGCCGATGACGGGGCCCAGGAGCAGGTGGACCGGGATACCCCGGTATCCAGAACACCGACATCTATGTTGTTTATGATCTTGCATGCTCTCCGTTGTTAGTAGCTATCTTGGCCGAGTAGTTGCTAGTGACTCCAAGAGGGGGTATTTATGCTCGATAGCGGGTTCATGCCTCTATTTAACCTGGGGGAGTGACAGAATCCTCTAAGGTTGTAGATGTGCTGTTGCTACTAGGGAGAAAACAACATTCATATGCTCAAGGGCATATGCTTTGTTTACATTACACACTTTGCTTAATGCAATTATCTGTTGTTCGCAACTTAATACTTGTGGAGTTCTCGGATTGATTCGCCACAAGTGGATTATTAGTCATAGATGCAGTTGGATGGCGGTCTATGTATTTTGTTGTAATGCCCAGAGTAAATCTCATAGTGATCTTCTTGACATATCACGTTTATCTTTATTCTATCAATTGCCCAACTGTAATTTGTTTACCCAGCATGTGTTATTTATCTTATGGAGAGACACCACTAGTGAACTGTGGACCCTGGTCCTATTTCCATCATATTGCTATCACCTGTTTATTTTACTCGCACTGTTTACTTTACTCGCATACTCTACTGTTTTCCACTCGATACGCTCATAACCTTTGTTTCAAGCAAACCTGTGAGATTGACAACCTCATCGCAAGTTGGGAACGAAGTACTTGATTGTGTTGTGTGCAGGTTCCGCGTTGCTACTGGCCGAAGACGAGTCAACAAGTATCATTAAACGGCGCCCTTGTTGGAGTGCTATTAAGCCAGTCTGCATCACCTTCAGTCGTTTGTCTCTCCTCTCCAAGAACGATAAACCTTGGTTTCTTAACTGAGGGAAAACTAGCTGCTATACTCATCACACCTTCCTCTTGGGGTCCCTAACGGGCTGGTCATTCACCACGCACAAGGACTGTCTGCTACACGCCAGCAACCTCTTTTCTGGCGCCGTTGCCGGGGAGGAAGTAGAAGACTTCTGCAAGGGGAGTTTTTCGCACGCACATCCTTTACTTTGTTATAGTTTTGCTTTACTTTATTTATTTTACCTGCATCGTTTTATATCAAAAACCCAAAAAAATTAGAATCCTTGGTAGTTGTTATTTCTTTACTTTTAGTTCATCATGTTGATCCCTAAGTACGTTCTGGAGGACCTCTCAGTAGGTAGTGGTTTGATCATTGGCAAAAGTAATATTGAGGAGTTCTTTAATCACATTAGTATGCATGAGGAAGTTGAGGAGAAATCTTTGGTTGAGCTAGCTCCTAGTATTGAAGTTGCTTCTGCTTATTTAATTCACATGTTGGAAACTAGGTTTGCTAGTCTTAATCCTTTTATGCAATACATGTTCCTTAAACTTCATGAAATTGAAGATCCGGAAAAGAAAGCTTTTATTTTGGAAGCTTTGCGCTTAGAATTTAAAGATGTCGTTATTGAAGCTAGAAAAGTTCTTAAACATTTTAATAAACTCGGCTCACCTATAAAGGTTATTAGTACAAATGATGAAGGAGCTGAAATACCTATACCTAGCAAACTCTTGGGATTGTGTGAAGCTTTCGAAAACAATTTTGACTGGATCTGTCCCAAAAATCTTTTTTGTGATTTGAGTGAACCAAAGCGTGATCACAAAGGGTCTTCTAAAACTTATCTGGATGAAATACAATGCCTTATTGGCAAGACCTCTGCAGTTGATCTTAATGCTTCTTCTGAAAATACTTGATTCGCAATTTTCTGCGCCTAGCTCAAAGGCGTTAAAGAAAAGCACTCTTGGGAGATAACCCAATGTTTTATTTTCAGTAATTTTTCTTTTATTTGAGTTTTGGAAGTCATTACTACTGTAATGACCACTCCTTATCTTGTTTATTTCGTTTTTGTGCCAAGAGAAGCCTCTAATTCGAGTGAGGTAAAGATTTGGGGATGTTGCTGTCCTGAAACTGTTTTCGGTGCTGCACCGTAAAAATTCGCGAAAATTCTCTGTATATCTTTTGGACCTGCGATTTCTTGTGCATATGCCCCAGGTTATATCCAAACTTTCGTTAGTTGAACACTTTTTGATTTGAGCAACAGAAAAACACTCAAAAATTCGACCTTTGTCAGCTGTTCAGTTTTGACAGATTTCTGCCAATATTTGTGTTTGCCACTTTATCGCTTTCTTTTGAGTTCTTTTGATCACGGATCTTTTGGGGAAGTTGCTACAGTAGTATTTGCTATATATGTGGTAGTTTTGAGTTGAAACCTGAAGCAAAAAGAAGTTGATTATATGTTATGCTTGCACTAATGTTGCTAATAGAATTGTGTTTAGTTTTGTATGAAGGAAGTTTTCAAGTGTAGGGATTGAAGAATGATGAGATGCGTTGTTTGCTGCAATAAATGGTTGGACCCCAACAAATTTCCTTTGGAGGAGATGTACTCATTTTCATTTGCAAAGAACACTCCGTTTTTCATTCTTACAATTTCACCAGGTGTTCTTCTTTTTCTGCTACTGCTTTTGGTTTTTGTTTTCGCCTTGATTTGCATTCAGATCTTCTTATATTTGTTTATCAAGGTGTATTTTTGCCTCTGATCTTTATTGGTTTTCATCAAAAGATGTGTCTATAAAAATTTCAAATGGTGTTGGAAAAGAGAAAAAGCTTTATGCAAAATAGTGGTACAAGAAGGAGCTTGTGTAGACTGCGGCTTAGGCTTTTTCATGTCATTCTTGATGTCTTTTTGATAGTATGCTTAGTGGTTTTGCTGTAGCATGACTTGTCTCAAATAACTGAGATTGCTTAATGAGCCTTTGAAAAAATCATGCGTTTTTTTTTGTATGGAAGCATTATTTTGGTTTTCTCCTTGATGCTTTATTTGGGTTGACTTGGCGCATGCTCACACATGTTAGATTCTTACAAAGTCGCCAATAGCCTCTATGATCATTTATTTTTTGACTTTTGATGCCATCTTATGCTTCTTTTAATGTCGCTTTGTCGCTTTGCATGATTATGGCCATTATTGCTCTCTTAGTTGGTCGCTCCCAGTCTTTTGCTAGCTCTCGCCTTGTACTGAGTATGAGCTCTACTCGTGCATCCAACTCCTAAAAGCCAAAGTTTTCCAAAGTGTCCACCATACATACCGACTAGCAATTTGCTATTCCAAGTAAATTTGACTTGCTTTTATTTTCTCTTCAAATTAAACTCTTACGAGTGTTATGCGAAATTCGGTCAGTAAAGCTCTCACGAACCGGAAGGCACACTTTACTTTTTCATGTTCTTAAAAATTTGACATTGTGGTCTCTTATGTTGAGTTGTTATGCTTGCAAGTTGTAAGTTGGAGACTAGCCCAGCCATGCAGTCATGGGCAAGCTTTCAACATTGCACTTCTTATTTGAGTTGATATCGTGATCTTTTGTTTATGGATGCCGGCGGTGTGAAATGAGTTGGGAATCTTGTGAGGATCATGGAGTTTGTATATGTGTTAGGGAAACGCCGGGCCGCTAATCTAAGCCATGCATAATTCATGGTGGAAATTTGCAGCATACCCATGGTGAACATTCGATGACGCATCTCACAATAAAAAGCTAAACAAATGGCAAATAAAAGAGATGTCGAGGTGTTCATTGTCTGCTTGTCCTGTCATTTTGGTGTGGGCTTGTTCCATGTCATCGAGCACAGAGGTACCCCATTGGCGGTTCTCAATGATATGCATATATTTACAATGACAAGAGCATTGCTTGGGACTCTAAGTAAAGTAGAATGAGGTTTGGGTACTCGTATTCATGGGGCACGAGGTTTTTCAACTTATGATTTGTCAAGCATATGCATCATAATTGTTCTCGCATTAACTTTAATCATTCAAGATGCTTATGATGGGGGCAATGAGAGCTCAAAGCCGGTAAGTACCATAATTTTTGAAGGTTATAAAACTTGCAATCACTGCTTCCCTCTGCGAAGGGCCTTTCTTCTACTTTTATGTTGAGTCACCACCTTCTATCTTTATGCACCATTAAGAGAGCATAGTTGTCATTCTTAGTATAATGTGCATTGTCCCAAAGTTTTCATTGATTGATTCATATTGTTGGTTTCACTTGTTCTCAAATTATTTGTATCTAGTCGCCCTCTTAAACTTGAAGGTGTCCTATGCATTTATGTTTTGCTCTCTTTAAAGGACAAGCTGAAAACCATTTGTATGTTTTTCCTTATGATTGAACACACGTTTGACTTTCATTGTTTCATTTTCATGATCTTTTGTTTGTGTTCATTTGCATGTTTACAACATGGTTGCTAAGTTTTTTATTGTCAAAATTATATCTTCATGCCCATGTTTTAAGTTCTTATGATCCCAACTCACAAATGCTTATATATATGATCAAGATTGTGTAGGTGCATGTCACCTCAAAAATTATTCTTTTGTTATCACTTACCTACTCGAGGACGAGCAGGAGTTAAGCTTGGGGATGCTTGATACGTCTCCAACGTATCTATAATTTTTGATGCTCCATGCTTGTTTTTACACCATTTGCCTACTGTTTCGTTACACTTAGTGGCACTTTTATGCATTTTCTGGAACTAACCTACTAACGAGTTGCCACAGTGCCAGTTCCCTGTTTTCTATTGTTTTTGTGTTTCAGAAGTGATACACAGGAAATATTCTCGGAATTGGACGAAACAAGTTCCTGAAGTCTTATTTTACCCGGAAGCTTCCAGAGATCCGAAGGAGAGAAGGAGAGGGGCCACAGGGACCCACACACTAGGCTGACATGGCCAGGGCCCTGGCCGCACCGCCATGGTGCGAGGGCACCTGGCCCCACCTCTGACATCGCCCCTTCGCCTATAAAGACCCCCCGACGAAAAAAACTAAGTACCCGATCACTTTTCCAGAACACATCGCGATCCGCCGCCGCCGTCGACCCGAAGATCAGGAGGGTCCAGAAGCTCTTCCCGGCACCCTGCCGGAGAGGGGAATCGCCACCAGAGGTCTTCTTCATCGCCATGCTTGCCTCCGGAGCAATGAGTGAGTAGTCTACCTTGGATTATGGGTCCATAGCAGTAGCTAGATGGTTGTCTTCTCCACCATGTGCTTCATGTTTAGATCTCATGAGCTGCCCTACATGATTGAGATCACCGTTATGTAATTCTACATGTTTGGTTTGTTGGGATCCGATGAATATTGGTGTTATGATTGAGTTGTTGTACGGAAATATATCTTTTGTTATCTCTATGTTGTTTATGATCTTGCATGATCTCCGTTCTTAGTAGCTATCTTGGCCGAGTAGCTGCTAGTGACTCCAAGAGGGGGTATTTATGCTCGATAGTGGGTTCATGCCTCTATTTAACCTGGGGGAGTGACAGAAACCTCTAAGGTTGTAGATGTGCTGTTGCTACTAGGGAGAAAACAACATTCATATGCTCAAGGGCATATGCTTTGTTTACATTACACACTTTGCTTAATGCAATTATCTGTTGTTCGCAACTTAATACTTGTGGAGTTCTCGGATTGATTCGCCACAAGTGGATTATTAGTCATAGATGCAGTTGGATGGCGGTCTATGTATTTTGTTGTAATGCCCAGAGTAAATCTCATAGTGATCTTCTTGACATATCATGTTTATCTTTATTCTATCAATTGCCCAACTGTAATTTGTTTACCCAGCATGTGTTATTTATCTTATGGAGAGACACCACTAGTGAACTGTGGACCCTGGTCCTATTTCCATCATATTGCTATCACCTGGTTACTTTACTCGCACTGTTTACTTTACTCGCATACTCTACTATTTTCCACTCGATACGCTCATAACCTTTGTTTCAAGCAAACCTGTGAGATTGACAACCTCATCGCAAGTTGGGAATAAAGTACTTGGTTGTGTTGTGTGCAGGTTCCGCGTTTCTACTGGCCGAAGATGAGTCAACAAGTATCGTTAAACGGCGCCCTTGTTGGAGTGCTATTAAGCCAGTCTGCATCACCTTCAGTCATTTGTCTCTCCTCTCCAAGAGCGATAAACCTTGGTTTCTTAACTGAGGGAAAACTTGCTGCTATACTCATCACACCTTCCTCTTGGGGTCCCCAACGGGCTGGTCATTCACCACGCACAAGGACTGTCTGCTACATGCCAGCAACCATATCGCACCAAATAGCTTCACAGTCATAGCAGGATTCGTCACGCTATGCGAGGGATACCTGGGTATCAACCCACGCGGAGACTTATTCCGCTTGTACTTTAACATCCGCCACAACCGGGATGCGAATGGAGATCCTCGCAATTGCGGATTGGTCTCATTTGTTCCCCGGAGCGGGAAATCATACTCGTATATTACCCCGCATGATTCTGGAAAGGGATGGCGGGGATCTTTCTTCTATCAGGCTGACCAGGCCCCTCCTGAAAGGAAGTACGGCCTGCGCTCTTTTGTTGATGGCCCCGCCGAGGAGCAGGATAGCTGGGGCGTCATGGACGATTTTACCATGGACAACGAATGCCAACTATGCTCACGACGGATTTTGAAACTTGTATTTTCTGGACTGACAGGTGCCGACACCATCCACTGCTGGATCTCACGGCGAATTCAGCTTCTCCAATATCGCCCAGCTCTGATGTGCGAGTATAGCTGGATTGATGATCCTCAACGCTATTCCAAGGAGGAACTATCTGCTGAGGAGATCGAGAACCGAATCCGCAACATCATCAAGGTGGGACGGGATGAGCCATTGAAGCTAAAGATCCCCATGTATGAGAACGGCAACTGTCCAGAGGTAAGTACCTCCTTGTTCCGCCATAACTGTTATTTTCCTTGAATAACTTTACGTCTTTCTGCAGCTTTCTTCCCTTCCGCCGTCCGAACTAAGCCGTCTTGTCTCTTATCCCCGGATGAAGGAGCTTACCGATGATGAGGACAAAACATCCTCATCTCCAAAAACACAGAGGGTGGCGGAAGAGGAGACTGTGGCGGATGAACCCTCGGCAACTATTCCCCGCGGTGTTCGCGGCGCGGGCGGGCGTGTACGAGGATTAGGCGAGAGAGTTATTGCTGACTGTGGTGATGGCGCCAGAAAAAGTGCTGATGCCTAGTGAAAGCAGACGTCCTTGTGCGTGGTGAATGACCAGCCCGTTGGGAACCCCAAGAGGAAGGTATGATGAGTGCAGCGGCAAGTTTTCCCTCAGTTATGAAACCAAGGTTTAATATCGATCAGGAGAAGGGAGACGGTGACGACTAAAGGTGATGCGGACTGGCTTAGTAGCTTCAACAAGGGCGCCGTTAACGATACTTGTTGACTCGTCTTCGGCCAATGGCAACGTGGAACCTGCACACACACAGACAAATACTTTGTTCCCAACTTGCGATGAGGTTGTCAATCTCACCGGTTTGCTTGAAACAAAGGTTATGTGTGTATCGAGTGGAAAACAGTAGTAATATGCTAGTAAAGTAAACAGTGCGGGAATAGTAAACAGGTGATTGCAATATGATTAAAATAGGACCGGGGTCCACAGTTCACTAGTGGTGTCTCTCCATAGATAAATAACATGCTGGGTAAACAAATTACAGTTGGGCAATTGATAGAATAAAGATAACGTGATATGTCAAGAAGATCACTATGAGATTCACTCTGGGCATTACAACAAAATACATAGACCGCCATCCAACTGCATCTATGACTAATAATCCACCCCCGGGGATATCATCCGAACACCCTAGAAGTATTAAGTTGCCAACAACAGATAATTGCATTAAGCAAAGTGTGTAATGTAAACAAAGCATATGCCCTCGAGCATATGAATGTTGTTTTCTCCCTAGTAGCAACAACACATCTACCACCTTAGAGGTTTCTGTCACTCCCCCAGGTGAAATAGAGGCATGAACCCACTATCGAGCATAAATACCCCCTCTTGGAGTCACTAGCAACTACTCGGCCAAGATAGCCACTAACAACGGAGAGCATGCAAGATCATAAACATCATAGAGATAATATAAGATAAAATTCAGTGCAGCAACTTAATCATAAACACCAATATTCATCGGATCCCAACAAACCAACATCATAGTATTACATAACGGTGATCTCAATCATGTAGGGCAGCTCATGAGATCTAAACATGAAGCACATGGTGGAGAAGACAACCATCTAGCTACTGCTATGGACCCATAGTCCAAGGTAGACTACTCACTCATCGCTCCGGAGGCAATCATGGCGATGAAGGAGACCTCCGGTGGCGATTCCCCTCTCCGGCAGGGTGCCGGGAAGAGCTTCTGGACCCTCCCGATCTTCGGGTCGACGGCGGCGGCGGATCGCGATGTATTCTGGAAAACTGATCGGGCCTTAGGTTTTTCTCGTCAGGGGGTATATGTAGGCGAAAGGGGGCTGTCAGAGGGTGGACCACGTGGCCTCACACGGGGCTGGCGCGGCCAGGGGCTAGGCCGCGCCGCCCCTGTGTGTGGGGGCCTCGTGGCCCCCCTCCGTCAGGTCTTCGGATGTTTGGGAGCTCCCCGATGAAATATGACTTCAGGAACTTGTTTCGTCCAATTCGGAGAATATTTCCTGTGTATCACTTCTGAAACCAAAAACAGCAGAAAACAGGGAACTGGCACTGTGGCACTTCGTTAATAGGTTAGTTCCGGAAAGCGTATAAAAATGCCACTAAGTGTAACGAAACAATAGGCAAATGGTGTAAAACAAAGCATGGAGCATCAAAAATTATAGATACGTTTGAGACGTATCAAGCATCCCCAAGCTTAACTCCTGCTCGTCCTCAAGTAGGTAAGTGATAACAAAAGAATAATTTTTGAGGTGACATGCACCTACACAAACTTGATCATATATGTAAGCATTGATGAGCTGGGATCAATAGAACTTAAAACATGGGCATGAAAGATATAATCATGACAATAAGAACTTAGCAACCATGTTGTAAACATGCAAATGAACACAAACAAAAGATCATGATAATGAAACAATGAAAGTCAAACGTGTGTTCAAATCATAAGGAAAAACATACAAGTGGTTTTCAGCTTGTCCTTCAAAGAGAGCAAAACATAAATGCATAGGACACCTCAAAGTTTAAGAGGGCGACTAGATACAAATAATTTAAGAACAAGTGAAACCAACAATATGAGTCAATCAATGAACCTTGGGACAATGCATATCACACTAAGAATGACAACTATGCTCTCTTAATGGTGCATAAAGAAAGAAGGTGGTGACTCAACATAAAAGTAGAAGAAAGGCCCTTCGCAGAGGGAAGCAGTGATTGCAAGTTTTATAACCTTCAAAAATTATGGTACTTACCGGCTTTGAGCTCTCATTGCCCCCATCATAAGCATCTTGAATGGTTAAAGTTAATGCGAGAACAATTATGATGCATATGCTTGACAAATCATAAGTTGAAAACCTCGTGTCCCGTGAATACGAGTACCCAAACTATGCTAGTTTACTTAGAGTCCCAAGCAAGGCTCTTGTCATTGTAAGTATATGCGTATAGTTGGGAACCGCCAATGGGGTACCTCCGTGCCCGATGACATGGAACAAGCCCACACCAAAATGACAGGACAAGCAGACAATGAACACCTCGACATCTCTTTTATTTGCTATATTGTTTAGCTTTTTATTGTGAGATGCGTCGTCGAATGTTCACCATGGGTATGCTGCAAATTTCCACCATGAATTATGCATGGCTTAGATTGGCGGCCCGGCGTTTCCCTAACACATATAAAAACTCCATGATCCTCACAAGATTCCCAATTCATTTCACACAGCGGGTATCCATAAACAAAAGATCACAATATCAACTCAAATAGGAAGTGCAATGTTGAAAGCTTGCCCCATGACGGCATGGCTGGGCTAGAATCCAACTTACAACTTGCAAGCATAACAACTCAGCATAAAAGACCACAATGTCAAATTTTTAGAACAGGAAAAAGTAAAGTGTGCCTTCCGGTTCGTGAGAGCTTTACTGACCGAATTTCGCATAACACTGGTAAGAGTTTAATTTGAAGAGAAAATAAAAGCAAGTCAAATTTACTTGGAATAGCAAATTGCTAGTAGGTATGTATGGTGGACACAATGGAAAACTTTGGTTTTTAGGAGTTGGATGCACGAGTAGAGCTCATACTCAGTACAAGGTGAGGGCTAGCAAAAGACTGGGAGCGACCAACTAAGAGAGCAATAATGGCCATAATCATGCAAAGCGACAAAGCGACATTAAAAGAAGCATACGATGGCATCAAAAGTCAAAAACTAAATGATCATAAAGGCTAATGGAGACTTTGGAAGAGTCTAACATGTGTGAGCATGCGCCAAGTCAACCCAAATAAAGCATCAAGGAGAAAACCAAAATAATGCTTCCATACAATAAAAACAACGCATGATTTTTTCAAAGGCTCATTAAGCAATCTCAGTTATTTGAGACAAGTCATGCTACAGCAAAACCACTAAGCATACTATCAAAAAGACATCAAGCATGACATGAAAAAGCCTAAGCCGCAGTCTACACAAGCTCCTTCTTGTACCACTATTTTGCACAAAGCTTTTTCTCTTTTCCAACACCATTTGAAATTTTTAAAACAACCTCTTTTGATGAAAACCAATAAAGTTCAGAGGCAAAAATACACCTTGATGAAAAGATATGACAAGATCTGAATGCATATCAAGGCGAAAACGAAAACCAAAAGCAGTAGCAGAAAAACTAGAATGCTCGATTAATAAGAGTGAAAACTAGAGCATCCTTTGCAAATGAAAACGAGTACATCTCCTCCAAAGGAAATTTGTTGGGGTCCAACCATTTATTGCAGCAAACAAACAAACTAAGAAAACTAAGAAAACTAAAACAACTGACGCTCCAAGAAAAACACATAGTGCATGAAGCAATAAAAATATAGTGTTTTGAAAGGTGACCTGATTTTTGCCGATGAAGAAGGGGTGCCTCGGGGGCATCCCCAAGCTTTGACGCTTGTACTTCTTGGATATTTCTTGGGGTGCTGGGCATCCCCAAGCTTGAGCTTTTGTCCATTCTTCAACTCATCTCATCATTCTCCAATCCCTACACTTGAAAACTTCCTTCATACAAAACTAAACACAATTCTATTAGCAACATTAGTGCAAGCATAAAATATATTCAACCTCTTTTAGCTTCAGGTTTCAACCCAAAACTACCACATATAAAGTATATACTACTGTAGCAACTTCCACAAGAGTTCCATGATCAAAAAGAACTCAAAAGAAAGTGATAAAGTGGCAAAAACAAATATTGGCAGAAATCTGTCAAAATTGGACAGCTGATAATGGACGAATTTTTGAGGGATTTTCTGTTGCTCAAATCAAAAAGTGTTCAACTAAGAAAAGTTTGGATATAACCTGGGGCATAAGCACAAGAAATCGCAGGTCCAAAAGATAAACAGAGAATTTTCACGAATTTTTACGGTGCAGCACCGAAAACAGTTTCAGGACAGCAATAACCCCAAATCTTTACCTCACTCAAATTAGAGGCTTCTCTTGGCACAAAAACGAAATAAACAAGATAAGGAGCGGTCATTATAGTAGTAATGACTTCCAAGACTCAAACAAAAGAAAAAGTACTGAAAAGTAAACAATGGGTTATCTCCCAAGAGTGCTTTTCTTTAACGCCTTTGAGCTAGGCGCAGAAAATTGCAAATAGATGCTCGCATAAGAAATGTGAATTGAAGCAAAAGAGCGCATCAAGGAGCAAATATGAAACACATTTAAGTCTAACCCACTTCCTATGCTTAGGAATCTTGTAAGAAAATAAATTAAAGAAGCACATAGTAACAAGTATGGGTAGATAAAACAAGAGCAACTTCAAAACTTTCAATATAAAGAGAGGCGTTTTAGTAACATGAGAATTCCAACAACCATATTTTCCTCTCTCATAATAATTTTCAGTAGCATCATGAACAAACTCAACAATATAAATATCACACTCATCCTCCTTTGTTAAGCATGGAGGGATATCAAATATGGTATTAGTTAAAGAGTTACTCTTATTGGGAGGTAGACATGGGTAGCTCCATTCTTCCTCCTCTTGATCATCACTCTCCTCCTCTTTTTCATCCATTGAGCTTCCAATTTCTTCTTCCATAGGCTCCTTCAAGGCATTAGTCTCTTCCGTTGGAGAGCATCTATTAAGATATTTAAGAATATAGCCATTTCCTTCCTTGTAATTATCAAAGCAAAATGTGAGTATATCATAAACCTCATATTTATAAGGTGCATCATCAGTATTTTCAAGCAAATAAGCATGTTCGAATGCACCCTTCCATGCAATAAATTCTTCAATTTGTTCCACATCATAAAAGTCATAATTTCCATTAATATAAGAAGATATGGTAACATCATCATTATACTCACATTGAAAAGAGAGGTGTTTATACCTCCTACAGCAACAAGATTCATCAAAGCAATAAGTAACATTATAAGTAGAGCACACATTTCTAGCAATGATATATAATCTATTGATTTGTTCCCATAAGTGTTTCCCTTTCTGTGACATGCGGTGTTCCTCATAATAATTTTGCTGCTCTTCCGTGAACCCACCTTGCCAAAAAGATTTAGTTTCTAAGAAACCAACCATTGATAGAAAGCATGATAAAGCAAGACAAGTAAAAACAACTACCAAGGATTCTAATTTTTTTGGGTTTTTGATATAAAATGATGCAGGTAAAATAAATAAAGTAAAGCAAAACAATAACAAAGTAAAGAATTTGTGTGCGAAGAACTCCCCTCACAGAAGTCTTCTCTTCCTTCCCCGGCAACGGCGCCAGAAAAAGTGCTGCTGACTGTGGTGATGGCGCCAGAAAAAGTGCTGATGCCTAGTGAAAGCAGACGTCCTTGTGCGTGGTGAATGACCAGCCCGTTGGGAACCCCAAGAGGAAGGTATGACGAGTGCAGCGGCAAGTTTTCCCTCAGTTATGAAACCAAGGTTTAATATCGATCAGGAGAAGGGAGACAGTGACGACTGAAGGTGATGCAGACTGGCTTAGTAGCTTCAACAAGGGCGCCGTTAACGATACTTGTTGACTCGTCTTCGGCCAATGGCAACGTGGAACCTGCACACACACAGACAAATACTTTGTTCCCAACTTGCGATGAGGTTGTCAATCTCACCGGTTTGCTGGAAACAAAGGTTATGAGTGTATCGAGTGGAAAACAGTAGTAATATGCTAGTAAAGTAAACAGTGCGGGAATAGTAAACAGGTGATTGCAATATGATTAAAATAGGACCGGGGTCCACAGTTCACTAGTGGTGTCTCTCCATAGATAAATAACATGCTGGGTAAACAAATTACAGTTGGGCAATTGATAGAATAAAGATAACGTGATATGTCAAGAAGATCACTATGAGATTCACTCTGGGCATTACAACAAAATACATAGACCGCCATCCAACTGCATCTATGACTAATAATCCACCCCCGGGGATATCATCCGAACACCCTAGAAGTATTAAGTTGCGAACAACAGATAATTGCATTAAGCAAAGTGTGTAATGTAAACAAAGCATATGCCCTCGAGCATATGAATGTTGTTTTCTCCCTAGTAGCAACAGCACGTCTACCACCTTAGAGGTTTCTGTCACTCCCCCAGGTGAAATAGAGGCATGAACCCACTATCGAGCATAAATACCCCCTCTTGGAGTCACTAGCAACTACTCGGCCAAGATAGCCACTAACAACGGAGAGCATGCAAGATCATAAACATCATAGAGATAATATAAGATAAAATTCAGTGCAGCAACTTAATCATAAACACCAATATTCATCGGATCCCAACAAACCAACATCATAGTATTACATAACGGTGATCTCCATCATGTAGGGCAGCTCATGAGATCTAAACATGAAGCACATGGTGGAGAAGACAACCATCTAGCTACTGCTATGGACCCATAGTCCAAGGTAGACTACTCACTCATCGCTCCGGAGGCAATCGTGGCGATGAAGGAGACCTTCGGTGGCGATTCCCCTCTCCGGCAGGGTGCCGGGAAGAGCTTCTGAACCCTCCCGATCTTCGGGTCGACGGCGGCGGCGGATCGCGATGTATTCTGGAAAACTGATCGGGCCTTAGGTTTTTCTCGTCAGGGGGTATATGAAGGCGAAAGGGGGCTGTCAGAGGGTGGACCACGTGGCCTCACACGGGGCTGGCGCGGCCAGGGGCTAGGCCGCGCCGCCCCTGTGTGTGGGGGCCTCGTGGCCCCCCTCCGTCAGGTCTTCGGATGTTTGGGAGCTCCCCGATGAAATATGACTTCAGGAACTTGTTTCGTCCAATTCGGAGAATATTTCCTGTGTATCACTTCTGAAACCAAAAATAGCAGAAAACAGGGAACTGGCACTGTGGCACTTCGTTAATAGGTTAGTTCCGGAAAGCGTATAAAAATGCCACTAAGTGTAACGAAACAATAGGCAAATGGTGTAAAACAAAGCATAGAGCATCAAAAATTATAGATACGTTTGAGACGTATCAGTTATCTCCCGCCATCCGTCCCCTGCTCTGCGTGCCCATTTGGACACCGTGCCTGAGCACTCCTCCACTATCAATCTGCCAGAGCGGAAGTAAGGAAGATATCCATTTTTGGTCTCATACCATCTATAACTTGGCTTGTTCTGATCTATGACTTTGACTTTGCGTGCAGGAGAAGAAAAGTTGCTGGCCAAAAGCCTCCAAGGGCCAAACCATCCCCAGCCGTTGTTCCACCTACACCTAATGCTCCTGTCCGCCCAACTGGACCTTCTACATCTGCCCAAAGGGCTAGCCAGATGGCGGATGCCTCGGCAAAGAATGTTGGGCCCTCCACTCATCCCGCTAAAAGCGCAAAGAAGGTGAGCTTCAGCCGAAAAGCGGTTGAGATGGGCGTAGGAGCTGGGGAGGCCCCAAAGTGGAAAAAGAAAGCAGAAGCTCTTTTCCATCTTGACCACTTGCAGGAGGAGGCCAGTAACCATGTGTCATCCGCCATGTCGTCGTTTGTGCAGAGAACCAGTATTGTGAAAGAGGTATGTACTCCCAGTAGCCCCCGAGCGCCGTGGTGGATTTTCATAGATGATCCGCTATGGAGCTCTAAGAGAAACTACTGCAAACTTTTGCATAATATAGCCATCGAGCGCTGTCCTTTACACAGTGCTCTGTAGAGAACTTGAAATTTTCACACTGAGTAGCCCCCGAGCGTTATGGCGGATAACTATCCGGCATAAAGCTCTTAAGAAGACTAAAAAATCAGTATGAGTAGCCCACGAGCGTTATGGCGGATAACTACCCGGCATAACGCTCTAAGAGTGACTAAAAAAATAATCGTGAGTAGCCCCTGAGCGTTATGGCGGATAATTATCCGGCATAAAGCTCTAAGAGTGACTAACACTTCATATCATTTTGCCAGAATTACAAGAAAGTTGTGGAGGACCTGGTCCAGGTCGTCGGCTCGCATGAGAAGGAGCTGGCAGAAAGAAGCGCTCTTGTGGCAGACTTGCAGCAGCAGCTTGAGAATAGCGGTAATTTTCTTTTGTCTTGGACAAGTTTAAGTACCTTTATGCTTATTCGATCAACACTGCGCTGACACTTCTGCCATGCAGATGCTGCCAAGATTAAGTCCACACTTGAGGGGGTGAAAAAGGGCCACGCTATTGCGATGGAGGGGCTGCAGCAGCAGCTCCAAAAATCATTGGCCTGGAATACCCTCCTCGAGAAGCAGCTAAAGGACCAGGAACACCATAACCTAAAGAAGGACAAGGAGATAGAGGATCTCCGCAAAGCCGCCGCTGAATTCGAATAGCAGCGAGATGGCTTTAACGAGCTCCTCGATCACTTCCAGAAGACCTTGCTAGGTATCAATGGCTCTCCATACTTCATAGTTTGTAGTAATGCGTTATGCCGAATTTGACTCCTTGCTTGTTTCCGCTATGCAGCGACCCTGGATCAAGGAGAAGTGGATTCCGCCGCAGGCTTGCACATGGCCACTGACGCAGCGAAGAAGGAGCTGGATGGCCTTCTCAACGCTGGACGTCAGGCATGCGGGAGCCTGTAGATAGCGGGCTTCGCTAGCCTTTCCGCCATAGGGCTCACCAAGAAGCTGCTGCTCGTGCCTGGGCTAGTGGCGGACTGGAAGCAGTCTTCCGCTTGGGGTGGTGCCAGAACTGCCTTAACTCTGGCAAAGGCCCACTACCCCGAGCTGGATCTGGACTTGATCACCTCCAACATCCCGGAGAGTGGCGAGGACGGAGCGCCGGTGAACGAGGCCGCCATCCGGCAAAGTGTGCTAGGGTATGATCAGCTGTGTGCCTTGGGCACCCAGCTGAACATATACTACGAAGCATACGATCTGCCGGGGTCTCCAAGTGAAGCTTCGACGTCGGTCTCTGCAGCCACCGCTGGTCCTGATGGCGGGGATGAGGTGTCCTCTGGAGTTCCGCCAGCCATTTGAGTTATGCGCTGCGATGTGGCAGGAAAAAAAACAATTGCATCAATTCAGCCCCTGAGTGGGTCTGTAAGTTAAACTTATTTTAAACTGCGTATATGCTCTGCACTGTGGCTGATCTGCTTGTGGCGGATCAGTGAATGCTTTTGAACTTGTGGCAGTTTTTTATGGAGTGGTTTTAAGTGCGAAAAAAAACTGGCAGGCCTATTTTTATGCAACTTGCAGTTGTTTGACATGCTCAAAAAACAACATTTTGAAAAAAATTCACGTGTAGGATTATGTGATCCGCCATCCGGCTCTTTGTACTTGACTTTTCGTGAGATGGCGAAATCTTCGCACGAACAATCCACTAGGGCGACGATACTTAATAGCAACCATCCAAAACCCTTAGCAGATGGCGGCTTAGATCGTCAAAAAGTCACTACTCAGGAATCCACACAAAGAACATCAGATAGAGATCAAAACATAAATATGCTACGCGGACCGTTATGGCGGATTTAAAAAGACGCAAGTGCAAAGCACAATTTTGCAAAGGTTCCATACGATCTAAATGAACAATAAAGGAGGTAAAAGACTCAGAAAAAATCAAGAGTGAACCAAATGCTTTATTTCATTGATCATATAGAGGTGCCTATTACATAGCTAGGTAAGTGCTAAGTGTAGAAAGGACGTAGCTGTGCGATGTTCCATGGACGATCTGTTTCGTCGTAGATATTGTCAGGGTCTCTTCGTTTGCGCTTCTTACTGGGTCGCTTATCTAGCTTGCGAATATCAACGAGATAGTAGGAACCATTCAGTAGAGCTTTGCTGATGACAAAGGGTCCTTCCCAAGGCGGGGATAGCTTGTGTGATTTCTGCTGTTTGAGGCGTAGCACCAGGTCCCCCTCTTTGAACGAGCGTTTGCGAACTCGCCGGCCGTGATAGCGGCAGAGATTCTGCTGGTAGATGGCGGATCTCTGGGCTGCTAGGTCTCATTCTTCTTCCAGCAGGTCCACGGATAGTTGTCTGGACATTTCTGCATCTTCCTCCTCATAGGCCTCGACTCTTGGGGAATCGTACTGGACATCACTTGGCAAGATTGCCTCTGCTCCGTAGACTAAGAAGAAAGGGGTGAGGCCAGTTGATCTGTTTGGCGTGGTCCGTAGACTCCATAACAGAGATGGCAATTCTTCTGCCCAGGCTCCAGCTGCTCTACGTAGTGGTGCTTCTAGGCGTGGCTTGATCCCTGACATGATTAGTCCGTTGGTCCGCTCAACTTGGCCATTGGACTGTGGATGTGCCATAGATGCCATGTCAAGGCAGATTCCGTTGTGATGGCAGTACTCTTCAACTTCTCACTGAGACAAGTTAGTGCCATTGTCGGTGATGATGCTATGTGGGATGCCGAATCTGACCACAATGTCCTTGATGAATTTTAGGGCAGTTTTGCCATCAAGCTTTCTGATGGGCTTAGCTTCCACCCACTTCGTGAATTTGTCTACCGCTACCAGGAGGTGCGTAAATCCCGAAGGTGCTATTTTTAGCGGACCCACCATGTCCAGCCCCTAGACCGCAAAAGGCCAGGTTATAGGGATCGTATGCACTGTTGTGGCGGGCATGTGGGTTTGCTTGGAGTACATCTGGCAACCTTGGCAAAGCTCTATGATACGGTCTGCATCTGCCTTGGCTGTTGGCTAGTAAAATCCATGGCGGAATGCCTTAGCTACTATGGATCTGGTGGCGGCATGCACATTCGCCTTCGTGGATCTCCCTTAGTATTTCAATTCCGTCCACTTGGGATATGCACTTCATAAAGACTCCCGAGGTGCTTCGCTTATAGAGCTGGCCATCTATGATGGTGTATGCTTTGGCTCTACGCTCAATTTGTCTCTTTTGGACTTCGTCTTTGGGTAGCTTCTTGTTGGTCAGATATTCCAGGTAGGGCTCTGCCCATGGCAGATTGCTGGGCAAAACCGCCATAACGGGGGAGCTCACTAGTTCCGGATTTTCTGGATCCACCACCTTGACTGATGGTACGTGCAGATGCTCGAGGAATACGCCTGGCGGGACTGCCTTGTGGCTAGATCCTAACTTGGACAAGGTGTCAGCCACCATGTTATCTTCTCGTCGTACGTGCTTTATGTCGTAGCCGAGGAAACTTTTGGCCATCTCATCTACCTCGTCTCTGTAACCCGCCATAACTTCATTCCGAGCTTTGTATGTGCCAGCCACCTGCTGAGCGACAAGGTCAGAATCTCCGCAACACATAATGTGTTGAACACCGATCTCCTTTGCGACGCGTAGCCCGTGCAGTAGCGCTTCATACTCCGCGATGTTGTTGGTGGTGGGGAAGTGGATCTGGAGAACGTAGCTGAGCTCATCTCCTTTGGGAGATTTAAGAGTCACTCCAGCCCCCGAGCCGTGTAGCAGCTTTGAACCATCAAAGTGCATCACCCAATGCTCTGGTTCTGGTACGAGCGTAGTCTCCTGCGCTTCCTTCCAATCCGCCATGATTTCCGCCAAAGCCTGAGACTTGATGGCGGTGCGAGGCTTGTAGTCGATGTCGAAGGAGGCCAGTTCAATGCCCCACTTTGCAACTCGTCCTGTTGCGTCGCTATTGTTGATGATGTCCTTCAGTGGAGCCTTGCTCACCACTGTGATCTTATGGTCATAGAAGTAATGTCGTAACTTACGAGAAGCTAGGAAAACTCCATATGCCAACTTTTGGTAGTGAGGGTAGCTCTGCTTGGATTCCGTCAGGACCTCGCTGACATAGTAGACTGGTCGTTGTACGCCGTACTCCTGCGCTTCTTCCTTACGTTCTACCACGATGACGATGCTGACGACCCTGTTGGTTGCCGCCATGTATAGCAACATGGGTTCCTGGTCTTCGGGAACTGGTGCAGTGGATAGCACTCTCTTCAGATCCTTAAGCACAGCGTCTGCCTCGTCGGTCCAGACGAATTTGTCTGATTTCTTCATCAGCTTGTAGAGTGGCAAAGCCTTCTCGCCAAGACGACTGATGAACCTGCTCACTGCTGCCACGCAGCCTATGAGTCGTTGTACGTCCTTTAAGTCATTGGGCCGGGAGATGTCGAGGATTGCCTTGATCTTCTCTGGGTTGACCTTGATTCCGTGGTGGGAGACGATGAATCCTAGAAGTTGTCCAGCTGGTACCCCAAAGACGCACTTCGTGGGGTTGAGCATCATGTTGTACTTCCTCAGATTGTCGAAGGTCTCTTGCAAATCCGCTATAAGGCCATCTTGCTTCTTGGACATAACGGTGATGTCGTCCACATATGCGTGGATATTGCGTCCGATTTGATCCGCCAGGCACTTCTGCATGGTGCGCTGATATGTTGCTCCTGCGTTTTTCAGACCGAACGGCATTGTGACATAGCAATATGTGCCATAAGGTGTTACGAACGACGTAGCAAGCTGGTCGGACTCCTTCATCTTGATCTGGTGGTATCCTGAGTAGGCATCTAAGAAACATAGCAGTTCCGATCCCGCCGTCGAGTCAATGACTTGGTCAATGTGAGGCAAGGGAAAAGGATCTTTTGGACACGCTTTGTTTAGGCCGGTGTAATCTACACACATGCGCAGAACCTTTGTGTTTTTCTTAGGAACTAGCACAGGATTTGCCACCCACTTCGTATGGATCACTTCTTTGATGAAGCCTGCTTTCAGTAGCTTGGAAATTTCCTTTGCTATCGCGCGACGTTTTTCATCTCCGAAGCATCTCATGGCGTGTCTTACTGGCTTGGAGCCAGGGATTATCTGTAGGGCGTGCTCGGCAAGTTCCCTAGGTACATGATGTCTACGCACTTCTATTCTTGTAGACACTTGTTGGGCCTCCAAGTGCAGAGGTTTGTAGAACAGCAGCAAGTTTCCCTTAAGTGGATCACCCAAGGTTTATCGAACTCAGGGAGGTTAGAGGTCAAAGCTATCCCTCTCAAGCAACCCTGCAATTACGATACAGAAAGTCTCTTGTGTCCCCAACACACCCAATACACTTGTCAGATGTATAGGTGCACTAGTTCGGCGAAGAGATAGTGAAATACAAGTAATAGTGATGATTATAAGTAGCAAACGTGATGTGAAATAAATATCGCTGCGAGCAAACAAGTAACAAAATAGCAAGTAAACGGTGTGCAATGCTTGGAAACAAGGCCTAGGGATCATACTTTCACTAGTGGACACACTCCCAACAATATAACATGATTGAACAAATAAACAACTTCTCTCCACTATGGTACTCTGAATTACTCTCCTATTGAATAACACTAATCATTGTGTAGTGGCTACAGAAGCACCCCTTAAAGTTCATCAAGTACTTGACAAACACCACTCATAGAGATATCCAAATCAGATCACAATTCAAGATAGATATCATTGCAACTTAGACCAAGTACTAACACGGTGCACACACTGTCAACATTACACCATGAAAGGAGGAATAGATCACTCAATACTATCATAGTAATAATTACTCTCATAATCCACAAGAGATCACAATCATAGCCTAAACCAAGTACCACCACGATGCACGCACTGTCACCGTTACACCATGGCAGGAGGAATAGATTACTTTAATAACATCACTAGAGTACACTATAATAATTAAGCATAGGAGTAGCATAATATCTGAATAATAACATCTACTTGTTCAACATGATACAAAGCTCACGATCACATAAAGATCACATCATGGGAGAGAGAGGTGAACCATATAGCTACCGGTAGAGCCCTCAGCCCCGGGGATGAACTACTCCCTCCTCATCATAGGAGACAGCAAGGTTGATGGAGATGGCGGTGAGGTCGATGGAGACGGCGAAGACGGCGATGGAGACCGATGGAGATGGCTCCGGGGGCACTTCCCCGTCTCGGCAGGGTGCCGGAACAGAGACTTCTGTCCCCCGAAATTCGTCGGCGGTGGCGGCGGAGCTACGGAACTCTTTCTGGAAAATTGCCGACTCCCCTAGGGTTTTCCGTCCCGAGGCTTCTTATAGGCGAAGGGGCGATGTCAGAGGGCTGCCAGGGCCTCCTCACATAGGGGCGGCGCGGCCAGGACCTGGGCCGCGCCAGCCCTGTGTGAGGGAGGCCTGTGGCCCCTCTCCTTCCTCTCTTCGGATGTCTGGATGCTCCCGGGAAAAATAAGACTTCTGGCTTTTGTTTTGTCCAATTCCAAGAATATTTCCTGTGTATCACTCTGAAACACAAAAACAGCAGAAAACAGGGAACTGGCACTGTGGTATCTTGTTAATAGGTTAGTTCCGGAAAATGCATAAAAGTGCCACTAAGTGTAACAAAACAATAGGCACATGGTGTAAAAACAAGCATGGAGCATCAAAAATTATGGATACGTTTGAGACGTATCAGCATCCCCAAGCTTAACTCCTGCTCATCCTCGAGTAGGTAAGTGATAACAAAGAAATAATTTTTGAGGTGACATGCACCTACACAATCTTGATCAAATATGTAAGCATTTGTGAGCTGTGATCATAAGAACTTAAAACATGGGCATCAAGATATAATCATGACAATAAGAACTTAGCATCCATGTTGTAAACATGCAAATGAACACAAACAAAAGATCATGAAAATGAAACAATGAAAGTCAAACGAGTGTTCAAATCATAAGGAAAAACATACAAATGGTTTTCAGCTTATCCTTCAAAGAGAGCAAAACATAAATGCATAGGACACCTTCAAGTTTAAGAGGGCGACTAGATACAAGTAATTTAAGAACAAGTGAAACCATGATCATGAATCAATCAATGAAAACTTTGGGACAATGCACATTATACTCAGAATGACAACTATGCTCTCTTAATGGTGCATAAAGAAAGAAGGTGGTGACTCAACATAAAAGTAGAAGAAAGGCCCTTCGCAGAGGGAAGCAGTGATTAAACATGTGCTAGAGCTTTTCGTTTGTAAAACAGAGAGATAAAAATTGGTTTTGAGAGGTGGTTGTCTTTGTCAACGACTGGCAATAGGGTTCTTACTATCTTCCATACAAAAATGAAGCAAGTTTTTGAGAGAGAGATTGGCACTTTTGTGCTCTTTTATAAAGCTTGTCACTCCTCCCCACTTTTTTTCCTTTCTCAAACCATGGCTAACCGATTCCATCGGGTGCCCACCAACATTCACATACCATGGAGGAGTGCCTTTTTTCTTTTCTTTTTTTTTCTTTTTTTTTCTTTTTGGAATAAGCAATATGGAAGATAGCAAATCCGACCACTACGTCCCCATGAGCTGAAAACAGTGTCACAAAATGAGAAGTATTTTGAAGGTTTTTAAAGGTAGCACATGAAAATTTACTTGGAATGGCTTACAAATACCATGCATAGGAATTTATAGTGGACACAATGGCAAACTTGGTTTTTAGGAGTTGGATGCACGAGTAGAGCTCATACTCAGTACAAGGCGAGGGCTAGCAAAAGACTGGGAGCGACCAACTAAGAGAGCAATAACGGCCATAATCATGCAAAGCGACAAAGCGACATTAAAAGAAGCATAAGATGGCATCAAAAGTCAAAAACTAAATGATCATGAACGCTATTGGCGACTTTGTAAGAGTCTAACATGTGTGAGCATGCGCCAAGTCAACCCAAATAAAGCATCAAGGAGAAAACCAAAATACTGCTTCCATACAATAAAAACAACACATGATTTTTTCAAAGGCTCATTAAGCAATCTCAGTTGTTTGAGACAAGTCATGTTACATCAAAACCACTAAGCATACTATCAAAAAGACATCAAGCATGACATGCAAAAGCCTAAGCCGCAGTCTACACAAGCTCCTTCTTGTACCACTTTTTTGCATAAAGCTTTTTCTCTTTTCCAACACCATTCAAACCTTTTTGAGGAAACTCTTTTGAGGAAAACCAACATGGTCCAGAGGCAAAAATACACCTTGATGAATAAATATAAGAAGATCTGAATGCAAATCAAGGCGAAAACGAAAACCAAAAGCAGTAGCAGAAAAAGAGAACACTCATTGAAACGATAAGAGTGAAAAACAGAGTGTTCTTGGCAAATGAAAAACGAGTTCATCTCCTCCAAAAGAAACATGATGTGATCTAACCATTTATTGCAGCAAACAAAACAAACTAATACTGAAATAAAAACAACTGACGCTCCAAGAAAAACACATAGTGCATGAAGCAATAAAAATATAGTGTCTTGAAAGGTGACCTGATTTTTGCCGATGAAGAAGGGGTGCCTCGGGGGCATCCCCAAGCTTTGACACTTGTACTTCTTGGATATTTCTTGGGGTGATGCATGGGCATCCCCAAGCTTGAGCTTTTGTCCATTCTTCAACTTATCTCATCATTCTCCAATCCCTACACTTGAAAACTTCCTTCATACAAAACTAAACACAAATCTATTAGCAACATTAGTGTACCATAACATATAATCAACCTCTTTTTGCTTCAGGTTTCAACCCAAAACCACCACATATATAGCATATACTACTGTAGCAACTTCTCTAAAAGTTCCATGATCAAAAGAACTCAAAAGAAAGCGATAAAGTGGCAAACACAAATATTGGCAGAAATCTGTCAAAACAGAACAGCTGACAAAGGTCGAATTTTTGAGGGATTTTTTGTTGCTCAAATCAAAAAGTGTTCAACTAATAAAAGTTTGGATATAACCTGGGGCATATGCACAAGAAATCGCAGGTCCAAAAGATATACAGAGAATTTTCACGAATTTTTACGGTGCAGCACCGAAAACTGTTTCAGGACAGCAACATCCCCAAATCTTACCTCACTCAAATTAGAGGTTTCTCTTGGCACAAAAACGAAATAAAAAGGATAAGGAGCAGTTATTACAGTAGTAATAACTTCCAAGACTCAAATAAAAGAAAAAGTACTGAAAATAAACAATGGGTTATCTCCCAAGAGTGCTTTTCTTTAACGTCTTTGAGCTAGGCGCAGTAATTTGCAAGGATGCTCATGTGGGCACCATATAAGAACTTGAGGCAAAGGCGCCATATAGGAACTTAAAGCAATAGAGAGCATCAAAAAGCAAATGTGAAAGACATTTATATCTGAACCACTTCCTATGCATAGTAATCTTGTAAGAAAATAAATCAACGAGGCACATAGTAGCAAGCATGGATAGATAAAACAAGTGCCACTTCAAGATTTGCAACATAAAGAGGGGAAACTTAATATTGTTGAGATCCATCAAACCATGTTTCCCTCTCTCATAATAACTTTCAGTAGCATCATGAATAGAACTAACAATATAACTATCACATAAAGCATCTCTATCATGAGCCACATGCATAAAAGAATTAATACTCACCACAGGAACAATACTCACCACAGGAACAATACTCACCACAGGAACAATAGTAGTAGGAGCAGATTCAACAAAATAATTATTCTCATCACCATAATCATCATAAATAGGAGGCATATTGTAATCATAACTAATTTTCTCCTCAAAAGTAGGTGAACTGAAAATATTATACCCATCATCACAAGCTAGAGAACTACTATGTCGCAAAGCATACTCATCAAACATATCATCATAAGAAGGAACATCACATATGGGAGATAAAATATTATCAGAACAAACTTTCTCCACTATAGCTAGGGAACTAAAAATATCATGCTTAACAAAACCAGCTTCCCCAAGCTTAGACTTTTCTATAGCATTAGCAACAACGGTGTTCAAAGCATTCATACTAACAACACTATTAGCATGCAAATTAAGCTCCAAAGGTTTTTTAATTTTCTCTTCAAATCTAAAATCAGGAAAAAGACTAAAGAACTCTTTGTTTTCCATTAAGCCTAACTAGTGAAAATAAAAACAAGAAACAAAAAGATGTAATTGCAGAATCTAAAGGAAATAACTTCGAGCACTCACACAGGAGGATGCGAGTACCTTTTACCTTACCTCCCCGGCAACGGCGCCAGAAAAGAGCTTGATGTCTATGCACTTCTATTCTTGTAGACACTTGTTGGGCCTCCAAGTGCAGAGGTTTGTAGAACATCAGCAAGTTTCCCTTAAGTGGATCACCCAAGGTTTATCGAACTCAGGGAGGTTAGAGGTCAAAGCTATCCCTCTCAAGCAACCCTGCAATTACGATACAGAAAGTCTCTTGTGTCCCCAACACACCCAATACACTTGTCAGATGTATAGGTGCACTAGTTCGGCGAAGAGATAGTGAAATACAAGTAATAGTGATGATTATAAGTAGCAAACGTGATGTGAAATAAATATCGCTGCGAGCAAACAAGTAACAAAATAGCAAGTAAACGGTGTGCAATGCTTGGAAACAAGGCCTAGGGATCATACTTTCACTAGTGGACACACTCCCAACAATATAACATGATTGAACAAATAAACAACTTCTCTCCACTATGGTACTCTGAATTACTCTCCTATTGAATAACACTAATCATTGTGTAGTGGCTACAGAAGCACCCCTTAAAGTTCATCAAGTACTTTACAAACACCACTCATAGAGATATCCAAATCAGATCACAATTCAAGATAGATATCATTGCAACTTAGACCAAGTACTAACACAGTGCACACACTGTCAACATTACACCATGAAAGGAGGAATAGATCACTCAATACTATCATAGTAATAATTACTCTCATAATCCACAAGAGATCACAATCATAGCCTAAACCAAGTACCACCACGATGCACGCACTGTCACCGTTACACCATGGCAGGAGGAATAGATTACTTTAATAACATCACTAGAGTACACTATAATAATTAAGCATAGGAGTAGCATAATATCTGAATAATAACATCTACTTGTTCAACATGATACAAAGCTAACGATCACATAAAGATCACATCATGGGAGAGAGAGGTGAACCACATAGCTACCGGTAGAGCCCTCAGCCCCGGGGATGAACTACTCCCTCCTCATCATAGGAGACAGCAAGGTTGATGGAGATGGCGGTGAGGTCGATGGAGACGGCGAAGACGGTGATGGAGACCGATGGAGATGGCTCCGAGGGCACTTCCCCGTCCCGGCAGGGTGCCGGAACAGAGACTTCTGTCCCCCGAAATTCGTCGGCGGCGGCGGCAGAGCTATGGAAGTCTTTCTGGAAAATTGCCGACTCCCCTAGGGTTTTCCGTCCTGAGGCTTCTTATAGGCGAAGGGGCGATGTCAGAGGGCTGCCAGGGCCTCCTCACACAGGGGCGGCACGGCCAAGACCTGGGCCGCGCCAGCCCTATGTGAGGGAGGCCTGTGGCCCCTCTCCTTCCTCTCTTCGGATGTCTGGATGCTCCCGGGAAAAATAAGACTTCTGGCTTTTGTTTCGTCCAATTCCGAGAATATTTCCTGTGTATCACTCTGAAACACAAAAACAGCAGAAAACAGGGAACTGGCACTGTGGCATCTTGTTAATAGGTTAGTTCCGGAAAATGCATAAAAGTGCCACTAAGTGTAACAAAACAATAGGCAAATGGTGTAAAAACAAGCATGGAGCATCAAAAATTATGGATACGTTTGAGACGTATCAGTACACCTGTCATGTCAGATGGCTACCATGCGAAGATGTCCCGGTTCTCACGGAGGAACTCAACGAGCGCGCTTTCCTATTTGGGGGACAGATTTGTCCCAATAGAGGTGGTCTTGGCGGCATCGCCAGCGACAAGTTCCACTTGTTTTGTATCAACTATAGGCTTTAAGGTGGGCGGGGGGCGGAAACTTCTTGCTTGGATGCCGGCATCTCCGCGGGGTCTGTGGCGGCGTGGATTTCTTTGAACTCCTCGCCGAAGAACACTGCTTCCGCGAAAGCGGCTTCTCCTTCCTTGCACTCCTTTGCCTTTCTGAAGCTACCATAAACAGTGATTATGACATCTGGTCCTGGCATCTTTAGCTAGTTGTAGATGTAGAATGGCCTAGCATGGAAGTTGTGGAAGGTGGGGCGGCCGAAGATCACGTGGTATGTACTTTTGAATGGGACCACCTCAAAGGTTATAGGCTCTTCTCGGTAATTTTCTTCACTGCCGAAGGCAACCTTGAGGGTGATGGACCCGAGGGACTTAGCTTGGCGGCCAGGAACCACTCCATAAAAAGTGACAGCACTATGGCGGAGTTGGGTCTCGGTAAGACCAAGTTTTGTCAGAGTTTCCGCGTACATGATGTTCAGGCTGCTGCCACCATCCATTAAGCATTTGGAGAACTCGTTGCCATGGATTATAGGGCATACAACCATGGCATAATATCCATCCGGGATGTGCTCTGGATGATCGTCGCGGCTCTAGTGCACCGGTACTTCGGACCATCGGACGTACTGGCGGATTTTTGGCACGGTGGTATTGAGGGAGCGCATAGCGGCTCTCTGTGCCTTAGCCGTGGGGGGTCCAAGGAACATGTGAAAGGCTCCTTTTTTGTTTTTGATTGGGTTACCCTTGCCAGCACCACCCTCTGCCTTTTCGGCGGGTTTGGGCGCAGGATCTTCATCCATATCACTGCCATCCTTGGACTCCTTGTCTTTATCCGCTTTTCCTTTGCCACGAGGCCGCTATCGCTGGTTGCACTTGTAGCCAGCTTCTTGATCCGCCTTGAGGTAATTAAGAAATTTGCAGTTCCAGTTGGTGTGATTGCACTTCCCTGAAGCGTCGCGATGGGCGAAACATGGCATATCGCGGTATTCATCGTAGGACACGGGAACAGATGGCGCCGAAGCGGGAGCTGTAGTGCTCCGCGGCTGGCCACTGCTAGTACCGCGTCCTCTGCCGTGCCGGCTACTTTGGCCCTTGTCGGTGAAGGTTGTGGCCACCATATATGGAGTTTGCTGCTCTTCTGGCGGATTCTTCCATTTATTGCTATTGTTCCGCTTTCCAGTATTCTGGATGGCGGAAGCCTTCAGGGACTCGCGGGCATCGTTGGTGGCGGCCGCATAGTTGCTTGCAATGGTGATCATGGAATTTAGGGTTAGTTTCCCTTCGTTCCTTTCCCGCAACAGGCGATGGCGGAGCAGTTGGCCTCTCTCCAAGCTGTCGATAAACGCGAGGATGGCGGATTCATCGGTAACTCCCTCACAAGAGTTCTTCATATCTAGCAATCGCGCGAGGAAAGTTTGGGAGGTCTCATCGTCAGCCCGTCGGCACCTTTGGAGGTCACCAATGTTATGGGGTCTCTTATAAGTCCCCTCTAAGTTTTCGGTGAACGCAGTTTGCATATCGAACCAGGTTTGGATGGAATTTTCTACCAAGTCATTGATCCACTGCCATGCTGTGCCGGATAGCATCAGGGGCAGATAGCGGACGGCAACATTGGGTGATCCCCCGGCGAACTGCACTGCATTGAAATAGTCTTGTAGCCAAGTTAGAGGCCTATCGACTCCATTGTACTGGAGGATATTTTTCTCGATCTTGAACCCATGTGGAATGGGCTGATCAAGGATCCGTTGTCCAAAGCACTTTGGGCCGAGGAAGAAGGCTGTTTGAGACTTGGCAATCTCGATTAGGTGGGTACGCGCATCGTAGGGCTTCTGGTCCTGCGGATCCTTGCGAGAGTTGCATGATTTTGCTGGTCCGCTGCCACCACCGCCGCCGCCATGGGGGCTGCCTGGTGGGGATGACGAAAGATCACGTTGTTTTTTACTCTTGCCGTCCTGCGATTGATCTCTGCAGCTATGACGGCTTCCCTCTGCTCTCCGTGGAGATGGATCGTCGCCATGGCGGCGGGAGCCTTGCCCTTTGTCATCATGGCGGTGGGAAGAACGATGCTTATCCTTGTCACCACTGCGGTGTGCGCCGTCGTCATGGCGAGATCGTTCCCTTTGCTTGGATCCGCCGTCCCGACTTGCTTCCCATCGTGGCGGATCATCTCTTCGTCCAGTGTCACGGCTTCGTCCTCGCTTGCCATCATTGTCGTGTATGACGATTCCTCCCTTTGGGACCTCGAACGTCTTATACTTTGGTGGTGGCATGTTGGTCTTATGGCGGGGAGCAGCGGTGTCTTGCTGGTATCCATAGGCAGGGTAGTTCTTGCAAGGTGGTGATGGATTTCTCTGCGGGCCCTTGCCATGCGGCTTGTCATCGGAGGATATTGGGATGGCATCTGCCCAGTTGCGAGCTTCTCTTCTTCAGACTTCTGAGGATCCGGTATGAGATTCATTATCGGGGCGCGTACCATAGTTGCCAGTACCCCGAGCTTTGGAGGCAGTGCTGGACCTGCACAGCGCGGGGTCAGATTCAAGCCATCGTGATGACATAGCTTTCTCCTGCTGCACCAATGCTTTGGTCATCAGTTTTACTGCCGTCTCTAGGGCTGCTGGGCTTTTATTATGCTCCAATAGCTCCTTTGCGGCCACGATGTTCTCCATGGGCGTAGCCCTGACTTCATCGTGGTTCTTATCCACATATGGCGGGTTCTTGATGTACATCTTGGCCAGAGTTTCCACGGTTGGTACAGTGAACTCAAGGTTTCGCACCAGCTGTGGGTCACCTCCCTCGTTTATCTGGTTCTGGATGAGAGTAACGTACTTCTCCTCCATGTTCCTTGCGCGCTTCAGCGTGTCTTGAGCTTTAGCAATGTTGCCATCTAGCTGTTGGCCCATCTTCTCAACTCGCTTTGCTTCCTTAAGGAGTGCTCGCCTTTTCTTCTCGAGATCGTTCACGTCCCTGACATAGTCAGGGGTGATTGGATCTGCTAGAGTTCCGTAGATGACCTTGTCCAGCGGGGTCGTGAAGTCTTCTGGGTGCTGGACCTCGTTGATGGCGGGTTGCAGAGGCCTGGGGCCGCCCTGGATCTCAGGAAGCTGTTCCATGGCGAGATCGGCGGCTTGTGGCGGGTTACCCTGCTCTTTGTCGGCATCTCTATCATGGGTACCTAAGATGGCGGATCACCGGTTGTCTGCCCAGCATCATCTCCTTTATTGGTCATGAACACCTGCTTGGCGGCTGCGTTCTGTTCTTCAAGTGCTTGCTGAGCTAACTCCACCTTGATCCTTCTCATGGCGGCGTCATAGTGATCAGAATCATAGCCTTTGCTATCCCTGTCATCCGATTCACCACTTTCATTAAGTGCCTCTAGGATGGATTCACCTGGGCTATCTTCTCCATTGGAGGTAGATCCCGAAGTGATACCTGTGAAAGTGACAAGGCAGTATCGCGGTGTCTCTAACGCCAGATTGCTCATGGCGGATCCACAGCGATCTTCCACCACTTCCTCCTCTAGGGCGGGCTGGGTGGGGTTATTTTTTAGATCCGATCTAGGTAACTTAGGAAGTTCAAGATCAGATGAGTCCTCCTCCGTATCCAGCTCGAAAGCGGTCCGTTTGGGGGTTTCAGCCATACCAATCCGTCGGAAATTGGTTTCCGTAGCGGGGGTAGGGTTTGTCTCTCCAATGAAGATATGGATATTTCCGATCGGAATGACGGTGAATCGAGCGGGATCTTCTCTAGCCGGCACCCAGAGGTTATCCGCTGGGATGATGGGGAAGCCGGAATCGTAGAGGACGCGCTCGATGGCGACGGTCTCGCCGATGCCTGCGAAGGTGGATCCCACCTGGATCCGCGCTCCTGACGCGCTATGCCCCACGGTGGGCGCCAACTGTCATGGTTTCGTCAACAGATCTGCCATAGGGGTAGGTGTATGGTGGTTTGTGGAAGGGGGTGAACACGGCAAAGCGATACGGGACGGTGGTAGCACGAGTTTACCCAGCTTCAGATCCCGCAACGGTGGTGAGACCCTACGTGCTGCTATAATTCACTATATGGCAACAAGTGCTCGATTACAATGATGAGGTTGGCTATTTTGCTATGCGATTGGCCGTAAGCCTAAGCTATTGAGTTGTGCCTAAAGGGCTTCCCCACGCCGGCTTATAAAGGCGCCTGGCGTGGGCTACACGATGGTAACAGAGCGGATACAAACTGGAGTCCTAGACTAAGTCCTATGCGTGTACTACAAGGCAACCTGCCATGGGCCTATCTCCAGATCTACCATAAGCTCCTGCTTCTAGTACCGCCATGGTATTTCCAGCAACTAGGCCGCCCGGTAGGCAATCCGCCATACCACCCTGATGGGCCACCCGGGCTTGCTGGTTTAGGACTACGTCGCTGGTATACCCGTTTGGTATATCCCCAACAATGCGTTTTTCTTGGAGTGTCTTTACTTTCGCTTTCAGTTTTCTTTTGTTTTGTTTGCTGCAATAAATGGTTGGACCCCAACATATTTCTTTTGGGAAGATGCACTCCGTTTTTCATTGCCAAGAACACTCTAGTTTTCACTCTTTTCGTTCAACGAGTGTTCTCTTTTTCTAGTACTGTGTTTAGCTTTCGTTTTTTGCCTTGATTTTTGTTCAGAACTTGTTATTTCTTTGTATCAAGGTGTATTTAGACCTCTGGTCTATGATGGTTTTCATCTTTAAGAGTTGATTCAAAAAGGTTGATTGATGTTGGAAAAGAGAAAAAAGTTCCATGCCAATAGTGGTACAAATGGGAGCTTGTTTAGACTGTGGCTTAGAATTTTGCATGTCATGCTTGATGTTATTTTGATAGTATGCTTAGTAGTTTTTGTTGTAGCATGACTTGTCTCAAATGACCGAGATTGCTTAATGTGCCTTTGAAAGAATCGTGCGTTGTTTTTATTATATGGGAGCATATTATTGTTGTTTTCTCTTTTGATGCTTTATTTGGGTTGACTTGGCACATACTTACACCATGTTTGACTTTAACAAGTTGCCTCAAGCCTCTATGATCATTTGGTTTTTGAATTTTGATACCACTTTATAGTAACATCCCAGGATGTGAGGCTAGAAATAGAGAGAACACAGAAGTGTGCATTGCATTCATGCATAGAAAATCTAGGAAATTTTTGCGCTTTAAAATAAAACCCGTCAAAGTGATTGAAGTTTCTCTTAAGTTGGTGGAACTGAAGTAACTCATCAACTGAAGTGCGATAAACTCCAACATGACCTTTGTTAACAAACTTGTTTTGGGTAGAGATAATAATAAAAATTAAAAGAGATGAATGTGAGGTAGAATTAATATGTTAACACATCACTTTAGAACCTTATATCCAAACCTACCACGAGTATCATGGTAGTTCATAAACCTAGATCATTGAAGACATGCCTAGCACAAAGGAAGACAACATAAGTCTTACCTTGACTCTTGATCTATTCTATCATCATATCTTGATCTATCCTATTCCTTTATATCTAAATCCATCCATCTAAAGAACAAGAAGGGAGAGTCCATAGCTATGCTAGTGTTACTCTTGCCTTTTGAGACAGAACCTTAGGGTATAAATTAGAAACTCAGCAATTGGAGAGACTAATTTAATGCCAAGTGATTAGAGGAGTTATCTCAATTATAGATGTGGTGTATGCCACAAGGAGATATTACTAATTAAGATATCAAATGTGTAGTACCTTGGAGTTAAGAGGTGATATGAAGTTCTTTGAACTAAAAGGATGTTCTAAGAGAATAGTTTAGTACAAGTTAACCATGGACTTTGATTAGCCAAATGGAAACCAAGCCATATGATCAAAGGATTATAATGATCATCTTCATGTCACATTGATTGTGGAATACATGATTAACCAAGTAGAAACCTAAGCCATATGATCAATGGATCAAAATGGTCATTATCATGTCACATTGAAGTGGGAGAGTGACACATGTGAAGTCAATGGAACAAAGCTAACCAAGTTATGGTACATATAAGATTGATGCAAGAGATGTAATATTTATGTGGTGGGGAGATAGACCCTATATGGGAATACCACAATGGTGGAGATTATATTCTTAATCTCTGAAGGTAGATACAATTTAGTAGTGATACCTAGAGAGGAGGAGTAGATTAAGCTAAGGACTAACACTAAGGTGGAGTATGGATTAGAAGTAGTATAGTATCCTATCCCTAGAAGTCAACATCTAGGGTAATGCATTGGATTGGATTAACTAGATCTCAAGGGCAAGAATTGATAATGGTCTTGATCATCAACCTTGAGAAGGAGTATGAAGGAAGTTGAGGTGAGAAAACCTCTAGATAATGTGATGGAGAGTATATAGAGATATGAATGTTATCTCTAATAATATTATGTAACAGCTTTAGTGTCAAGCTCAAATCATGGATTTAGGAGGAGCAGTAGATGAAGGAAATAAGAAGATATATTATGAGAGTTTATGAAAGAAATAGATGATCTTGTCAAGCATATGATTATACTTATTTAGGAGGGTGGTTATGCTATTTATGGAACCTAGTTTGATAAGCAGATATCATCCATCATAAGGTGAGGGTAGGAGAGTTTAGAAAACCTATTTTGTTAAGGGGGGAGCATTCTTATGGAAGCTACCTGTAAAACCTTGGTTTTGATGCAAGTTTACCATTAGTAAGAAGAAACTTGTTATAGGTGGGTTGGACCACAAATCTACACGCTAACTTCTATTTAGGTGGAGCCCATATCACACTAACCATATCTTGGGTGTGATCATTATCTTCTTAAATAAGAATGAGACATCATGATCTATCCACAAATAATAAAGATAAGTAATCTAGAACCCATCAAAGCCTTGCCATGGCCCATGGGGCAATTTCATGATATTAAGAAAGTTGGAGAAACATGAACTCATGTTCATATGCTTAGGGCAGATAGGAGTGACCATCTGTAGTAACTCTATTTTCATCTAAATACAAATTATAGTTGCTACATAATCACCTAGCAAATTATTCAAGTTCTAGTAAAATGTTTCAAAAACAAAGAACATAACATTTAAAATTACTCATATTCAAAATCCTATTCAAACCCTAACATAATATAAATTCTCATATGTGTCAGTGCAATATTAAATCCTTAATTACAATATATTGAATCATAAATGTGTCGTTTGTATTTCAGAAGAATTCTTAGAATCAGAATCCTGCAAAATAATTGAAAATTCAAATAAGAAACACAAAACTGAAAATATAAAATAGAAAAAACATGAAACCGAAAAAATAGAGGGGAGAGGCTTACCTGGGCCGTAGCCCAACTACCAGCCAGCCCGGTCCTTATACCAGTTCGGCTTATGACTGGAGGGACCCACCTGTCGGAGGAGGCGGTCATCATCTTCCTCACTTCCTTCTTCACGCGCCCGACTACGCGACGGTGAGGGTCGCATCGCCACAGCCGATAGGCTCAGTCCCGACCCCCGATGAGCTGCCACCGAATCGTTCTTATCCTCCTCGCGTCTACTGGCATGAATAATGATGAGATTCGTGCTCGAATCATGCTTATCCACCTCTGACGCATCTTGGCCATCGCCGGTGATGAGTGGATGATTTTGCCCATGCCTCGTCCTATAAAATTGCCAGGAGCTTCATCGTGGAACCCTAATTCTCTCTCTATTCTTCCCTCTGTAACCGAGTCTGTCGCTAGAGTTCATCCCGAGCCGCCGATTGGGGTCACCTAGGAGGCCATGGAGTGGTCCAGGAGTAGCACCTTATCCCGTAGGTCTTTCTAGTGCAAGGAATCAAAGGGGGAAGCTCGGAGTAGGGAGAATCGGTTCATTCCCTTTCTCCAGACATCACCGGAATTCCGATGATTCCATTCAACTACGGCCATCTCCGTCAGCAACGAGCATCCAGACGTCCTCAAGGTGATATTGCGCATCATTTGAGACATTTCTTGCATCTTAAAGTGGTCTGTAGCTCGGGGAGCAATTCGGTCTCCGTCGGCCGCCACAGTAGATGCTCGCCGGAGTTACTCCGATGACCAAAAGGTGGCGGTGCGACCATTCTTAAGTTCCCTGCAGTCTCCTCGTTCGAACCCCCCTAACCAAATCGTCCCAAGAGCCTCTGCATCGCCGTCTCCGGCGATCGCCGGCATCCCGCCGTGCTCAGTCAACTCCCGGTCAGCATAGTTGACAAGTTCAGCCAACATGGCAGCTGACGTGTCCTTGGTCCCGCTTGTCAGCCTATGCAGCTAGGATAGTCTCGGTACAAAAAGTAGCATTTGTTATTTGAAATTCCAAAAATATCTGCAAGCTTAGAAAATTCATATCTAATTCATTTTGAATCAGAAAAATATAAATAATATACCAAAATGTTCTAGAAAAACAAAATCTATCCATTTACATTATAATCTTGAATGCTGGTGTGAAATAATTTAGAACCAAATTTGAAAACTTGTTGAAGTACTATTTGAATTTTGAATTCAAACCCAACCATAATAATTCAAACCAAGTTTTCAAATAACAAATAAAAAGTTGACTACTTCTATATTGTTATTCCAATTAATATTTTGTTATTATTAAATATTAATCCTAAAACTTTACTATTAGGATTTAAACCCTAAAATTGATTTTCCTAAGCAAAATTAAATGTTAAAATTTGGGAAAAATCATAAATTTGAATAAGAATTATTTCTTAACTCTAATATGGTTATTTCAACTATTGTTTCAGTAAAAGTTAAATTTAAAACTTCTAGGTCAATTTTAAATCATTAAAATTTGACTTAACTCCTAAAACTATTTTCTTAAATGATAAGAAATTAGGATAACTCTTAAGTAAGTATCAACTTGATTTTAGACTTTATCTTCAACTATAATCCACTAATTGAACATTGTTCACTTAAGATTCATATTCCATTATAAGTACTACTTAATTCAAAGTGGTAAGCATTTGAAGCTATGCTTCAAACCCTAACAACTATTAATTAAAGAGATTATGTTTTCTTAACTACTTAAATATTCTTAGAAGGTAAGTAACAAAAAGTGAATCTAATTAGTAAGTATCCATTAAGGGTTATGTTCTTCAAAAGTTATTCTTTTGAAGAACATCAGTTAATCATCACAACAACTCTTATGCCATCAAACAAATAGTTTCCTATATATGTTAAGATTGTTGTCAACCCTGAAACTAGTTAGTTATTGTTATGTGATATGCTTTACTTCCATTTTACATATCCATGATTAACCTAGTGATTGCTAATTATAATACGCAACTTAAAGGTGTTACTTTCATGTCTTCACCTCTAACTGTCATTCTTTTGTAGCATGAGTGGATACTAAAACCTTAAACAGTAATCTTCTTCTAAGTTGCAATCTTCTACTTGAATAGCATTGTAAGTTAACCTAAAAACCTTAACAACCTTGTGTGTGCAATCTATCTTAAAAGTGCAACACAACATAAAGAAATCACCATAACTCAATGATAACAAATCATCGGGGTTAGGTTACTAGTGGCGCGGTGATGATGGTGTGAAAGCTTCTTCTTTAATACACGGCAATGGCGACAGAAAACTTCTATGCCAAGTTGACATGGGAATATGTAGTAAATAACCGGCCAGTTGGAAAACCCCAAGAGAAGGTTTGATGAATATAGCAGCAAGTTTTCCCTCAGTTCTGAAACCAAGGTTATAATTCCAGTAGGAGGTTTAATACGACCGAAGGTGATGCCCGCTAGCTTCGCGACAACTTCAGACAATTTATAGGGCACCTCGTCCAAGCTTTGCTTTGCGAGCGGCAACGTGGAATCTGCACACAACACAACCAAATACTTTGTTCCCAACTTACGATGAGGTTGTCAATCTCACCGGTTTGCTTGAAACAAAGGGTATGAGCGTATCGAGTGGAAAGCAATAGTAATATGCGAGTAAAGTAAACAGTGCGAGTAAAGTAAATAGGTGATAGCAATATAAAGGAAATAGGACCGGGATCCATAGTTCACTAGCGGTGTCTCTCCATAAGATAAAATAACACATGCTGGGTAAACAAATTACAGTTGGGCAATTGATAGAATAAAGACAACATGCATGTCGAGAGGATCACTATGAGATTTACTCTGGGCATTACAACAAGATACATAGACCGCCATCCAACTACATCTATGACTAATAATCCACTTGTGGCGAATCAATCCGAGAACTCCACAAGTATTAAGTTGCGAACAACAGATAACTGCATTAAGCAAAGTGTGTAATGTAAACAAAGCATATGCCCTCGAGCATATGAATGTTGTTTTCCCCTAGTAGCAACAGCACATCTACAACCTTAGAGGTTTCTGTCGCTCCCCCAGATTAAATAGAGGAATGAACCCACTATCGAGCATAAATAACCCCTCTTGGAGTCACTAGCAACTACTCGGCCAAGATAGCTACTAACAACGGAGAGCATGCTAGATCATAAACAACATAGAGATAACATAAGATAAAATTCAGTACATCAACTCAATCATAACACCAATATTCATCGGATCCCAACAAACACAACATGTAGAATTACATAACGGTGATCTCGATCATGTAAAGCAGCTCACGAGATCTAAACATGAAGCACATGGTGGAGAAGACAACCATCTAGCTACTGCTATGGACCCATAGTCTAAGGTAGACTACTCACTCATCATGCCGGAGGCAAGCATGGCGATGAAGAAGACCTCCGGTGGCGATTCCCCTCTCTGGCAGGGTGCCGGGATGAGCTTCTGGACCCTCCCGATCTCGGGTCGACGACGGCGGTGGATCACGATGTGTTTCTAGAAAAGTGATCGGGTATTTTGGTTTTTCCCGTTGGGGGTCCGTATAGGCGAAGGGGCGTCAGAGGTGGACCAGGGGGCCCACACCAGCAGGGGGCGTGGGCCAGCCCTAGGCCGCGCCGCCCTATGGTGTGGCCACCCTCTGGCTCGGCTCCGTCTCCTCTTCGGTCTTCTGGAAGCTCCGTTAAATATCTGGACGTCTGGCTTTTGTTTCGTCCAATTCTGAGAATATTTCCTGTGTAACATTTCTGAAACACAAAAACAGCAGAAAACAGGGAGCTGGCACTGTGACATCTCGTTAATAGGTTAGTTCCAGAAAATGCATAAAAATGCCACAAAGTGTAACGAAACACTAAGCAAATGGTGTAAAAACAAGCATGGAGCATCAAAAATTATGGATACGTTGGAGACGTATCAGCATCCCCAAGCTTAACTCCTGCGCGTCCTCGAGTAGGTAAGTGATAACAAAAGAAATAATTTTTGAGGTGACATGCACCTACACAATCTTGATCATATATGTAAGCGTTGTGCACTGGGATCAAAGAACTTAAAACATGGGCATGAAAGATATAATCTTGATAGAAGAAACTTAGCAACCATGTTATAACATGAAAAAGAACACAAACAAAAGATCATGAAAATGAAACAATAAAAGTCAAACGTGTGTTCAAATCATAAGGAAAAACATAGCAAATGGTTTTCAGCTTGTCCTTCATGAGAGAGCAAAACATAAATGCATAGGAGACCTTCAAGTTTAAGAGGGCGATTAGATACAAGTAATTTAAGAACAAGTGAAACCAACAATATGAATCAATCAATGAAAACTTTGGGACAATGCACATTATACTCAGAATGACAACTATGCTCTCGTAATGGTGCATAAAGATAGAAGGTGGTGACTCAACATAAAAGTAAAAGAAAGGCCCTTCGCGGAGGGAAGCAGTGATTGCAAGTTTTATAAACCTTCAAAAATTATGGTACTTACCGTCTTTGAGCTCTCATTGCCCCCATCATAAGCATCTTGAATGGTTAAAGTTAATGCGAGTACACTTATGCTGCATATGCTTGACAAATCATAAGTTGAAAACCTCGTGTTCCGTGAAGTACGAATACCCAAACCTCATGCTACTTTACTTAGAGTCCCAAGCAAGCTCTTGTCATTGTAAGTATACATGTATCATCGAGAACTGCCAACGGGGTACCTTCGTGCCCGATGCCATGGAACTAGCCCACATCAAAATGACAGGACAAACAGACAATGAACACCTCGGCATCTCTTTTATTTACCATTGGTATAGCTTTTTATTGTGAGATACGTCGTCGAATGTTCACTATGGGCATGCTGTAAATTTCCACCATGAATTATGCATGGCTTAGATTAGTGGCCCAGGCGTTTCTCTAACACATATACAAACTCCATGATCCCGCAAGATTCCCAATTCATTTCAAACCGCGAGTATCCATAAACAAAAGATCACGATATCAACTCAAATGAAAGAAGTGCAATGTTGAAAGCTTGCCCCATGACGGCATAGCTGGGCTAATTCCCAACTTACAACTTGCAAGCATAACAACTCAACATAAGAGAGCCACAATGTCAAAATTTTAAAACGAGAAAAGTAAAGTGTACCATCCGGTTCGTGAGAGCTTTACTGACCAATTTTTGCATAACACCAAAAAGAGTTTAATTTGAAGGATAGATAAAAGCAAGTCAAATGTACTTTGGAATAGCAAATTGTTAATAGGTATGTATGGTTGACACTTTGGAACAACTTGGTTTTTAGGAGTTGGATGCACGAGTAGAGCTCATACTCAGTATGAAATGAGGGCTAGCAAAAGACTGGGAGCGACCAACTAAGAGAGCAATAATGGCCATAATCATGCAGAGCGACAAAGCGACATTAAAAGAAGATGGCATCAAAAGTCAAAAAATAAATGATCATAGAGGCAATGGCGACTTTGAATGAGTCAAACATGTGTGAGCATGCGCCAAGTCAACCCAAATAAAGCATCAAGGAGAAAACCAAAATAATGCTTCCAAATAATTAAAACATTGCATGATTTCTTCAAAGACTCACTAAGCAATCTCAGTCATTTGAGACAAGTCATGCTAGAGCAAAACCACCAACATTACTATCAAAAAGACATCAAGCACGACATGTAAATCCTAGGCCGCAGTCTACACAAGCTCCTTCTTGTACCACTTTTTTGCATAAAGCTTTTTCTCTTTTCCAACACCATTCAAACTATTTATAACCAACTCTTTTGATGAAAACCAATATGGACCAGAGGCAAAAATACACCTTGAAGAAAAGATATAACAAGATCTGAATACAAATCAAGGCAAAAATCGAAAGCTAAACGCAGTTCTAGAAAAAGAGAACACTCGTTGAAATTATAAGAGTGAAAAACGGAGTGTTCTTGGCAAATGAAAAGCAAGGCAACTTCTCCAAAAGAAATTTGTTGGGGTCCAACCATTTATTGCAGCAAACAAAACTAAACAAAACTGAAAACTAAAAACAACTGACGCTCCAAGAAAAACGCATAATGCATGAAGCAATAACAATATAGTGTTTTGAAAGGTGACCTGATTTTTGCCGATGAAGAAGGGGTGCCTCGGGGGCATCCCCAAGCTTTGACGCTTGTACTTCTTGGATATTTCTTGGGGTGACATGGGCATCCCCAAGCTTGAGCTTTTGTCCATTCTTCAACTCATCTCATCATTCTCCAATCCCTACACTTGAAAACTTCCCTCATACAAAACTAAACACAAATCTATTATCAACATTAGTGTAAGCATAACATTGAATCAACCCCTTTTTGCTTCAGGTTTCAACTCAAAACCACCACATATAAAGTATATACTACTGTAGAAACTTCCCCAAAAGTTCCGTGATCAAAAGAACTCAAAAAGAAAGCGATAAAGCGGCAAACAGAAATATTGGCAGAAATCTGTCAAAACAGAACAGCTGATAAAGGTCGAATTTTTAGAGGGTTTTCTGTTGCTCAAATCAAAAAGTGTTCAACTAATGAAAGTTTGGATATCACCTGGGGCATATTCACAAGAAATCGCAGGTCCAAAAGACATACAGAGAATTTTCACGAATATTTACGGTGCAGCACCAAAAACTGTTTCAGGACAGCGACATCCCCAAATCTTACCTCACTCAAATTAGAGGCTTCTCTTGGCACAAAAACGAAATAAAAATGATAAGGAGAGGTTATTACAGTAGTAATAACTTCCAAGACTCAAATAAAAGAAAAAGAACTGAAATTAAAAACATTGGGTTATCTCCCAAGAGTGCTTTTCTTTAACGCCTTTGAGCTAGGCGTAGAAAGTGCGAATCAAGTAATATCAAGTGATGAAACATCAAGCTCATAATTTGCTCTAAGAATAGAGTCAAAAACTAATTTCTTCCTCTTTCTAGGAAAGTGTTCCATACCTTTCTTGAGTGAGAATTGATATTTGATGGTGCCTTCCCTCATATCAATGATGGCACCTACAGTTCGAAGAAAGGGTCTTCCCAAAATAATAGGACATGAAGCATTGCATTCAACATCCACGACAAGAAAATCAACGGGAACAAGGTTATTGTTAACCATAATAAGAACATCATTAATTCTTCCCAAAGGTTTCTTCTTAGCAACATCAGCAGTAGAAACAACATAATAACACTTTTCAAGCGGTGGTAAATCAAGCATGTCATAAATCTTTCTAGGCATGATAGAAATACTAGCACCTAGATCACATAAAGCATGGAAATCAAAACCATTAACATGCATATCAATGATGGGTTCCCAACCATCTTCTAACTTCTTGGGAACAGAAGCTTTTTGCTTCAACTTTTCATCCCTAATTTTCATAAGAGCATTAGTAATATGCTTAGTAAAAGCAACATTTAAAGAACTAGCATTGGGAGTCAAAGCAAGATTTTGCAAGGACAAAATAACTTCAGATATTGTAGCCATCAACATCAAAATCATTAAAGTAAATAGAGCTATCATCTCCTACACTCCAAAAAATTTCAGCACTCTTTTGTGAAAAAGTTTTGGCAGTTTTAGGCTTTTTAACACAAGGAGTGGGAGTTTTCTCTACACCAATCAAAGTAAGAGGATTGCTAGCATTTGGAACAACATCATTAGAGGTAGTAAAGGTACATACCTTCATCTTTCTAGCCATATCATCTTCTCTTTCCCACCTGGCATGCAATTCTGCTAGCATCCTAACATTTTCATCAATTCTAACTTGGATAGCATTAGCAGTGGCAAAAGGATTGTTCTCTTTCACCTCATTAGGAAACACTTTTAATTTCAGAAGTTCAACATCATGAGCAAGGCTATCAACTTTAGAAGCAAGAATATCAATTTTGCCTAACTTTTCCTCAACAGACCTGTTAAAAGCATTCTGCTTACCGATGAAGTCCTTGAGCATTACCTCAAGCTCGGAGGGCGCGCCCCTAGTGTTGTTGGAGGAATTACCATAACCATTACCATTGGTAGAAGGATACGGCCTATAATTGTTACTAGCAAAATTGTTCCTATAAGCATTGTTGTTAAAATTATTGTTTCTAATGAAGTTTACATCAACATGCTCTTCTTGAGCAACCAAAGAGGCTAAAGGAACATTATTAGGATCAACATGAGTCCTATCATTAGAAAGCATAAGCATAATAGCATCAATATTATCACTCAAGGAAGAGGTTTCCTCAATAGAATTTACCTTCTTACCTTATGGAGCTCTCTCGGTGTGCCATTCAGAGTAATTTACCATCATATTGTCGAGAAGCTTTGTTGCGGCGCCCAAGGTAAGGGACATAAAAGTGCCTCCAGCAGTTGAATCAAGTAGGTTCCTTGAAGAAAAATTCAGTCCTGCATAAAAAGTTTGAAGAATCATCCAAGTAGTCAGTCCATGAGTGGGATAATTCTTTATTATAGATTTCATTCTTTCCCAAGCTTGAGCAACATGTTCATTATCAAACTAACTAAACTTCATAATATTGCTACACAGAGCTATAATCTTAATAGGAGGATAGTATCTACCAATAAAAGCATCCTTACACTTAGCCCATGAATCAATACTAGTTTTAGGCAAAGAAAGCAACCAATCCTTAGCTTTTCCTCTCAAAGAAAAAGGAAACAACTTAAGCTTAATAATATCACTCTCTACATCCTTATATTTCTGCATCTCACATAGCTCAACAAAATTGTTGAGATGAGCTGCAGCATCATCAGTACTAGCACCAGAAAATTGCTCTTTCATAACAAGGTTCAACAAAGCAGGCTTAATCTCATAAAAATTTGCAGCAGGAGCAGGTGGCGCAATAGGATTGCAGATAAAATCACTATTATTAGTGCTAGTAAAATCACACAACTTGGTGTTTTCAGGAATAGCCATTCTAGTAAAACTAAAAGCAGACAAGTAAAAACAACTATAAAGGATACTAATTTTTTTGGGTTTTTGATAAAACGATGCAAGTAAAAATAAAGTAAAGCAAAACTTAAAACAAAGTAAAGGATGTGCGTGTGAAACTCCCCTTGCAGAAGTCTTCTTTCCTCCCTGGCAACGACGCCAGAAAACTTGTTGGTGGCGCGGTGATGATGGTGTGAAAGCTTCTTCTTTAATACACGGCAACGGCGACAGAAACCTTCTGTGCCAAGTAGATGTGGAAATATGTAGTAAATGACCGGCCAGTTGGAAAACCCCAAGAGAAGGTTTGATGAATATAGCAGCAAGTTTTCCCTCAGTTCTGAAACCAAGGTTATCAATCCAGTAGGAGGTTTAATACGACTGAAGGTGATGCCCGCTAGCTTCGCGACAGCTTCGGACAATTTATAGGGCGCCTCGTCCAAGCTTTGCTTTGTGAGTGGCAACGTGGAACCTGCACACAACACAACCAAATACTTTGTTCCCAACTTACGATGAGGTTGTCAATCTCACCGATTTGCTTGAAACAAAGGGTATGAGCGTATCGAGTGGAAAGCAATAGTAATATGCGAGTAAAGTAAACAGTGCGAGTAAAGTAAATAGGTGATAGCAATATAAAGAAAATAGGACCGGGATCCATGGTTCACTAGCGGTGTCTCTCCATAAGATAAAATAACACATGCTGGGTAAACAAATTACAGTTGGGCAATTGATAGAATAAAGACAACGTGCATGTCGAGAGGATCACTATGAGATTTACTCTGGGCATTACAACAAGATACATAGACCGCCATCCAACTGCATCTATGACTAATAATCCACTTGTGGCGAATCAATCCGAGAACTCCACAAGTATTAAGTTGCGAACAACAGATAACTGCATTAAGCAAAGTGTGTAATGTAAACAAAGCATATGCCCTCGAGCATATGAATGTTGTTTTCCCCCTAGTAGCAACAGCACATCCACAACCTTAGAGGTTTCTGTCACTCCCCCAGATTAAATAGAGGCATGAACCCACTATCGAGCATAAATACCCCCTCTTGGAGTCACTAGTAACTACTCGGCCAAGATAGCTACTAACAACGGAGAGCATGCAAGATCATAAATAACATAAGATAAAATTTAGTACATCAACTCAATCATAACACCAATATTCATCAGATCCCAACAAACACAACATGTAGAATTACATAACGGTGATCTCGATCATGTAAAGCAGCTCACGAGATCTAAACATGAAGCACAGGGTGGAGAAGACAACCATCTAGCTACTGCTATGGACCCATAGTCCAAGGTAGACTACTCACTCATCGCGCCGGAGGCAAGCATGGCGATGAAGAAGACCTCCGGTGGTGATTCCCCTCTCCGGCAGGGTGTGATACGTCTCCAACGTATCCTTAATTTTTGATGCTCCATGCTTGTTTTTACACCATTTGTTTAGTGTTTTGTTACACTTCGTGGCATTTTTATGCATTTTCTGGAACTAACCTATTAACGAGATGCCACAGTGCCAGTTCCCTATTTTTTGATGTTTTGTGTTTCAGAAATGTTACACAGGAAATATTCTCGGAATTGGACGAAACAAAAGCCAGACGTCCAGTTATTTCACGGAGCTTCCAGATGACCAAAGAGGAGACTGAGCTGAGCCAGAGGGCGGCCACACCACAGGGCGGCGTGGCCTAGGGCTGGCCCATGCCTCCTAGTGGTGTGGGCCCCCTGGTCCACCTCTGACACTGCCCCTTCGCCTATAAGGACCCCCCCCCCGACGGGAAAAACCTAAAGACCCGATCACTTTTCTAGAACACATCGCGATCTGCCGCCGCCATTGACCCGAAGATCGGGAGGGTCCAGAAGCTCTTCCCGGCACCCTGCCGGAGAGGGGAATCACCACCGGAGGTCTTCTTCATCGCCATGCTTGCCTCCGGCGCGATGAGTGAGTAGTCTACCTTGGACTATGGGTCCATAGCAGTAGCTAGATGGTTGTCTTCTCCACCATGTGCTTCATGTTTAGATCTCGTGAGCTGCCTTACATGATCGAGATCATCGTTATGTAATTCTACATGTTGTGTTTGTTGGGATCCGATGAATATTGGTGTTACGATTGAGTTGAAGTACTGAATATTATCTTATGTTATCTCTATGTTGTTTATGATCTTGCATGCTCTCCGTTGTTAGTAGCTATCTTGGCCGAGTAGTTGCTAGTGACTCCAAGAGGGGGTATTTATGCTCGATAGTGGGTTCATGCCTCTATTTAATCTGGGGGAGTGACAGAAACCTCTAAGGTTGTAGATGTGCTGTTGCTACTAGGGGGAAAACAACATTCATATGCTCGAGGGCATATGCTTTGTTTACATTACACACTTTGCTTAATGCAGTTATCTGTTGTTCGCAACTTAATACTTGTGGAGTTCTCGGATTGATTCGCCACAAGTGGATTATTAGTCATAGATGCAGTTGGATGACGGTCTATGTATCTTGTTGTAATGCCCAGAGTAAATCTCATAGTGATCCTCTCGACACACTAATAGGAGAAACCCTATCTGTGGAGCACCATTTTGAGGCTTAGTGGCGCACATGTGATGCGCCACGCATATCAAGCCACTAGTATATATTATCAGTGGCGCACGCCTATATGCGCCACGGCTATGTGTCCTATCCGTGGCGCACCCTAATGCGTGTGCCACGCATAATATCTGTGGCGCACCAAAGGGGGCGTGCTCCGCGGATAGGATGCGCCACTGATATTAAAATTGGTGCTCCACAGATATGTTTTCCATTTTATTTTTTTCAAAAAAATTAAAAATCGAAAAAAAACTATTTTTTTTTTTGAAAATCATAAAAATCGAAATAATGTGAAAAAACTATTGTATTTCAATTTTTTGAGGATTTTATCACATGAGGAACATTTTCAAATCACACTGAATTTTTTGACTTCCCGCTAGGCCACCAATCCTTAGACTACTCCAGGCTGAGCAGGCTTAACTTCTCCATTCTATTTGCATGAGCTATCCCTAACCTACCCAAGTTCTTAATGATATTACTATCATATCAATCCTCTTAACGCCTATGTGTGCTTGTGTGTATATGTGTCTGTATGTGCGTATATGTGTGTATATGTGTATATATGTGTATATGTATTATATATATGTATTATGTATATATATTATGTATATGTATGTATATGTGTAGGTATGTGTGTGTATATGTGCGTATATGTGCGTATATGTGTGTATGTGTGCGTATATGTATGTATATGTATGCATGTGTGCATATATAAGTGTGTATATGTGTGTATATATGTGTGTATATGTGTGCATATGGCATATATGTGTGTATATGTGTGTGTATTTGTGCATATGACATATATGTGCATATATGTGTGTGTACGTGCACGTATATGTATGTGTGTATGTGTGCATGTGTGCATATATAAGTGTGTATATGTGTGTATATATGTGTGTATATGTGTGTGTATGTGTGTGTATGGCATATATGTGTATATATGTGTGTGTATGTGTGCATATATGTGTGTGTATATGTGTATATATGTGTGCATATATGTGTGTATATGTGTGTGTATGTATGCATATATATATATGTGTATATGTGTGTGTATATGTGTATGTGTGTGTATATGTATGTATATGTATGTGTATGTGTGCATATATGTGTGCATATATGTGTATATATGTGTGTGTATGTATGCATATGACATATATGTGTGTATATGTGTTTGTATGTGTGTATATGTGTGTATATGTATGCATATATGTGTGCGTATATGTGTGTGTATGTGTGTGTATATGTGTGCATATATGTGTGTGTATATGTGTGTATATGTGTGCGTATATGTGTGTGTGTATGTGTGTATATATGTGTGCATATATGTGTGTGTATGTATGCGTATATGTGCGTATATGTGTGTGTATATGTGTGTGTATGTGTGCATATATGTGTGCGTATATGTGTGTGTATATGTATGTGTGCGTATATGTGTGTGTATATGTGTGCATATATGTGTGTGTATATGTATGTATATGTGTGTATATGTGTGCGTATATGTGTGTGTATGTGTGTGTGTATGTGTGCATATATGTGTGTGTATATGTGTGTATATGTGTGTGTATATGTGTGTATGTGTGCTTATATATGTGTGCATATATGTGTGTATGTGTGCGTATATGTGCGTATATGTGTGTGTATATGTGTATGTATGTGTGCATATATAAGTGTGTATATGTATGTATATGTGTGTATATATATGTGTGTGTATATGTGTGTGTATGTGTGTGTATATATGTGTGCATTTATGGTAGTAGGTACCATGACATATCCGTGGCGCACATCAATATGGTGCTCCACAAATATCTACAGCAGTGGCGCACCCAAGGGGTGCGCCACGGATATGCCTGCCACCTTTTCCAGAGGTGGGACCCACATTTATCCGTGGCGCACGCGTTCGTGATGCGCCACTGATCTCTGCGCAATGCGTGGCGCACCCCCAATTCGTGCGCCACGGATGTGGGGGTCTGACACCCCCAACCCTGGTGCTCGTTGGGGCCCACATATGCGTGGCGCACCACCTTTTTGGTGCGCCACGCATAAGGAGATATCCGTGGCGCACGCGTCTGTGGTGCGCCATGCTTACTTATCCGTGGAGCACCGAAAGGTAGTGCTCCACAGATAATGGGCCCATGGATAAGGGTTTTCCTAGTAGTGACATGCACATTGTCTTTATTCTATCAATTGCCCAACTGTAACTTGTTTACCCAGCACGTATTATTTTATCTTATGGAGAGATACCGCTAGTGAACTGTGAACCTCGGTCCTATTTCCTTTATATTGCTATCACCTGTTTACTTTACTCGCACTGTTTACTTTACTCGCATATTACTATTGCTTTCCACTCGATACGCTCATACCCTTTGTTTCAAGCAAACCGGTGAGATTGACAACCTCATCGTAAGTTGGGAACAAAGTATTTGGTTGTGTTGTGTGGAGGTTCCACGTTGCCGCTCGCAAAGCAAAGCTTGGACGAGGCGCCCTATAAATTGTCCGAAGCTATCGCGAAGCTAGCGGGCATCACCTTCAGTCGTATTAAACCTCCTACTGGATTGATAACCTTGGTTTCATAACCGAGGGAAAACTTGCTGCTATATTCATCAAACCTTCTCTTGGGGTTTCCAACTGGCCGGTCATTTACTACATATTTCCTCGTCAACTTGGCACAGAAGTTTTTGTCGCCGTTGCCGTGTGTTAAAGAAGAAGCTTTCACACCATCATCATCGAGCCATCAACAAGTTTTCTAGCGCCGTTGCCGGGGAGGAAAGAAGACTTCTGCAAGGGGAGTTTCGCACGCACAACCTTTACTTTATTTTAAGTTTTTCCTTTACTTTATTTTTACTTGCATCGTTTTATCAAAAATCAAAAAAAAATTAGTATCCTTTATAGTTGGTATTTCTTTATTTTAGTTCATTATGTTGTTCCCTAAGTACGTTTTGGAGGACCTCTCGGTAAGTAGTGGTTCAATTATTGGAAAAAGTAACATTGAGGAGTTCTTTAATCATATTAGTATGCATAAAGATGTTGAGGAAAAGTCTTTGGCTAAGCTTGCTCCTAGTATTGAAGTTGCTTATGCTTATTTAATTCACATATTGTCACATCCCAAAATTTTGGAATGTGAAAAATAAATAAAAAAGAAACCATGTATGTTTGAAATTTCACAAGGAATTAAAACTTTTTGAATTATTTAAAAACCTTATTAGAAAAACCATTTCAAAGATTATTATTTTATTTCTCTGAAGGGCTCATATGAAAAGAATAAGATTTCAAGATACTATTTTATGTCCTATGCAAGTATATCTGCAAAGGAAATATGTACAAAATGTTTTACATTGAATAAAGTTTACATTTCCTAAAATGGGGATGAAAATATTTCCAAGAAGATATTATTAAGTTTTAAGTTTTTCCTTCAAACCCTAATCCCATTTTGCATTATGCAATAAAGCCCTTTAAGCAAAATTATAAAGTTTTTCTAAAAATCTTACTTTGCTTTGAAAACTTGTTTCTTACTGTTCTGGCATGTTACCTTGAATTTTAGGAATTTTTACAAATTGGTTTGAAGCAATTTGGACCAAATTTGAAAAAGTTATAAAGGAAAAAGAAAAAGAGAAAAGAAGAAAAAAATAGAAAAGGGCCTCGGGGAACCCTTCCAGCCCACGGCCAGAACAAGCCCATGGCCCAGCATCGCCGCGCCCCCGAATCGGTATCCTCTCCCTCTATTTTTCTTGCTGACAGCAGGCCCCACCCGTCAGCCCGGCCTTCTTCTTCTTCCTCCGACGAAAATCACGCCGGTGACGCGTCTGAAGACACTGCGATTAATCGGCTTTAAATTCACCCTAACTCCTGCCTTAATTGACTCCCCTCCACACCTATTGAAACCCCCTTCCCCTCCGCACCAAAACCCCTCTGTTAAGTCCATCGAATCGCCGCCAGGCCGTCGTCTCCGAGCTCTAGTAGATCTCGCCGGAGAAGAACGCTCGGGACTCCATCAATCCGAGCTCTGCCGTAAGCACCCAACCCTCTAACCTTTCTGTTCTCCTCATCTGGAATCGCCGCTCTCCCCTGACCATCTCCCCAACTGGCAGGAGCACCAGAGCTTCCAGGAAACGTCGCCGGAGCTTCACCAAGGCCACCCTGCTCCGGCCAGACGCATAAGCCGATACAGGAAGGGAAGATCTGGGCCGACTCCACCTGCAAGCTCACCTCGACGCTCCGCATCTCGTCGTGCGCTCCATCTCCGCCAGGGACCCCTGCACCGCCTCCACCGTTGAGTCCCTAGCCGCCGAGCCTCGCCGGAGTTAACCCCACGGTGAGCCCCTCCCAGATCCCTCTATGGCCGTTGGATCTAGATCCGGAGGAGTAGGTTGGATCACTTACATGAAGGAGTACGACAAGATCTGGTCCATCCGTTATCACTTAGATCTAACGGCTCTAACCTATTCCCTGATCGAAGCGGTACCAGCAAATCGGAGGCTGCCACATCACCGCCACGTTAGGAATAAGGTTCAGTTTATTTTAAAATAGCCAGAAAAGAACAAAACCTTGTAAAATTCATATCTTCTGATCTGCAGATCCAAAAATAGCAAATGATATATCCCTGAACTCCTACAAATGTGTAGAACACTATTCTGTAATAAAATTTGACTTTTGACCTAGTTAAAAACATTCAAATTTAAATATGTGAATTTGAGTATTTTTGACATAGTTCAAATTCTATAAATCCTTTTTAATTAATTATTTTTGCAAATGGATCTATTTGTTATCCTCTATCCAGTAGAACCATTGCACAAATTAATTGAACCAATTTTATCAAGTATTCAAATCCAAATGGAGATTTGAGTATTTTCATCCTAGATTTAATTCTATAATCAATTTAGGATAATTCCTTTTGCAAAATTGAATATCTTGATAATATAAAACCACCAGAACACTTCACACACTTTCTACACACATTCAAAAGTCAACTCTATTGATTCATCCTATTTGCAAGCTATAGTTGTGTTATTTGAAACACCTTGCAAAAATCAAATCTCTAAATTCCTATCATGCACTTTGTGCTATTTGTTTTGTCCCACTAAAACCAAAAGTGTGAAATAGCCTAGTCCTAATGACCACATAAAATCTACCATGACTTAGTGCAAAACCATCAATCCCATCACACCCAAATTCTTCTATGTGTTTGACTACTCCATCCAACAATGTGGCATAGAATTTTTCCATATCAAGACCATGGAGAAGGAGTTGAAGAGAAGACAAGGAAATGAAGGAAGACAAGGAGTTGAAGTCAAAACAAGAAGATCAAGACCAAGAGCCAAGTCAAGAAGATGAAAGTGATAAACCTCAAGACTTAGAATTTATCCATCCAACTTCTCAACCCAAGCCTAAGAATACCTTTAAGCTATTTTTGCTAAGTGTTTGACACTTCTTAAACAAATTAGAAAATCCCTAATCAATCTTTAAGTCCTTAACTTAGCCAATCTCTCCATCCCTATCAAGTCAACTTCAGGGCACAATATTCTGTCCAAATTATCACTAAGACTTTGAAGACTAAGCTAAAACAAATAAACACTTTTTGTTGTCTTGTTTGACTATGTTGTTTTGAATGGTGTGTTTATATTGTGTGTTCATTTCTATCTTATAGTTGTACGGAGAGCCACGTGTGTTGATTAAGAGAAGTACAATCTTCAGAAAATTACTAAGGCAAGTGTCATCGTCTTCTTGTCCTACTAAAGTTTTGTCTCTAGTAGCTTTTCTTGTAGAAGATACATGAGTAGGTTGTTTTAGAGTTTTGTCTTAAGAGCTTTACTAAGTTTTTGCTTGAGTCTCTTTGATTAGCTTTTGCATCTCCTTAGTAGAATTGCTGCTGCTATAGGTTACCTTGTCTTACACTTATGTTTTTTGGGAAGGGAACTTCACATGTTTTGGCTAAGTGTTAAAAACCTTGTTTTGCAAAAACCAAGAAAAACAACTAAGTTAATGAAACACCTGGGTGGAAGTGGTAAGATGGATTTATGTTGAGTGGTTCCATGGGGTCATGTCATCGAACCTCTGAACCACTAGGTGTATCTCACTTGTGGACGGCCACCCAGGAACAAAGAGATTGGAGGCGTTCAAGTCATGAAGCTTCTAGTGCAACCACGAGTCATATGGGCTCTGTCTTGACTAACTAAGTTGTGAGAACTTAGCCAGACGGACAGAGGGTGGTAGATGATTGTAGGATGGAGCGCGTCCGAGTTGGTCTAAGGGATTGCTTCTGAAAGGTCTCGTCTTAGTCTTCACTTGGCCATTTGAGAAAAATGAGCATCATGGCAAAAGAGGTTGACTGAGTCTTGTGGGAAAAGTGCACCACCTCTGCAGAGGGTTAAAAACTAAGTACTTACCCGTGTCCCCGGTTACGGACAATTTTGAGCGACATGATTTTGAAGTTGTTCAAGGATCTCCTCATGCCAACTTCTTAAAATTAAAACTTGTGGGTTGAACTGGGATTATGGCAATTGGTGCAGGTGTCTATTGGCTAGCAGTTCCCGTGCCATTTCTATGTGCCAGTGTCTGGAGGAATAGGTCACCCAAACCAAGTTGTCCATATATAGTAATTAAGGATTTTGACATTTGATGTAAGTGTCTATCGACCAGGGTGTCCCGTACGATAACTACAGCCTGTGGCTACAGGGGTATGTCACCCAAGTCAAGTCGTCCAGCAAAAGTTTTGTTTTGAGAAAATGATAGGATAAAAGCTGCCTTGCTCGAAATAAGCCTGAAGCTCCACCTAGCCAAATATTCATTTAAGTGTTAGGCTCCATTTGTGTCCACCAAACAATGACATCTTGCCAATACAATTCAAGTGTATTGACCCTTTGTGGCTGCAACGTTTCATGTTGCAGGTTTTGACGATAAGAAAGGTACGATAGGGTTACGAGTCTATCCGCAGCATGTTCGCCTGTGGCACATGAACAAGAAGGACTCCATGCTATTTTGATTTTGTTGTAAACTCTGAAAGCTTTATGCTATAAGCATTGTAAAGTTTCTTTATGTAATTGCTGGATCATGCGATGTAATAAAATGACCTTTGTTTCTTGGTATGACATCTTAAACTATGTGTGCTAGCGTTGATCCAGGGACTAGCACTAAAAAAGCACAGGGATCGTCATCTTTAAAAGGTGAGGTCACTACAGATGGTATCAGAGCATTGTGTTGCCCTTAGGTTCGTGACCCTAGGATTGGACAATGACCCCTTAGAAATATAGGAGTTGCTTTTATTTCTAAGCTAAAATTTACACACTCATTATCTCAAAAACTCTCCCCTTATTCATTTTGTCTCAAAGATGAAGAGCTTCAGCTTTGACACCTCAAAGGACTTCAAGATCCACCCGCCTCTATCATCAAAGGAAGAAAATTGAAGGGGTCTAAGGTCTAAGCATCAACAGTTCTAGGACTTAGAAAAAAACTACTTAGCAAATGACGAGCTACTTGCCCAACTCAAGGAGAAGGAGAAGGTATTCTAAGAACAAGAAGATAAGTTCACGTTCAAGATGAGCAAAAGAAGACGAGAGAGATCAGGAAGGCCCCTAGGATGAAAAATCTATCTAATTCGGTTTTTATTAGAAAGGTGTTTGCAATTTTAACTTCTTATATTCTCATCTACTTCACCTTTAAAAATGCTTTCTCATTCTTTAGAGACCTTATCTCATGAAGACTATCAAGAAGAGATTGATGCTTTGTATATTATTCCTCAACTTCACAAGATGCAATTCATGGAAGCTCTCGAAGAACTTGGAGAAAGACTCAACTATAAACTTAAGTACCACAAGGATGAAAAGATTTGATCACTACCTGGAACATCCAGGAAACTTTAGTTGGACCTCCATTTAAGATCCTTATATGTAAGAATGGCGTTGTAATACATTATGATCATATCAAATTGTGATATGATCATATTAGTTTGTTTGTGGTTGAATGATGTTGTTTGATGTGACAAATGCTTGTTAGATCTTCATTGTAAGATGAATTACCTTGAGCTGCAGTGTTGGGTAGGAATTTTCTTTAGATCCCTTCTGTCTATTCTCATCCTATTCAAACCCAAACAAGTGTTTTCTTGACAAGCCTCCATGAAGACAACAACATTATCAGCTCCAGCTAAAGATGCTCAGCATCAAAAAGAAGAAGCATAGAACAAAAGATGGAAAACCGAAGGATCTGCAAGCTAAGGGATTTTGTCATATGAGAGTTTACGCAAACCACTAGCTAATGATCGATAGATTTGTTTTCTAAAAATTCTTAACAAGAATTGAAACATGGATTCAATATCCATAGAATCTTTTATCAAAACTAGCAAGGTGACTAAGAGTTAGAATGCGAGATGCACCAAACCAAATACAAGATAATGATTGGGTGCGACATGGATTGGCCCCCATGACGATCACTCATATTGTTCGCTCTTGTTATGAGGAATGGTAACTCTTGAGTGACATACCTACAAGAGAGACGACGTTGTTAAGCCTGAACCTTAGGACGATAGAATATTATACCCTCATTATAGGCAAGTGTTGCCAAATGTAGGAATACGGTGAGGATGAACCACAAGCTTACCGTTGAAGATGACTTACAATGGAAGATGACCCTTAGAGTTCTGATATATCCAACAGTGGTGTACAAGAAGTTCCAATCCTAAGATGGAAGTCTATGAAGATCAAATAAGGGAATGAAATGAAGCTTTGAGAACATCTCAACTTGGTCTTCTGATTGACCCAAAGAGTGATCTTCAGTGTCCAAAGTAATTCAACAAATGTCATTGAAGCTTTTCAATGGAGCAAAGTTATACTCAAGCCACCTTGAGGAAGAATGGATGCTATAGTATGTGAGATGACACCCACCTAATGGAAATGAAGGTAGAAGCAACATATGGTACAAAGATGACCCAGTGCCAAGTCAAAACCAAGGTGTGCCCCGTCTGAACCCCAGATCAAGAATACCCACAAAAGTTTCTTTTAAGGGTGGTAGCCCACCTAGTATCACCAAACCCATCTTTCTTTCTAGCCTCTCCAAATCTCGGGGACGAGATTTCTTTTAAGGGTGGTAGTCTGTCACATCCCAAAATTTTGGAATGTGAAAAATAAATAAAATAGAAACCATGTATGTTTGAAATTTCACAAGGAATTAAAACTTTTTGAATTATTTAAAAACCTTATTAGAAAAACCATTTCAAAGATTATTATTTGTTTTTCTCTGAAGGGCTCATATGAAAAGAATAAGATTTCAAGATACTATTTTATATCCTATGCAAGTATATCTGCAAAGGAAATATGTACAAAATGTTTTACATTGAATAAAGTTTACATTTCCTAAAATGGGGATGAAAATATTTCCAAGAAGATATTATTAAGTTTTAAGTTTTTCCTTCAAACCCTAATCCCATTTTGCATTATGCAATAAAGCCCTTTAAGCAAAATTATAAAGTTTTTCTAAAAATCTTACTTTGCTTTGAAAACTTGTTTTCTTACTGTTCTGGAATGTTACCTTGAATTTTAGGAATTTTTACAAATTGGTTTGAAGCAATTTGGACCAAATTTGAAAAAGTTATAAAGGAAAAAGAAAACAAAAAAAGAAAAAGAGAAAAGAAGAAAAAAATAGAAAAGGGCCTCGGGGAACCCTTCCAGCCCACGGCCAGAACGAGCCCACGGCCCAGCATTGCTGCGCCCCCGAATCAGTATCCTCTCCCTCTATTATTCTCGCTAACAGCGGGCCCCACCCGTTAGCTTGGCCTTCTTCTTCTTCCTCCGACGAAAATCACGCCGGTGACGCGTCTGAAGACACTGTGATTAATCGGCTTTAAATTCGCCCTAACTACTGCCTTAATTGACTCCCCTCCGTAGCTATTTAAACCCCCTTCCTCTCCGCACCAAAACCCCTCTGTTAATTCCATCGAATCGCCGCCAGGCCATCGTCTCTGAGCTCTAGTAGATCTCGCCGGAGAAGAACGCTCGGGACTCCATCAATCCGAGCTCTGCCGTAAGCACCCGACCCTCTAACCTTTCTGTTCTCCTCATCTGGAACTGCCGCTCTCCCCTGGCCATCTCCCCAACTGGCAGGAGCACCAGAGCTTCCAGGAAACTTCAACGAAGCTTCACCAAGGCCGCCCTGCTCCGGCCAGACGCAGAAGCCAATACAGGAAGGGAAGATCTAGGCCGACTCCACCTGCAAGCTCGCCTCGACGCTCCGCATGTCGTCATGCGCTCCATCTCTGCCAGGGACCCCTGCACCGCCGCCACCGCTGAATCTCGAGCCGCCGAGCCTCGCCGGAGTTAACCCCACGGTGAGCCCCTCCCAGATCCCTCTGTGGCCGTTGGATCTAGATCCAGAGGCGTAGGTTAGATCACTTACGCGAAGGGGTACGATAAGATCTGGTCCATCCGTTATCACTTAGATCTAATGGCTCTAACCTATTCCCTGATCGAAGTAGTACCAGCGAATCAGAGGCTGCCACGTCACCGCCACGTTAGGAATAAGGTTCAGTTTATTTTAAAATAGCCAGAAAAGAGCAAAACCTTGTAAAATTCATATCTTCTGATTTGCAGATCCAAAAATAGCAAATGATATGTCCCTGAACTCCTACAAATGTGTAGAACACTATTCTGTAATAAAATTTGACTTTTGAACTAGTTAAAAACATTCAAATTTAAATATGTGAATTTGAGTATTTTTGACATAGTTCAAATTCTATAAATCCTTTTTAATTAATTCTTTATGCAAATGGATCTATTTGTTATCCTCTATCCAGTAGAACCATTGCACAAATTAATTGAACCAATTTTATCAAGTATTCAAATCCAAATGGAGATTTGAGTATTTTCTTCCTAGATTTAATTCTATAATCAATTTAGGTATAATTCCTTTTGCAAAATTGAATATCTTGATAATATAAAACCACCAGAACACTTCACACACTTTCTACACACATTCAAAAGTCAACTCTATTGATTCATCCTATTTGCAAGCTATAGTTGTGTTATTTGAAACACCTTGCAAAAATCAAATCTCTAAATTCCTATCATGCACTTTGTGCTATTTGTTTTGTCCCACTAAAACCAAAAGTGTGAAATAGCCTAGTCCTAATGACCACATAAAATCTACCATGACTTAGTGCAAAACCATCAATCCCATCACACCCAAATTCTTCTATGTGTTTGACTACTCCATCCAACAATGCGGCATAGAATTTTTCCATATCAAGACCATGGAGAAGGAGTTGAAGAGAAGACAAGGAAATGAAGGAAGACAAGGAGTTGAAGTCAAAACAAGAAGATCAAGACCAAGAGCCAAGTCAAGAAGATGAAAGTGATAAACCTCAAGACTTAGAATTTATCCATCCAACTTCTCAACCCAAGCCTAAGAATACCTTTAAGCTATTTTTGCGAAGTGTTTGAAACTTCTTAAACAAATTAGAAAACCCCTAATCAATCTTTAAGTCCTTGACTTAGCCAATCTCTCCATCACTATCAAGTCAACTTCAGGGCACAATCTTCTATCCAAATTATCACTAAGACTTTGAAGACTAAGCTAAAACAAATAAACACTTTTTGTTGTCTTGTTTGACTATGTTGTTTTGAATGGTGTGTTTATATTGTGTGTTCATTTCTATCTTATAGTTGTACAAAGAGCCACGTGTGTTGATTAAGACAAGTACAATCTTCAGAAAATTACTAAGGCAAGTGTCATCATCTTCTTGTCCTACTAAAGTTTTGTCTCTAGTAGCTTTTCTTGTAGAAGATGCATGAGTAGGTTGTTTTAGAGTTTTGTCTTAAGAGCTTTACTAAGTTTTTGCTTGAGTCTCTTTGATTAGCTTTTGCATCTCCTTAGTAGAATTGCTGCTGCTATAGGTTACCTTGTCTTACACTTATGTTTTTTGGGAAGGGAACTTCACATGTTTTGCAAAAACCAAGAAAAACAACTAAGTTAATGAAACACCTGGGTGGAAGTGGTAAGATGGATTTATGTTGAGTGGTTCCCTGGGGTCATGTCATCGAACCTCTGAACCACCAGGTGTATGTCACTTGTGGACGGCCACACAGGAACAAAGAGATTGGAGGCGTTCAAGTCATGAAGCTTCCAGTGCAACCACGAGTCATATGGGCTCTGTCTTGACTAACTAAGTTGTGAGAACTCAGCCAGATGGACAGAGGGTGATAGATGATTGTAGGATGGAGCGCGTCTGGGTTGGTCTGAGGGATTGCTTCTGAAAGGTCTCGTCTTAGTCTTCACTTGCCATTTGAGAAAAATGAGCATCATGGCAAAAGAGGTTGACTGAGTCTTGTGGGAAAAGTGCACCACCTATGCAGAGGGTTAAAAACTAAGTACTTAGCCGTGTCCCCGATTACGGACAATTTTGAGCGACATGATTTTGAAGCTGTTCAAGGATCTCCTCATGCCAACTTCTTAAAATTAAAACTTGTGGGTTGAACTAGGATTATGGCAATTGGTGCAGGTGTCTATTGGCTAGCAGTTCCCGTGCCATTTCAATGTGCCAGTGTCTGCGGGAATAGGTCACCCAAACCAAGTTGTCCATATGTAGTAATTAAGGATTTTGACATTTGATGTAAGTGTCTATCGACCAGTGTGTCCCGTACGATAACTACGGCCTGTGGCTACAGGGGTATGTCACCCAAGTCAAGTCATCCAGCAAAAGTTTTGTTTTGAGAAAATGATAGGATAAAAGTTGCCTTGCTCAAAATAAGCCTGAAGCTCCACCTAGCCAAATATTCATTTAAGTGTTAGGCTCCATTTGTGTCCACCAAACAATGACATCTTGCCAATACAATTCAAGTGTATTGACCCTTTGTGGCTGCAACGTTTCATGTTGCAGGTTTTGATGATAAGAAAGGTACGACAGGGTTACGAGTCTATCCGCAGCATGTTCGCCTATGGCACATGAAGAAGAAGGACTCCATGCTATTTTGATTTTGTTGTAAACTCTGAAAGCTTTATGCTATAAGCATTGTAAAGTTTCTTTATGTAATTGCTGGATCATGCGATGTAATAAACTGACCTTTGTTTCCTGGTATTACATCTTAAACTATGTGTGCAGCGTTGATCCAGGGACTAGCACTGAAAAAGCACAGGGATTGTCATGTTTAAAAGTTGAGGTCACTACACATGTTGGAAGCTAGGTTTGCTAGCCTTAATCCTTTTATGCAACACATGTTCCTTAAGCTTCATGAAATTGAAGATCCTGAAAAGAACGCTTTTATCTTGGAAACTTTGCGTATAGAATTTAGAGATGTTGCCATTGAAGCTAGAAAAGTTCTTAAGCACTTTAATAAACTCGGTTCACCTATAAAGGTTATTAGTACAAACAATGAAGGAACCGAAATACCTATACCTAGCAAGCTTTTGGGATTGTATGAAGCTTTTGAAAATAATTTTGATTGGATTTGTCCCAAAAATCTTTTTAGTGATTTGAGTGAACCAAAGCGTGATCAAAAAGGGTCTTCAAAAACTTATGTGGATGAAATACAATGCCTTATTGACAAGACCTCTGCAGTTGATCTTAATGCTTCTTTTGAAAATACTTGATTCGCACTTTCTGCGCCAAGAACACTTTCAGTTCTTTTTCTTTCAGTTCTTTTTCTAGCTTCAATGTTTTTACTTTCAGTTCTTTTTACTTTCAGTTCTTTTTCTTTTATTTGAGTCTTGGAAGTTGTTACTACTGTAATAACCTCTCCTTATCATTTTTATTTCATTTTTGTGCCAAGAGAAGCCTCTAATTTGAGCGAGGTAAGATTTGGGGATGTTGCTGTCCTAAAACAGTTTTTGGTGCTGCACCGTAAAAATTCGTGAAAATTCTCTGTATATCTTTTGGACCTGCGATTTCTTATGCAGATGCCCCAGGTTATATCCAAACTTTAATTAGCTGAATACTTTTTGATTTGAGCAACAGAAACCCTCTAAACATTCGACCTTTGTCAGCTGTTCTGTTTTGACAGATTTCTACCAATATTGGTGTTTGCCGCTTTATCGCTTTCTTTTTTAGTTCTTTTGATCACGGAACTTTTGGGGAAGTTTCTACAGTAGTATATACTTTATATGTGGTGGTTTTGAGTTGAAACCTAAAGCAAAAAGGGTTGATTCTATGTTATGCTTACACTAATGTTGCTAATAGATTTGTGTTTAGTTTTGTATGAAGGAAGTTTTCAAGTGTAGGGATTGGAGAATGATGAGATGAGTTGAAGAATGGACAAAAGCTCAAGCTTGGGGATGCCCAGCACCCCAAGAAATATTCAAGAGGTACAAGCGTCAAAGCTTGGGGATGCCCCTGAGGCACCCCTTCTTCATCGGCAAAAATCAGGTCACCTTTTAACGCACTATATTTTTATTGCTTCATGCATTATGCATTTTTCTTGGAGCGTCAGTTGTTTTTAGTTTTTAGTTTTGTTTAGTTTTGTTTGCTGCAATAAATGGTTGGACCCCAACAAATTTCTTTTGGAGAAGTTGCCTTGCTTTTCATTTGCCAAGAACACTCTGTTTTTCATTCTTATAATTTCAACGAGTGTTCTCTTTTTCTAGAACTGCATTTAGCTTTTGATTTTCGCCTTGATTTGTGTTCAGATCTTGTTATATCTTTGCATCAAGGTGTATTTTTGCCTCTGGTCCATATTGGTTTTCATCAAAAGAGTTGGTTATAAAAAGTTTGAATGGTGTTGGAAAAGAGAAAAAGCTTTATGCAAAAAAGTGGTACAAGAAGGAGCTTGTGTAGACTGCGGCCTAGACTTTTGCATGTCATGCTTGATGTCTTTTTGATAGTATGCTTAGTGGTTTTGCTGTAGCATGACTTGTCTCAAATGACTGAGATTGCTTAATGAGCCTTTGAAAAAAAATCATGCGTTGTTTTAATTATTTGGAAGCATTATTTTGGTTTTCTCCTTGATGCTTTATTTGGGTTGACTTGGCGCATGCTCACACATGTTAGACTCATACAAAGTCACCATTGCCTCTATGATCATTTAGTTTTTGACTTTTGCTGCCATCTTATGCTTCTTTTAATGTCACTTTGTCGCTATGCATGATTATGGCCGTTATTGCTCTCTTAGTTGGTTGCTCCCAGTCTTTTGCTAGCCCTCACCTTGTACTGAGTATGAGCTCTACTCGTGCATCCAACTCCTAAAAACCAAGTTGTTCCAAAGTGTCCACCAGGTCTTGGCACTGGGGCGCCGGCCTTTCTGAGCTGTCCCCAGCCGGAAGGGTGGTGTTGACCCCAGCACCTAAATGGTGGTTACTAGAGGGTCCGCTATCATCACATAGCGTTGGACCTATTAGCAATTTGCTATTCCAAAGTACATTTGACTTGCTTTTATCTATCCTTCAAATTAAACTCTTTTTGGTGTTATGTGAAAATTGGTCACTAAAGCTCTCACAAACCGGATGGCACACTTTACTTTTCTCGTTTTAAAATTTTGACATTGTGGCTCTCTTATGTTGAGTTGTTATGCTTGCAAGTTGTAAGTTGGAAATTAGCCCAACCATTTCGTCATGGGGCAAGCTTTCAACATTGCACTATCTTTCATTTGAGTTGATATCGTGATCTTTTGTTTATGGATACTCGCGGTGTGAAATGAATTGGGAATCTTGTGGGATCATGGAGTTTGTATATGTGTTAGAGAATCGCCTGGGCCGCTAATCTAAGCCATGCATAATTCATGGTGGAAATTTATAGCATGCCCATAGTGAACATTCGACGACGCATCTCACAATAAAAAGCTATACCAATGGTAAATAAAAAAGATGTCGAGGTGTTCATTGTCTGTTTGTCCTGTCATTTTGATGTGGGCTTGTTTCATGTCATCGAGCACGGAGGTACCCCGTTGGCGGTTCTCGATGATACGTGTATACTTACAATGACAAGAGCTTGCTTGGGACTCTAAGTAAAGTAGCATGAGGTTTGGGTATTCGTATTTCACGGGACACGAGGTTTTCAACTTATGATTTGTCAAGCATATGCAGCATAAGTGTACTCACATTAACTTTAACCATTCAAGATGCTTATGATGGGCAATGAGAGCTCAAAGCCGGTAAGTACCATTAGTTTTGAAGGTTTATAAAACTTGCAATCACTGCTTCCCTCCACGAAGGGCCTTTCTTTTACTTTTATGTTGAGTCTCCACCTTCTACCTTTATGCACCATTAAGAGAGCATAGTTGTCATTCTGAACATAATGTGCATTGTCCCAAAGTTTTCATTCATTGATTCATATTGTTGGTTTCACTTGTTCTCAAATTACTTGTATCTAGTCGCCCTCTTAAACTTGAAGGTGTCCTATGCATTTATGTTTTGCTCTCTCATGAAGGACAAGCTGAAAACCATGTGTATGTTTTTCCATATGATTTGAACACACATTTGACTTTCATTGTTTCATTTTCATGATCTTTTGTTTGTGTTCATTTTCATGTTATAACATGGTTGCTAAGTTTCTTCTATCAAGATTATATCTTTCATGCCCATGTTTTAAGTTCTTTGATCCCAGTGCACAACGCTTACATATATGATCAAGATTGTGTAGGTGCATGTCACCTCAAAAATTATTTCTTTTGTTATCACTTACCTACTCGAGGACGAGCAGGAGTTAAGCTTGGGGATGCTGATACGTCTCCAACGTATCCATAATTTTTGATGCTCCATGCTTGTTTTTACACCATTTGTTTAATGTTTCGTTACACTTCGTGGCATTTTTATGCATTTTCCGGAACTAACCTATTAACGAGATGCCACCGTGCTAGTTCCCTGTTTTTTGCTGTTTTTGTGTTTCAGAAATGATATAAAGGAAATATTCTCGGAATTGGACAAAACAAAAGCCAGACGTCCAGTTATTTCACGGAGCTTCCAGATGACCGAAGAGGAGACGGAGCCAAGCCAGAGGGCGGCCACACCATAGGGCGGCATGGCCTAGGGCTGGCCCGCACCACCTGGTGGTGTGGGCCCCCTGGTCCACCTCTGACGCTGCCCCTTCACCTATAAGGACCCCCCTGATGGGAAAAACCTAAAGACCCGATCAATTTCTAGAACACATCGCGATCTGCCGCCGCCGTCGACCCGAAGATCGGGAGGGTCCAGAAGCTCTTCCCGGCACCCTGCCGGAGAGGGGAATCACCAGCGGAGGTCTTCTTCATCGCCATGCTTGCCTCCGGCGCGATGAGTGAGTAGTCTACCTTGGACTATGGGTCCATAGCAGTAGCTAGATGGTTGTCTTCTCCACCATGTGCTTCATGTTTAGATCTCGTGAGCTGCCTTATATGATCGAGATCACCGTTATGTAATTCTACATGTTGTGTTTGTTAGGATCCGATGAATATTGGTGTTATGATTGAGTTGAAGTACTGAATATTATCTTATGTTATCTCTATGTTGTTTATGATCTTGCATGCTCTCCGTTGTTAGTAGCTATCTTGGTCGAGTAGTTGCTAGTGACTCCAAGAGGGGGTATTTATGCTCGATAGTGGGTTCATGCCTCTATTTAATCTGGGGGAGTGACAGAAACCTCTAAGGTTGTAGATGTGCTATTGCTACTAGGGGAAAACAACATTCATTTGCTCGAGGGCATATGCTTTGTTTACATTACACACTTTGCTTAATGCAGTTATCTGTTGTTCGCAACTTAATACTTGTGGAGTTCTCGGATTGATTCGCCACAAGTGGATTATTAGTCATAGATGTAGTTGGATGGCGGTCTATGTATCTTGTTGTAATGCCCAGAGTAAATCTCATAGTGATCCTCTTGACATGCACGTTGTCTTTATTCTATCAATTGCCCAACTGTAATTTGTTTGCCCAGCACGTATTATTTTATCTTATGGAGAGACACCGCTAGTGAACTGTGGACCCCGGTCCTATTTCCTTTATATTGCTATCACCTGTTTACTTTACTCGCACTATTTACTTTACTCGCATATTACTATTGCATTCCACTCGATACGCTCATACCCTTTGTTTCAAGCAAACCGGTGAGATTAACAACCTCATCGTAAGTTGGGTACAAAGTATTTGGTTGTGTTGTGTGCAGGTTCCACGTTGCCGCTCGCAAAGCAAATCTTGGACGAGGCGCCCTATAAATTGTCCGAAGCTGTCGCGAAGCTAGTGGGCATCACCTTCAGTCGTATTAAACCTCCTACTGGATTGATAACCTTGGTTTCATAACTGAGGGAAAACTTGCTGCTATATTCATCAAACCTTCTCTTGGGGTTTCCAACTGGCCGGTCATTTACTACATATTTCCTCGTCAACTTGGCACAGAAGTTTCTGTCGCCGTTGCCATGCATTAAAGAAGAAGCTTTCACACCATCATCACCGAGCCATCAGGGTGCCGGCAAGAGCTTCTGGACCCTCCCAAACTTGGGTCAACGACGGCGGCGGATCGCGATGTGTTTCTGGAAAAGTGATCGAGTATTTTGGTTTTTCCCATCGGGGGGTCCTTATAGGCGAAGGGGCGGCGTCAGAGGTGGACCAGGGGGCCCACACCACCAGGGGGCGCGAGCCAGCCCTAGGTCGCGCCGCCCTATGGTGTGGCCGCCCTCTGGCTCGGCTCCGTCTCCTCTTCGGTCTTCTGGAAGCTCTGTGAAATATCTGGACATCTGGCTTTTGTTTCGTCCAATTCCGAGAATATTTCCTGTGTAACATTTCTGAAACACAAAAACAGCAGAAAATAGGGAACTGGCACTGTGGCATCTCGTTAATAGGTTAGTTCCAGAAAATGCATAAAAATGCCACAAAGTGTAACGAAACACTAAGAAAATGGTGTAAAAACAAGCATGTAGCATCAAAAATTATGGATACGTTGGAGACGTATCAGTTACGCTTAGAGTGCTGCATATCATATCTTATGCATATCATGCTGCAGATTTCTAACATCATCCCTACCGGATGATGATTGCTATTTCAGAATTCGGATTTCTATCGTATCGAAGACCTTGACTTGCATAATCTTGCAGTCAACAAGGCAAGTTCACTCTTGCTCATATCTCTTGTATATTTTTATCAAATTACTTGCAAATATATACCTGTGGTATTACTACTGCATTAAAAGGCAAAAGGTTCTCTTTTCATAATCAACTAGCTGGATGGCCCGCGCAATTTGCGCGGCTAGATATAGTATTACTATGTGTTGCATATTTGATGCGCTTATAGGTAATTAGCCTTTTGGATAAACCGTACCACATCTATTTCCCACTACATGTAGGGTGTTAGCATAGATAAATGTAGATATCATCTTTAGTTGTTCGATAGGACCTTGTTACGACGACAGGAGAGGCATCAATGGTAATGCAGTCTCCTACTCTCCTGCGAAACCATATACTTTCTTATTAATCTTTAGTTTTTCCTATCCTGGCTTCGTATACATCTGAACTGTATGTGTAGGTGGCTCCTTATGAACATTTTGGGTGGCTCCTTATGAACGTTTTGGTCTTGCGTGAATAAACTATGGCACCATGCCGGTTGGTGAGCCTTTTATTGCTCGATGCCGTCGGCGAGATAGTGTGCTTGTATCATGCTCAACTACCACATGGGCTGACTTTCCTCTTTTTTTCATACCATGCATACAGTCCATAGCCTCTTGTATGAGCTAACCTTCTATTTGCTAATGGATGCAGATGCAGTGCATGTTAATTCAAGGAGAGGATGGGACGCATACACTTGATGGATTGGCTGAATACTTCCGATCGAATTGGACTCTAAACTCGAGTTGACGCTCATGGATCAGAAAATAAAGCTGTCGTCGTGCTACTTCGACGACGCCATCATATATCGCCGGATTGATATCGCCATCGATATGTACATCGATCCTAACCTGTACATGGACTGTTGGCGCCACCATATATTGCCGGATGAAGTCGCCATTGCCGGCCTGTTCGTCGTAGACTTTGCCAACAATTCTGAGGCATCACTGTCGTCTCCCAAAACTCATCACAGACTATACGGGGCCATAACATGGGACACTACCGTTAGAAGATTCACTTGATGATTGTTGTACTCCCTCCGGCATGAAATAGATGTCGGGCGTCACGTTCAAATGATTTTTTGCAAAAAACCCCCTATCGTTTCAAGGCTTCTCCAATCAGGTCCCTGGACAGTGAAATCAAAAGATCGGGTTTCCTGGCCGCGCTTCCTGGCCGCCGGCCGTTCCTCGCCGGCCGTCCCTCTCCGCCCTCGATGGCCTCCACCTCCGCCGCACTCCGCCCTCTGCCCCCTGCTGCCCTCCGCCTTCGCCTCCGACGTTCAAGGCCTCCTCCCTGGCCGTGCTCTAGCTCCCGCTGGCCCACCCTGGGCGTCCACGGACCTCCCTGGCCACACCGTCGCCGTTCCTCGAGCCTCTGCCCTCCCGCTGGCCTCCCTCTCGAGCAGACTGACAGCCTCCCGCCCTCTAGCTTGCGCCCTCCATCACCGACCTCGACTCCCCGTTCCCGTCCCCATGCTCTAGCTCCTGCTGGCCCTGTCCCCGTGCTCTAGTTCCTCCACGGACTCGCGCCGCCGGCTTCAAGCTCGAGCTCCTCCATGGCCAAGTCCTACAGCTTTGGAGCTCCTCCAGCTCCTCCCGTGCTGCCAATTCCAGCTCCTCCCAATTGTAGCCAGCACTCTGTTCTTGAGGAGTTCTCTGAAATCAATAAGGTAGAGTTCAGTGCAATTTATCTGAAAGCTTAGTTTGTAATTGCTCTAAAAATACAGTTAGAAATTGCTCTGAAAATGCAGTTCGCAATTGCTTCGAAAATGCAGTTCGAAAATTCAGTTAAACCAGAAGTTAAAATTCAGTTCGACAATGCAGTTTGCAATCTGGACAGTAGCTCTTGATAAACATCAACTGGGTCAAACAACACCACACACTGGACACTAAACCAACACTATAGCATCAAGTCAATTATCCAGGCCTAGAAATCTAATGGTGCGCTCTCTGGATCATTGCCTAAAATGAAGCACACATACAATGCTATTCACTTCAATAAGAGAACTTCTAGCATAAAGGTAGCATAAAGTAGCAAGCATGTAGCTGGCGTACAATCTGTTACAAAGTCCTACAATTCAGTTAAATAAAGCATATGGTTTCAGTTTTCCACTGGCATTCTACCAATATCCTGGAGATGTGTATAGATAGAATAATGAAACAGGTGCATTTCAAAAGAACTTTGAGTTTCTCTAACAGCGCCTTCTCGACTGGATATTGAACTTTCAGATAGTATGCCTCACAAGCAATATTAGTGAGAGGGAGGCATAAGATAGAGATCACCAGTGAAGTTTGAGTATGACTAACCTGGATGCCATTCTCCTTTGGTTTCCCAACTGACAGGCAAGTCGGAAGGTGAGCATGGGGTTCGTATACTATAGTCTGGCAGACTCATTTTCAGTATACTATAGTCTGAAAATGGCAGGACATTAGTGACAGTTAGCTAGTCTACAAGTAAAATTAGTAACTGAAACTAGAAACATTCAGCTACTCTAACGAAACTGAAAATGACAGCAGCTTGATGATGAACAGCAAGCATGATTATAGAAGCTACGACTTCTCAGAGTAGTGGAGATTACCAAAATTCAGAGGATGAACTAACCATTCTGACCTCGGCTTCTCCATGATGAACTAACCATTCTGAACTAACCATTACTGAAGCAGCTGATGTTGTCGCGCTAACTTTTCTCGCTGACAATGTCTTCCTGGAAATAGAAGAAATTTAGAAGAGGTAGAGAAAACCTAATATTTCTTTACTTATTTCAATTTAGTTATGCAAGATTCATTGACAAGTATCCATATATTCCACGCTAAAAACCCTAATCATTTTGCAATTTCACAGGAACATCACAACAATGGCAGCAACAAGCATCAGCAATGACAGCAAGCAAATTCACTCGAGCATCACTTTCGTGGCAGCAAAAAGCATCAGCAATGACAGCAAGCAAATGCCAGCATGTGAAAATGAGAGGGCGTCTGCATACTCATATTTTACACAAAGCATACTTGTAGAGAAATGGCAAAATCGTTTGCTTGTAACTATTGATGCAAAATATAATGCCAATATTCCAAAGAAGACATGTAAACTAAACATGGTTGTTTATTTCCATTTCAGTTCATCTACTACCAGAATTTATACTCATAGCCAAACATATTTATTTTCCTCTTGATCTTCCTGACAAAATAGACAGAGGTGCATATTAAATCAGCCAGACACCCTTCTTTCACTAACAAGTAGCAACTAACTTCCCCCAAGCTACTAAAAATATTTTCTTACTCGAGTAACTAACTTCTAGACAGAGGCGCAAATATTAGAAAAGATTTTATGTTGAGCAGAGCAGTGACAATATTGCATAATATTGTCCATAGTAGAATATATTGCAGAACTGTAAAAGTGAAACCAGAGATTTCCGAGCTGATACTCTGAAAGTAAGCAAGGGCACATTGCAGAACAAGTGTCAGTAGTATGGTTGAATCATCTTCTAAGTATGGTTGAATCACATTCTAACAAAGAAAATTACACGCACATCGAACTAAATTTGAATCAGTAAATTCGGGCATCCCAGAGTTGAATCAGCGCGATCATAAGTCAGCACTATCTCTCACCTTGCCGGTAGTGAACTCCATGTCCGGTGCTTCTCGTTCTCGGAGAAGATGCGGGAGTGGAGCAAGGGCGTGTAGGCCGTTGTGGCACCGTAGCGGCGGCAGAGCATGCGAGTTGTCCACCATGGGCGCCACCACCAGCCTCGGTGCGCCCAGCCGCCTCTAGTGCGCCCACGTGCGCTCCACCCACTCCGGCGGCAGCCAGACGTGGGTGACTCCGCAGCTGTGCTTCCCAGCTGAACCCCTGGAGCAGGGGAGGCAGAGCTCACCCTCACCATGCATGGAGGAGCTCCCAGCCTCATCCCCTTCCTGGCCTAGCTCGCCATGGCTCGACCGTCCACAGGGAGGAGAGCGACCACGGCGGCCGGATGGCGTCGATCTTGGTGCCCCTCTCTTGTCCGTTGGGTGCTCTCGCCGATTGAGATGTAGGAGATGGCAAGTAAGAGGGGGAACGGAAGGGGATTTGGAGGATATTCTCGCGGTGGAGAGCCACCGAGGTTGCGGCGGCGGATGGAAAGTGCGAGCTTGCAGAAAAGGGGATTCATTTCCTCTAGAGCACCCTTCTTTGTTGGGGTTAGATTGGTGCGGAGGAAGAAAGACGGCGAATGAGGAACGTGTCCTGCGCGCAGAGAGGCAGGGCGGCCGGAGACGGCGCAGGCGGCGGAGTAGAGAGGGGGGACGAGGGTTCGCCGGAGGGGGAGGATGTAACACCCTCGAATTTATAACAAATTCGAAGTGCCCGTTATGTATTCCACCGCAATCCCAGGGTCATTGTTGCGATATACATAACGTAGTTGATATCACAGTCATAGACATTAATAGTAAATAAAGGGGATTACATAGGTGGTCGCACAGACCAAACCTTACATTACATCAACATGCAGCGGAATAACACTTTGGGTCCATATTGTCAAGCTTCAACCGCACAGGCAAAGCGGATAGTAGGAAACGAGCCTAATTCGCAAAGCCGTCAATGAGTCTTTCCTTCTTGATCTTGCTCCTTCAAGTCTGGCCAAGTTAATAGCCAGGGACACAGCCATGAGTACATTGGATGCACTCGCAAACCATCTTATAAACAAAGTGATGAGATAGATATGCATGGTTGGTATGGTGGACTAAGCACTAAGTTTATTTGCAGAAATGCTAGTTTTGTTTCCCAAGAATGTTCATTGGTAGAAAAGAGGTTTAGTTCTCTCAGTTCAATCTAAAGAGGAACTTCAAGTGTGTCAACATCAAGTTCAAGTCAAGTTCATTCAAATTCGGATTCTTCACCAATCTCCCCATTTTTATCTTTGACAAAGGTCAAGTAGAGTTTGCCAACTGTCCATAACCGCGGACTCGGCTATTCGAATAGTTTGAAAACCTCTGCAGAGGGGTACACTTTACCCACAAGATTCGATACATCTACCGGGAGAAATCCACGGATCGTCATACACAAGTATGCGGGGTTCAGATAATCAAACAAACTCTTTCACTTGCTCACCCTAGTATAGGATCCTTCCCTAGAGCCTGGGGAACGGAATCCCCGCTCCGGCGCCTCTAGTTCTGGCCATCCCGGGATGCCGGGTTAGTGGAATCCACCTGGTTCAGAAGTAACCGCGCACGGTGTCCTTCCATAAAGTTTGTTACAAGGCCTCCCATACTAAGGTAAACAAGCTACGGACTAAGCCCCTTCCCATATAGGGGTAATGTGGTCGTACGGTATGGTTGGCACCCATGTACATCACTCGTTGTCATTGAGAAATACATTTCATAGTTCTTAGTCAAGATTAATTTCTTTCATAAAGCCATGATGTAGGAACAACCTCCAATTCAAGTTTCAAGTTCAAGTCACCACTTTTCAATGGGGTTCCTCCAGAGATAGCACCAATTTTTATTAGCGACTAAGCAACTACATTGAGTGATGATACTACTAAACTAGGGTTGGATAAACTCAGCTTGATGCTCTTGCTAAGCAAGATATCACTTCACTTCTATCATTCTACTCTAGCAATTAAATCATGCAATTTACTTAAACCAAGTAGAATGCAATATTAAAACTAGGCATTGGGAGTATGAATCAAAAGATGGCTTGCCTGGCTGGGCAAAGTCAAAATAGTCTTCAACTTCATCTTTGATTGATTGATCTCCATCTCCATTTCTTGGTGGACTTCGGGATCCATTCTCCTTACTCTCGTTGTCGTATAATCGTTGGAAAGCAAATAAGCATGCAATCACCACACAATTCCCAAACAACACATATTCACTCAAATAAGGATAGTTGGGTAAGAGAAACGATCTAGGAAGTCTATGGAGAGTGGTTTCGATTTAATTGAATTCATATAGAGGGAATTATCACTTTGTTGACCTAAGTGAGGATTTAATTCACTTTGAATCATGAAATATCTCTTGCAAGTCCTTATTGACCATAGTTCATATACTACTAGTATATGTTCAAGATTATGGTTCAACCAAAGAGGCTTCATAGGATTTGGAGTGTTTTTCTTTTATTGAAGCCATTTCTAGTTTGCAACTATTTAGTAATCAAATTTGAATCTACAAGTAGAGTCTATAGATCCTAGTTGAATGGGATCAAAGGTTATAGATCAATATTTAGAAATGTGGTTGATTCGAATTGGTTTCATATCATTTCCATTTATTTTGAAATAGGTGTGCAAGTTTGAGTTTCTAATTACTACCATGTAGGATTAAATTTTCAAATACTTCATACAAGTACACATGGACTAAGATCAATACCTATAGGTAGGTATTTGGAAATATGGTTTAACAATAAGAGTTCCAAAAAATTTCGATTATAGAATTGAGTTTAATAAAATCCTATATGGCAAATGCTTATTTAACCATATGGGTAAATAGCATTTGATTTAAAAGGTTCAAAAATTAGATCTAATGCTACAGGCAGATGGGTATCACTAATTGTGAATTTCTAGAGTTGGATTTATATTTTTAGGAATTTTCTTTGATTCGATAGGGATTTTCTAAGGTGGAAAAGATCATGTTTTGTTATTTTTACTGCAAGAAAATTATACTTCTAAATGAGTTGAGAACACCACCAATGGTTAGTTCATGTCATAAGCTTTCCAACGGCATATTATTTGCTAAATTTGCATTCCTACAACTCCGGGAAATTGGATTTGAAGTTGCAGTAATTAAACAATAATTAAACTCGATTCAGAGAAAAAAAAGGTAAACCGCCGGAATTCGAAACGGGCCGGGAAACGAACTCGGGCTGGCCCGTTAGCTCATCCTGGGCGGCGCTGGGAAAAAAAATTAAGCTGACAAAGGGGGCCCGCTAGTCAGCTCACTTAAAGCACGAAGGGGTATCGGGCTTTCTTCTTCCTGGCGCGACGCGGCACAGCGAGAGGGAGTACTGGGAGGGAGACGGCGATCGGGGAGGCTCACCGGAGAGGCTCCGACGGCGGGGAGGATGTCTAGGCGGCGGAGGGAGCTCTTCTCGTCCACCTCCAGCAGGCAGCACGTCGGGGGAGGCGCTGGACTGCTGGGAACGCGCGGCGATCTGCGGAGCGGTCGAGGTCGCCGGGCTCGACCTAGGGCACGGGAGAGAGGGAAACGTTGTCTAGGGAGGTGCTGGGGCTGGTGTGAGTCTTTTTAGGGAAGAATGGCGGCTTTATATAGACGGGAGAGGGAGCACCGGCGGTGTCCAGTGGCGGCCAGTTCACCGTGCGTGTCGGCCGTGGGAGGGGCAAGGCGTGGTTCTGGCGTGGGCGGCGGGTTGCTGCGTGCTGTGGCTTGCTGCTGGCGCGATGGGAGGGGTCGAGATGGTCTGGTTCAGAGGGGGACATGGGAGGGGTCCGGTATGATCTTCTTCTTCTCCTCCATGTCTAACGGCCGGTGTTTGGGCAGGGGAGACAGGGGGTCGACAGAGGGGAGTCCAGGGCACTGCTTGGAGGTCAGAGACTCGGACTAGGGCTACCAACCACTTTTGCAAACAGTTGCTTTGATTTTGTTAGATTTCTGCCCACCAAGTGTTTGTTGAAATGCCCGAAAGAATTAAAATTTTGAATTTTTGAAATCTGCCACCGTGGGTTGTCAAGATATTGGATAAGGACTCCAAACATATTTTTGTTATGAAGAAATATGAGGTTTTGCAAAAATCTTATTTCAATTTTGAAGTATGGTCTCTGTTTCAGATTCAAACTTTGGACAGATTTTGAAGGAGGTTAGGGTTTGAGTTTTTGCTGGAAACTTCCTGGTTGAGTTAGTATGTGATATGGTCAAGCTCAACTAACTGACCACACTCTTAGTTGAGTTGAGGATTGCTTAATCCAGGGGTCCAAAGTAGGGTAGTGGTTAACTTTTTCTAGATCATCTTTTCTTCTCTTTTTCTTTATTTCTCTTGCTTCTGGTTCTTTTGATCTTTGTGGTTCTTCTCTAATGCTTCTATTGGTTAGGTTTGAATTAACTAAACATTGCACCACCAATTAAAACCCACATGAAATCATAAAAGACCTATATTGAAATTCTATGCATACATGCAATATGAGTGAAAAAGATTTGATTGGTCCAAAAGTGTTGGTTTTCTTGGAGATAACATGGAGTTGGGAATGTGTTTGTTTGGTCTACAGGTGAGTTGTGGTATCATTTAAATTTTGAATTTCAAATGGTATATGTAACAGATTCACACTTTGGAAGAATATTAAATAGAGTTCCAAGTTGATTTTTGTTTCAAACTTTCTTGCATTTGATTCTTTACAACTTGTTCTTAGTTGTGGTGGAGAGATGCATGATGGTATAGTTCAAATATTGCTTAATATAGGTTTGGCAATTGACCCAAATGGGTTTAGCATGTAACCATGCACAAAATTTTATAGTTAGAAAACAATTTCAATTTAACAAAAATGTTTTACAGGTATAATTATTTGTTTTCCGAAACATGGCTAAAGAAAACATTTGGGAGTTTTTCAAAGTTTTGAAAATAAGTTTTCGAAAGGTTGATTCCAACATTTTTGGAAATGTCAACTTGAGAAATGAGAAATAGTATTTTTTTGAAATGGGATATTTTTCTTCTCCTCTTTTTAAAACAAAGATAGGTTTCTTGAGAATAAAGGTTTTACCTCTATTCCAAATATTTCCTTTCTAAACGATTAAAACTTTGGACTCAAAGGATTTGTTTTAAAACCCTTCTCATACTCTTTTTATTTGAAGCATGGGAGCAATTGCTCAATTTCACAAGTTTTAAAAGACAAGAAATTAATCTTGTATTTAAAATAAAAGTTTTTGTTGGCTCCAAAATTTGGTATTTTAACAAATCCATTTATTTCTATTTTCCAAAAATTTGGGTTGTTACAATCTTCCCCCCTTAAAAAGAATCTCGTCCCGAGATTCACAAGTTAAGATTGAGAGAGATTGGGAGATGAGATTTACCAGATAAAAGATAGAGTGTGTATTCATTTATATTAAGATGGAAAGATTGGGTACACCCAAAATGTGATGTGGCCAGATGGGCCAAAACACATCTTCACCAATCACATAGCAGCTTCAACAAACAATCAAAGTACTAAGCACACTTAGCAATCGTGAGGTAAGGGTAGCTCAATACCAACAATTGAGCATTTCCTATAAGTCCAATTAGATCAAGGCTGTTGAGGTCTTCATCATTTCTGATCACTCTCTCTTTGCTCTTGAAGTCTTTGTCTCATAGGGTTGACTCTTGTTGGAAGATTTCTGGATCAGGTGAAGAGACTCTCTTTCGATGGTAGCGGTCGTAGTTGACATCCAAGGTTGAAGTCTTGAAAAATATTGAGTCCCTAATCTTTTCATCCAAAAGTCCTTCGGTCTTAGGTCGGTATATCGTCCATAGTCTATATTTGAAGTAGATGAGGAATAGAGTAAAACAACTCTTTGAAAAGCCTTTGTAATTAAAGAGGTAAATAAATTCTTTGTAAAAATCTCTTGAGAGTATAAGTTGAGAGTGTAAGATATTTGAAGTGGATAAGATGGGAGTATAAGATTGGCTTTGGATACCAAAGCAAATAAGTTTCTTTTGTAGAAATAAGTGTTTGACAGAATATCACTTTCTTAGCTAACGACCATACTAACTAAGGTCTCCTAAGGTCATGATAGTCCTGATACCAAACTTGTGATATCAGAGATATCATTTTCTAACGACCATGCTAACTAGGGTTTCCTAGAGTCAGCCTAGGCTCTGATACCAACTTGTAACACCCTCGAATTTATAACAAACTCGAAGAGCCCGTTATGTATTCCACCGCAATCCCAGGGTCATTGTTGCGATATACATAACGTAGTTGATATCACAGTCATAGACATTAATAGTAAATAAAGGGGATTACATAGGTGGTCGCACAGACCAAACCTTACATTACATCAACATGCAGCGGAATAACACTTTGGGTCCATATTGTCAAGCTTCAACCGCACAGGCAAAGCGGACTGTAGGAAACGAGCCTAATTCGCAAAGCCGTCAATGAGTCTTTCCTTCTTGATCTTGCTCCTTCAAGTCTGGCCAAGTTAATAGTCAGGGACACAGCCATGAGTACATTGGATGCACTCACAAACCATCTTATAAACAAAGTGATGAGATAGATATGCATGGTTGGTATGGTGGACTAAGCACTAAGTTTATTTGCAGAAATGCTAGTTTTGTTTCCCAAGAATGTTCATTGGTAGAAAAGAGGTTTAGTTCTCTCAGTTCAATCTAAAGAGGAACTTCAAGTGTGTCAACATCAAGTTCAAGTCAAGTTCATTCAAATTCGGATCCTTCACCAATCTCCCCATTTTTATCTTTGACAAAGGTCAAGTAGAGTTTGCCAACTGTCCATAACCGCGGACTCGGCTATTCGAATAGTTTGAAAACCTCTGCAGAGGGGTACACTTTACCCACAAGATTCGATACATCTGCCGGGAGAAATCCACGGATCGTTATACACAAGTATGCGGGGTTCAGATAATCAAACAAACTCTTTCACTTGCTCACCCTAGTATAGGATCCTTCCCTAGAGCCCGGGGTACGGAATCCCCGCTCCGGCGCCTCTAGTTCTGGCTATCCCGGGATGCCGGGTTAGTGGAATCCACCTGGTTCAGAAGTAACCGCGCACGGTGTCCTTCCATAAAGTTTGTTACAAGGCCTCCCATACTAAGGTAAACAAGCTACGGACTAAGCCCCTTCCCATATAGGGGTAATGTGGTCGTACGGTATGGTTGGCACCCATGTACATCACTCGTTGTCATTGAGAAATACATTTCATAGTTCTTAGTCAAGATTAATTTCTTTCATAAAGCCATGATGTAGGAACAACCTCCAATTCAAGTTTCAAGTTCAAGTCACCACTTTTCAATGGGGTTCCTCCAGAGATAGCACCAATTTTTATTAGCGACTAAGCAACTACATTGAGTGATGATACTACTAAACTAGGGTTGGATAAACTCAGCTTGATGCTCTTGCTAAGCAAGATATCACTTCACTTCTATCATTCTACTCTAGCAATTCAATCATGCAATTTACTTAAAACAAGTAGAATGCAATATTAAAACTAGGCATTGGGAGTATGAATCAAAAGATGGCTTGCCTGGCTGGGCAAAGTCAAAATAGTCTTCAACTTCATCTTTGATTGATTGATCTCCATCTCCATTTCTTGGTGGACTTCGGGATCCATTCTCCTTACTCTCGTTGTCGTCTAATCGTTGGAAAGCAAATAAGCATGCAATCACCACACAATTCCCAAACAACACATATTCACTCAAATAAGGATAGTTGGGGTAAGAGAAACGATCTAGGAAGTCTATGGAGAGTGATTTCGATTTAATTGAATTCATATAGAGGGAATTATCACTTTGTTGACCTAAGTGAGGATTTAATTCACTTTGAATCATGAAATATCTCTTGCAAGTCCTTATTGACCATAGTTCATATACTACTAGTATATGTTCAAGATTATGGTTCAACCAAAGAGGCTTCATAGGATTTGGAGTGTTTTTCTTTTATTGAAGCCATTTCTAGTTTGCAACTATTTAGTAATCAAATTTGAATCTACAAGTAGAGTCTATAGATCCTAGTTGAATGGGATCAAAGGTTATAGATCAATATTTAGAAATGTGGTTGATTCGAATTGGTTTCATATCATTTCCATTTATTTTGAAATAGGTGTGCAAGTTTGAGTTTCTAATTACTACCATGTAGGATTAAATTTTCAAATACTTCATACAAGTACACATGGACTAAGATCAATACCTATAGGTAGGTATTTGGAAATATGGTTTAAAAATAAGAGTTCCAAAAAAATTTCAATTATAGAATTGAGTTTAATAAAATCCTATATGGCAAATGCTTATTTAACCATATGGGTAAATAGCATTTGATTTAAAAGGTTCAAAAATTAGATCTAATGCTACAGGCAGATGGGTATCACTAATTGTGAATTTCTAGAGTTGGATTTATATTTTTAGGAATTTTCTTTGATTTGATAGGAATTTTCTAAGGTGGAAAAGATCATGTTTTGTTATTTTTACTGCAAGAAAATTATACTTCTAAATGAGTTGAGAACACCACCAATGGTTAGTTCATGTCATAAGCTTTCCAACGGCATATTATTTGCTAAATTTGCGTTCCTACAACTCCGGGAAATTGGATTTGAAGTTGCAGTAATTAAACAATAATTAAACTCGATTCAGAGAAAAAAAAGGTAAACCGCCGGAATTCGAAACGGGCCGGGAAACGAACTCGGGCTGGCCCGTTAGCTCGTCCCGGGCGGCGCTGGGAAAAAAAATTAAGCTGACAAAGGGGGCCCGCTAGTCAGCTCACTTAAAGCACGAAGGGGTATCGGGCTTTCTTCTTCCTGGCGCGACGCGGCACAGCGAGAGGGAGTACTGGGAGGGAGACGGCGATGGGGGAGGCTCACCGGAGAGGCTCTGACGGCGGGGAGGATGTCTAGGCGGCGGAGGGAGCTCTTCTCGTCCACCTCCAGCAGGCAGCACGTCGGGGGAGGCGCTGGACTGCTGGGAACGCGCGGCGATCTGCGGAGCGGTTGAGGTCGCCGGGCTCGACCTAGGGCACGGGAGAGAGGGAAACGTTGTCTAGGGAGGTGTTGGGGCTGGTGTGAGTCTTTTCAGGGAAGAATGGCGGCTTTATATAGACGGGAGAGGGAGCACCGGCGGTGTCCAGTGGCGGCCAGTTCACCATGCGTGTCGGCCGTGGGAGGGGCAAGGCGTGGTTCTGGCGTGGGCGGCGGGTTGCTGCGTGCTGTGGCTTGCTGCTGGCGCGATGGGAGGGGTCGAGATGGTCTGGTTCAGAGGGGGACATGGGAGGGGTCCGGTATGATCTTCTTCTTCTCCTCCATGTCTAACGGCCGGTGTTTGGGCAGGGGAGACAGGGGGTCGATAGAGGGGAGTCCAGGGCACTGCTTGGAGGTCAGAGACTCGGACTAGGGCTGCCAACCACTGTTGCAAACAGTTGCTTTGATTTTGTTAGATTTCTGCCCACCAAGTGTTTGTTGAAATGCCCGAAAGAATTAAAATTTTGAATTTTTGAAATCTGCCACCGTGGGTTGTCAAGATATTGGATAAGGACTCCAAACATATTTTTGTTATGAAGAAATATGAGGTTTTGCAAAAATCTTATTTCAATTTTGAAGTATGGTCTCTGTTTCAGATTCAAACTTTGGACAGATTTTGAAGGAGGTTAGGGTTTGAGTTTTTGCTGGAAACTTCCTGGTTGAGTTAGTATGTGATATGGTCAAGCTCAACTAACTGACCACACTCTTAGTTGAGTTGAGGATTGCTTAATCCAGGGGTCCAAAGTAGGGTAGTGGTTAACTTTTTCTAGATCATCTTTTCTTCTCTTTTTCTTTATTTCTCTTGCTTCTGGTTCTTTTGATCTTTGTGGTTTTTCTCTAATGCTTCTATTGGTTAGGTTTGAATTAACTAAACATTGCACCACCAATTAAAACCCACATGAAATCATAAAAGACCTATATTGAAATTCTATGCATACATGCAATATGAGTGAAAAAGATTTGATTGGTCCAAAAGTGTTGGTTTTCTTGGAGATAACATGGAGTTGGGAATGTGTTTGTTTGGTCTACAGGTGAGTTGTGGTATCATTTAAATTTTGAATTTCAAATGGTATATGTAACAGATTCACACTTTGGAAGAATATTAAATAGAGTTCCAAGTTGATTTTTGTTTCAAACTTTCTTGCATTTGATTCTTTGCAACTTGTTCTTAGTTGTGGTGGAGAGATGCATGATGGTATAGTTCAAATATTGCTTAATATAGGTTTGGCAATTGACCCAAATGGGTTTAGCATGTAACCATGCACAAAATTTTATAGTTAGAAAACTATTTCAATTTAACAAAAATGTTTTACAGGTATAATTATTTGTTTTCTGAAACATGGCTAAAGAAAACATTTGGGAGTTTTTCAAAGTTTTGAAAATAAGTTTTTGAAAGGTTGATTCCAACATTTTTTGAAATGTCAACTTGGGAAATGAGAAATAGTATTTTTTTGAAATGGGATATTTTTCTTCTCCTCTTTTTAAAACAAAGATAGGTTTCTTGAGAATAAAGGTTTTACCTCTATTCCAAATATTTCCTTTCTAAACGATTAAAACTTTGGACTCAAAGGTTTGTTTTAAAACCCTTCTCATACTCTTTTTATTTGAAGCATGGGAGCAATTGCTCAAATTCACAAGTTTTAAAAGACAAGAAATTAATCTTGTATTTAAAATAAAAGTTTTTGTTGGCTCCAAAATTTGGTATTTTAACAAATCCATTTATTTCTATTTTCCAAAAATTTGGGTTGTTACAGAGGAGGACGACACAAGGATGGAGGGGAAGAGGACAAAGCGATGAGGACACAGGATTATGTCAGAATAAACGCGATGGTTTTTTCGCAAAAAAGTCATGCGTCATCTAATTCGCCTCGGAGGGAGTAATTGTTATTGCACATCCGGTGATAATTTATCTGCCCAGCTAATCGAACTCCATGCTGGGTCACCAAATCGTCTTACTGCCTTCGGACGCCTCACCGGTGTTTGGCCCATGGGGTCTCCACGATGCCGTCTATTCTAACCATCGCTTGGGCTTCATACCTCGTCGTGGCTTCTTGTCAAATTGTAATTACCACTCAGGGCACCTTTAATGTTAGTCAGCTCCGTTGATGCAAAATTATCGTTGACGGCATGATATTACTGTTTTCGCCTGAATCTCGTCAAAGCACCAACAATCACAGCTCAAAGAAATAAAGAGTTCCATATATCCTCGTGGTGCTGTATCTGCCGTATTGTTTCTGTTTTTGACGGAAGCCATGGGGTTTGTAATATACTGTATGTGTTATCTGTCCTAGTAAGAGTCCTAGTAAGACGCTAGGACTTTGTACAGCAGGCATGAGTGATTATGGTTAGTAGCGATTATGGACTTTTCCTTATAGCGTTTGGACTTTTCCTTATAGCGATCGGTCATGGCTTCGGTGCACGTGGACTCCGTCCGTTTATTTCTAATTTCTAATCTTAACTCTTAACCGTTATGTCTCAATCTTAGCCGTTCTTTTCCGTTGCAAGATGATTGATTAATCTGAGCCATTCATTGTTTGTTGTTTTAATAATATAATAGATAGATATGAAGTAGTGGTTTCGACCAGAATGGTTGTTGCCCTAGGATGGTGGGCAGTGGGACCATGGTATGAGTATGGTGGAGGTCCCACTACACTGGAATGTTCACCTAGGATTAATAACTAATGTCGCCAGTGATTCTTGTGCCATAAACAATGGTCAACCATAAGATCTGGAATGGGACGGAAGAGTCAGCTGTATCTTTTCCCTCTTGCATATCAACGGACGCGTCGTTCCGAAGCAGTTGTCTCCCTGCGCGGAGCCTCGGGATGGGTGGAATCCCCACAATGATTCCCCGGTTCTGGCGGTCTATGATGGATTGTGGCAACGACGGGGGTAGAGGCCGAGGCTAGTGTTACCACAGTGCGTAACCAAACCGGTGGGGGTAACTCTTTGTCAAAAAGGCAAGTATGCCGAGGTCGGCAACTACCAAAGCGTAGACTAGTGAGGGTAGTGAACCGAAGTTGGAGTTGCAAGAGGATGGGTATGCAAGGTCGCGGGAAGGAACAGTGATTGGCTCGGATCATTGGCTGGGCCCCACACATGAGAAGTGTTGATGGGAATAGATACTCGAATGTACAACAAGGCCTTGATCTCTTATGGGTACAAGTGACCACCTATGCAGAGTGTAAGAAAGTATCTGGATACTCCCTGTTCTGGGAAGGAGCTGCGAACACGGCAAGAAAGGAGCCCATCGAAGCTCTAATCAACCTGTGAAGGCTGACGGACATAGTTCTTCTAAATAAAAGCAACCTCTTGAAGAAATGTTTATGAAAACCTGCAATACCAAATGACTCTTGAGTCCAAGGCTTTAGCTAGTGCATAAAACACCTTATTCCTTATATGAACTTGCTGGGTAACGCTCGTTACCCACCCCACTCCCTCGTAACCCTTGCTTAGATTGGAGGCAACACAAGGAGGCAATCTCGAGACATTGAAGATGAAGATAAAGCCTTCTACCAATGTCAGATCTATCAATGGAGTCAATGACTACGCCAAGCGTGCTGGAAAACTAGAACAGGAATAGAAGGGACCCTATTCCCTAATCCTAGAACCTAAGTAGTTAGGGTAGTTCTATAGCAATCCAACTGTATTAGTGTAGCTCTAGTTGAGTCTTGTATGTATTATTCTCGTTTGTAGTCGCCAGGACTAGACCTCTACCTGTTGACGAGGTTCTGAAGATCTTCTGTATGATGAATATTGTAATCCTATGCAACTACCTTGGACCTGCGATGTTTCTGTTGTACCACTCTGATCGATGAAATACTAGTGAGATGGTGTTTCATTGGTGTTATGTCAATGACTTGCATACTACACATGCAGTGGTATGCTGGGTCATCACAGTTGGTATCAGAGCAAACGCTTTGACCCTTGGATTAAAACCCTTTAATAGGAGACCTGTAGGTTTGGTAGTGACTATAGGAAGCCATCTTATCTAAACCAATTCTTCTTATGACTTGAGATGGAGATTCAATAAAAGAATACTCCTGACACACTTGAGTCGAGTTTCTTACCTGTCTTCTTAAGTGAAGTTAGATATCTTGTTCCATACCTAGTAGCTACGACATAAACCTTACATAAAGGATGGAAGTTGAGCATGATTGGTATACAATACATGATAGTCCAAAGAGAGGATACAACCGGAATGGGAACTATCCTATTGGAAGAAGTATACCAAGGTCGTCGTGTTAAACTTGAGTCATCTCAAACTGTAGTAGGATGATATGGAGTGATAAAGTGAAGCTATATGAGATAGTAGGACCCCATGTTATGTCATGTATGTGGATACTCAAGAATACCATATACGAGTAAGATGTATCGATAGTATAAACACTTTGATCATGTTGGATTCACTTGAGAATCTTTACATGATGGTGTAAAACCTTCAATAACACCAGCAATTCCTGGCTAGGAAGGAAGAAGTTCAAGAAGAAGGGAGAATGAAGTGCTCCAAACCATGGTAACTAGGTCAAGTGTACCACAACCATAGTCCTTAGTTTGAGGAGATTTATCAAAGCACAACAGAGAACCCCATGAAAATCATGGAGTTGTGTGAACCATACTTAGCAAAGTAGGTGTTTAGAGCAGCTATGCTAGAAGTTTTGAGAGATCATGTGAGGATAGTCTTCAATAGAATGGGAGGTAAGTTATAGAAGGAAAGAAAGGCACGTATTGTTCAGCCATAATGGTTTCCAAACCCCTTTGTACAAATTTATTTGATTGCAATTGAGCAGTTAAAGTAAATGCTGATACAAAATAGTAGTCCACCACTATGTGCTATATAGCACGATATAAACCTATATTAATTGGTGCTATAAAGTACACATCTAAGCCTGAACTTTTGAGATGTTTTACTCAACGGGCTTATGATGTTGTATGTTGCTAGCACACATTTGGAGTTTTCTTGGATTTTAATTGATTGACTAGACCCATACATGAAGTTTAACCTTGATATGCAAATGCATGTTGCATTATCAAGTTCTTACTTCATGGTATTGATCTAGAGGGTTAAAGGATTCATGTGAGGGAGCGACGAATTCCCAAGGCAGTCAAGACAAAGATGAAGAGAACACAAGAAGGAGGCCAAACAAGAAGGAAATGTATGAGAAGACAAACCCTAGAAGAAGAAAAATTGATTAAGAGATACCACAGTTGGTATGGAATTTAATGGAACTTTAAGTTCGCAAATACTAGATTCGACCACCAGAGCATGGAGTAGAACCACTAATTAGGTTAGCTACCATTGAGTTTGAGGTATTTGAGCTCGTTGTTTTGCAGCCTTGGTTATGCTTAGTACATCATGGGTCGATTGAGGTGTTGTAGTACCGATGATCCATTCTGGTACTGCCTGCTGCTTTACTTAGTCTGGGAGTGGTAACCCCAGTAACCCCCTCGTTGCTAGCGTGACTAAGACACATAACATTTTTGTATAACTTTGATCCCTAATTCCAAAATCTTGAATTGTAGATTGGTGGGTAAGACGTTAGTAGTATCTTTTCTTATCTTTGAGTTGTAGTCTTTGTCTATGGACCAAGACTTGTGAGATTTTTGTAGGTTTTCATGATAACAATGATCTGTTGAAGCCATTTGTTCATTTATATCCCTATTAGTTCATGTTGTGTTCAACTTATACAACTGCCTATCGTGGATGTCCTCCGGTACAAGAGAAACTCTGTCGGATTTCTCCCGTGGCATTGTATATACCCTACCATTCGAATATGGATAGATAACGATGGGAAAGCTCAATTCTCATCAACCTTTAGAACTTTTGGGCAAGTTCATACTTCCAAAAGTAGAATAGAAACCCTACCTAGGCACATAATCAAAGAATTCATACCTGATATCCACAATTGTGTGGGTATTCCGCAGATTTCTTAAAGAGACCATTAGAAAAGTCTAAGGGGGAGAGTGTGGCAACAAGCTGACGGAACTAGACCAAATTATTTGGAGTAAGAAGAAGGTCTAAACTAAGCTGAGATTGGCCTTGCTTCCATAAATTGATGTCGAGTTATTGTATTGATACTTGCCTCGGAAGTTCATCAGAATGGAAGTTGAGGTTTATACCTCTTGGGAGCAACAACTAGACCTTAAACTTGACCAAAGGAGTAACTAATACCTTTAAGAAGCAGAAGTTGGGGAGAAATCAAAGATGATGGAAGTTGGATGAAGTATATTTGAATGACACTTCCCTAAGAGTCACCATAGCTCCACTAGGAGAGCAGTGAAGGAGTTAGATAATTATGGACCATGAACCACCACTAGTGTGAAGCACAGTTAGTAAATTTTTGACCATAGAAGACCAAGATCAAACTTATGAAGGTGAACCAAAACTCTATGTTGGATAGGCTAAATGAGTCTAATCCATTTCTTAGAACTGAATCTTTAAATAATGCATATGCCTTAACAGACCTCTTCAGTATTATCTTGAGCTCCGTGAAACCTTATTTTATAGACAGTAACTGGGCTATTGATAGAAAGTTGATACTCAAGTACATAAACCTAACCAAAAATAGTGTGTAAAACTAAGTAAACTAAGGTGCCGAAGACTATTGGATTACCCAAGGATGTTAGAAGACAACATAGGACTCATTCAAGTGACAATTGTTCTAAGCTAGATAAAGAGGATTCAAGAGGCATTCTGAACAAGGGGATATCATATATATCCAGTCAATTGGAGTAGGAGTTGCAATCTAGGTGATGTCAAGGATCAGCTCAGCCCAAACGTAAGAGAGTTCGAACTTCAAGGACGAAGTTGATTTTAAGGGGGAGAGTCTGTAACATCCCAGGATGTGAGGCTAGAAATAGAGAGAACACAGAAGTGTGCATTGCATTCATGCATAGAAAATCTGAGAAATTTTTGCGCTTTAAAATAAAACCCGTCAAAGTGATTGAAGTTTCTCTTAAGTTGGTGGAACTGAAGTAACTCATCAACTGAAGTGCGATAAACTCCAACATGACCTTTGTTAACAAACTTGTTTTGGGTAGAGATAATAATAAAAATTAAAAGAGATGAATGTGAGGTACAATTAATATGTTAACACATCACTTTAGAACCTTATATCCAAACCTACCATGAGTATCATGGTAGTTCAAAAACCTATATCATTGAAGACATGCCTAGCACAAAGGAAGACAGCATAAGTCTTACCTTGACTCTTGATCTATTCTATCATCATATCATTATCTATCCTATTCCTTTATATCTAAATCCATCCATCTAAAGAACAAGAAGGGAGAGTCCATAGCTATGCTAGTGTTACTCTTACCTTTTGAGACAGAACCTTAGGGTATAAATTGGAAACTCAGCAATTGGAGAGACTAATTTAATGCCAAGTGATTAGAGGAGTTATCTCCATTATAGATGTGGTGTATGCCACAAGGAGATATTACTAATGAAGATATCAAATGTGTAGTACCTTGGAGTTAAGAGGTGATATGAAGTTCTTTGAACTAAAAGGATGTTCTAAGAGAATAGTTTAGTACAAGTTAACCATGGACTTTGATTAGCCAAATGGAAACCAAGCCATATGATCAAAGGATTATAATGATCATCTTGATATCACATTGATTGTGGAATACATGATTAACCAAGTAGAAACCTAAGCCATATGATCAATGGATCAAAATGATCATTATCATGTCACATTGAAGTGGGAGAGTGACACATGTGAAGTCAATGGAACAAAGCTAACCAAGTTATGGTACATATAAGATTGATGCAAGAGATGTAATATTTATGTGGTGCGAAGATAGACCCTATATGGGAATACCACAATGGTGGAGATTATATTCTTAATCTCTGAAGGTAGATACAATTTAGTAGTGATACCTAGAGAGGAGGAGTAGATTAAGTTAAGGACTAACCCTAAGGTGGAGTATGGATTAGAAGTAGTATAGTATCCTATCCCTAGAATTCAACATCTAGGTTAATGCATTGGATTGGATTAACTAGATCTCGAGGGCAAGAATTGATAATGGTCTTGATCATAAACCTTGAGAAGGAGTATGAAGGAAGTTGAGGTGAGAAAACCTCTGGATAATGAGATGGAGAGTATATAGAGATATGAATGTTATCTCTAATAATATTATGTAAGAGCTTTAGTGTCAAGCTCAAATCATGGATTTATAAGGAGTAGTAGATGAAGGAAACAAGAAGATATATTATGAGATTTTATGAAAGAAATAGATGATCTTGTCAAGCATATGATTATACTTATTTAGGAGGGTGGTTATGCTATTTATGGAACGTAGTTTGGTAAGCAGATATCATCCATCATAAGGTGAGGGTAGGAGAGTTTAGAAAACCTATTCTGTTAAGGGGGAAGCATTCTTATGGAAGCTACCTGTAAAACCTTGGTTTTGATGCAAGTTTACCATTAGTAAGAAGAAACTTGTTATAGGTGGGTGGGACCACAAATCTACACCCTAACTTCTATTTAGGTGGAGCCCATATCACACTAACCATATCTTGGGTGTGATCATTATCTTCTTAAATAAGAATGAGACATCGTGACCTATCCACAAATACTAAAGATAAGTAATCTAGAACCCATCAAAGCCTTGCCATGGCCCATGGGGCAATTTCATGATATTAAGAAAGTTGGAGAAACATGAAATCATGTTCATATGCTTAGGGCAGGAAATCCAATGATAGGAGTGACCATCTATAGTAACTCTATTTTCATCTAAATACAAATTATAGTTGCTACATAATCACCTAGCAAATTATTCAAGTTCTAGTAAAATGTTTCAAAAACAAAGAACATAACATTTAAAATTACTCATATTCAAAATCCTATTCAAACCCTAACATAATATAAATTCTCATATGTGTCAGTGCAATATTAACTCCTTAATTCCAATATATTGAATCATAAATGTGTCATCTGTATTTCAGAAGAATTCTTAGAATCAGAATCCTGCAAAATAATTGAAAATTCAAATAAGAAACACAAAACTAAAAATAGAAAATAGAAAAAACATGAAATGGAAAAATAGAGGGGAGAGGCTTACCTAGGCCGCGGCCCAACGACCAGCCAGCCCGGTCCTTATACCGGTTCGGCTTACGATTGGAGGGACCCACCTGTCGGAGGAGGCGGTCATCGTCTTCCTCACTTCCTTCTTCACACGCCCGACAGCGCGACGGCGAGGGTCGCATCACCACGGCCGATAGGCTCAGTCCCGGCCATCGATGAGCTGCCACTGAATCGTTCTTATCCTCCTCGCGTCTACTGGCATGAATAATGATGAGATTCGTGCTCGAATCGTGCTTATCCACCTCCGACGCATCTCGGCCATCATCGGCGATGAGTGGACGATTTTTCCCATGCCTCGTCCTATAAAATCGCCAAGAGCTCCATCGTGAAACCCTAATTCATCTCCATCCTCTCAATCTCTCTCATTCTCTCTCTATTCTTCCCTCTGTAACCGAGTCTGTCGCCGGAGTTCATCCCGAGCCACCGATTGGGGTCACATAGGAGGCCATGGAGTGGTCCAGGAGTAGCACCTTATCCCGTAGGTCTTTCTGATGCAAGGAATCGAAGGGGGGAGCTCGAAGTGGGGAGAATCAGGCCATTCCCTTTCTCCAGACATCACCGGAATTCCGATGATTCCGTTCAACTCCGGCCATCTCCGTCAGCAACGAGCATCCAGACGTCCTCAAGGTGATATTGCGCATCATTTGAGACGTTTCTTGCATCTTAAAGTGGTCTGTAGCTTGGGGAGCAATTTGGTCTCCGTCGGCCGTCGTAGTAGATGCTCGTTGGAGTTACTCCGGTGACCAAAAGGTGGTGGCGCGACCATTCTTAAGTTCCCTGCAGTCTCCTCGTTTGAACCCCCCTAACCAAATCGTCTCAAGAGCCTCTGCATCGCCGTCTCCGGCGATCGCCGGTGTCCCGCCGTGCTCAGTCAACTCCCGGTCAGCATAGTTGACAAGTCCTGCCAACATGGCAGCTGACGTGTCCTTGGTCCCGCTTGTCAGCCTGTGCAGCTAGGATAGTCTCAGTACAAAAAGTAGCATCTGTTATTTGAAATTCCAGAAATATCTGCAAGCTTAGAAAATTCATATCTAATTCATTTTAAATCAGAAAAATATAAATAATATATCGAAATGTTCAAAAACAAAATCTATCCATTTACATTATAATATTGAATGCTAGTGTGAAATAATTTAGAACCAAATTTGAAAACTTGTTTAATTACTATTTGACTTTTGAATTCAAACCCAACCATAATAATTCAAACCAAGTTTTCAAATAACAAATAAAAAGTTGACTACTTCTATTTTGTTATTCCAATTAATATTTTGTTATTATTAAATATTAATCCTAAAACTTTACTATTAGGATTTAAACCCTAAAATTGTTTTTCCTAAGCAAAATTAAATGTTAAAATTTGGGAAAAATCATAAACTTGAATAAGAATTATTTCTTAACTCTAATATTGTTATTTCAACTATTGTTTCAGTAAAAGTTAAATTTAAAACTTCTAGGTCAATTTTAAATCATTAAAATTTTACTTAACTCCTAAAACTATTTTCTTAAATGATAAGAAATTAGGATAACTCTTAAGTAAGCATCAACTTGAGTTTAGACTTTATCTTCAACTATAATCCACTAATTGAACATTGTTCACTTAAGATTCATATTCCATTATAAGTACTACTTAATTCAAAGTGGTAACCATTTGAAGCTATGCTTCAAACCCTAACAACTATTAATTAAAGAGAGTATGTTTTCTTAACTACTTAAATATTCTTAGAAGGTAAGTAACTAAAAGTGAATCTAATTAGTAATTATCCATTAAGGGTTATGTTCTTCAAAAGTTATTCTTTTGAAGAACATCAGTTAATCATCACAACAACTCTTATGCCATCAAACAAATAGTTTCCTATATATGTTAAGATTGTTGTCAACCCTAAAACTAGTTAGGTATTGTTATGTGATATGCTTTACTTCCACTTTACATATCCATGATTAACCTAGTGATTGCTAATTATAATACGCAACTTAAAGGTGTTACTTTCATGTCTTCACCTCTAACTGTCATTCTTTTGTAGCATGAGTGGATACTAAAACCTTAAACACTAATCTTCTTGTAAGTTGAAATCTTCTACTAGAATAGCATTGTAAGTTAACCTAATAACCTTAACAACCTTGTGTGTGCAATTGATCTTAAAAGTGCAACACAACATAAAGAAATCACCATAACTCAATGATAACAAATCATCGGGGTTAGGTTACGCTTAGAGTGCAGCATATCATATCTTATGCATATCATGCTGCAGATTTCTAACATCATCCCTACCAGATGATGATTGCTATTTTAGAATTGGGATTTCTATCGTATCGAAGACCTTGACTTGCATAATCTTGCAGTCAACAAGGCAAGTTCACTCTTGCTCATATCTCTTGTGTATTTTTATCAAATTACTTGCAAATATATACCTGTGGTATTACTACTGCATTAAAAGGCAAAAGGTTATTTTTTCATAATCAATATGAAGTAGTGGTTTTGACCGGAATGGTTGTTGCCCTAGGATGGCAGGCAGTGGGACCATGGTATGAGTATGGTGGAGGTCCCACTGCACTGGAATGTTCACCTAGGATTAATAACCAATGTCGCCAGTAATTCTTGTGTCGTAAACAACGGTCAACCATAAGATCTGGAATGGGACGGAATAGTCAGCTGTATCTTTTCCCTCTTGCATATCAATGGACGCGCCGTTCTGGAGCAGTTGTCTACCTGCGCGGAGCCTCAGGATGGGTGGAATCCCCACAATGATTCCCCGATTCTGGCGGTCTATGATGGATTGCGGCAATGACGGGCGTAGAGGCCAAGGCCGGTGTTACCGCAGTGCGTAACCAAACCGGCGGGGGTATCTCTTTGTCAAAAAGGCAAGTATGCCGAGGTCGGTAACTACCAAAGCGTAGACCAGCGAGGGTAGCGAACCAAAGTTGGAGCCGCAAGAGGGTGGGTATGCAAGGTCGCGGGAAGGAATAGTGATTGGCTCGGATCATTGGCTGGGCCCCACACATGAGAAGTGTGGACAGGAATAGCTACCCGGATGTTCAACAAGCCTTGATCTCTTATGGGTACAAGTGACCACCTCTGCAGAGTGTAAGAATGTATCTGGATACTCCCTGTTCTGGGAAGGAGCTGCGAACACGGCAGGAAAGGAGCCCATCGAAGCTCTAATCAACCTATGAAGGCTGACGGACATAGTTCTTCTGAATAAAAGCAACCTCTTGAAGAAATGTTTACAAAAACCAGCATTGCCAAATGACTCTTGAGTCCAAGGCTTTAGCTAGTGCATAAAACACCTTATTCCTTATATGAACTTGCTGGGTAACGCTCGTTACTCACCCCACTCCCTCGTAACCCTTGCTTAGATTGGAGGCAACACAAGGAGGCAATCTTGAGACATTGAAGATGAAGATAAAGCCTTCTACCAATGTCAGATCTATCAATGGAGTCAACGACTATGCCAAGCGTGCTGGAAAACTAGAACAGGAATAGAAGGGACCCTATTCCCTAATCCTAGAACCTAAGTAGCTAGGGTAGTTCTGTAGCAATCCAACTGCATTAGTGTAGCTCTAGTTGAGTCTTCAATGTATTATTCTCATTTGTAGTCGCCAGGACTAGACCTCTACCTATTGAGGAGGTTCTGAAAATCTTCTGTATGATGAATATTGTAATCATATGCACCTACCTTGGACCTGCGATGTTTCTATTGTACCACTCTGATCGATGTAATACTAGTGAGATGGTGTTTCATTGGTGTTATGTCAATGACTTGCATACTACACATGTAGTGGTATGCTGGGTCATCACATTTATGCTTTGGTTAAAAATGTTTTGTCGCTATGCATGATTATGGCCGTTATTGCTCTCTTAGTTGGTCGCTCCCAGTCTTTTGCTAGCCTTCATCTGTACTGAGAGGGAATACTTCTCGTGCATCCAACTCCCAAAAACCAAAGTTCTCCAATGTGTCCACCATATATACCTATTAGCAATTTTCTATTCCAAGTACATTCGTCTTGCTTTTATCTATCCTTCAAATTAAACTTTTTGTTAAGTCAGTAAAGCTCTCACGGACCTGATGGCACATTTACTTTCTTGCTCTTAATAAATTTGACCATTGTGGCTCTCTTATGTTGATGTTATGCCTGCAAGTTTTAAGTTGGGAGTTAGCTCAGCCATGCTGTCATGGGGCACGCTTTCAACATTGCACTTATTTCTATTTAAGTTGATATTGTGATCTTTTGTTTATGGATGCTTATCTGTGTGAAAGGAATTGGAAACTTGTGGAGTTCATGGAGTTTGCATATGTGTTACAGAAACGCCTGGGCCGCTAATCTAAGCCATGCATCATTCATGGTGGAAATTTACAATATGCCCATAGTGGACATTCGACAACGCATCTCAAAATAAAAAGCTATACCAAATGGTAAATAAAAGAGATGTTGAGGTGTCCATTGTCTGTTCGTCTTGTCATTTTGATGTGGGCTAGTTTCCATGTCATCGAGCAAGAGGTACCCCGTTGGTGTTCTCGATGATACATGTATGTTTACAATGACAAGAACTTGCTTGGGACCTAAGTCGATTAGCATTGTTTAAGTACTCGTATTCACAGGACATGAGATTTTCAACTTATGATTTGTCAAGCATATACCTCATATTTGTACTCGCATTTACCTTAACCACTCAAGATTCCTATGATGGGGGCAATGAGAGCTCAAAGCTAGTAAGTATCATAATTTTGGGAGGTTTATAAAACTTGCAATCCTTGCTTCCCTCTGCGAAGGACCTTTCTTTTACTTTTATGTTGGGTCTTCACCTTCTACCTTTATGCACCGTCTAAGAGAGCATAGTTGTCATTCTGAGTATAATGTGCATAGTCCCAAAATTTATTATTGATTGATTCATGATTATGGTTTTGCTTGTTCTTAAATTATTTGTATCTAGTCACCTCCTTAAACTTGAAGGTGTCCTATGCATTTATGTTTTGCTACTCCATGAAGGACAAGCAGAAAACCACTTTGCTATGTTTTTCTATATGCTTGAAACACACACTTGACTTTCAATGCATTATTACTCATGATCTTTTGTTTGTGTTACTTTTCATGTTATAACATGGTTGCTAAGTTTTATTGTCAGTCTTTTATGCCCATGTTTAGAGTACTTTGATCTCAGCACTCAATGCTTTATATTGTTTGATCAAGATTGTGTTGGTGCATGTCACCTCAAAAATTGTTGTTTTGTTATCACTTACCTACTCGAGGACGAGCGGGAGTTAAGCTTGGGGATGCTTGATATGTCTCAAACGTATCTATAATTTTTGATGCTCCATGCTTGTTTATGAACCATTTTCTTTGTGTTTTGTTACACTTCATGGCGTTTTTATGCATTTTCCCTGTTTTCTGTTATTTATGTGTTTCAGAAAAGTTACACCGGAAATATTCTCGGAATTGGATGAAACAAAAGCCGAAGTTCCTATTTTCCCAGCATGGGACGGAGTCCAAAGCAGAGACGGAGGGGGCCAGAGGGCAGCCACACCATGGGGTGGTGCAACCTAACCCTGGCCCGCGCCACCAAGTGGTGTGGACCCCTGGTCCATCCCTTGACATCGCCCTTCCGCCTATATATTCTCCTCGACGAGAAAACCCTAAGGCCCGATCAATTTTTCAGAAAACATACTGCAAGCCACCGCCATCGTCGACGCGAGATCGGGAGGGTCCAGAATCTCTTCCCGGCACCCTACCAGAGAGGGGAATCACCACCGGAGGCCTTCTTCATCGCCATGCCTGCCTCCGGAGTGACTACGGGTCCATAGCAGTAGCTAGATGGGTGTCTTCTCCTCCATGTGCTTCATGTTTAGATCTTGTGAGCTGCCTATCATGATCAAGATCATCGTTATGTAATTCTACATGTTGTGTTTGTTGGGATCTGATGAATATTGAGTACTATGTCAAGTTGATTTATTGATTTATCATCTCTATGTTGTTTATGATCTTGCATGCTCTCCGTTGCTAGTAGATATCTTGGCCGAGTAGATGCTAGTGACTCCAAGAGGGAGTACTTATGCTCGATAGTGGGTTCATGCCTCTGGTAACTTGGGGGAGTGACAAAAACCTCTAAAGTTGTAGATGTGTTGTTGCTACTAGGGAGAAAACAACAATCTTGTGTCCAAGGACATTTGTATTGTTTACTTTACACACTTTGCTTAAGGCAATAATCTGTTGCTTTCAACTTAATACCCAACGGTTGCTCGGATGATATTCGGCGGGTGGATTATTAGTCATAGATGCAGTTTGATTATGGTCTATGTATTATGTTGTAATGACCAAGTGAATCTCATAGTGATCCTCATGACATGTGCATGCTTTCTTTATTCTGTCAATTGCCCAACTGTAATTTGTTTACCCAGCATGTTATTTATCTTTATGGAGAGACACCTCTAGTGAACTGTGGATCCCGGTCCATTCTTTTACATTTATATTACCGTTTACCTTTTACACGCATTATTTACTTTCTTGCAACAACTATCTTTTACCATACGATACGTTTAATCCTTTGTTTATAGCAAACCGGTGAGATTGACAACCTCACTGTAAGTTGGGGCAAAGTACTTTGGTTGTGTTGTGTGCAGGTTCCACGTTGCGGCTGGTGCAAAGCTACGCCCCAGATAAGGCGCCATATATAAATTGTCTGGAGCTGTCGCCAAGCCAGCGATCATCAACTTTCGGAAGTTGGTTCTTTCTCCTAGTGGTTAGATAAACCTCGGTTTCATACTGAGGGAAGACTTGCTACTGTGCTCATCATACCTTCCTCTTGGGGTTCCCAACTAGGTGCCTAACACGCACTATCACCATGGCAAGCTAGAATCACCATGGGTGGGACCCTACATAGTGACAGAAGTCATACTTGAGGAGCATATTGGCTACAAGATAAGAAGACAGAAAAGATGAAAGCAACCCGTGGAACGCAGAGCAACTTCGGCGTTTTTACGCATAAAAAGCGTCACTAGCAAAAATCTACATCGGCAAGCATGAAAAACTTTGAGTTATCACCCTCTAAACCCAGAACACGAGGCCATAGGTCGGGTTTCTTGGGTCGATTTTATAATATGTAAAAGTATGTCAGCATTTTCCACTCGGGGGCTCTGAACCTCGAGTCATTATAAACATTATGAGTATTATTGAGACCATGCTATCATGTCTTCTCACGAGTTATTATAGAGGTCTCCACAATGAAAATTGGATAGACAAGTATACAAAGAAGGTACGACTGGCAGATACATAAAAAATGCATCGATACTCGAGTAAAACACCTCGGAACATTGTCTATTCGCTTGGTCTTTTGGCAACTACGATAACATAAGCATTGTTCACGTCAAATATTTATTACATAAAGGCGACCAAAGTGCATGGCAAAAGGGTTACATCAAAGAACACTCAACATCTACTAAAAATGCACTTCGGCTTCATGCTTCCTCTGGCACTATGTCCCGTCGAAGATCTTCACATCAAACTTCGACGTACCACAATGGTAGTTGAAGAGCATGAAGAAACCTTGATGCAGTTCATGATCCTCTGCAAATTGGGGCCAGCCGCCCCTAAAGTACATCTTGCCACGGCCTTCATAGTACACCTCCACTTCATATGGAGTTCCTCCTCCAGATTCTTCGCGGGGAATAGCTTCCCGGAGCTCGCGTTCATCCATGAATTGAGTAAACTTCAAAGGAATGTGTTGTTGCTCACGACATTGAGCACCAGCGATAACAAAAAAGGAGAACAGATTGACAGGAGGAGGAGGAGGAGGAGGAGGAGAAGCATTGTGTCGTGCAGCAGGCGCATCCACAGATTGTTGAGCAAGGAAATAAGAAGACTTTGGTTTATTCTTACTCCCTAATGGATGGTCGGGGCATCGCTTCATCGGCGTGGCAGATGATGAAGCCACCATGGAAGTATCCTTGGGCTTGTTTTTGCTGCCGCGACGGCGACCACGCCCATGCTTCTCCACCACGGCGCCGGTGTCCAGATCGATAACACCTGCGTCCGCCATCAGAAGATCCGCTAATAGATTGGCAATCCAACCCTACAAATAGTATATCAACAAAAATATGTGATTTTTCTGAATTCAACAAAAGTAGATTCATCCCATTTTAATTTATAAAACTTTTTCTACACCTTTTCTAGTGAAAAAGGTGACTATTTTGGAAATAAAACTCAACATAAATTATCAGTAAGTCAATAAATTTTGAAAACCTAGATAGCAAGATAATCCAGTACATGCTCCCTGAAAATTGATCTCAATACATTTTCTCTTATAGATCTTGATAAATAAATTGTTAAAGTCCAACAAGCTCCTATATTGTAATAGTTACTGCAAGAAATACATAGATCAGAGAGGGTTCAAACCACTTCCCAATGCATGGTACCTTAACATAGATTCCAGCAAAATTGGATTCAATATTTTATGAGTGTTAAAACTCCAAATTTGTATTTTAGAAGGAAAAGTGCTTAGTTACACAAGATTAATTAGAAGTAAACCTACATGAATTATTTTGGTAAAGGGCCACTTTCCTATGACAGATATTTTAAAAGGGAACTCCTAGAAATTGGAATATAGTCATTTGCATGCACGAATAAATTTTGGTGAATTTATTTCTAACAGAGATTCTGCAGCCTAACTATTTGTTTTACAAGGAAAAAAAGTGAAACGGGCCAGATCTTCACAGAGCTGGCACAGGCCTCCCCAATTATGTTTCCACGAGCGAGGAGAAAAAAAATTGATCGCTCTCGGCAGAACCTTCTACGGCGATGTAAGAACGACGGCTCTGCCGCGATGAGGACGCCAGATGAGGAGAAGGGGGGGCTCACCTTGAGGGAGATATGGTACGGCGGTGATGGTAGATCCTACTGTCAGGTCAGCGAAGAGCAGCCGGCCGAGCCGCGCGGCCATGCACGCTCCCAGGCGAGTGCACAAACGACAGCCCTACACCAGAACCTTACGGACAGACCTCGACAATGGTCATGGACTGGACGATGACGACCTTGTTGTCGCTGGCGAGCTCCTGGGCAAAGGTTGAGAGAATTAGAATGGATGTAACGCAGAGAAGACAGGACAGAGATAGAGGAGGCAGAGAAGAGGAAACGGCCCCGTCTCGGGTCGTCGGGCGAGCTGGAACTCCATGAGCTTGGCCCGGTCTTCGCCGTCGGCCGAGGAAGAGAAGGAGACGGGATACCTGGGGCTCGGTTTGGGGCTAATGCAGGAGTGAGAGGAAACTTAAATAGCATGCATGCGTGCGCGGCCATGAGCAGCATTGCACGACGCGCACTGGCTAGCGCGGGCGGCATGAGGGACAGGAACAAAACGACGAGAGGAGGAGGCGGGCTACGCCAGCGGGTCAAGGCTAGCAAGGCGCGGTCGCTGGCAACATCATGGGGCAGGGGAGTGCTGGTCGGCTCGCAGGGAGAACGCCAAAGTGATACCTGCCACGTGTTCGACGAAGTGCCGGCCCTCAGAGCACGGGCGATAGAGGTCGGTAGGGACAGGACAAGGTCTCTGGCGTGCTGGGGAAGGCTCAGGCATGCATCGGGGAGTCTAGTGGCGAGTCAGCTCGGTCAAACGAGGGTGTTTAGAAAAATAGCCATGTCCATGGCGGTCTAGGGCAAATTAGCGAGAGAGGGAGTTCGGGGCTAGCCATGGGGCCCGAGAGGTGAGGTAGGATTGCTGCTAGGGTCCAAAGACTCGCATGTTTACTCGATAGAGAGAAAGAGAGGGGTATGGAGAGGTAGTTGTAATCTTTTCCAAGATTGGGCATAGCCGGCCACCTCCATGCCTCCAAGCAAAAGAGGACAAGAGAGTGGCATAGAAGGAGTGCAGGTCGACCAAGAGAGGGAAGAGTGCTAGAGTGTTCCATGCTAGGGTTATATGATGATCCAAAATGAATTTGAAAGGGAGCAATTGGAAGGTACACTAATAGGTGTGTTGCTCCCATCTTTGAGTTGAGTTTGTTGATATTGTTTCCATGCAATAGCATGGTTTGGTGGATCAAAGAGATTTTGTTGAGGTAGAGAAGATGCCATTTGAAGACAATTTTTTTGATCACCTTATGAGAGTTGATCCAAATTTGAATGAAGTTCATTTAAGTTGGCCTTTTTAAATTTTGAAAAATAGATCTAAGGTTTTGTGTTCAGATGGTTACACATGCATAAGGTAGCATGGTAGTATTTTATAAACTTATCTTTATGAGATAAAGTGCAAGAAATAGCATAGTTTCCACTCCCATACATTTAAGAAAATAGAATAAGAAGATAGTGTTGTAGAAATTATTTTTGATGAGAAAGAGATGATAAGATGCCTGATCAACATTTTAAAATGCTATTTGGAAAGAGTTGCATTTGGGAGGGAATTTATGGTAGGTAATAAGGAATGATTCAAAGTTTATAAAGAGATTACTAAGTTCGGAAATAGTTTTGGCTAGAGCTCAAAACTAACCCATATTCACTAGGCCAAAGTGTCAAAATATCCTACGAAGGGTATGGATGGTTAGAGTAGGTAAATAAGAATAGAAGTATGGCATATGAGAGTCTCTAATAAATTTATTTCAAAATTTAAAGTTGTGGAGAAAAGGGAATCTGCTGAAGATCAAATGGTCACTGATTCAATTAGGGCTGGAGACACGATTAGAACAAGTAGTAGATGGTATCAAATGACCAAGTGGTAATGGAGAGAATGGAAGATCAGATGACAAAGATGAGTTCTAGGAAGGTGCATTTCCATGAATATAATAGATGAGCTTAATACAAGTGCTGGAAAATTGAATCTGTTAATAGACACGAAGATAGTCTACACACTAGGTGTTTGATAAAATGGCTGCAAGAAAATATTTTGCAAAAAAAAAACTGAGAGGAGCCTCATAAGATGGGATGAAGATGATTCTAATAACACCATGGGTGATTTTCTTGGGCTAGTTTGATTGGTTTAAAAAAAATTCCTCAAAAAGGCGCTCCTTGTCTTATGGTAAGACATTAGAGTTAGGGTTTTAGGATTGAGAGGAAAACATCAAAATAGGTTTTATTTGAAAGATAGAATGAAGTTGATCTACTGGAAAGATATAATACTTGATGGTTTTTTGAATAGGATAGGCCACAGGCCTACTTGAGGATCATACCTACACACAAGCAACTCATCAATGTCAAACAAAGACACACAAAGTCAACTCACCACACAAGGTCAATCATTTGCAGCTAATCTAGCATCACCAGAAACAATGATTGAACCAGTGCTCAATGATGATCATGCCATGGTCAAGTTTGAAAAGAGTTTCAAATAAAGTAAAGCTTTTGTAGACTTTTCAGAAGCTAGTGAAGACATAAACATCTCCTTTAGAAAGTTTTCTTAAAGGTCTTTGAAATCCTTTTATAATATCAACAACATATAAGTGTGTAAAATAGTGGGACCACTCTACTCTATAGGTCACGATAATTTTGTAAATATTTAGTTTTGATAAAAGCTTTGTCTTAAAGATAAATCTTGGCGCTTATATTGGACAAATAAAATAATTTGAAAAAGGAGAGGTTGCCAAGGTAATGGTTTCTGGAAAAATAGCTAGAAGCATAAATAAAGGCATGATCACAAGGGCACAAGGATTGTGTTGGTTCATAATAGTGTTCAACAAGCAACTCAAACAGACATCATTAACATAATAACCAAGACAAACATGCAAGAAATAGTACTTCCAGAGGTTTGCACAAAAAGTTTTTGTTGGCCCTCATTTTTGTCTCACTAAACACTACTTAAACAGGGTTACAAAAAGTGGGGTGTTACAGCTCTTCCCCCCTTAAACAGAATCTCGTCCCGAGATTCCTAAGCGTAGTAGTAAGAGGTTCTGAGACTAAATTAGAGTTAGGCCTCAATGGTTGTTCTTCCAACTCACCGGTGATAATCTGAGTTGCATCAAAGACTTGCTTTTGCCGAAGGTGTAGATTGTCTTCATTTGCTGAAGTTGATGATTGAAGAGTTGATGCTACCGAAAGTATCACGTCGAAACCTTGTCGGGGCATTTTTAAGGTTAGTGGGGTTAGGCTATCTAGTATGCTTGAAAAGATTCTTTGAGAGTTAGAAGGTTTTCAGCTCACAAATTGAGGTCTTGAAGAGTCGAGGCTTCTCGGGTAGCTTTTGTTGTCTTGGGTTCGTTGCTTCCTTTCGAGTAGCTTGATGGAGCCGTTAATTCTGGGTGTTGCGCCTTGAATCTCGATGTTGGTGTAGACCTTTAGTCTCAAGCTTGCAGTCCTCTGAGGATGGTAGACAAGAGCATTTATGCTTCGATCTTGATAGGCACGCCAAATCTATCGACTTAGTCCTCTACGCTTCCTAACTACCAAGGAGCAGGTTAGTCCTAATAGAAACCCTTCTTCTAGGTTGTCTTGTGTTTGAGCTAAAACTGCTCTAGGTGACGGCGCACCACCAACGCTGTGTCTTCCAGTAGTCAATGATCTGTTCCTTCTTGTCTTCGGGTTGGTGGAGACCATTGAACATCTTCTTGCTTCCCCATCTTCTTGTAGCCTTGATGATCTTGAGGTATATTGGGATACCTTGAGTCGACTTCATCTTCCGAGAAGTCTTCATGTGGATTTCTACCCGTGGCATAAGTCAGTTTTAGTTTCAAACCCATCAAAATTTGAACGAGCAAGTCAGTTAGTTAGAAAAGTCTTCACTTTTTCTCGTTGCTACCCCCATGGATATCTTCTAAATGCAGAGTCGACATAGATGACTTGATTTTTGAGTCTTCATCCTTCTATTTGCTCAGTGGAGATCAAGCACGTGAGTCTTCGGGCTTCAAGCGGCGATACCGGGTTGATCCTCTAAAGTCAGGCTTGGCTTTGATACTTCCATGCTCAATGTTAGTTGGCAAGTTAGAAAATTAGCAAGTGTTGGGGTGTTAAGAGAGTATTATCAATGTTAGCGAAACACTAGAGTTAAGGTTAGGCGATCCGGGTTAGTCAAGTCTTTGTCTTCTAGAAGTCCTTTGTAGCCCAGGCGGGTCTACCTTCTGCTCCCTTGACGTTGTATAGGGGTCTTGATGAAGCTTGAGACACTCAACACAAATTGTTGTATGAGATCTCGGGTGTGTGTTGGATAAGAGTTATAATCCTCTATTATCAATGTTAGAGTTAGAATTTTACTTCGAACTTACCTATGCTACTCGAGTTGACGCAAATGGATGAGAGGGAAACACATTTTAGGGAGGTTTTTCTATTTGGGTTTTTACATGCCAGAGGGGTTTGTAAGGCTGAGAGGCCAAGTCAATCATGAGCACATAGTACAACACACATTCAAGAAACACACATGACAACTACAAAAACTATCAAGAACATACGAGGCAAACAACAAACAATTGCAGAAATCACATGAGGTACTTCAAGTAACAACGATGCCTAACAACGTGCGATATTTGGGGTTAGTCCTATTCATCCTAGGGTCATGGTTGGCCATAGTTGTTGATGTCTTCATTCTCCTTGACTCTCGCTTCAGCAGAAACTTGATGGTAGTTGGTGGTGAAGTTGCAGTGTTGTTGAGCCGTTGATGTTGACTTGGGAAGTGCAGTTTTGTAAGTCTTCTTGTATCACATCACATGGTTGTGAGGTCTTCAGAGGGATTGCTGAAGTGTGCCATTGATGGCATACACGTCCGACAGACCTAATAAATACTAGTCAAGCAACTAAGTACTTGGTCCTTGGCGACTGCAAAAGTGCGAGTCCAGGGAGGAACAAGGCCAGCTTCTTGACAGAGCCATTGGTGTCAACCAAAGGCGAAATAGTTGTCAACACTCTTCTTTCTTTGCAGCTGGGGAGGTTTGAAGACGTCCTTCTGAATAGTTGCTCCATCATGTCCTTCTAAACTTCAGGTCTATTTGGGGTCATTGTCCAACACGTAGTTTTGAAGGGGATGAGACAAAAGAATAAGAACCTTTAAAAATTCTTTAAGAATTAGAGAGGTAAGGTTAGAAATTTTGAAGAGGTAAGAGAAGCATAAGATATTTCACTGGCTAAAAAGGAAAACAACTTTGTAGCTAGGTTTACCGAAAATACTACCTTCCTAACTAACGCCCATGCTAACTAAGGTCTCCTACAGTCAGGATGGCTCTGATACCAACTCTGTGGGGACCCCGGATTACCCATCCGGAATACCCGATATGCATAGAATTCACAATCCCATGATCAATGTGTCATGAATCCACATATCCGAGTTGATACCAGAATTACATCATCCATTTCATTACCGAATAATATGCTTACAGTTGGTCACATGACCAAGTTTGATATTGCCACACAGGGCAAGTTTACAACTAAGCAGCGGATACCAAACAGCGTTGATGACCCATGTCATGCCTACTACCCTACAGGCAACTGACTGGGAGACATTCCTAGTTCGCACCGACGTCGTCATAACCGTCGTCACCTTCCTCGTAGTCTTCTTCATAGTCTGACCAAGTTAATAGCCAGGGACAAAGCCGTGAGTACATTTTGGAATTGTACTCGCAAACCACCTAAGGAGAGAGTGTGATATGCAGTTTGGCTGTAGCAAGGCTAGGCTCTAGACTAGTTTGCTTTCTTTTGGAAAACTCATTTTCCTCGTGTTCGATATAGCATGTCTAGAACCATGTTCTACGACATCTCTATATCCTTATTAAAAACATTTATAAAACAATTTTAGTAAAATCTCTAGGAAGGGGGAAGCCCATTTTTGTTCATGAACCAGGTCAATCAAACATGACCATCCCCATTTATAGAACCAGGCCAATCACACATGACCATCTCCAATTCCTCGGCAGTACCCTACAAGTACTCCGAACCATACCCGTGCCATGGCCGTACCCTCCGAGTACTCTGTCCGGCACCTTTCTCCATTTTTCTGAAAACACTTTATAAAACCCAAACCGACACAGGTTAAGTATGGCCATTCCAACCGTCCATGACCGAGGACTCGGCTATTCGAATAGTTTTACACTCTGCAGAGGTTGTACACTTTACCCATAATCATCCGTATACTCATCGTGTGGGCATCTTCCCCGCATAACATCATATGCCACGACAAGCACCCGATCAAAGCCTTTCACTTATCTACCTTAGTACGGGAATCTACCCTACGGAGTATGTACCTCCCCGGCACACCCTGGCAGTCTACCTCCACGTTCGAGCGTAACTCCAGTGCCACGTCAGGAGACCCATAGTGTCTTCCGGTGGCTCGGGATATGCCGTGATATGTGTTTCCTCCTTCCTGAGGACAACCCGGATTCCGGGTTACCTCGTACCCTTATATAGTTATGAGACTCCCGTACTAAAATAAACAAACTACGAGCTAAGCCCCGTCCCATACCAGGGTAATCGTGGTTGCACGGGTTAATTGGTCTGGCGAACACTTATACACAATGCCCTCTTTCATTAATCCTCCTCCTCCTTTTCTCCATTTTCCAGAACACATTTTCCTGAAAACACTTCAGTGGAATAGAGCACTATTCCAATGTTTTCGAAATCAGTTTTCAAAGTCTCATTTGAGTGTTCCCAACCTAGAGTTTTTGCTCCACCACAAGGTTTTCCAAAGGCTATGATGCTAACCATCACACCACTAATTTTGGGGAATAAGTATGTGTCAAGATAGGGGTCATCCATGAGGATGATATCATCTGACTTGCGGAGCCAAGTCGCCAACAATTGCTATTTAGGGCAATAGCAACATAAAACAATGTATTTTCATAAACAGTAATAAATCATGCAATAAGTAAAACTGGGATCAGATATGCAACAAGTTTAGATGGCTTGCCTTGGTTGGCTGGTCCCTGGTCTTCTTCTTGATGTTCAAATACCTCCCCTTCTTCAGAAAACCCGACATCGTTCGAATCTAGCGCCGATAACAAATTAACATAATAAGCACATGAGCATAATTAATTCACACACTTCACTATAGCAAGCAAAACACACATTCACCAGCATAAGCAGGTATCATCACACAATACTAAGCTACTCCAAGTGGTTTCACCAAATTATCAATTTTCCAGGATTAAATGGTGAATTTAGCAAACAACAAACCCCCAATAAGCCATTTACTACACTCAGTGAATTTTATGCAACCAAACCCTACAAATAGTATATCAACAAAAATATGTGATTTTTCTGAATTCAACAAAAGTGGATTCATCCCATTTTAATTTATAAAACTTTTTCTACACTTTTTCTAGTGAAAAAGGTGGCTGTTTTGGAAATAAAACTCAACATAAATTATCAGTAAGTCAATAAATTTTGAAAACCTAGATAGCAAGATAATCCAGTACATGCTCCCTGAAAATTGATCTCAATACATTTTCTCTTATAGATCTTGATAAATAAATTGTTAAAGTCCAACAAGCTCCTATATTGTAATAGTTACTACAGGAAATACATAGATCAGAGAGGGTTCAAACCACTTCCCAATGCATGGTACCTTAACAGAGATTCCAGCAAAATTGGATTCAATATTTTATGAGTGTTAAAACTCCAAATTTGTATTTTAGAAGGAAAAGTGCAAAGTTGCACAAGATTAATTAGAAGTAAACCTACAGGAATTATTTTGGTAAAGGGCCACTTTCCTATGATAGATATGTTAAAAGGGAACTCCTAGAAATTGGAATATAGTCATTTGCATGCACGAATAAATTTTGGTGAATTTATTTCTAACAGAGATTCTGCAGCCTAACTATTTGTTTTACAAGGAAAAAAAGTGAAACGGGCCGGATCTTCACAGAGCTGGCACAGGCCTGCCCAATTACGTTTCCACGAGCGAGGAGAAAAAAAATAAAAAATTTGATCGCTCTCGGCAGAACTTTCTGCGGCGACGTAAGAATGATGGCTCTGCCGCGATGAGGATGCCAGATGAGGAGAAGGGGGGGCTCACCTTGAGGGAGATATGGGACGGAGGTGATGGCGGATCCTACTGTCAGGTCAGCGAGGAGCAGCCGGCCAAGCCGCGCGCCCATGCACGCTCCCAGGCGAGTGCACGGACGACGACCCTACACCGAAACCTTACGGACAGACCTCGACGACGGCAATGGACTGGACGACGACGACCTTGCTGTCGCTGGCGAGCTCCTGGGCAAAGGTTGAGATAATTAGAATGGATGTAACGCAGAGAAGACGAGACAGAGATAGAGGAGGTAGAGAAGAGGAAACAACCCCGTCTTGGGCCGTCGGGCGAGCTGCAACTCCACGAGCTCGGCCCGGTCTTCTCCGTCGGCCGAGGAAGAGAAGGAGACGGGATACATGGGGCTCGGTTTGGGGCTAATGCAGGAGTGAGAGGAAACTTAAATAGCGTGCGTGCATGCACGGGCGTGAGCAGCGTTGCATGACGCGCACTGGCCAGCGCGGGCGGCACGAGGGACAGGAACAAAATGATGAGAGGAGGAGGCGGGCTACGCCAGCGGGTCAAGGCTAGCAAGGCGCGGTCGCTGGCAACGTCACGGAGCATGGGAGTGCCAGTCGGCTCGCAGGGAGAACGCCAAAGTGATGCCCGCCACGTGTTCGACGAAGTGCCGGCCCTCAGAGCACGGGCGATAGAGGTCGGTAGGGACAGGACAAGGTCTCTGGCGTGCTGGGGAAGGCTCAGGCATGCATCGGGGAGTCTAGTGGCGACTCAGCTCGGTCAAACGAGGGATTTTAGAAAAATAGCCATGTTCATGGCGGTCTAGGGCAAATTAGCGAGAGAGGGAGTTTGGGGCTAGCCATGGGGCCTGAGAGGCGAGGTAGGATTGCTGCTGGGGTCCAGAGACTCGCATGTTTACTCGATAGAGAAAAAGAGAGGGGTATGGAGAGGTAGTTGTAATCTTTTCCAAGATTGGGCATAGCCGGCCACCTCCATGCCTCCAAGCAAAAGAGGACAAGAGAGTGGCATAGAAGGAGTGCAGGTCGACCAAGAGAGGGAAGAGTGCTAGAGTGTTCCATGCTAGGGTTATATGATGATCCAAAATGAATTTGAAAGGGAGGGATTGGAAGGTACACTAATAGGTATGTTGCTCCCATCTTTGAGTTGAGTTGGTTGATATTGTTTCCATGCAATAGCATGGTTTGGTGGATCAAAGAGATTTTGTTGAGGTAGAGAAGATGCCATTTGAAGACAATTTTTTTGATCACCTTATGAGAGTTGATCCAAATTTGAATGAAGTTCATTTAAGTTGGCCTTTTTAAATTTTGAAAAACAGATCTAGGGTTTTGTGTTCAGATGGTTACACATGCATAAGGTAGCATGGTAGTATTTTATAAACTTATCTTTGTGAGATAAAGTGCAAGAAATAGCATAGTTTCCACTCCCATACATTTAAGAAAATAGAATAAGGAGATAGTGCTGTAGAAATTATTTTTGATGAGAAAGAGATGATAAGATGCCTGATCAACATTTTAAAATGCTATTTGGAAAGAGTTGCATTTGGGAGGGAATTTATGGTAGGTAATAAGGAATGATTCAAAGTTTATAAAGAGATTACTAAGTTCGGAAATAGTTTTGGCTAGAGCTCAAAACTAACCCATATTCACTAGGGCAAAGTGTCAAAATATCCTACGAAGGGTATGGATGGTTAGAGTAGGTAAATAAGAATAGAAGTATGGCATATGAGAGTCTCTAACGAATTTACTTCAAAATTTAAAGTTGTGGAGAAAAGGGAATCTGCTGAAGATCAAATGGTCACTGATTCAATTAGGGCTAGAGACACGATTAGAACAAGTAGTAGATGGTATCAAATGACCAAGTGGTAATGGAGAGAATGGAAGATCAGATGACAAAGATGAGTTGTAGGAAGGTGCATTGCCATGAATAGAATAGATGAGCTTAATACAAGTGCTGGAAAATTGAATCTGATAACAGACACGAAGATAGTCTACACACTAGGTGTTTGATAAAATGGATGCAAGAAAATATTTTGCAAAAAAAAAACTAAGAGGAGCCTCCTAAGATGGGATGTAGATGATTCTAATAACACCATGGGTGCTTTTCTTGGGCTAGTTTGATTGGTTTAAAAAAATTCCTCAAAAAGGCGCTCCTAATGTCTTATGGTAAGACATTAGAGTTATGGTTTTAGGATTGAGAGGAAAACATCAAAATAGGTTTTATTTGAAAGATAGAATGAAGATGATCTACTGGAAAGATATAATACTTGATGGTTTTTTGAATAGGTTAGGCCACAGGCCTACCTGAGGATCATACCTACACACAAGCAACTCATCAATGTCAAACAAAGACACACAAAGTCAACTCACCACACAAGGTCAATCATTTGCAGCTAATCTAGCATCACCAGAAACAATGATTGAACCAGTGCTCAATGATGATCATGCCATGGTCAAGTTTGAAAAGAGTTTCAAATAAAGTAAAGCTTTTGTAGACTTTCCAGAAGCTAGTGAAGACATAAACATCTCCTTTAGAAAGTTTTCTTAAAGGTCTTTGAAATCCTTTTATAATATCAACAACATATAAGTGTGTAAAATAGTGGGACCACTCTACTCTGTAGGTCACGATAATTTTGTAAATACTTAGTTTTGATAAAAGCTTTGTCTTAAAGATAAATCTTGGCGCTTATTTTGGACAAATAAAATAATTTGAAAAAGGAGAGGTTGTCAAGATAATGGTTTTTGGAAAAATAGCTAGAAGCATAAATAAAGGCATGATCACAAGGGCACAAGGATTGTGTTGGTTCATAATAGTGTTCAACAAGCAACTCAAACAGACATCATTAACATAATAACTAAGACAAACAAGCAAGAAATAGAACTTCCAGAGGTTTGCACAAAAAGTTTTTGTTTGCCCTCATTTTTGGCTCACTAAACACTACTTAAACAGGGTTACAAAAAGTGGGGTGTTATATGTTAGATCCCTCCGATTCCCAATCTTCTCCGCCGTTGAGGGGCATAATCGGTACACCAGACAGATGTACAAACTCTACCGCGATAGGGGTAGATCTAGTGGAGGCTGAGCCCTCTCCGCCTCCCGGGGGTGATGGTGGGGGCGAGGGCGGCTCGGGGGCGGACGACGCCATAAGGTAGGAGGGCGGGATGGCGTGGCGGCGGAGGGGCGGTATGTGAGCTCTTCTAGTCTCGGGCAGAGGGGAAAGCTTTGGGTGAGTGACAGACCGCCAGTCCGACGTGTCTCATTGGGTCAACAGTCAACACCATTCAAAAGCAACGGTCCATTCACAACCACCGCGGCTCCCTAGCCGTCACCGGTAACGGTCTAAGGCCTCTGACCAGATGGCAACCCTCCCGTCCGAGCGTCTGCGAGGGGTTTCAAACTAGAGCGAGGGGAAAACTGAGGAAAAGTTAAGCGGCTGGGGAAAACTGAGTACAACTAACGAACCAGGGGCACGAAAATAGAAATCCCTTTCTTTTAAGGGTGGTAGTCTATAACATCCCAGTTTTTATAATTGGGAATTAATCATGCATTCATGCATATTTTGAAGAAAAAAAATTATTCTTAAAAAAACAATAGTCAAATTCAATTCGTCTAAATAGCTATTAGCCAATAGCCTACGAATATTATTTTAGATATTTTGTTTGGACAGAGAAGTAGTCTCATAACGTCCTAAAATATTATTTAAGATTTTACAAATTCACAGAAACTTGTTTCATCCAAATCAGAGCTCTAAAACTTTTTCTAGAAAATAAATAAGAAAAAAGAAAACGATTTAGAAAAAAAAACCAAAGAAGACCGGCCGGCCCAAGCCAGCCCAGACATGCACGTGTGCACGGCCGAAGCGGCCGAAACGCCCGCGGCGTGAACGGCCTGGCCAAGCAGCAGCGCTGCCCCGCTTCATCCTTCTTTTATTTTTTTCCTTTCTAACAACTAGGGCCCGCATGTCATCTCTTAGCTCTAGCCAAAGTCCTGAAAGAACACGAGTTCGTTCTCCCGTATCTGACTAGATTTGTTTCGTCGATTTCGACCAAATTTCTTGCCCACTCGGTCAAGAAAATTCGTCTATAAATACCCGTTGACCCACGCAGCCTTTCCCCCAAAACAAATTCCACGAAACCCTAGCTTCCAAGCCCGATTCTGATCTCGTCGTCGCCACCATAGTTGGAGCTTCGAGCTCCAGGTCGCCGCCAAAACAGACCGCCCCTGCTCCTTATTTTTATCCTACGATCTTCCCCTCGCAGTATAACGTCGCCATAACCCTTTTTCCTTCTCTGTAGACCACCGGTTCGCCAGTAATTTCTCGCCGGAGTATCGCCGGAGATCTTCGTCTCCATCCGCCCGTGGCTGCTATTACGGGAAGAAGGTGTCGGGGATATAACCCCGGGTATACCAAAGTACCCCTTTTATATGTCTAATATACATTATATATATCGGAATATTTGTGAAGGAATATTTAAAAGAGGATAAACAACAAATTGGGCCGGATTATATCAATGTCGGCCAGAAGCCCAACTGCCCAGACCGGCATATCATGTGTTGGGCCGGTATATTATTATCCCGGCCCTCTATTGCTCAGCCCGGCCGGCATATCCTGGTCCAGGCCGGCATTCGGGCCAGGCCGGTGTTAGGCTGGGCTCGGGCGGCGTCCTCCAGGCCAGGCCGGCATTCAGTCAAAGCCAGCGTCCAGCTGCTCCTTGGGCTGGGCCGCATCGCCGGCACTCCAGCGCCCCGCTCGCTCCTTGGGCGAGGCCGGGAGTCGAGCCATCCGGCTCCCTCGACCGCCCCAGGCCGGAGCTTCCCTGGGACGAGGCAAGGCCTCCAAGCCGACATTGTCAGCATCTCCCTCGATCAGTGCTCGCTCGCCAGGCCAGCCACTCCCTCGATTGGCATGTGATGCCCCTGTCCCGGCCCCTGCAAGTAGTGGCATGAGGCCATGCTGCGTCGCCCCTGTGAAGGCATGGTTCCCTCGCCTCCTTATGTCGGCTCGCTCTCTCGACCACCTGCCAGCTAACAAATACCAGCTCAAGACGATAAGATCAGTACCTTGGATCCTTTACAGAGAAGACATGCATCGTACAAGATATAGCTAGGGCATCATGGCTATAGTGCCCTGGTACAAGAAACAAGACAAGATGACAAGACTAGAGAAGACCACTATTGATAAACAGTGTTGTACTCTGTGTACTGTAGATGACTACTCTCTCTCCCACTCATTAGTATAAGAGGAGGAGGGCTCATACGTGAGGGAGGAGGGCCATGGAGCCAGGGGGATGGCTGCCAGTAGCTAGCTTTGTTCATTTTCTTCCTCTAGATAAACAGCTCAAGGAGCACCATTGTAGCTCTAATATACACAGATATACCGATCAGACAGGCAGGAGTAGGGGTTTTACCTCCTCACGAGGGCCCCGAACCTGGATAGCTCGCCGTGTTTGCAGTGTCTTCCGTGTGCAGTCTTTACCGCGTCTTCCCTCCTCCGGATCCGACAGTGTCCATCGGCCCCAAGTTAAGCCACCCTGTGGCATATGCTCGTTCACCACGACGACATTTGGCGCCCGCCGTGGGCTGATAGTGGCGCTGGCTGGAGTTCATCCGAATGCAGTCTTTACCGCGTCTTCCCTCCTCCGGATCTGACAGTGTCCATCGGTCCAAGTTAAGCCACCCTGTGGCATATGCTCGTTCACCACGACGACATTTGGCGCCCACCGTGGGGCTGATAGTGGCGCTGGCTGGAGTTCATCCGGACGGGATCATCCTCATCAACCGCTCCGTCGCTCGCGCGGGCGTCGGCGTTCTTCTCCGGCAAAGGCTCCTCCGTCGCGCGTTTCAGCAGCAGCGGCTTCGCCTTCTCCGACGCTTCAGCGACAAAATCCCGGGGGCTCGGCGCCCATCCGTCGGCCCTGGTGCTACCGCGACCGTGCTCCGCTGGCCGTCCGTGCGCCCGACCGCCGGCGTGCATCTCCGTCGCAGTAAGTCCGCCCCCTGCGGCTATGGCTCGTCTTCACCATCAAGATCATCCGTACGCGCCCAGTGGCTAGCTGGCCCGTGCGCTCCGTCTGCAGTCGACGTCTGCTGCGTATGCCACCGTGCGTCCGTGCCTCGACCTCAGCGTGTCCCCTGCAAAGGTTGAGATACTCCATGTCCGCGGCCACGCATCGCCGTGCCTTGGCCGGGGGGCTGTGCGGCCGCCGTTCTCCCTCACCGCCGACCTGCATCGACGCCGCGCGTCCGCGTCCAGTTCGTCCACGCCAGGGGCTCCGCTAGGCATGCGGAGGCCGCTTGCCTCTTCCTCCCGCTGGCAGCGTTCGCGCCGCTGCCCCGTCCCTGCACTGCGCGGGAGCTTCCTCGCCTCCCATGCAGGTTCGTGCAGCTGCGCGCATGCGCCATGTCTGGCCTGCCCGTGTACCTTGCGTCCAGAGCGCTCTCTCTCGCGCGCCCGCGCATACGCGCCGCGCACGCCCCCCGCGTGTTTCCTCCTGTAAGCTGGCCGGCGCGCCCGCTGGTCTCAGCCGCGCGGTCGCCCGCATGCATGCATGCCCGCGCCGATTCAGCTGTGAGCCCGCCGCTCCGGCATGCCGAAGATCCGCGCTTGCTTCTTCTTGCTGGGCTGCCGTGACCGTGTGCTCGCCGCGCCGGCTACCGCCTGTGCTAAATTTCCCATCACATCCCCTGCAGCTCGCTGCTCTCCCAAGCTCCGCGCATCGGCTGCTCTTCCGTGGTGCCCCCGCATCCCGGCGCCCTGCTCACTCTCGGGTCGGCGGAGTGCCGGCCGCAGTATTCCGGCCGCAATATCCCGGCCACATAGTTTCAGCACGGTGACGTCCCGGTGCGGCGGTATCCCGGCCGCCGCCGTTTCCAGCTCTGCCTCTCTCGGCGATCTTGGCCGGCCGCGCACGCGCATCCCCAGCCGGTTTCCGATCCTCCTCTGGCCACTCCACGGCCAGCCTCCGGTTCCCGCTCCCGCCGGCACTTGGGCGACTCGGCCGCATGCCGATCGATGCCCAGCGCGGCTGCTTGTGCGTGTCGGGCTATGGGAGAAAAAGAACCTGTGCGCCATGTGCTCGCCTTCTGTCCCATGAGCTCGCCCTGCCGAGATAAAAAGGAGAAATTAAGCTGCCGAGTAACATTGGTCAGCCCAGTATAGAATGAAGCGAGGAGGGGAAAAAGGAAGCGTTGTGCCAACCCAGAATGATTATATGTCGGCTGGGCAGAACGCTACGGCCGAGATAGAAAGGAGAAGCAAAAGGCTGTGTGATGAGATTCGTGGCTGAGCAAATGGCCTGGCCGAGTAAGATGAGTGACTCGGCTGACGTAAAGTCGCCGAGTAAGAAAATGGAGATGGGTACGTCGGCTAGAGAAAAGAATGTCGACATGCAATTAATTGACTTGGCTGAGAAAAACAGTGACTGACATATGTCGGTCGAGATACAAGTCCAGCATATATCTGTTGAGATAGCCTGCCTATAAGAGAAATATATGTCGGCCTGGATGAAAAGATGTCGGGCAAGATAAAAAAAATCTGGCATGCCGTTGCCGGCATAAAAAGTCTATCGAGTATACATATGTCGGTTCTGTTTGGCTGGCCAAGTGAGCCATTCCAACTCTGCCGACCAGGCTTTTCTCATGCAGGTTCCACACAACGTGGGTGCTGTTTGGATCACTGAGCCGAATGCGCCCAAACCAGGATGTCCGCGTATAGCACTTGGTCTAAACTAAACAAATATGTATACCTCTATACATTCTGCCCCAACAATGCAATGTAAGTATTTACCGTGTATATTTTTGTATTGTACACGAGTGTATAACCCCGAATGATATTCGGGGGCTATCACTTATCTTACTATTCCCCCGGGGTTAAGTATGTTAACTCGGGGGCTAGCCGGCTTATCTGAATTTGTTATCTCTTTGGTAGAAAAAGTAACCCGGGGGCTAGGCATGAGCCTAGCCAGCTACTACTATATTGTTGTTCCTGTTTAAACTAGTCTACTTGTTTGCATACCAGCATATTAGTATTTCTCCTGTATGTCTATCTATATGTCAATTGCTACATATGTCTGTTGCAATAGCATCATTAGTTTCAGTGTATATATGTACAGTCTTATGCAAAGTTTTATCTTGGCATGGTATATGCCGGCTTTATATGCCAACAGGAGCATGTCAAGTTCTATGACTTGGAGGATATCTCATATCTTAGACTTAGATCTATTACTATAAGCAAGTTGCTTTGACAAGTTTTATATCTTTGCATATATCAATCTTTATGTCTGCTACAGTGCTAGAATCAGTATGCCAGTTATTACATCAAGTTTAGTATCTACTACTATGCCAACTTCTATGAGTACCACCTTGCATAGAGACTACTATTGCTATTTGCTATATGTTATATGCCGGCCGTCATATGTCAAGTCTTGTATGCCAACTGTTATATGTCAAATGCCATATGCTAACTACCATGAGTTTATAGTTATATCAACTTATATGCCAGTCTTAGTGTCAATTGCTATGTGATATATATCAAATGCTATGTGCTATATGTCAACTCCGTATGTTAGATTGTTATATGCCGAATGCTATGACCATTTCTGTGTCTTTGAGTATGACAACAGAGTAGGTTGGACAGTCATTATATATATTCATTACCCGGCTATTGCCATTACCGAGAAGAGATTGTTATCCTGCTACTATGGCTTCAATTTATATCTCAATTCACAGTTATTTCAGTTTGCCGACATATCATGGCATCAATCAAAATCTCCAATCACCGTTTATTTTGGTTTGCCAGCATATCAAGGCATTGATCAATAACCCTTATCACCATTTATTTTGGTTTGCCAGCATATCAAGGCATTGATCAATAACCCTTATCACCATTTATTTTGGTATGCCAGCATATCACAGCATTATATGATCACTCTAATCATCGCCAATTCTGGCTCAGTAATATATCGAGATGTTGATCTCAAAACTAACAAATATCATATCTCTTATCATATCAGGTCTAACAGAGTAACCCGGTTTGGCATAGTAAAATAACTTATCATTTTGCATACTAACAAGTGCCCAGCGATGGCACAGCCCAAGAGGCATATCAGTATACCGGCATTGTCAAAGCAGACAATGTCGATGAGACATGGCCCAAGTGGTAACATGTTGAAATAGCCCAAGAGGCAAAAGTAGCCCAAGAGGCAAGCCCAAGAGGCAAAAGTAGCCCAAGAGGCAAAGTAGCCCAAGAGGCAAGCCCAAGAGGCAAAGTAGCCCAAGAGGCAAATAGTTCAAGAGGAAAAGTATCGATATGGCCAAAGAAGGCAAAGCAGTATTCTGGCGTTGTCGAAGCAGACGATGTCGATGAGACATAGCCCAAGAGGCGAAATGTCGATATAGCCAAAGAAGACACAATAGTATTCTGGGATAACCCATAAAAGCCAACATATTAGATATATGTCAAACAGGACATTGCTTATGATGGCTTGAGATAAAATAGGCCTATGCAGGCCAGCATATCAGTTTTTATGAGTATATGAGTCTGGGACTTTGGTATATTCATTGTTGAAGCCTGTGCACGACTCCGCGAGTCCTCCACAGCCTCGGGGGCTAATGTCGGGGATACAACCCCGGGTATACCAAAGTACCCCTTTTATATGTCTAATATACATTATATATATCAGAATATTTGTGCAGGAATAATTAAAAGAGGATAAACAGCAAATTGGGCTGGATTATATCAATGTCGGCCAGAAGCCCAACTGCCCAGACCGGCATATCATGTGTTGGGCCGGTATATCATTATCCCGGCCCTCTATTGCTCAGCCCGGCCGGCATATCCTGGTCCAGGCCGGCATTCGGGCCAGGCCGGTGTTAGGCTGGGCTCGGGCGGCATCCTCCAGGCCAGGCCGGCATTCAGTCAAAGCCAGCGTCCAGCTGCTCCATGGGCTGGGCCGCATCTCTGGCACTCCAGCGCCTCGCTCGCTCCTTGGGCGAGGCCGGGAGTCGAGCCATCCGGCTCCCTCGACCGTCCCAGGCCGGAGCTTCCCTGGGACGAGGCAAGGCCTCCAAGCCGACATCGTCAGCATCTCCTTCGATCAGTGCTCGCTCGCCAGGCCAGCCACTCCCTCGATTGGCATGTGATGCCCCTGTCCCGGCCCCTGCAAGTAGTGGCACGAGGCCATGCTGCGTCGCCCCTGTGAAGGCATGGTTCCCTCGCCTCCTTATGTCGGCTCGCTCTCTCGACCACCTACCAGCTAACAAATACCAGCTCAAGACGATAAGATCAGTACCTTGGATCCTTTACAGAGAAGACATGCATCGTACAAGATATAGCTAGGGCATCATGGCTATAGTGCCCTGGTACAAGAAACAAGACAAGATGACAAGACTAGAGAAGACCACTATTGATAAACAGTGTTGTACTCTGTGTACTGTAGATGACACATGGGGCATGTCCCATGTGTCCCCTACTCTCTCTCCCACTCATTAGTATAAGAGGAGGAGGGCTCATACGTGAGGGAGGAGGGCCATGGAGCCAGGGGGATGGCTGCCAGTAGCTAGCTCTGTTCATCTTCTTCCTCTAGATAAACAGCTCAAGGAGCATCATTGTAGCTCTAATATACACAGATATACCGATCAGACAGGCAGGAGTAGGGGATTTACCTCCTCATGAGGGCCCCGAACCTGGGTAGCTCGCCGTGTTTGCAGTGTCTTCCGTGCGCGGTCTTCACCGCGTCTTCCCTCCTCCGGATCCGATAGTGTCCATCGGCCCCAAGTTAAGCCACCCTGTGGCATATGCTCGTTCACCACGACGACAGAAGGAGACGACACCGAGCATGCCATCATGACCGCAGCAAGGAGCCTAACACCGTCGTCGACTTCGCCACCTCGGAAGATCACCGTAGCACCGCCATCGTCGACAGCCGAGCCGACCACCTCCGCCGTACTTCGTTTTCTGGTGAGACCTCCCAGATGCAATCTCGGCCGTCCGATTTGTATCAGATCCAACGACCCAGATAGCTGATCCACGTGAAGGGGTATCGTCTAATCATATCGCGCCACGTGTCCATCTGTTTTCCTATTAAAACTCGATTTTCGTATTTATTAGTCTGCAAGCTTTCCAATCTTGTAAAATCTATAGAAAATAAACTACACGTCGGATTTTTAGATATAATATATCGTTGGATTCATAAAATTGTGTAGAATCCAAATATGAAAAATATTTCATAGTTTTTGTACAAAATTTTGAAATATGATTCGAATGGTTTAAATTGTTTATTTGCACCAATTAATTTATATCTTTTGTTCTGCAGATCCAAAATTTGCAAGTAATATGTCCCTGGATTCCTAAAAATGTGTGGAACACTATTCTGTAATAAATTTTGTCTTTTGAACTAGTTGAAAACATTCAAATTTAAATATGTGAGTTTGAGTGTTTTTAATATAGTTCAAATTCTATAAATCGTTTTCAGTTGATTCTTTTTGCAGTAGGATCATATTGTTGTCCTCTATCCAGTAGAACCATTGCACAAATAATTTGAACCAATTTTATCAAGTATTCAAATTCAAATGGAAATTTGAGTATTTTCTTCCTAGATTTAATTCTATAAATATTTTAGGCATAATTCTTTTTGCAAAATTGCTTATCTTGATAATAGAAAACCACCAGAATACTTCACACACTTTTCATACTCATTCAAGTCAACTCCACTAGTTCATCCTATTTTGCAAACTATAGTTGTGTTATTTGAGCACCTTGCAAAATAAAGTCCCAAATTCTTATCATGCACTTTGTGCTATTTGATTTTGACCCACTCTACATATGGTGTGGAATATCCTAAGTCCTAATGACCACATCAAATTGACCATGACTTAGTGAAAATCTACTCTCTATCCTTGCCCAAGTGCAGAACTATCTTACCCAAAATTCTTCTAAGTACTTTGACTACCCCATCCACCACTATGACATAGAAGTTTTCCCAAAGACCATGGAGAAGAAGTTAAAGAGAAGACAAGGAGTTGAAGTCAAAAAAAGAAGTTGAAGAGAAGACAAGGAGTTGGAGTCAAAAGAAGAAGATCAAGAGAAGAGAGCCCAAGTCAAGAAGATGGAAGTGACAAACCTCATGACTTAGAAATTATCCATCCAACATCTCAACCCAAGCCTAAGGTTTCCCTTAAGCTATTTTTACTAAGTGTTTGACACTTTTTAACAATCCAGAAAACCCCCATCAATCTTTAAGTCCTTGACTTAGCCATTCTCTCCATCTTCATGCCCAATCTTTTGTCCAAATATCACTAAATATCACTAAGACAAATCAAGACTAAACTAAAACTAGTAAACACTTTTGTTGTCTTGTTTGATCATTTTGCTTTGAATGGTGTGTTTATGTTGTGTTCATTTCTATCTTATAGTTGTACGGAGAGCTACGTGTGTTGATTAAGAGAAGTACAATCTTCAGAAAATTCTAAGGCAAGTGTCACCCTTGTTCATATAATTCCTAATGTTTTACTATGCATGTAGTGTTTCTTTTCTTTTAAAGTATGCATGTGTAGATAGTTATGCTTGTTGTCTCCTATTTAGGATATCCCTGATTACCATGCTAGAAGAAACACCATAAGTGTAGACTGCTTAGTTGTGCTATAGAATTCATGGTTGGGTTTCCACATGATTCTTTTATCAAGTATGAAAACTATGTTTTGCAAAAACTAAGAAAACAACTAAGTTAATGAAACACCTGGGTGGAAATTGGTAAGATGGATTTATGTTGAGTGGTTACACCGGAGCCATTTCTATGGCGGTCGTGTGTATCTCACTTGTGGACCACCCAGGAACAAAGAGATTGGAGACGTTCAAGTCGTGAAGCTTCCAGTGCAACCACGAGTCATATGGGCTCTATCTTGACTAACTAAGTTGCGAGAACTCAGCCAGACGGACAGAGGGTGGTAGTGATTTGTAGGATGGAACGCGTCCGGGTTGGTCTGGGGGATTGCTTCTGAAAGGTCTCGTGTTAGTCTTCACTTGGCTATTTGAGTAAAATGAACATCATGGCAAAAGAGGTTGACTGAGTCTTGTGGGAAAAGTGCACCACCTCTGCAGAGGATTAAAACTAAGTACTTAGCCGTGTCCCCGGTTACGGATAATTTTGAGCGACATGATTTTGAAGCTGTTCAAGGATCTCTTCATCCCAATTTCTTTAAATTAAAACTTGAAGGGACAACAAGGGATTTTTTGTGTGATCATAATTGTGTACACCGGTGGATTCCTGTGTGTGCATAATTAACTAGGAGCACCTGGTGGATTCCAGTGTGTCCAATAGTGTTTTAAAAGAAAAATGAGATCTTTTGAAAAGTAGGATAAACAATTGCTTTTCTGCAAGCTTAGCCTAAAGATCCACTTAGCCAAATATTCATTTAAGTGTTAGGTTCCATTTGTGTCCACCCAAAAGTGACATCTTGCCAATACAATTCAAGTGTATTGACCCTTTGTGGCTGCAACGTTTCATGTTGCAGGTTTTTGACGATAAGAAAGGTACGACAGGGTTACGTGTCTAACCGCAGCATGTTCGCCTGTGGCACATGAAGAAGAAGGAATCCATGCTATTTATGTTTTCGTTGTAAACTCTAAAAGCCTCATGCTATGAGTATTGTAAAGTTCCTTTATGTAATTGTTGGATCATGCAATGAAATAAAATGACCTTTGTTTCTTGATGTTACATCTTAAATTGTGTGTGCTAGCGTTTGATCCAGGGATGTAACATCCCAAGATTTTATCAAATTTTGGGGGAAATTTTTCGCTTTTGATTTGCTTGTGTTGATTGAAAATTCATAGGGATTTAAAAACTTTTTGAGTTTATTTGAAAACTTTATTTTGAAGACTATATAAAACTCTATATTATGAAGAACTTCTTTAAGAAAACCAAATATCAAATATTGTTTCCTTTCTTCTTCTATTCAGACTTATGCAAGCTTGCTTGCAGAGAAATGAGTTACAAAAGTATTTATAAAGATCGTTTTGCAAACCTATGATTGAGTGTGAATCTCAATTATTATTTTATAAAATACTATTTTCCTATTTTCAAAAGAAGTGTTTCTCAAACCCTAATTCTATTATTTTATGCAGGCAAAACCCTTATGCTATGCACATAAAGTTTTATTGAAAACATATTTTATTTTGAAAACTTGTTTAATTACTGGTTTAAGACTTAGTATTGAATATTAGAAGAATATAGGAAAAGGTTTGAATTAATTTGGATAATTTTGGCAAAAGATATGAAAGAAAAGAGGAAACAGAAAAAGAAAAATGAAAGTACAAAAAAAAATAAGAAAACAGGCCGCGGGGGACGAACCGGCCCGGCCAGAGAAGCGGCCCACGGCCCAGTCCGCCCCCACACCAAAACGTTACGCCGCCCACCTCCTATCCCCGCTGACAGGCCGGCCCCGCCTGTCAGCTTCGCTATCTTCCTCGGGCCAGAGCCCTGCCCCTGCATGGCATTGCCCCTGGCTGTCCATCGCCCCACGCTCGAGAAAGCCTAGCCCCCTCTCCAAGCCAGGACCCCCTATAAAAGCCCCCTGGATGCCTCCCTCGTCTCCCTTTTTCTCTCTCGCCAATTCCATTGCACCGCGACGAAATCTCTCGTCGGAGCTCCGCCAATCTGTAGGCATCCCCGACCAAATTCTCCCTCGCCGGTGAGCCCCAGCCCTCCTCATCCCTCTGATCACCTTCTATTCTCCCTGGCGCACCTCCTGATCCCCTCGGTTCATTCTACTCTGCACCAGATCGAGCGGGCACCATGACACCCGAAGCTCACGTCCGCCCGAGCTCCTCCAGTCGCGCCTCCCTCCATCGCCTGGACGCAATCTAAGAGCTAGACCAAACAATCGAGACCGCCTCGTTGTTCTGATCTTCGTCGTAGCATCGCCGCCGTCCAAGACTCACCGGAGCCCCGCCGGAGCTCAGTACCAGTGCGCCCTCACCGGAGAATCTCTCGCCGGAACCCTAGACGCAGGTGAGCTCCTCTTCGATTTGATCTCAGCCGTCGGATTCCGATCCAAAGAACCAGAACAAATCACTTAGCCAAACGGGTACCGGTTAATCTGGTGCGCCCGATTCACTTTAAATCCAATGGCCCTCGGCCATGATCCGCGTGAACCGGTATCAGCGAGTAAGAACCCGCCACGTGTCGATCTTAGATTCAAACAGAATTTAAAACAGGAATTTGAATCAGATTTCAGTCCAATCTTTGATAATTCATAACTTTTGATCTGTAACTCGAAATTTAACAAATAATATACCATTGGAATCCTTAGAACATCTAGAATCCATTAGTGCCATAGGATTTCATAGTTTCAGTATCCAATTTGAATTCATATTCAAATTGAGTTAAACCCTTTTGTTAGCTTAGTTAATTCATATCTTTTGAACCAAGTATCCAAAAATCACAAATTGGTAGTCATTGGAATCCCCTCAACATGTAGAACATCATAGGATCAAGAAAATCCAAAGTTGATACGTGCACACACTTTGTACATGCAAATCTATACGAATCACTGTTCTGATCATAATTTGAGTTCTAAAAGTGATTTTAGGATGATTCCAATTGCAGTGACCTTGTTTACTGCAAGCTATCCAGTAGCATCACTTCCATATTTTACTGAATCACTTCACAATTATTCAAGTTCTAATATGAGAATTTGAGTATTTCCTATATAGATTAATTATATTTATTTTTCAATTAATGTCTTCCTCTACTTTAGTGAATCCTATGACCATACTCATTCATCAAATATCACTTAGAGATCACCTTGATCCATATCTTGTTCATCTAAATCCATTTTTTCTAGTTCATATATGTTCAATTGTAATTGTGCTACTTGAGTAGAATAGGAATTCATCTCAAAACCCAAATCCTATTTTATTAATGTGGTGTTGATTATAACCCATACCATAGTATGTGTTTATACACCATGTTGATCAATGAACCATTTGAGCTATGTTCTCAAATTACAACCACTCATATCAAACCCCATGCCTACTTAAACTTGATCACTTGTGTTGAACTATTCAATCTGCAAATGTGCAAATTGAGTAATGTAATGATTCACTAATCTTTACCCATTGCCTAAGTGTGATATATACTATTTAAGAATAATTGTTGACACACTTATTCAATAGTAATGTTGTTGCACAATTCCACACTTGTGTGATCTAATTCACATGAGTCTTGTCAAAATTTTGTTCATGCTTTAATAAAGCATAAGGACCTCATCAATTATGTTTAGTTTAGCCAATTCCCATCAATCATATTGATCTTTTCCAACTAGCACTCAAATCTATATTTCACAATTCATGATCCTTTACCAAATCTTTCTATCATAACATCTCAATAAATCTAAATTGTTAAACAAACACTTTTCAATTGTTTGATTTGTTTGATTGTGTTTGTATGGTTTGTTTATGTATTGCTATTTCTGTGTTATAGCTTGTGTGAAGAGCTACGTGATTTGTTGAGAGAAGAGCGAAAGATCATATTCTTCAAAAAGGCAAGTGGCACACATATATTCTACCTATTTTTACTACTTCATTAGTATTTTTCCCGTAGTATGCATGATAGGTTGATTTTCAAAGAAGTTATGAAATGTTTAGAACCTAGTAGTGTATAGCTAAACTTGAACCCCTCCTGTTAGGATGCTAATTACTTTGAAAAATATGAAGCCATGCTATGATCACATGTTACAGTTGTTTTGTGAGTAAAATTAACAACTTCAACTTCAATGAACTACCTGGGTGGATAGGTGTGGCTTTGGGTGTGTTGAGTGGCTGCTTAGGAGTCACATATCTTGGAAGTGAAAACCATGGTATGTGTTAGTGGCCTAAGTAGTACACTTGTGGTTTGCCACTCAGGATTAAAGAGATGATTATGTCTTCCATGCTTAGATGTACTTCCAGTACAACCTTATGACATTATGGGCTCTGTCTTGATTGAGTACGATTAAGGGTTCATCCATGGGTACTGATAGCAGGTGGTAGAAGAGTATAGCTGGGAACGGTCAGATCCGGATGGATGAATGCTTCTTCTGAAAGGTCTCATCTCATCTTATTCTTCGGGGTAAAATGAGTTTTAAGGTGAAAGTGCACAACCCTTGCAAGGTGTAAAACTAATCGATTAGTTGTGTCCCCGGTTATGGACAACTTGAGTCTCTAGACATGGAATGTACGGAAGAATCTCACCACCTTTTTAAATAATTAAAACTTGTGTAGAAAGAGGGGATGCCTCAGGGCTACATGCCTGGCAGTGAAAACCATGGTATTGTAGTAACTTGAGAGATTAACATAGTTTTGTAGAGTGACTACCCGGGGCTACATACTGGCAGTGAAAACCATGTATGTGGAGGTGACCTAGGAGTTATCTTGACCCTTAAAAGTCTTTAAATGATTAAATATGTTTTGATTCGGAAAATATAGGATAAAACTTGCTTTATGCAAATTAGCCAAAGATCCACTAGCCAAATATCATGTAGTATAGTCTTTTCACAAATGCCACCAAATATGTGTCATTTGCCAGTACGTTGTTGTACTGACCCCTCTGGGGCTGCATATTCAAACGTGCAGGTTTTTCAGATGAGGAACGATTAGTAGGATCTCAAGCTTACATTCAAACATGTCTGCCTGTGGCACTTGATGAAGATGGAGTCTCATTGCAACTATGCTTTATGCTGTGTATTCATAGGGTTGAAGACCTATGTAACTAGATTTACGTTGTAATATTGATGCTATTGCAATGATTACTTATTTTGTACTGTGGTGATATCTATTGATCCAGGGAATGGCACACATACACAGGAGTTCTGTCTTTTGATAAGGCAGGGTGCTACAGAATGGTATCAGAGCATAGTGTTGCCTGTAGGATCGAGACCTTAGGTTTGGATTAGAAATAGGAAGACCCTAGGAAAAAAATCTCTATCTCATCTTAGTTCTATATAAATTTTAAAAGATTGTTTGCATCTTGAACTCCTTGTATTCTCTCCTACTTCATTTTCAAATGCCTTTAGATGACCCAACTCTGGAAGCCATCAAGAAAGGACAGAAGATCACAATGTGCCAGAAGTGTGACACTTATACTCCACATGTTATTCCTTGACTCAACATGAAGAACTACAGGGAAGACCAATGAAGAACTTGGAGAAATACTGATATGAGGACTACACAACATCCAACGATACGTTGAGGAAGTGGAAATGAGAACAAGGAACAAATGAAGACAATTATGGAATAGACCACCATTACTCCTAGTTTATAGAACCAACGATATCATAAAAATCTAATGATCATACCAAATTGGGGTATGACCATACTAGATTGTTAGTGTTTGAACTAGTTTGTTAGATGGTTGAATGTTTGTTAGATGTTGCTTGTAAGATGAATTGCCTTGATCTGCTGTGTTTGGGTAGGAATCTTCTTTAGATCCCTTCTATCTATTCTCATCTGTGCTAAGACCTAAACCTGTCCCAAAACCCAAACCAAAGTACCCTCAACAACAGAAAAACCACAATAACCCTCAGATGGAGATAATGATACAAAGGACAATAGCAAGGTGCTGTATTTCAAATACAAGGAACTAGGACATTCCTCATCCAAGTGTCCGGAAGGAAACAACAAGGCAAACGCACAAGGTAGCGTGAAGAAGGACATCAACAATGTTACTTGTTCCAATTGCAAGCAAAAGGGACACTGTGCAAGAAGATGCATAGATAAAAGTACTACGAATCACCAGTGAGATGGAATAACCGAAGGATACCACAAATAAAAGAAGAAGACACCACAAGGTGTAGCTAATGTGGAAGTAATACTATTCAACCACCTCATGCAAGGAAGGTTGAAAGAGCAAACAGAGCAATGGAAAGAGCAAACAGAACGGAAAGGACAAATAGAGCAATGGAAAGGATTTTAATTCCCCTTAAATGGCAAACTTAAGGATCTACAACTTAAGGATTATTGCCATGAGCTTTGTTGAAAACCTCTAGCTAGGAATGATAGATTTTGTTTTCAAAATTCAAAAATGGGATTTGGAACTTGGTTCCATAATCAGTACAACTTTTGTTTAAAACTAGTGAGGTTGACCAAGAGTTAGAATACGAGGTTTAATAAACCATGTATGGAGTAATGATTTGGGTGCAGAATGGATTGATCACCATTCTTACTAATCTTATTATTCACTCTTATAATGTTGGCTTTGCAAACCTAGAGAGATATACCTACGAGAAACGATGTTACTAAGCCTAAACCTTAAGAAGATAGCATGTTATATCCCCTATAGTAGGCAAGTGCTGCCAACACGTAGGAAGACGGTAAGGATGAACTTCAAGCTCTCTGTTGAAGAAGCCTAGCAATGGAAGATGTACAATAACCAGGAAGGTTACCAGAACAGAATGGTATCCCAAAGGAAGAAATCCTACTATCATGGAAGGTTACTAAAATGGGATAGAATAGAATGGTATCATGGAAAATTGAAGAGCAGAATGGTATAAGGAAACAACCATAAGATGAAGAACCTCTAAGGATGATAATAAGGAAGTTGAGATGATGAGAGGATACCCTCTCAGCTTGGTTTTCTGATTGACCCAAAGAGTGACTCTTCAGTGTCCAAAGTAGTTCAACCGAACCGAAGAGTGACTCCTCAGTGTCCAAAGTAGTTCAACAACTACCCCGCCGGATGCAAAGCCCTACAATAGGGTAAGGTTACCTCAAGCAACCCCATAAGGAAGGTTGGTGCCCAGATTTGTGAATAGACACTCACCTATTGTAAATGAAGGAGAAGACTAACTATGGGTTCAAAGGATGATCCAGTGCCAAGTCAAGACCAAGGTGTTTTTGTTGAAACCCAAGTATCTAGACTACCTACAAAAGTTTCTTTTAAGGGTGGTAGCCACCTAGGTAACCCAGTACCTACTCTCTTTCTAGCCTCTCCAATCTCGGGGACAAGATTTCTTTTAAGGGTGGTAGTCTGTAAAATCCCAAGATTTTATCAAATTTTGTGGGAAATTTTTTGCTTTTGATTTGCTTGTGTTGATTGAAAATTCACAGGGATTTAAAAACTTTTTGAGTTTATTTGAAAACTTTATTTTGAAGACTATATAAAACTCTCTATTATGAAGAACTTCTTTAAGAAAACCAAATATCAAATATTGTTTCCTTTCTTCTTCTATTCAGACTTATGCAAGCTTGCTTGCAGAGAAATGAGTTACAAAAGTATTTATAAAGATCATTTTGCAAACCTATGATTGAGTGTGAATCTCAATTATTATTTTATAAAATACTATTTTCCTATTTTCAAAAGAAGTGTTTCTCAAACCCTAATTCTATTATTTTATGCAAGCAAAACCCTTATGCTATGCACATAAAGTTTTATTGAAAACATATTTTATTTTGAAAACTTGTTTAATTATTGGTTTAAGACTTAGTATTGAATATTAGAAGAATATATGAAAAGGTTTGAATTAATTTGGATAATTTTTGCAAAAGATATGAAAGAAAAGAGGAAACAGAAAAAGAAAAATGAAAGTACAAAAAAAAAGGCCGCGGGGAACGAACCGGCCCGGCCAGAGAAGCGGCCCACGGCGCAGTCCACCCCCACGCCAAAACGTTACGCCGCCCGCCTCCTATCCCCGCTGACAGGCCGGCCCCGCCTGTCAGCTTCGCCATCATCCTCGGGCCAGAGCCCTGCCCCTGCACGGCGTTGCCCAGGGCCGTCCATCGCCCCGCGCTCAAGAAAGCCTAGCCCCCTCTCCAAGCTAGGACCCCCTATAAAAGCCCCCTGGATGCCTCCCTCATCTCTTTTTTTCTCTCTCGCCAATTCCATCGCACTGCGATGAAATCTCTCGTCGGAGCTCCGCCAATCTGCAGGCATCCCCGACCAAATTCTCCCTCGCCGGTGAGCCCCAGCCCTCCTCATCCCTCCGATCACCTTCTATTCTCCCTGGCGCACCTCCTGATCCCCTCGGTTCATTCTACTCTGCACCAGATCGAGCGGGCACCACGACACCCGAAGCTCACGTCCACCCGAGCTCCTCCAGTCGCGCCTCCCTCCATCGCCTGGACGCAATCGAAGACCTAGACCAAACAATCGAGACCGCCTCGTCGTTCTGATCTTCGTCGTAGCATCGCCGCCATCCAAGACTCACCGGAGCTCCACCGGAGCTCAGTACCAGTGCGCCCTCACCGGAGAATCTCTCGCCGGAACCCTAAACGCAGGTGAGCTCCTCTTCAATTTGATCTCAGTCATCGGATTCCGATCCAAAGAACCAGAACAAATCACTTAGCCGAAAGGGTACCAGTTAATCTGGTGCACCCGATTCACTTTAAATCCAACGGCCCTCGGCCATGATCCGCGTGAACCGGTATCAGCGAGTAAGAACCCGCCACGTGTCGATCTTAGATTCAAACAGAATTTAAAACAGGAATTTGAATCAGATTTCAGTCCAATCTTTGATAATTCATAACTTTTGATTTGTAACTCGAAATTTAACAAATAATATACCATTGGAATCCTTAGAACATCTAGAATCCATTAGTTCCATAGGATTTCATAGTTTCAGTATCCAATTTGAATTCATATTCAAATTGAGTTAAACCCTTCTATTAGCTTAGTTAATTCATATCTTTTGAACCAAGTATCCAAAAATCACAAATTGGTAGTCATTGGAATCCCCTCAACATGTAGAACATCATAGGATCAAGAAAATCCAAAGTTGATACGTGCATACACTTTGTACATTCAAATCTATACAAATCACTGTTCTGATCATAATTTGAGTTCTAAAAGTGATTTTAGGATGATTCCAATTGCAGTGACCTTGTTTACTGCAAGCTATCCAGTAGCATCACTTCCATATTTTACTGAATCACTTCACCATTATTCAAGTTCTAATATGAGAATTTGAGTATTTCCTATATAGATTAATTCTATTTCTTTTTCAATTAATGTCTTCCTCTACTTTAGTGAATCCTATGACCATATTCATTCATCAAATATCACTTAGACATCACCTTGATCCATATATTGTTCATCTAAATCCATTTTGTCTAGTTCATATATATTCAATTGTAATTGTGCTACTTGAGGAGAATAGGAATTCATCTCAAAACCCAAATCCTATTTTATTAATGTAGTGTTGATTATAACCCACTAGTCATTAACCCGTGCACCTGCACGGGCTAGCTATTCGAAGGAATACATGATATATTAAAAGACCGATAATATTTCTTATCTATAAATTAGTTTTACTAATATGTTCACCAAATAGTTTTCAAAATTCAAGTATCACGACAGCTATAGATATATTTGACTATTATCACATCTAGCAGCCTACATTGTAATTCGCTTCTTCGATTAGCTCTTGATTAGAACTTTTGTATTTGTGTTTTCTAATAGATGTAGATGCTATTAGTACTTTTTACCGTTGTGATGTTGCTTGCCAACTTCAAATTGATGGTCTTACTCTAAATATTAGGTTTTGAACTGTTGTATGATGTAATGACTGTATTGTCTTATCAGAATCCTTTAAAGCTTTCGTTGGATCAAAAAAAGTTATTAGTTCACTTATCAATCCATGCTTGAATGAGCATGATATTACCAGAAAAATACCACATTTTAATATGTAATAGTCCCTCTGTCCCAACATTACTAACTCAACTTTGTGTAGATAAGGCTGTATCTGAACGCGTTTTAGTGTGTAGATACATCGTACCTAGATAAAGTTGAGTCATTTAATTTAGGACAGAGGGCGTATGAAGTGCTAATAGAGAAAATATTTCCCTTTTATATCATAACTATTATAAATATGCAAATATGAGATTTTGATAAACCTCTAACATTTACGCCGAGATCAGCTTTACTATTTAAATGGGAGAATGACATCAACTTACTTAATAACCTGCTATATTTTTATATTACATTGTTTGTTTATTTGAAATAAGTTTCTCCATGTCAGTTATGGGTAAACAGGTTCAATGACATAGTGCACACATTTTGTGGCTAGAGTGAAGTGAGGAGGAAAAAAGTCCATATGTGAAGTATCTAGTTTTGAAGAGACTAACCTGGTATGGCTGAGAAAGGGGGAAAGAATGCAAATGTTAACCGGCAATGCATCACAGAATACACGCATTCATAGATTCTGCAAACACAACGGTGAAAGAAAATTGGAGAATACAATGTTAGCCATCTCAAAATTATTCTTCTTATTAATAATTAGAAAGGGCAATAAGGTGCTGATGCAATGCCTAAATTTCAGCTCAATACAAAACTGGTGAAGATATTACCATAATAATGTCCACCTATGTTGTTACTCGAGTAGGATGCGAGTAAAATATGCACCCATAAATTGCTGAGTCTAAATCTCAAATATCAAGTAAAGTGCATGAAAAGAGGAGGTGTTTAGTTCAAGTTACATAAATATGAAGGTTACATGCAGATACATTATAGAGTATCCATGATAGACTCTGTTGGACCATTCATAACTATCTCTAAATAGATTGCAGAGTTCATCTCCAGGGCTCAAAAGAAAATTTAGAACTACACAATCATGTTTTCTATGTCCATTCCAAGAAATCTTCATAGCATAGGTAACAATGGGGCATGAATCAAATCCATAATATATTTCAGAAAAAAGAATAGTAAAACACAGAAAACGTTAATATTTGAGTAAAAATGACCTACAAACATCATATTAAAACGGCATTGCCAATAAATTTTCGGTCTAAGGATCATCTGGCGAGAAAGCAATGCAGGGCGATCCTGTGGAATAATAGAGAGTATGCATTGCATCTCGAGTAATAAATGAGAAAATGCAGAGAGAGTATGTTTCAGTAAATACAACATGCAAATATCATGCTTGCAATTGCCATTTTCTAGTAATTTTCAGTTATTACTCAAAGCAGTTATGGACCATAGATACTTTACCTAGAAAAGAGCCGTAGAATAACACAAATCATGTTCTGTACATCTATAGAAAGTAAATAATATGAACACCAATATCATGACTTCACGCTTCCAGTTATGTTTGACAAATTACAGCAGGTACCAGGTAGATTCTAGATTGCTATTCAGCTATAAATATGCAAACCAACATCAAGGAATATGTTGCTATTAGGACGTGAGGAGTGGTTGATTACTAAAACGTGAGAAAATATAGATAGCTCATCACTTGCCCTTCCCCAACGTGAGATGATTCTTTGCTGGCTGCTAGAGTCCTCCTGGCCCGTAAAGTTTAATTGATAGTATTACTTTGTAATTTCCTAATGACAACACCCCTGCTATCTGTTTTAAACTGACATAGGTTTGCCTGCTCGTCAACTGCATCAATCATCACGGTAATTGACTGCACTAAAAAGAGAAGCTGGATTACATCATACGCAAAATTTGAAACCTGCAGGAGATTAAAAGTTGGCACAACAGCAGGTTCATTACAACCCTGGATTTGGTCGTGGCCTCCTTAATTAAATCGATCTGCACCTCTCTTCAAATTATCGTCAACCATCCGGGATTGGAGAGTAGGAGATTTAGGAGAGACTGGATTTGGTCATGCTCTTCTAAATCTAGACGGATTGTGGCATGGACGGAAAAAAAAAGAAGACAATCTTCTAGGTGCTGGTGGAGATGATCTCTTCTCCATGGCCTGAAGCGCCTGGATAGCGTTTTGGAAATAGACGGCGAACTCGGCAGCGATGGCGGCAAGAGGGTTGGCCGCGGTCTCTTCTTTGATGTCTTCATCGAGCGAGGTAAGCGGCGCAGTGGAGTTCTTCTCGGCATAGCGCTGGCGGCCGTGGGAGGTCTCAAAGGCGAGGGAATATGTGCGGAAGGAGTCGCTACATGACAGGCCAATGTAACAACGATCTATAGAGAGGGTGCGAGATTTTTTTTCTTTCAGCCAAAGGGCATGCGTGTGGATACTGGATGGTTCGTGAGGACTCTTCCGACGAAAACCATCCAAGGGCTGTAGATGCTTAATTCCTGTATCGGGCGGATACTATTGTTTAATTTCTAGGATTAATGTGGTGCCTCATTTGGTGCCTCCAATTAGTAAATATAAGATACCATAGTATGTGTTTATACACCATGTTGATCAATGAACCATTTGAGCTATGTTCTCAAATTACAACCACTCATATCAAATCCCATGCCTACTTAAACTTGATCACTTGTGTTGAACTATTCAATCTGCAAATGTGCTAATTGAGTAATGTAATGATTCACTAATCTTTACCCATTGCCTAAGTGTGATATATACTATTTAAGAATAATTGTTGACACACTTATTCAATAGTAATGTTGTTGCACAATTCCACACTTGTGTGATCTAATTCAGATGAGTCTTGTCAAGATTTTGTTCATGCTTTAATAAAGCATAAGGACCTCATCAATTATGTTTAGTTTAGCCAATTCCCATCAATCATATTGATCTTTTCCAACTAGCACTCGAATCTATATTTCACAATTCATGATCCTTTACCAAATCTTTCTATCATAACATCTCAATAAATCTAAATTGTTAAACAAACACTTTTCAATTGTTTGATTTGTTTGATTGTGTTTGTATGGTTTGTTTATGTATTGCTATTTCTGTGTTATAGCTTGTGTGAAGAGCTACGTGATTAGTTGAGAGAAGAGTGAAAGATCATATTCGTCAAAAAGGCAAATGACACACATATCTTCTACCTATTTTTACTACTGCATTAGTATTTTTCCCGTAGTATGCATGATAGGTTGATTTTCAAAGAAGTTATGAAATGTTTGGAACCTAGTAGTGTATAGCTATCCTTGAACCCCACCTGTTAGGATGCTAATTACTTTGAAAAATATGAAGCCATGCTATGATCACATGTTACAGTTGTTTTGTGGGTAAAATTAACAACTTCAACTTCAATTGACTACCTGGGTGGATAGGTGTGGCTTTGGGTGTGTTGAGTGGCTGCTTAGGAGTCACATATCTTGGAAGTGAAAACCATGGTATGTGTTAGTGGCCTAAGTAGTACACTTGTGGTTTGCCACTCAGGATTAAAGAGATGATTATGTCTTCCATGCTTAGATGTACTTCCAGTGCAACCTTATGACATTATGGGCTCTGTCTTGATTAAGTACGATTAAGGGTTCATCCATGGGTACTGACAACAGGTGGTAGAAGAGTATAGTTGGGAATGGTCAGATCCGGATGGATGAATGCTTCTTCTGAAAGGTCTCGTCTCATCTTATTCTTCGGGGTAAAATGAGTCTTAAGGTGAAAGTGTACAACCCTTGCAAGGTGTAAAACTAATCGATTAGCCGTGTCCCCGGTTATGGACAACTTGAGTCTCTAGACATGGAATGTACGGAAGAATCTCACTACCTTTTTAAATAATTAAAACTTGTGTAGAAAGAGGGGATGCCTCGGGGCTACATGCCTGGCAGTGAAAACCATGGTATTGTAGTAACTTGAGAGATTAACATAGTTTTATAGAGTGACTACCCGGGGCTACATACAGGCAGTGAAAACCATGTATGTGGAGGTGACCTAGGAGTTATCTTGACCCTTTAAAGTCTTTAAATGATTAAAAATGTTTTGATTCGGAAAATATAGGATAAAACTTTCTTTATGCAAATTAGCCAAAGATCCACTAGCCAAATATCATGTAGTATAGTCTTTTCACAAATGCCACCAAATATGTGTCATTTGCCAGTACGTTGTTGTACTGACCCCTCTGGGGCTGCATATTCAAACGTGCAGGTTTTTCAGATGAGGAACGATTAGTAGGATCTCGAGCTTACATTCCAACATGTCTACCTGTGGCACTTGATGAAGATGGAGGATCATTGCAACTATGCTTTATGCTGTGTACTCGTAGGGTTGAAGACCTATGTAACTAGATTTACGTTGTAATATTGATGCTATTACAATGATTACTTATTTTGTACTGTGGTGCTATCTACTGATCCAGGGAATGGCACAGATACACAGGAGTTCTGTCTTTTGATAAGGCAGGGCGCTACAAGGGACTAGCACTGAAAAAGCATAGGGTTCGTCATCTTTAAAAGGTGAGATCACTACATACTTCAAAGGGAAAGGTATTGGGACAAGGCAAGTTGGTAATCTCAAAGGATTTATCTCTTGAGAATATCATGCTTGTTGAGTCCCTCGGTTATAATCTTCTTTCTATTCATCATCTTTGTTGTATGGGTTATAATTCTTATTTTACTTTACATCATGTGAAAGTCTTTAGGAGTGATAATCTCAACTTGGATTTCACTGGACATGTTGAGAACGGCCTTTATGTGGTTGATTTCTCGAAAGAGAGCCCTTACATCCCAACATGTCCAATGGCCAAGGTTGACAAGGGTTGGCTTTGGCATCACCGGCTAGCTCATGTCAACATGAGAAATCTTAAGCAACTCCTAAAGGATGATCATGTTGTTGGTCTAACCGGTGTTGATTTTGAAAGAGATTGTGTGTGTAGTGCTTGTGTTGCCGGTAAACAATTGGGCAAGCAACGTCCATCCAAGAACATCATTTCCACTTCAAGGCCTTTGGAGCTTCTTCACTTGGATCTCTTTGGACCTATGATACTCTCGGTGGAAGAAGATTCGGGCTGGTCATTATTGATGATTATTCACGGTATACGTGGGTGTTTCTCCTCAAGTCCAAAGATGAAACTCACGTGGAATTCATTAGGTGTGCCAAACAAGCTCAGCGCACTCATGGTCAAGATATCAAGGCAATAAGGATGGATAATGGCACCAAGTTCAAAAACTATACCATGCAAGAAATTGTTAAAGACGAGGGAATCAAGCACCAATTCTCCGCACCATATACTCCTCAAATGAATGGTGTTGTGGAGAGGAAAAATTGGACTCTTATTGAAATGGCAAGGACCATGTTGGATGAATTCAAGTCACCTCATAACTTTTGGGGTGAAGCCATTGCCACTGCAGTTCATGCTTCAAATCGACTCTTCCTTCACCCAATCTACAACAAGACCCCCTATGAGCTTCTCACGGGGAACAAGCCTAACGTCTCATATATTCCGTGTCTTTGGTTGCAAGTGCTTCATCAAGAACAAGAAAGAAAAGCTTGGTAAATTCATATCTAGAATTATTGAGGGTATTTTTGTTGGTTATGCGGACGAATCCCACGCCTATAGATACTACAACAAGTCCACCGGGCATGTTGAAGTATCTTGTGACATGGACTTCGATGAGAATAATGGCTCCCAAGAGGAGCAAGTTCTTCCAAGTGATGTAGGTGATGAAGAATCTTCTCAAGTCATAAGGACCATGGGAATTGGGCATATTTTGCCTTGTGAGACCCATCATCATGAAGATAAAGCAAACAATGGAGAAGACTCAAGCTCAACTCAAGTGGAGCCTAGCTCAACTCAAGTGGAGCCTATGTCAACTCAAGAGGAACCTATTACTCAAGAGGAAATGCATACACAAGAACAAACATCAAGTCCCCAAGCCAATGAGCAAGATCAAGATGGAGAACAAAATGTTACAACCTCTCAAGATCAAGCTCAAGAAGACGATCATGATCAAAGGCCCTCTCAAGCGGAATTTGTTGATCATGAAGGAATAGTCTGTCAAGTCAAGGCTGCAACCAAATCAAGTGACATCATGGTGGATCGTATCCTTGGCAATATCTCCATGGGAGTGCTTACCCGTAGAGAACTAGCAAAACAAATGGCTTTACTATGTACGTTTAGTGAATTTCATGCTTTTGTCTCTAGTTTTGAACCCTTGAAGGTACATGAAGCTTTGCAAGATTCGAATTGGGTGATTTCCATGCAAAAAGAGCTAGAGTGCTTCACCTGCAACAAGGTTTGGTCTCTTGTGGAGTGACCAAGAAATCATAGGATCAACGTCATAGGAACCAAATGGCTCTTCAAGAACAAACAAGATGAAAATGGACTCGTCATTCGAAATAAAGCAAGGTTAGTGGCGCAAGGGTTTGCCCAAATAGAAGGTGACGAGGGGTTAACTCGACAAATGTCCTAGATGAAGGACTTAGGATCGGGGAGATAGGGCGTCGGATGAACTCGAAGGTAAAGTTAGTCGAAATAGGTATGCGTCGAAAGTAAACTTGGGTGTTTAAACTGGCTTGCTTTCAATCTGGCCTACACCGTCCCCTCCTGGCCCCTATATATAGGTGGCCATGTCTCGAGGATCGGGTAGGGTCCGATACAGATTACAATATCGACATACGGTAAAGACTCGTATTCGACTATCATTACAATTGGGCCTAGCTTAACGGGCCTCAGGGGTACTCATCATACGGGCTCTATTAACTATACCCTTGTCAGTAGCCCCTGAGATTCTACCAAAATTGTAGATTCGGGTTGAATCTCTAATCTTCAAATCTTTGACTTGATTATTTCTTCGACTTCTTCTTATCTTCAAATCTTCGACTTGGTCTTTCGACTTATTTTCATGATATTCTTTCGCAAGGGGTTTTGATGAACAAGCCTGACAACTCTGATGGATCAAGAGGTCAGTTAACTGCCGGAACAGATACTTGTCACCTACTTCAAATTCAATCCCCTTGGACTTGAATTCAGGATACCGGTCAAACCAACTCTTTTGCCGCATTTAGGACTTACAAAGAATGAATCCCAGTGATTCTCAGGGTACCCAGTGCGTCCACTAGGATTTTCTTTGCGTCGTAGACACGGATACATACCAGCAGAGCGCATCCATGTGCGTATACCAGGCCACACAGGATGGATCCCGGGGTCTTACCTTCGTGATAAATCACGGCATTCGAGTTTCGTTGTGATAACGCAACTCGAGAATCTTATGCCGCAGCCAAATTTTGACTGAAAATATTCGGGTTTTAACAACCATAAAACTCGCTCCCGATGGGAGTAATCTTTTTGTACTTTGTCGACTATATAGTCGAAATTTGTATGATATACTTCCTTCATCCTTGATATTGATTATCTCATCCTCTATCAGGTGCGCGCTCAGCGCTCCCGATGGGAGTAGCCCCCGAGGCTATGTTTGGATACTTGTAACCAAACATAGGCTCAAAGTTTAGTTCTTCTTCCTCCTGTTAACGTCTACTATTTGCAAGCCCCCGAGTCCAAGTCGAGGTTTTCATATCATGCGACCACAATCTCCTCTTCTTGTTTTGTCTCTTTGGTATTATCGTCTGCTGTGTGCAGAATTTAACTCCTATTGTAAAATATGTTTACGGGCCTTGTTTTAGCACGGGGGCCCGATAATACATGCTTATAAATAAAGCACCCTCTAGCAAGGGTAAAAACCCTAATCAGATTCCTCCTCCGCCGCATCATCTTCTCCCTCCATCTAGGGTTTTCCTTTTTCCTTTGTCCACATGGCTGATGCAGATGGTTCCCATCTGAACCTTGGCTCTCCGGTGGCGCCCCGAGGTTGAGGTCGCCCTCGTGGAAGCAAAAACAAGAACAATGCAACTCCGGCCGCCACAGGATCGTCACAGGCCGTTCCAGCCAAGCGTCGTCCCGGTCGCCCACCTGGGAGCAAAAATAAGCCCAAAGTGACTGGCGCTGCCCCAGGTTCAAGCGTCCCTCCTCCTGCTGCTTCCGCTGCTCCTGCTGCTCCTCCCCGAATCTTTTCTTTCTTCTGCATTGCTATGGCACAGTGCCGCGAAATTCAGCGCCTGCCGCTGAATTTCACCAAGTTCATGGATGGGCGGGAGCTGCGAGAAGCGGTTCTCCGTGAACAGTCTGGCAGTGGGACTCCATACAAGGTAGAGGTTTGGTATGACGGCGATGGCGAGCAGTACTTGAGGGGTGGCTGGTCACAATTTGCAGAAGACCACGACATCCACCAAGGCTTCTTTATGGCCTTCGACTTCCACATCGGCACGTTGAAGTTCGACGTGAAGATCTATGATGGCACCCAGTGCCAGAAGAAGTACGAAGCTGAAGTCCACTTCCATTAGGATCTTCTTTTTATGTAATTTTGCTTGACAATGTCCTTGCCGCCGTGTTTATCTGTAATGAATATTCGTACTCTACTTTGATGGTTTTACTAGCACCATGAAAACAAGTTACTGTTCTGAGGTATGCTTGAGATATATCGGGTTCTTTGCGAACCAATTGGTATGAATAATATCGGGTTCTTTTGTGAACCAAGTTGTTTGAATATTATCGGGTTGTCTGCACAACCTTTACAGTGAAAAAGGTCTCCATGTCGCGATAGAAATTTCGTTCGTACGACCCGAGGGTTGAAGCCCCCGAGCGGAGAAGTAGAAATACTTGTACAATTTTGTCGAGTTTAACCCGAAGAACCCGACCTATGGCCTCATGTTCTAGGTTCAGAAGGTTAACTCGAATTTAATGATACCACTAGATTTAGTCTACGCGTAAAAACGTCGTAGCTGCTCCGCATTCCATGAATTACTCTCGTCTTTTCCTGTCTTCTTGTCTTGTAGTCGATATGCTCCTCCTGGAATTACTTCTGTGACGATGTAGGGTCCCACCCAAGGGGACTCCAATTTGCCATGGCTGTCTTGCCTGAGTCGCAAAACTAGGTCTCCCACCACGAAGGATCGTGGACGAACTCGACTACTGTGGTAGTTTCGTAGACTCTGTTGATACTGCGTGGCTCTTTCTAATGCCTTATCCCTTGCTTCATCCAGTGCATCGACATCGTTCTACAGTACTTCTGTCGATGTTGTCTCGTCGTATGCCGTCACTCTTGGGGCCTCGTGTGTAACTTCGACTGGAAGCACGGCTTCTGCGCCATGGACCAGGAAGAAAGGAGTTTCTTGAGTTGCTGCGTTAGGCATAGTTCTTAGGCTCCAAAGAACAGAGGGCAATTCTTCTACCCAAGCGCTCTTGGCTTTCTCGAGAGGTGCTAAGAGCCTCTTGTTTATCCCACTACATATCAGGCCATTGGCTTTTTCGACTTGCCCGTTCATCTTTGGGTGCGCCACAGATGCAAATTTGAGCTTGATCCCTAGTCCTTCGCAATAACTCTTGAATTCTTTTGAAGTGAAGTTTGTCCCGTTGTCTGTGATGATGCTATATGGTACACCAAAACGGAATACTATCGACTTGATGAAGCTGATTGCTATTGTCGAATCCTGCGTTGTTACCAGGGCCGCTTCCACCCACTTGGTAAATTATTGACTGCCACTAGCATGTAAACATGCCCTCCTGGCCAAGATTTGTGCAACTTTCCCACCATATCGAGGCCCCATTGCGCAAAGGGCCAGGACAATGGTATTGTTTGTAGCTCTGCTACTGGTGCATGCGGTCTAGATGCAAATCTTTGACATGCTTCACACTTTCGAACTATATCTTTTGCGTCTTCGATGGCTGTTAGCCAATAAAATCCTGCTCGGAAAGCCTTTGCCGCTATTGCTCTGCTTCTAGCATGATGGCCGCACACTCCACCGTGTATGTCTTGTAGTATTGTTTGTCCTTCCTGGGGTGTTACACAACGCTGCAAAACGCCGATAATACTCTTCTTGTATAATTTCCCCTGCAACACGACAAACGCCTTCGATCTTCGAGTTATCCTCTTGGCCTCCACTGCATCTTCTGGTAATTGTTTATTTATCATGTATGCAAGATATGGCTGCATCCATGTTTCTTCTATCATCATGACCTCCTCTGGCTCCGACGGAGCCCCCGAGTCTGCTGCAGTAGTCGAGCTTTTCCCACTTTTTATTGATCTTTCTACTATTTCTTCCCACAATACTCCGGACGGCACGGGTAAACACTGTGACCCGATATTTGCTAAATTGTCGGCTTCTTCATTACTATTCCTGCTTATGTGCGAGACTTCGCATCCATCGAATGTTCCTTCGAGATAATGATATAAATTCTTGTAGGCCATCATGTTGTCATTGATTGTGTCACATCTGTTCATAACCTGCTGGACAACAAGGTTGGAATCTCCAAATATTTTTAGGCGAGTTGCTCCACATGCTTTGGCCATCTTCATTCCATGCAACAAAGCCTCGTATTCTGCTTCGTTATTAGAAGCCTGTGGAAAGCTCATCCTTAAGACATACTTCAATTTGTCGCCGTGAGGCGATATCAAGACCACTCCTGCGCCTGCGCCTTGAACTCTCTTAGAACCATCGAAGTACATTGTCCAAACACTCGATAAGTCTGGTGGTCCCGTGCTTTGGAGCTCCAGCCACTCTGCCGTGAAATCTGGCAAGACTTGCGACTTGATCGCCTTCCTTTTTTTGTACGTGATGTCCATGGGAGATAACTCGATTCCCCACAAAGAGACACGTCCTGTTGCTGAAGGGTTGTTCAATATGTTTGATAGTGGTGCTTCATTGACCACTATAATTGGATGCACCACAAAGTACTGTCGCAGTTTTCGTGCAGTTGTGAAAACACTATATGCAAGTTTCTGATAATGCGGGTACCTCTGTTTTGTCGGAGATAACACTTCACTGATGAAATATACCGGCCTCTGGACGCCGTGGGCTTTTCCTTCTTTGCTTCTTTCGACTACTAATACTGTGCTCACCACCTGATGGGTTGCGGCGATGTAGAGTAGCAGTGGTTCTTTTTCTTTTGGTGCAACCAGCACTGGCGGCGTGGAAAGCACTTTTTTCAACTGTGCAAAAGCTACATCTGCTTCTTCCGTCCATTCAAATTTATCATCTGACTTCTTCATAAGTGCATAGAGAGGAAGCGCCTTTTCTCCCAATCGAGCAACGAAACGACTTAAAGCCGCGACGCGCCCTGCAAGTTTCTGTACGTCGTGTAGTTTCGTGGGTTTCCCCATTGTCAAAATTGCTTGAATCTTCTCTGGGTTCGCCTCTATTCCTTGTGCTGATACCAGGAACCCTAAAAGTTGTCCTGCTGATACGCCAAAGGAACACTTTGTCGGGTTAAGCTTAAGCTTGTACCTGCTCAGGTTGTCGAAGGTTTCTGCCAAGTCGCTGATTAGAGATTTCTCCTCTCTTGTGGTGATGACTACATCATCAATGTAGACTTGGATGTTGCGCCCTATTTGGCTTCCGAGGGAATTTTGCATCATCCGTTGATAAGTTGCTCCTGCATTTTTTAGGCCGAACGGCATCACTTGGTAGCAAAACACTCCGTATGGTGTGATGAAGGCCGTTTTTTCTTCGTCTTCTTTCTTCAATTTGATCTGATTGTAACCAGAATATGCGTCCAAAAATGAAAGCCTTGCGCATCCCGCTGTTGAATCGATTATCTGATCGATGCGGGGTAGAGGGAAGGGATCCTTTGGACAATGCTTATTGAGAGATGTGTAGTCGACACATACTCTTTGTACATCTGTGTTCTTCTTGGGTACTATGACTGGGTTCGACACCCAACTCGAAGTTTTGATTTCTCTGATAAATCCAGCATTTTCTAGCCTGTGCAACTCTGATGCTATCGCCTTCCTTTTAGGTTCATCAAATCGTCGCAATGGCTGCTTGACTGGCTTTGCCTTGGGATCTATATTTAATACGTGCTCGACGAGTTCCCTGGGAACCCCTGGCATGTCTGATGGACACTAGGCGAAGATTTCCCAGCGCTCACGGAGGAACTCGACGAGCGCGCTTTCCTACGCGGGATCCAAGTTCACCGCAATTGATGTCGTCTTGTTTGCATCTGTAGGGTGGACCTGGATTTTCCTCGAGTCCTGAGTTGTGTCGAAAGCCTGATCTGGCAGGGATCGTCCAACGTCGGGTAGTACATTCTGATCTGTTTCGCCTTTTAACCTCTCGTATTCTGCTGTCATGCCGAAGGTTTGCGCCATCCTGTTGAATTCTCTGTCGCATGTGTTGGCTACTTCAAAGCTCCCTTGTACTGTGATTGTTCCTTTGGGTCCTGGAATTTTTAACGTAAGATACGCGTAGTGTGGTACTGCCATGAATTTTGCAAATGCTGGGTGTCCCAGGATTGCATGATATTGTGACGGCCAGTCCATAACTTCGAATTCCAGCTTCTCTCTTCGGTAGTTGCCGCTGCTGCCAAAGCAGACATCGAGTTCTATTCTTCCCAAAGGGTAGTTTGCGGCTCCTGGTACTATTCCGTGGAAGGAGCAATCTGTTGGCTTCAGACTCGACAGTGAGATGCACATTGCCTTTAAGGTTCTAGCATATATTAAGTTTATGCCACTCCCTGCATCCATGAATACTCTTCCGATGTCGTATCCTCCTATTTGCGCCTTTAAAACCATAGGCGAGTGGCCTGGCCAGGGAACTTTTCTCGGGTGATCTGCTCTACTGAACTTAACTGGTTGTTCAGACCACCGTAGGTACTCTGTTGTAGCTGGTGGTGATGATATTGCTAGGTTTACTTACCTGGATATGCTCTTTCGCTCTTTCTTTGACTTGAGCACCGGTTGAATCATGGCTGATATGTAAACTTTTGACTCTAGGTGCCTTGCTAGCCTTTGCATTTGATATCCTTGACTTCTGTGCTGTTCTCCTTGCCTCCCTCCTTGGCTTGAGCCCATGGCACTTTGCAGCCTTAGGAATGTTCTACAATCCTTCATCTGATGATTTGAAACCCTTTTCCCGTCGAGATATGCGTAGTGGATTCGACAAGGTCCGTATAGCATATCCTCGGCCGAAGGACCGGAGTATCTCAATTTTTCTACTCCTTTTGCCTGAAACCTCCTATTTTCATATCCTTCCTCTTCTTCTAATATGTACCCCGCGGCTATCTGATTTCGCCTTCCTTGGTTATCCCTGCTGCGGTGTCATCTCCTTTGTCTACTTATTCTGTCGACTTCTGGTGAACGTCCTCTTTTGTTATTGTATGCGTCTTCTCCATCAGCGAATTTGTTGACTTGTTCCATTAACTCGGCTACTGTCGTAGGTCTTGTTCTTCCTATTTCTTCCACGAGATCTGAGCGACGAAGTCCGGCCGTAAAGGCGTCTATTGCTCGTTCGTCGGAGACGTCCTCTGCTGAGTTTTTGATTATGCTCCATCGTTGTATATAAGAACGTAGAGTTTCGCCTTTCCTCTGCACACACGCCTTAACTTCCTCCAGTGATGCTGGGCGCTTATATGTTGAACGAAAATTTCGTGCGAATTGACTTTCGAGTTCCCCCCAACTTCCGATGGATTCGTTGGGTAGGGTATTCAACCAGGACCGTGCTGCGCCGGTGAGGTGTAGCTGCAAACTTTGCATTGCAGTCGCTTTTGTTCCCCCCAGTATCTGTACTGCCTGCAGATAGTCTGATAACCATAGGGTAGGTTCTTGTGACCCGTCATACTTATGTTGGTCGTGTGGCAGTTTGAATCCTTTGGGTACCCGCGTTTTGTGAACCCTGCGGGTAAAGCATAACGCACCCATCTCTTTATCGTCATCTTCATAATTTTCTTCCCTCCAAGCATGACGTGATTTGTTTACTCGAGTTTGCGCTATTATATTTCTTGCGTCCTCTTTCCTCTTCTGTCGCCTTTCCTCTTCTGATGACTCGCTGTACTCGTTATCTGCGAAGTTGTATCTGAACTTCTCCTTTTCCTTGCAGCTTGTCGACTTTGCCTCTGGGCCTTTTTTCCTGATCTTGCTTTCCACTATTCCAAGACTTCGTATCACGGCTTGGTGCATATCTTCTCGCGGGTCCCCAGGTTCTGGCCTTGTAGTTAGTAAATACGCTTGTGCTACTACCAATGTTGCTTCTGGCATTTCTTGTATGAAGTCGTCTTCCTCCTCTTCTGACTGTGGGGTAGGGCTCCTTGAGTACCTTTCTTCTTCGCTGCGCACCATTACCCTTCTATTGTGCTTTGGGTCTCCGTGCCTTTCTCTGCTGTACTCTGAATCTTCATTATAGTCTTTCCAGTACTCCTCCCTTGATATACTGTTGTTGTCTTGAAAAACCATGTCTCTTTCCTCCCTTAGTTTCTTCCTGTGTTGGTATAATGCATACTGATAGCCCATTAAAACTTCTCTTCTCAATCCTTCGGGTACTCCTGTACCATGATTGACAGCTGATTTGATCATTCTCCATTCGCCAGCCGAAACGTGAACTTTCTCCTTTTCCTTTTTGTTGTGTTCTTTCATTTTGTTGACTTGCCTGTCAACCTTTTTACTTCCTTCGCTATTGTTTTCTTCTTCCGCCTCGATAATAATAACGCATAACTGATGTATTTTGGAGACACCGCTGCTTCCCACGACGAAGTCCTTTGCGTTGTTGTGCGTCTAGCACGCTCTTTCTTCTGAGTCGAAATTTTCCAGAATTTTGTCGCCTTCTGCGATTGGTGCTTTGTCGAAGCTGACCGGCGAGTTTACCTCGCTGGAAGAGTCTTCTGATGATTCCAACGTTTCCTCTGTTTCGGGCTTGTTTGCCGACGGATCTGATTTCGTCAAATCCGAGAGGCGGGATGAACCCGATGGCCCTATAATGATGCTCAGACTTCCAATGGTTAACTCCATCTCTTGATTTCCGTCGAGTTCTGAACTGTTGTTGGCTAAAAGCGAAAAAGCCGTCGAATTCATGCTTCCAACGCCCAGAGTCCCCACGGTCGGCGCCAATTGACGAGGGGTTAACTCGACAAATGTCCGAGATGAAGGACTTAGGATCGGGGAGATAGGGCATCGGATGAACTCGAAGGTAAAGTTAGTCGAAATAGGTATGCATCGAAAGTAAACTTGGGTGTTTAACCTGGCTTGCTTTCAATCTGGCCTACACCGTCCCCTCCTGGCCCCTATATATAGGTGGCCAGGTCTCGAGGATCGGGTAGGGTCCGATACAGATTACAATATCGACATACGGTAAAGACTCGTATTTGACTATCATTACAATTGGGCCTAGCTTAACGGGCCTCAGGGGTACTCATCATACGGGCTCTATTAACTATACCCTTGTCAGAAGGTATGGATTATGAGGACACCATTGCCACCGTTGCTCGACTCGAGGCAATCCGCCTCTTACTTTCTTATGCATCCTTTCATAATTTCAAGTTATATCAAATGGATATGAAAAGTGCTTTTCTTAATGACCCCTTAAAAGAGGAGGCATATGTTGCTCAACCCCCAGGTTTCGAAGACCCCATTTACTCGAATCGTGTGTATCGACTCCATAAGGCACTCTATGGACTAATGCAAGCTCCTCGTGCTTGGTATGAGTACCTTAGGGACTTTCTACTCATGGATGGGTTTCAAATGGGGAAGGTCGATTCCACCCTTTTCACCAAGCGGGTTAAAGGGGTGATTTATTCATATGTCAAATTTATGTGGATGATATTATTTTTGGTGGCACTAACGACAAACATAACAAAGACTTTGCTAAGTTGTTGACAGATAAATTTGAGACATCCATGATGGGGGGGTTGAAGTTTTTCTTAGGATTTCAAGTGAAGCAACTCGAGAAGGGAACTTTCATCTCCCAAGAAAAGTATGCACGAGACATGCTCAAGAAGTTCGAGATGGACAAGGCTAAAACCGCCAAGACTCCCATGCCAACTAATGGGAAACTAGGCCTTAGAGAAAATGATAAAGCCATGGATCAAAAGGTATACCGTTCCATGATTGGATCTTTGATTTATCTTTGCACTTCTAGGCCGGATATCATGTTAAGTGTAGGAATGTGTGCTCATTTTCAATCCGCTCCTAAGGAGTGCCACTTTGTGGCGGTCAAACAGATTTTAAGGTATCTTGTTCTCACTCCAACTCTTGGGCTTTGGTATCCAAAGGGGTCAACATTTGAACTCATCAGCTATATGGATTCCGATTGGGCCGGTGACAAGGTTGATCGGAAGTCGACCTCCGGGGCTTGCCAATATATTGGCCGGTCGTTGGTGAGTTGGTCGTCCAAGAAACAAAACTCCATATCCATATCCACTGCCGAAGCTGAATACATCACCGCGGCATCTTGTTGTGCTCAATTGTTATGGATGAAGCAAACCTTGAAATACTATGGTGCGTCTTCTATATGACAATGAAAGTGCAATAAAGATCGCCCATAACCTCGTACAACACTCATGCACCAAGCATATCGACATTCTCCACCACTTCCTACGTGATCATGTCTTAAGGGGTGATGTTGCTCTCACTCATGTGGGAACAAATTATCAATTGGCGGACATTTTTACGAAACCTTTGGATGAAGCTCGATTTGTTGCTTTGAGAGGAGAACTCGGTATTCTTGATCCTAAAAACTTGGATTGATGCATGCGTTACATATTCTTGCATTTAGCTTGTTTGTCTAGCTTAGTAGCGCCGGATATGTGGGGCTAGCATCTTACCATGTCTTGGCATGATGCATACCCATGTGTGCTACATCATAAGACCCAATGTCAACGAATCCAAGCACGTCTCTTCGCGGTTCAATGACATTTGTGCTCACACATAGGGGGAGTAATCCCCCGCCCACCTTTTGCCTCCCTTGCTTATGGTCTCATTTTCTGAGGTTTATTCATTGTTCGCTTATTTATAAAACTATCTTCAAAACCCTAGTCCATCAAACCATCTCACATTTGAATCTTTGTTTGACTCTTTTGAGATGTGTATGGACATGTGCTCTCTCTAGTCAGGTCTCAACCTAAGCCTCTAAAATCTTACCTTAAACATTGCTGGTCTCTACATGGATTCATTTATCTTTTATCCCGCAAGTCATCGGCCGGTCGTACCGGCATTTTCCTTGAACCAAGAAGCTTTTTTTTTCTGTTGTTGGCCAAGACAGAACTTTTGGCCGGTCAAACCGGCCATACCGCGCCTGGACAGAAATCTTGGTCGGTCTAACCGGCGGACGTCCAGGTATGACCGGGCGTACACTCCCTGGTCCTCTTTAGGTCAACGCGGGGGCAGCCCATTCTTCCCCCCACCCCCCACGCCTCCTTCCTCCTCCCAGCCGCCGCTGCCTCTCTCCTCGCCACCTGCCCTCTGTCTGCCTCCCCGCCGCCCTCCCTCGCCCCTCTCCACTACCGTTGGCTGCCCCGCCCTCCCTCGGCTGCCACCCTTCTCCCAGCCACTGTCGCCCCTCTCCTAGCCGCCATCGCCCCTCTCCCCCACACTTCCCTGTCCAGGGACGCCCAGGTGGACGCTGGAGGCGCCTCTTGCTCTTTGCTGCTGCCATGGGGAGAAAGAAGGCCGTCCCTCCAACCGGGGCGGGATCCTCTAGCCGTGGTGAGCCTTCGTTTCCTGCAGTCCTGTCAATTTCTTAGGGCATTGCTATCATCTTCTTGTTCATTCATCCCGCCCTAAGCTCCATTGCCATGGCTCCATAGCTCCATCCTCTTCAATGAATCCATGTCCTTATCTTTTCTGCTTACCTTCTATCTCACAGATGCTCGTACTCATTGTGGTTCCGATGATAGTGAAGAAGAGGCTCGCGCGCGTAAGCGCGGTGCCACCCGTGTGGATGAGATTGAGGAAGAGGAAGAGGATGTTGGAGATGAGGATTTTGTGAAGCTTGCCAGCGGCTGATGACCCACAACTATAGGGGGTGTATCGTAGTACTTTCGATAAATAAGAGTGTCGAACCCAACGAGGAGCAGAAGGTGTTGATGAGTAGTTTTGATCAAGGATTCACTGTAAATACTAGTAAACCGGTTTTCAGGGGTATTTGGTAATGCAAGTAAATAAAGTGCGAATAAATAAAAGACAATAATAATAATTGCAGCGAGTGACCCAATCCTTTCTAGAGCAAAGGACAAGTCGGTTGATAAGGGTTAACTCGACAAATGTCCTAGATGAAGGACTTAGGATCGGGGGAAGAGCAACGACTAGAGATTCTGGGATCGAGATTGGCACACGATGTACCCAGGTTCACGTCCCCACGGTGGAGGATCGCTACATCCTGCTAGCAATCTAGTATATGATCATAATGGTGTTTACATGGTGCCGCCGTAGGCAGAATATTGTATCTAGTCTATGTCTAATCTATCTTGTATATCTAATATTGCGTGTCTATGATATTCGATGTCTATGAGATATCTTGAGTGATGCCTCTAGGGGTGCCCCTGCCTGGCTTTATATATGCAACCAGACCAAGGTTTTACAAGAGTTCTAGTCGAATACGGATTAGAGTCTTCCTTCTTCTACTCCAAGTCAACTTGTCGAGTCCTTGAGCTAGTCCACCTCCATAATGGGGCAGACCCGGTATACTAATCCGTGGGTACCCGAAGGGCACACCCACGTCAGTAGCCCCCGAGACTCAATTCGAGTTGCAGACTCGGGTTGAGTCTCCAAACTTCAATTTTTAAATTTTTCAATCTTCGACTTCTTCAATCTTCGATTTCTTCTATTTCTTCAATTTTCGACTTCATCAAACTTCAACTTCTTGAAAACTTTCATTTCTTCAATTTTTGACTTCAATTCTTCGACTTCCTGAAATCTTCGGGTTCTTGAATCTGCTCTCCCGATGGGAGTGAAATGTTGAGTTCATGGACTCAAAATTTTCTTCCTTGTTCTTCTCGAAATAACTTTTCATCGGGTGCGCGACCAGCGCTCCCGATGGGAGTAGCCCCCGAGGCTATGGTCGGATACTTGTAGTCGATCATAGGCTCCAATTTCTTCCTTTTCTTCATCTCTTTTGTCGAATTCTTTCTCGAAATTGACTTTCTATCGGGTGCGCGACCAGCGCTCCCGATGGGAGTAGCCCCCGAGTCTATGTTTGGGTACTTGTAGCCGGGCATAGACTCAAGTTGTACTACTCGAAGAAGTTTGGCTCCTGTTGAAGGACTTGATGATTTTGTCGACTACTGCAGAAAATATTAATAATTGTGAAATACTTTGTCTCTCAAAGAAATATTGCGTTTGCATATTGTAATGACGATGATGTAGTATGTAAAATAAAAACTCGATGTTTTTTATGCAATTTTTGTTGCTCGTACGTAAGACCCTTTCGTTAGCCTGATACACTTCATGGCTCGATCAGCTACTCAGGTCATGCGTAAATCGATGCGTGTGCCGTATTTGAATTTCAAGATACTTGCTAAGCCTTTTCGTTAACCTGACGCCCAAGATTTTGGCCTTGCCAACCGTTAGTCGAGCTTCATGCGACTGTAAACTAAATTGACAAGTATTCGACAAGGAACGTCAGCTAGCTACTAGGGCTTTCACAATTTTTTTTCGAAGTCAATGATATGCAAGATGATTGCTCATAGCGGAGCCCCCGAGTGTTGGGTGCAACAAAATTAAATAATAATCGACTTCTTGGAAGCGGAGAACTTAGCTTTTATCGGTGCGGCGTAGTCGGCACGGCGTAGTCGACGATGACGTAGTCGAGTTGTTGTCGTAGAATCACAACCACAATCGGAGGCAAAGTTGTTGACGTAGAATCACAACCACGATCGGAGGCGAAGTTGTTGTCGAGCCCCCGAGCGCTGTTGGGATCGCCGTATTGCTGATGTCGATGAAGTCACATGTCTTGAGCGTTATTTTCCGCACTCCAGGGCGAGTTGATGTCAAGCCCCCGAGCGTTGCCGATAGTTTGCGCGAGTGCGCGACGACGAGCCCCCGAGCGTGGCAAACCGTAGTTGATGCAGATGTAGTCGACGATGTTAAAGACGAAGTAGTCAAAATATTTTTCTCCAATTTCTCCGAGCAGAGTTGTCGAAATATTTTTCTTCGGGTCCGTGACAGCTTTGGTAACTCGCCGGGTCTATTTGCAGCTGACTAGTCCCTTGATGCTTTGATCCTTGATCCTTGACGTGAAGCACTTGGCTGGATTTTTTAACTTGCCGAGTAGCAGGCGCTACTGTCCAGATTTCTTTTCATCTCTTTTTCTTCTTGGAATTTGAACTCTTTGTGGTGTTTTTATCCTGCCAAAATCTGATCGATCTGAGCTGGGCATATTTGCTATCCCTTTTTTTCCCTTTTTTTAATGCTCCACGTGAAGATCTTTCCTTGTAGGATCCGGACTATTTGTGCTGACCGGTCATGGCAATTGATTGATACTCTCGTAAAAAACATGAACCAGCCAGCACGTCTTGTCTTCTCGGGACTTGGATCGCACGAAATCTTCACTTCACGACGGATTAACTGATGTGCTCCAGCTATGAACACGCAGGAGAAGCCGATCTGTATGAAGGTGGGACTTGCGATGATCCAGTCTGATGATTGAAGAAGTCGCCGTAATTACTGATGAAGAGTCCCGTCCGGATGAATTTTTTTTCCTTTTTCGCACGCGATATACGCTGTCGACAACGAGCGTATGCATGAGCCGATCTGATTTTGAAGACGATCAGCAAGCCCATTGACTTGGCTTTGATGAACTCAAAGTCACCCGCAGCTGCCGAACGTTGTCGATGATGAGCAGCCGATGATTAGCTAAATGCGATCTGACCATCGATGATGATGATGAAGGATCTCGCCCGTTGCTGCTGTCGCAGCCGCAAAACTTGTTGATCTTGTCGACGAAAAAAGTTGAAGGATCCCGCCCGGATAACAAAATCCAGTCGTCGCGATCCCCACGGTCGGCGCCAATTGACAAGGAGTTAACTCGACAAATGTCCTAGATGAAGGACTTAGGATCGGGGGAAGAGCAACGACTAGAGATTCCGGGATCGAGATTGTCACACGATGTACCCAGGTTCACGTCCCCATGGTGGAGGATCGCTACATCCTGCTAGCAATCTAGTATATGATCATAATGGTGTTTATATGGTGCCGCCGTAGGCGGAATATTGTATCTAGTCTATGTCTAATCTATCTTGTATATCTAATATTGCTTGTCTATGATATTCGATGTCTATGAGATATCTTGAGTTATGCCTCTAGGGGTGCCCCTGCCTGGCTTTATATATGCAACCAGACTAAGGTTTTACAAAAGTTCTAGTCGAATACGGATTAGAGTCTTCCTTCTTCTACTCCAAGTCAACTTGTCGAGTCCTTGAGCTAGTCCACCTCCATAATGGGGCGGACCCGGTATACTAATCCGTGGGTACCTGAAGGGCACACCCACATCACCGGTTATGTAACTTATGATGACCAAATGTTCTCGAGGACACACGGGAGTTTCTGTCAAGTGCTTTCGCTTCATACCACTAAATAATCTTTATTGGTCTGATAAGTGTTATGGAGGTGAACCTGTGCTAGCGCACTACCCTTACTAGGATTAATACACACTTGTGATTATACCCCTTGCAAGCATCCGCAACTACAAGAAGGTAATTAAGATAAATCTAACCACATCCTTAAACTCTAAGATCCTATGCTCCCTGGTGCAATGGTTTCCTAATGGAGGTTTTAGGTTTCTGTCACTCTAGCAACCCCACAATTAGTAGCCCAATACACAATGCATTTCACTAGGACCGTAAATGGTGAAGTATCATGTAGTCGACGTTCACATGACACCACTAGTGAAATAGCACCACATCAAATAAATATCAAACCATTAAATATTATTTAACATAACTCCACTACTAACATCTTGACATCTCCCATGTCCTCAAGAACTAAACGAACTACTCACAAGACATCATATGGATCATGATCAGAGGTGAAATAATGGTAAATAACAATCTGAACATAAACCTTAGTTCAACGGTTCTACTCAATAGCATTAACCACAAGAGTAATCAACACCGGGAAAGTTTCCCCTAAGAATTTGACAAGATTAAACTCAAGATGTTACAGCGGGATGGTGTGGTGATGGTGAAGATGAAGGTGCTGGGGATGAGAATGATGGTGATGATGATCCCGATGAAGTCCCGTGCAATGATGATGTCGTCGATCTCCCCTCTCTGGGAGGAATTTCCCCAGCATATTCTTGCCTGCCAGAGAGCTTTTCTCTCTCTGGTGTTTTCCGCCCCGCAGAGGCGGCAGTGTCTATCTCTGAGCCCCCCTTCACTTAGGTTTTCGGGGACAATGATATACGCAAAGGGGCAATGGCAGTAGTGGGCCAGGTTGGCCTCACACAGGCCAGTGCGGCCAGGGGTGGGCCCGTGCACCCTGTGGCTCCTCTCGCCTCCTCCTTCTGGCTTCTTCAGTCTTCTGGCGAAACATAATTTTCTTTTATTTTTCTGGAATTTCCTGATCTTCTGAAACATGGTGTCTTGACAGTCCTTTTTCCAGCAGAATCCTGACTCCGGCAGGAAATCCTCCAATGATCATCAAACATGTAAAAACAGAGGAAACAACATAAGTATCATCGCTAAATGTGAAATATATCAATGAATAACAGTCAATTATGATACAAAATAGTGATGCAAAATGGATGTATCAAACCCCCCCAAGCTTAGACCTCGCTTGTCCCCAAGCGAAAACTGAACTCGGTAAACATGACCACAGGTTTATGGAGTGAAGTGTCGATAATCGAAATACGGACAAGAAGCATCACATTCACCAAGGCACAAATTATAATAGACAGCAACTTCCCTTTATATGATATAGACTTTCAATAAGTAAAAGGGAATCACAAATAAAGATGCACAAGGTAAATTGTAATTGGTGATGGCAAACCTTAGTTCTTGGTCAGAGAACAATGAACAAACTATACTTATTTTTGAACAGAGCCTTTTATAATAGAGCTAATATAGCAAAAACCATATGCTCAACGAAACAAACTCTTTGCAATCATAAAAAGCTTTCAAAGATATATTCCTTCAGATAAAAGCATTGTACTAAACAAAGGAAGATAGTAAACATGATTGAACGGATCAACATATGGATGAGTGAAACATAATAACTCAAATGCTTGCTTGAGATCGAAGGGAATAGGTTGACTCAACATAAAAGTAAAAGACAAGCCCTTCACAGAGGGAAGCAGGGATTAAACATGTGCTAGTGCTTTTCATTTGTAAAACAGAGATAAAAGTTATTTTGAGAGGTGGTTGCTTTCATCAACGACTAGCAACAGAGTTCTTGATATCTTCCATACTAAACAAGTGAGAGCAGTTCCGAGATGTTGATTAATTGGCACAATTGTGCTCTTTTATAGCTTTGCACTCCTCCCCACCTTTTCCTTTCTCAAACCATGGCTAACCGATTCCATCGGGTGCCCACCAACTTTCACAAACCATGGAGGAGTGCCTTTTTCTTTCTTTTCTCTTCTTTTTAGATTACAATGGTCTGACCAGCTCCCTTGCAAATTAATGACGAGCAGATGAAGCTGCCTAGTCGAGGGGTACTCAATTTAGTATGGAAGATAACAAACCCAACCACTACGTCCTCATGAGCTAAAAACAGTGGCACAAAATGAGAAGTATTTGAAGCTTTTTGAAAGGTAGCACATGAAAATTTACTTGGAATGGCTTGAAATACCATGCATAGGAATTTATAGTAGACTCTTTGGAAGTAACTTGGTTTTTGGGAATTCGATGCACGAGAAGTATTCCCTCTCAGTACAGTTTTTTGGCTAGCAAGGCTGGGTAGCAAGCATAAGAGTTGCATGAAACAAACAAACATACATATAATAGGAACAATCATGCAAACTTCCTTGAGAGTACAAACGATTTTAACTTGAGAATACTAATGTTTATGAGCCAATCATGAAGGAAAGCTGAAATGATGTATCTACTAGCACTTCTTTCTTTTTCTACTCAAACCTCAAGGTAATGTTGCTACTGACCAAGCTAAGTTTGCCAAAACCAACTAAATTTACTCATGCTCCCAAAGTGATATTGATACTAATCAACAATACTAATCATATAAGGGAGATTGCAAACTAAAATAAGGTGCGTGGAAAGTAAACGATAAAACTTCTCATTAATATTTCATTACCGCAACTCACACCAAGGGATTCATATATAACCAACTAAGGAGGATACTTCCACACTGCAAACTATCCTATAAGATAACTTCTCTATTCATGATATGACTCTACTTGAAAAGTAAATGAGTAAAAGATAATGATGTGATACCGTGGCACTCCCCCAAGCTTGAAACAAGCCAAGGGGATGCCTATACCAATGACGAATCACTCCTTCGGCAGTGGTGGCGAGTCTTTGTCATCATCAGACTTCCAAGGCAAAGGTTCCCCATCAAGGAAGGATGTCTTGGTCTCCAATATCCTGAAACTGGTAGCATCACTCATTTGTTTAAACCTAGCTTCATACTCATAGTTTTGGTTCTGCAAGTCATAGAGTTGTGCTTGTAATTTGTTGGTGGTCTCATTGAGTGACAAGATGTCATCCCAAAGTTTTGCGGTCTCCTTCTTGTGCTTGGCGATGAGTTCTTGATTTATCCTATGGATGATGTCCACCTCGTGTTCCGCCATCTTTTTGTACTTAAAAACTTCTTGCTCTAGCGCTTCCATCCTGGCTTTGAGACTCCCTTCTCCTGTAGGCCCCTGGACATCTTCTATCTGCAACTTCCCATCCTTTAGTGACAACTCCTTCGGATGCATCTTCAGCTCCCTCATGTACGGATTAATGATGTCCGCAAGAGAGTTCTCCTCGGATGAACCAGACGAAGACATGGTGACTCTAAAGCTGAGAACAACTCCTGATAGAAACAGCTAAAAACGAAAACACGACGAAAACACGATATACAAACCTCGGGTAATCCAGGGGGTTATATAGGAGAAAATCAAACATCAAAATGAAGTCACGGGAGGAAACCGGGATGGAAACAAGCTCCGGGGTGGTCTCACCACAGGGCGGCGCGGCCTGGAGTGGGACTGCGCCCCCTATTGGTGAGGAGCCACCAGACTCCGTCTCCTGCCCATTTTCGTCTTGTGATTTTTCATATTTAATAAAAACAACAAAAATATTAATGGAAAAGTGTAACGCGAACCTTTTCTGACTAGAACTGTTACCTATTCAAAAACGAGCTCTGCAGGTTCTTGCATATTATCCTGGATGAATTCTTCCAGAGTCACCATTTGAATAACATCAACATCTTCATTATAAGAATCTCCAGCAATATAATGTTTGAGTCTTTCTCTATTCACCACCTGTGTAGTGTTATCTTTTAACGAAGCAATCTTTATCGCACCTGAGCGGTACACCTCTTCAATAACAAAGGGTCCTTCCCATTTTGAGAGTAATTTTCCTGCAAAAAATCTGAGATGAGACCTATATAATAAAAATTTCTCACCAACATGAAACTCTCTCTTAAGAATTCTCTTATCATGCCATTGTGTGACTTTTTCTTTGAAAAGTCTGGCATTCTCGTAAGCTTCGTTTCTCCACTCATCTAGGGAACTCAAATCAAGCAACCTTTTCTTACCAGTGAGGTTAAAATCCCTATTAAGCTCTTTCACTGCCCAAAAAGCTTTGTGTTCTAATTCTAAGGGCAAGTGACACGCTTTTCCGTAAACCATCTTGTAAGGAGACATGTCCATGGGGTTCTTATAAGCAGTTCTATAAGCCCATAAAGCATCGTTTAACTTGCTAGCCAGTTTTTCCTAGATCTATTAACAGTCTTCTGCAAGATAGAGTTGATCTCTCTATTTGAAAGCTCTACCTGCCCACTAGTTTGAGGATGATAAGCAAAAGCAATTCTATGATTAACGTCATATCTAGCAAGAGTTTTCCTAAAACCGCCATGAATAAAATGAGAACCTCCATCAGTCATAAGATATCTAGGCACACCAAACCTAGGAAAAATAACATCCTTAAGCATTTTTAACGAGGTCTCACCATCGGCACTCTTTGTAGGTATGGCTTCTACCTACTTGGTAACATAATCAACAACAACAAGTATATGAGTATAACCTTCTGAAGGAGGAAAAGGACTCATAAAGTCAAATCCCCAACAATCAAATTGTTCAATAACAAGAGTATAATTCATAGGCATTTCATTACGTCTAGAAATATTGCCAACTCTTTAACATTCATCACAAGATAAAACAAACTTTCTAGCATCTTTAAAAAGGGTTGGCCAATAAAAACCTGATTGTAGAACCTTTTGTGTAGTTCTATCTCCAGCATGATGTCCTCCATAAGCACTACCATGGCATTTTCTCAATATTTCTTGTTGCTCATATTCTGGAACACATCTTCACATAATACCATCAACTCCTTATTTATATAAGTGTGGGTCATCCCAAAAATAATGCCTCAAATCATAAAAGAATTTCCTTCTTTGCTGAGCTGTAAAGGTTGGAGGCAAATACTTGGAAACAATAAAGTTAACATAATCAGCATACCAAGGAAGGTCTCACGAAGTTACATTTATTGAAGCCAACTGTTCATTTGGAAAACTATCATTAATAGGAATAGGATCAAAAGAAACGTTTTCCAATCTAGACAAATTGTCAGCAACAGGATTTTCAGCACCTTTCCTATCTACAATATGCAAATCAAAATCTTGTAAAAGCAACACCCATCTAATAAGCCGAGGCTTAGCATCCTTCTTCGACATACGATATCTAATAGCAGCGTGATCAGTATGAATAGTAACTTTAGAATCAACAATGTAAGGTCTAAATTTATCACATGCAAAAACAACAGCAAGAAACTCCTTCTCAGTAGTAGCATAATTCTTCTGAGCAGCATCAAGAGTCTTACTAGCATAATGAATAACATTTAACTTCTTATCTACGCGCTGTCCTATAACCAACTACTACCCTTTGAGGAATAAGCTCGTTATTCTCATTAGGCACAACAGTGATACCTCCTTTCTTAGGAACACAATGAACAGGACTAACCCATCTACTATCAGCAATAGGATAAATAATACTAGCATCAAGGAGCTTCAATACCTCATTTCTTACCACTTCCTTCATCTTGGGAATTAAGCGGCGTTGATGTTCAACAACTGGCTTTGCATCTGGCTCCATGTTAATAGCATGCTGACATATAGTAGAAGAAATCCCTTTTAAATCATCAAGAGTGTATCCCATAGCTCCTTGGTGTTTCCTCAACATTTCCAATAACCTTTCTTCCTCCCTTCCAGAAAGTTTAGAACTGATAATAACAGGATATATTTTCTTATCATCTATATAAGCATACTTAAGATCATCAGGTAAAGGTTTTAATTCAAAAACTGGATCTTCCTTAGGTGGCAAAGTGGTACCAAGATCCTCCATATGTAAATTGTGCTTAATCAACGGTGGTTGACAAAGAAGAATATCGTCAATCTCTTCTCTTTCTTTCCTAAAGACATCACTTTCATGGTCCTCCATAAATTGCTGCAAAGCATTATTAGGAGCAAGAGCAATAGAGGCAAGCTGTTCAACTCGAAAATTTTCATTAGGCAATTCATTTTCATAAGGAGTTTTAGCGAACTTAGAAAAATTAAACTCATAAGACTCTTCGTCAAACTTAGTCACAAATTTCTCCTTCTTACAATCTATCACAGCACTACAAGTATTCAAAAAGGGTCTACCAAAAATAATAGGACAAGTTTTACTGACTTCAGTACCAAGTATAAGAAAATCAGTAGGGTATTTAGTCTTACCGCATAAAACTTCCACATCTCTAACAATACCAAGTGGAGAGATAGTTTGTCTATTAGCAAGCTGAATAACCACATCAATCCCCTCTAGTTCACAAGGGGCAATTTCATGCATGATTTCTTTGTAAAGCTCTAAAGGAATAGCACTTGAACTTGTGCCGATGTCACATAAACCATAATAGCAATGATCGCCAATACTGATAGAAATAACAGGAACACTTGTTTTCCTAGGCCTACTAGGATGTGAAACAATGTTAGAAGCATCTTCACAAAAGACAATATGTTGATCTCCTACATTTTTAATAACAAGGTCCTTCACTATAGCTACAGGAGACTTAATAGTAATTTGCTCATCAGGTTCTATAGCTTTCTTGGTACTTTTATTAAGTACGCTTATCAAAGTGGAATGCTCCTTTACCTTAGCAGGGAAAGGTGTTTTCTCAAAATAAGGTTCGGTTAAAATGCGATCAACAGTACAAACTTCAGTAGTTTTAGCAGAGATATGACTAACAGAATCTTTATAAGGCGCATGATACTTGTTCCAATCTTTCTTTGGAACATCAAGATAAGAGGGAAAGGCCTTAAAACAGTTAGCAAGTATCTGAGAATCAAGACCATAAACAGTGCTAACATTATGAAAGTCATCGGATCCCATAAAAGCTTTAATGCATTCATAATCATAATTTATACCTGACCTCCTACCTTTGTCGTTCTCCCATCCTTCAGTATTTGCTTGGATATGGTCACGAAGATCCCATTTAGCTTCTCCTTTCATATGGGTAAATGATCCAAAATAGGAAGCATCCAATAAATCCTTGTCATGAAGAGCAAGCCTCCCCCACACTTGAGCAATACTCTCTCCATCATGAGGCCAAAAGTTATATATTCGATTACGATCTTTATGAATTTCACTTGGAGGATAAAATTTGGAATAAAATGAAGGGAATATGCCCGAGAGGCAATAATAAAGTGGTTATTATCATATTCCATGTTTATGATAAATGTTTATTTCTCATGCTAGAATTGTATTAATCGGAAACATTAATATTTGTGTGATTAATAAACTAAAAGGGTTCCTAGTAAAGCCTCTCTTTTATACTAGCTCGTTGATTAACTGATGATCAAGGTTTCCTGATCATGAACATTGGATGTTGTTAATAATGGGGTCATATCATTAGAAGAATGATGTGATGAACACTCACACCCATAGTAAGATTAGCAATACGATCAAGTCATCAAGTTCATTGCTATATCAAACTCATACGAAATAGTTCTAATCCTCAGACCATGAGATCATGTTAATCACTGATACCGGAAGAGTGCTTTGATGATATCAAACGTCACACCGTCACGGGGTGATTATAAAGATTGATTTGGGTATTCTGAAAGTATTAGTTGAGGCTCATGGATCAAGAGTGGAATTTGTCTGACCTGATGACGGGAAGATATTCTCTGGGCCCTTCTCGGTGATATTGCATTAGAATCGCTTGCAAGCATGTGACTAGGTCACATGAATGCATTATCACGAAACGAGTAAAGAGACTTGTCGGGAACGAGATCGAACTAGGTATTGTTGATACCAAATGATCGGATCTCAGACAAGTAATAATATCGTGAGACAATAGGAATTAACTATATTCGTTAGAGGTTCACACGATCACTAGATTCATCGTTGAGTAAGTGGGAGTCATCATGGATTTCCAGATCCCGCTGATGATTATTGATCAGAGAGGAGTCTCGATCATGTCCATGTTATTCATGAACCGTAGGGTGACACACTTAAGGTTCACCGTCGTTTTTGAGTGGATATGATACTCCGATCGAATTACAGGACAGCATGAGGGTTGTTTCAGAAAAGCACCGAAACTGTTTCAGGATATTGAAATAACTCCAGGGTGTATTTGTTAATATTTGTTAATTGAATGAATTAACAAATATTAAAGAGATAAAAATGTTTTATTAAATCAATAAGTGTGAATTTTAATTAGCATGAATGTCATGCAAAATTAAAATGGGGGTTACCACCATGAAGAGGAGGTTACCACCATGAAGAGGGGGTTACCACCATGAAGAGGGGGTTACCACCATGAAGTGGGAGTTACCACCATGAAGAGGGGGCTGTCACCTCCTCTCCTATAAAAGGAGCCCTCTTCTCCCTCTTTGCACACTACTTGATGCTTCCCCGCTCCCACAAAGTTGCTGCCCCAAATCCGTCTTAGCTTAGCGAAGCTCTGCCGGATTGTTAGTTCGAGGTTCACACACTTGGAGAAGTGTGTGTTGGAGTGTCCGGCGGATCCCTTCTTTCGCTGCCCCGCTAGACCGAGGGCGTGGAGTCGACGATGAGCTGTACGTGTGACCGAGCACGGGGGTGCTGCCAGTTGTGGCGCCGTGTACACGATCTCGTGATCGTCAAGTGAACCACTACGTCGACTACGTCAAGTGAACGACTACGTCAACTACGTGCGTCTTCCTCGACTCTCCATCGGCAACGTTTGTGCGGGAACATAATCCCCGCTACCGGTCTTCGAGGGTTAGTCTCCGTTGCTACCATATCGTAGATGTTCTTGGCTAGTTTATGTGTTCATACGTAGAAATTTTTTTGTTTTCTATGCTACTAACCCATCAGTAGTATCAGAGCCATCTCTATGCGTAGTTGGTATGCACGGTTAGAACACATGTAGATGTGGGCGTTGATGATTATGTTATTACAATTTATTTTGTATTTTGGATCATAGTGGCATAGTGAGATTGAAGCTGCCCGAGACTAACCTTACATGACCGCGTTCACGAGACTTGTCCCACACTTGACATGCTTCGGCATATGTGGCTTTGCGGGTGCACATTTCTCCCACTATAGTTATGATCTATTTTACAAAGAATTGTTAATAATATTTTATCACCGTTGTGGTTACATGTTCATAGGTAAGAACGGTTCTTCCTAGAAAGCCCCAAACCACGTAAAATATGCAAGACAAATTAGAAGCGTCTAACTTGTTTTTGCAGGGCATGTGATGTGATATGGTTAAATTGTTTATGTTACAAATTGTATGCAATGATCCTTTTTGTAAGTTATAAACAACCGGCAGGAGCCATATGGTTGTCTTTTCATTTTATGGCCTACGTGCCGGATATATATATCCAAGTGATATATTGTAATGGAGGAAGACAACCAAGGTGGCGCGCCATGGACCTTGGTGCTACGCCGATGGAATGATGGAGATCATGCCATTACGCACAAGATGGAGATCAAATGCGTGAAGGACCATATCATATCACATTATATATGCATGTGATGTTTATCCTTTTATGCATCTTATTTTGCTTAGATTTGACCGTGCGGTAGCATTATAAGATGATCACTCTCAAATAAATATCAAGATAAAATGTGTTCTTCCATAGCATGCACCGTCAAGAAAGTTCGTCGTTTCGAGACACCACGTGATGATCGGGTGTGACAGACTCTACGTTCACATACGACGGGTGTAAGACAGTTTTACACACGCAAGTGCTATGGTTCTACTTGGCGAGCCTAGCATGTACAGACATGGCCTCGGAACACGAACTGAAAGGTTAAGCATGAGTCATATCGTTGATATGATGAACATGGTGATGTTCGCCTTTGAAACTATGCTGTTGCACGTGATGATCGGTTGCGGTATAGTGAATTTGGTTCGTGTAATCACTTAAGAAAACTAAGAGGGATGTTGTTTTTAAGTGGGAGTTCACTTAGTAATTTTGAATTATAGAACTCAATTTATCATGAACTAAATCAAAGTGAATTTGCATAGTTTGTTGTAGTCATTGGCATCCGTTTACTACCTTGCGATTAGCTATAATTGAGATAATAGAACTATAGAATTCTGGATGTTAACTTTACAAACTGGTATCATATTGTTTGAATGTCAATCTAAAGTTTAAAGTCCTATTGCAAACTTTTAGCAAACCTTGGTTAATCGATAAAATTTAATAAGTAGTATTAAATCAAGAGTAACAATTCCAGTGTTAGTATGTAAGTATCACACTTGCCTCCATTATCCTTGATATTCAAAAGTTGTTTTTAGTATCAAGGTTATCTAGGAGCTGAAAGAATTGTTTCATAAACTATCATATGTGGAAGATATTTTGATATCTGAAACAATGTTTGATTGCAATGTGATAGAGTATAATTTAGTAAGACACATGTTCTCATATTGTATGAGAATTTGTGAAGATTGGAGACGCTAGGCGTCCAGATTTCCTAAAAAGGTTTTGGGAACTAACATTATACTCACAATTCATCCTCATGAGCTATAGTAGTTTGATCATGAAAGTTGTCATGATAGGATGAATACAAGATGTCAGTAAAATGTTTACTACATTAAAAGATTACTAAAGAATGGAATTTGGAAGAATGCCAAATATTTGATTATGGTGATTTACTTCAAAGTGTGAGTCCAAGGGTATTAGTGTTTGACTAATCACGCTTTGAACTATGTGCCATGTGAATGGCGCCACTATTGATGTTGATAGATTCTTCTAAAAGGGAAAAGAATTGCTAAAAGAGAATCCAAAATTTATTCTGGCGGAAAAGAAAAGACTGGAAATGTCCAGCTCAGGTATATAGAAGATATACATATTATGGGTGTATTCATTGCTTGTTAAAACAATGAGGTTCTTGGGTATTTGATACTAAATTGGTTGGTATGAACTGTCATACAGAACAACGCAATACAAGAACTACAATGGCCTAATTAACTAGCAAATGAATATGGGATGATTCTCATCGAAAACAAATAAAGTATTATTGTGTTTCATTGGAATTAAACCTAGCCTTCAAGATTTGTTTTAATTGTTATTTTGTTCAGGTATTATGAGAACAATGGTTGTTCAAATTATTACCACATTCATAAAAGATGGATGAACGCTTATCTTGTTGGAGAAATCACATCCATAACACTGATGCTAAAAGTGTCTCAACACAAATGATTAGAAGATCACTTATGAGTGACACCACCGTTTAAATCATATTGGAAAGTAAACATGAAGAAACTCCATGTTGATGGAATTTTGGAGTCCTTTTGATTTTGAATCAATTGACACTTGTGAAAATTTCCTAGAGATGATTAAAACTCCGTTTGTAGGCCAAAGAAGAACGGACGACTAACTTATTGGATATTGTACATGTTGATGTATATAGTCCATTATGTGTAGCCGTGTGTGGTGAATTCTTGAACTTCATTTACTTTAACCGATGATTTGAGTAGATATATGTGTATATTTACTTAATAAGGAAGAAGTATGAAATATTTGAAAAATGTTCAAAGTATTTCTAGATGAAGTTAAAAATCATTGTAACAAGAGAATAAAGAATTTATTATTGGATCATAAAGGAAGATATTTGAGTTACAAGTTTAGCAAACACCTAAAAGTTGAGGAATCATTCCATAGACTTGTATTTCCCGAAACACCATAGGAGTATGGAGTGTTTGAGAGATGAAATCAAACTTTGTTTGACATCGTTGGATCAAAGGTGTCGTCTATAAAACTGCCATTATATTTTAAGGATAAAGCTTTAGAGACTACCGCTTTACACTGAAAAGAGCGCCATCATGATCCGTTGAAATGACACCATATGAGTGATGGCATGGGATAAAACCCAAGTTGTCTTTTCTAAAATTTTGGTATGCTATGCATATGTAAAATGTTTACAACCAAAGTCAGATAAATATGTCTTTGTAGGTTATCCCAAAGTAAATGTTGGGTATTCCTCCAGAACACCTAAGACAAAAGTGTTTGTTGCTGAAAAACGTCAAGTTTCTTGAGAAGGAATTTTTCGCAAAAAGTTAAGTGGGAGGACAATAGAAATTTGATTGGGTTATTGAACCTAAGCTATATGTGCTGAGTAGCGCAGTGCTGGGAAGTGTCCCGGAGGCGGCCACAATGCGCATGGATGTAGTACCTCAATGGTTGTGGTCACATAGATCAAAGTTCCTATTGAACCGCGTGAGTTGGATAACAATCAAATAGTTAGATTTGAGAACAGATCATTATTGTTTGACAATGATGAACCGACTACATGCAAAGAAGCGATGATGGGCCCTGACTCCATCAAATGGCTAGAAGCCATAAAATCCGTGATAGTTCCATACATGAGAAACCAAGTTTCTGAACTTGGAAGACCCTCAAAAGGCATGAAGCCTAATGAACGTGTTAGGATCTATAAAGACAGACATGGATGTTTAACATCTATGAAATAGTCGACATATCGTTAAACTGTTTACGATTATGTTCAGTGAGTTGACTATGACAAGATTTGATCTTTCATAGCGATATTCTATCTGGACGGATTACTGTAGCAACCACTACATATGCCAAGTTTGGTATATGTTAGTTGAACAAACAAGACAACATTCTTCTAATAGAATGGTTACCTAGGACATGTACATGACATGGTCCAATGGGTTTTGTAAATTCAAAGGATGCTAAAAGGCATGCAAACTTCAATGGTTGAAGTAAGCATCGCGGAGTTGGAATATTCACCGTGATGAAATAATTAAAAGGTTTAGTTTCATCAGATACGATGAATATGCTTGTATTTGCAAGAAATTAAGTGGGAGCGCTGAGACATATTTCTAGTACATTATGTAGAAGACATATTGTTAATTGGAAATGATGTATCTTTTATTGACATAGGTTAAGAATTTCATTAAAATTAGATTTCAATGAAAGACTTAGGCAAAACCAAAATATTGGGTCTCGATGTCTATGTAGATAGATCGAGGTACCAATATGGTTGTGCCAAAGTACATAGATGAAATATTGAATGAAGTTCAATATGGAAATGACGAGAAAAGTTCTTGCCGCATGGAAGAGGTTAAAACAAGATTCAGGTGTTTTGACACTTGATGAGTGAAGCCACATGAATGATTTGATCGATCATGTATACCGTGATATGTACATATCCAGATATGTCCTATGCTCTAAATGTTATGAGCATATACCAGAGTGATAAAAGTCAAAAGATGATCACTGGACAATAGTAGAGATATCCTATGTGCTTTGGAAGGACTAAGGATATATATTATGTATGACAAAGTGACACATAATTCATTGTAAAGTGTTACATTGATACTAAGTTTGTCACAAGATACAAATTAAGTTTATCTCAATTTTAGCTATACGTTAGGTGGCACAATGTAATGGAAGGAAGTTCCATGATGGATTTGGATGAGTTCCAAAGTTAAGACATTGTGATGGATTCTACAACAAAGGTTGAGTATATGGCTGCTTTAGAAGTAGCAAAAGAGGGCATTTGTGTCAAGAAGTTTGTTATCAAACTGGGTGTAGTTCCAAGCTGGCTATTACTGTGAAGATCTATTGTGCGACAATAGTGACAACATGATTTTAGCTAAAGGAACTAAGGTCTCACCTAAGGAACAAATGTATACCCAACTGTCTCATTTGAGAATGAGTGATGCGTAGAGACGCAAAGACATGCAAATACACACAGAACTGAAAGTTTCAGATCTGGAGATCAGATTAACCACATGCAATGCGTACGGATAACACGTGAAAGCCATAAGTGTTATATACGCAAGTATCAACTAGATTATTGACTCTAGTGCAAGTGGGAGACTGAAAGGAAAATGCCCGAGAGGCAATAATAAAGTGGTTATTATCATATTCCATGTTTATGATAAATGTTTATTTCTCATGCTAGAATTGTATTAATCGGAAACATTAATATTTGTGTGATTAATAAACTAAAAGGGTTCCTAGTAAAGCCTCTCTTTTATACTAGCTCGTTGATTAACTGATGATCAAGGTTTCCTGATCATGAACATTGGATGTTGTTAATAACGGGGTCATATCATTAGAAGAATGATGTGATGAACACTCACACCCATAGTATGATTAGCAATATGATCAAGTCATCAAGTTCATTGCTATATCAAACTCATACGAAATAGTTCTAATCCTCAGACCATGAGATCATGTTAATCACTGATACCGGAAGAGTGCTTTGATGATATCAAACGTCGCACCGTCACAGGGTGATTATAAAGATTGATTTGGGTATTCTGAAAGTATTAGTTGAGGCTCATGGATCAAGAGTGGAATTTTTCCGACCCGATGACGGGAAGATATTCTCTGGGCCCTTCTCGGTGATATTGCATTAGAATCGCTTGCAAGCATGTGACTAGGTCACAGGAATGCATTATCACGGAACGAGTAAAGAGACTTGTCAGGAACGAGATCGAACTAGGTATTGTTGATACCAAATGATCGGATCTCGGACAAGTAATAATATCGCAAGACAAAAGGAATTAACTATGTTCGTTAAAGGTTCACACGATCACTAGATTCATCGTTGAGTAAGTGGGAGTCATCATGGATTTCTAGATCCCGCTGATGATTATTGATCGGAGAGGAGTCTCGATCATGTCCATGTTATTCACGAACCGTAGGGTGACACACTTAAGGTTCGCCGTTGTTTTTGAGTGGATACGATACTCTGATCGAATTACAGGACAGCATGAGGGTTGTTTCAGAAAAGCACCGAAACTATTTCAGGATATCGAAATAACTCAAAGGTGTATTTGTTAATATTTGTTAATTGAATGAATTAACAAATATTAAAGAAATAAAAATGTTTTATTAAATCAATAAGTGTGAATTTTAATTAGCATGAATGTCATGCAAAATTAAAATGGGGGTTACCACCATGAAGAGGAGGTTACCACCATGAAGAGGGGGTTACCACCATGAAGAGGGGGTTACCACCATGAAGTGGGAGTTACCACCATGAAGAGGGGGCTGCCACCTCCTCTCCTATAAAAGGAGCCCTCTTCTCCCTCTTCACACACTACTTGATGCTTCCCCGCTCCCGCAAAGTTGCTGCCCCAAATCCGTCTTAACTTAGCGAAGCTCTGCCGGATTGTTAGTTCGAGGTTCACACACTTGGAGAAGTGTGTGTTGGAGTGTCCGGCGGATCCCTTCTTCCGCTGCCCCGCTGGACCGAGGGCGTGGAGGAGTCGACGATGAGCTGTACGTGTGACCGAGCACGGGGGTGCTGCCAGTTGTGGCGCCGTGTACATGATCTCGTGATCGTCAAGTGAACCACTACGTCGACTACGTCAAGTGAACCACTACATCGACTACGTGTGTCTTCCTCGACTCTCCATCGGCAACGTTTGTGCGGGAACGTAATCCCCGCTACCGGTCTTCGAGGGTTAGCCTCCGTTGCTACCATATCATAGATGTTCTTGGCTAGTTTATGTGTTCATGCGTAGGAAAAATTTTGTTTTCTATGCTACGAACCCATCATAAAAGAGAGGTACAATTTCCTCCCAAGCAATAGATGGACCATCCTTTAGCAGCCTATACCACTCCTCAGCTCTGCCTTTCAGTGATAAAGAGAATAGCTTCCTCTTAACCTGGCTTGATGAAATACCTCCACACTTGAACAACTCGCATAATTCATGTATAAAGAGTAAATGATCACCCGGATGGACAGTTCCATCTCCTAAATAGCAGTTATTCATAACACGTTCAATAATTTTCGTAGGTATTTTAAAAGGATCTAATTGAGCAGGTTGTTGATGGATTTCGTGTCGCAAGAACACGGGGTACCACGCGACGGACCCAAAGATTCCAACGCAGGGGGCTGAACATGTGAGATCTAGGATCGCAACGAAACACGGTGACGGAAGCCTCGAGTCGTCGAACGCACAACACACTGCAGAGAGACGCCGAGCTTTACCCAGATTTAGGGCCCTCGTGGTGAGGTAAAACCCGTACTTCCTGCCTTCTTGTATTACGACGCGACACCTCGTGAGGAGTACAAGGTCTTGGTTACAAAGCTCTAGCTGGCCAGAGGTTGAAGAACCTGCGTGCCCAGCTAGCAGCCTGAAGAAGATGAAGATTCGATCCCCCTCTAAGGGGTGGCCTCCCCTCCTTTTATAGCGCCAAGGTCCTCCTTCCCCTTATCTTCTTGGGGAAGGGGTTGCCACACACGGCCAAGGAGGGAGGACAGCTGTAGACTTTACTCTTCCGTGGACGTAGTCTTCGTAGAGTAGTGGCGCCGGTCCACCGGAGTGGATGGAGGAAGCTAACGCCTTCCTCTAGCGCCCTACACCATCCACCATATTTTTAGGGGGGTGGCCAACAACCACTGTGCCGCTTTATACAGGCACGGCGAAAGTTGGTCTCCCCCCTGTCGGGGGTAGCGTGGGCGGTACGCGGTCTTCTATCCTTTATCTTCTTGCTCTGCATGCAAACGTGCTGAGCTGACACGGATGTGGTCCCTCTCCTCACCAGCGGGAGCTCGTGAGGAGGTCTTCTGGTCCTTAGCAGTTTTGGCCGTCATTCTCCTCATGAGGCGCCTCCTCATGAGGGTCTTCTTCGTAGCTTGGGTCATTGGTTCTCCCCTGGGCTGAAGATGGGCCGATGATGGGGCCCAGGAGCAGGTGGACCGGGATACCCCGGTATCCAGAACACCGACAGTAGCCCCCGGGAGCCCAGCCCGCGAACGTGCCCTCTTGAGGGAGCGAAGGGCCGGGGGCCCCAGAAGCTGCTGGGCCCTCCAACGGCACGTGTCAACTGCGCGGTCAGAGGACCATGTGAAGAAGCGGAGGTCGTGGGCACGTGGCGCGGCCGCAGCTGGTGAGACAAACCGGCGGGCGACGCTACAGTCCCCGAGGCGTCAAACCATCATGATGGCGCGTCGCTTCACTGCGGAGCACTGCACCAACGCTTCGATTCCCGCGCTGAGATTTGATGCATCGACGCCGGACGCCCCCCTTAAATACAGCCTCCTCGAAACCTTCGGCACCTCACCTTCTTCCTCCTGTGCCATTCCTCCTCCCTCGCCCCCAAGCTCATGGATCCTTCCAACTCCTCCGCCGCTGGAACAAGCTCAGGAACGAAGCGCCGTGGATGCCCGCCGGGCAGCAGGAACAAAGAGAAGGTTCCTGCCCGGTGGACGCCCGGCGCCGGTGGCCCCCTGCGCATTGGTGCGCCGAGGCAGGACGAGGTGAGCCGCGTCGCCCCGGGGACCTCCGGCGCTCTAACCCTTCGGGGTCCTGCTCTAAACTCGCCGTCGCCACTGGCGGCGGCGCCGGCTCCCCGCTCCTCGGGGAGCATTGACCGCATTCTCTGGGAGGTAGAAGCTGCCCTGGGCCCCCCTCCTCCTGTAGCAGATGGGCCGGGGCCGCAGGATGCGGCCCCGCCGGTGGCCGGGGTAGTGGCCACTCCTCGGCCCTTGGCGGCGGCGATGCTAGGGCCCCTCATTGCCCCAGCGTCCCGCTTCATGGAGCTCCTCATCGTCATCGACGCATGGAGCTTCAACTCCCTTCAGCTGCCCGACGCGGTCCGGAGGGTGATTTATGCCCCCGGCGCGGCCTCCGGGGAGATTGCTCTGGGGGAGCAGAGCAGGCCAGATCTCTTCTGGCCTGTGGACATCCTCCTCGGAGCGGGCGGCAATGCCGTCCTCTCCGGCCGCTGGAGGGCCTTTGCCCTCGGCCATCGCCTCCGCGTCGGCGACCACCTCGTCTTCCGCTTCAAGCTGGGGGCGCTGGAGGCTTCGGTGCGGATCTTCACCGCCGGTGGCATCCGCCGCACCTACCCCCAGCCCACGGCGCGGTGAAGAGGAGATCCTGGCGCGGTAGTCTTCTGGGGAGGGGAACTAGTCTCCTCCCCTCTTTTGCTGTGTAGTCCTCGCCGGCGGGGTATGCCCCGCCGTGCTTTTGCTCATCCCCTCGTTGGGAATGCTTTAATGAAATCTGCTTATTAGCTATCTTGCATTTCGCTTCTCATTGCTCTTCATTGTCCTGGTCATCCGCACGCTCGAGAGCCCTAGTGAGCTGTTAGCGCCGACGGGAAGCCTCCCTGCGCCTCAGAGCTCGAGACGGGGTCGGCGTTGGCGACACATTGGACGATTCCTGAGAAGAAGTTGAAGAAAGAGTTGGAAAAGAAAAAACCCCAAATCCCCAAAAACGGAAAAATAAGTTGATAAAACAAACAAAAAAAGAAGGCGAATAAGATGCCCCTGTGACCGGCACAGGGACCTTCTCCGTCATGGAGGAGCGCGGCACTATCTGTGCCAGCAGCTAAGAGCAAATTGCCGCGCGTGGCAATTCACGGGGCCTTCCTCGTCATTGAGGGAAGCTGGACCCTCACGGACGTGAAAACGTCGACGCTTAAGAGAGCCCAGAGACCGTCGACACCTCGCAAGGATTGCTCACGAGGTGAAGGGCCTGGCACGGACCTCCAGATATGCGTCTCCTTCGCAAGATGATCGGAGCGGCCTTGGTCTTCAATAATCCTGCCACGTTAGGCCTTCCTCGGTAGAGGGAATCTTCCTGCGGATGCTTGGTGCATCGACGCGTCCTTGCTTCCTTGTGAGGGTTGCTCACGAGGTGCTGGTCCTTAGCGGGTGCCTTGGGCACACCTTGGACTTTTCTCAAAGATTTTTTATTTTCCGGTGTACTTCGCGAGGAACTAAGCACCATGGGTATTTGGAGGTGATCGATAACAGGGCCGTCGCCCCCAACCAGAGCTCACTCCCTTTGGGTTTTTCGGGCTTGCTGTTTTTCGGGCGAAGGCCCCAGCATAGACACCGTGCCTAGCCCCCTTCCGCGTGGAGTACAACAGAAAATAAATGGACTTCGTGCCATTTTAATGTCATGCCGAAGCAGAGGCGCTATATTGCGCAATAACTTAATATCAGTGCTTAAGAGCAATTTGAGCTGATACAAGTGCCGTGAAAGCGGTCTTTATCTCCTCGTGAGGAACCTAAGGGTAGAACTTTCGCAGATGAGCTATGTTCCACGGGTTCCCCACCGGTACGCCTTCTGCGGTTTCCAGCCATGCCGAGCCTGGCCTGGCGATGTGCGTCACCTTGAAGGGTCCTTCCCACATTGGAGACAGCTTGTGCAGGCCCTCGCGAGAGAGTATTCTCCTCAGCACCAGGTCACGGACCTCTAGGGTCCTCGCTCGAACATGGCGGCTATGGTAGCGGCGTAATCCTTGCTAGTACCTCGCGGCGTGGAGCGCGGCTTGGCACCGAGCTTCTTCGAGCAAGAGGAGGCAGTCCTTGATGAGGTCCTCTTGGCGAATTTCGTCGAAGGCGAGCACTCTTGGCGACCCAAATTTGACGTCGGTGGGAAGAACAGCCTCCGCCCCATAGACCAAGAAGAAAGGGGTCTCTCCAGTGGGTTTGGTGGCGGTAGTCCTGATGGAACACAAGATGGATTGGAGGTTGTCTAACCATTTTTTGCCGCAGGCTTCGAGCTTTGCGCTGAAGCTTTTCGTCTTGAGTCCCTTGAGGACCTCGGCGTTAGCACGCTCGGCTTGGCCATTGCTCCGGGGGCGACGGAGGCAAAATAGATCTTGATGCCAGCCGATGCGCAGTACTCCCGGAACAGTCCACTGGTGAACTGGCTACCGTTGTCGGTGATGATGCGGTTAGGCACACCAAAGCGACAGACAGGCCCACAGATGAACTTGACTGCGGACCTGGCCAGGATTGTGCATCCCGCGAGGCATTGCATATCCTTGAGATTGCGCGGTGGACGCATTTCTTCGATGGCCTTGACTTTGTCAGGGTTCGCCTCTATCCCGCGATGGGACACGAGGAACCCCAACAGTTTTCCCGACGGCACGCCGAAGGCGCACTTGGCGGGGTTGAGCTTGATGTTCACGCTTCTCAGGTTGGCAAATGTTTCCTCCAAATCCTCGATGAAGGTGTGACTCTCGCGAGTTTTGACGACGATGTCGTCGACGTAGGCTTCCGCGTTTCTTCCCATCTGAGCCCCCAGGGCCTTACGCATGAGCCTTTGGAAGGTGGCTCCCGCGTTCTTCAGGCCAAAGGGCATGCAGACATAGCAGTACACACCACAAGGCGTGATCAAGGCGGTCTTCTCTTTGTCCTCCTTTGCCATCTTGATTTGTTGGTAGCCGGAGAAAGCATCCAAGAAGCAAAGGAGGTCACAGCCGGCGGTGGAGTCGACGATTTGATCTATCCTCGGGAGCGGATAAGGATCCTTGGGACAGGCCTTGTTGAGACTTGTGAAGTCCATGCAGAGGCGCCCACTGCCATTAGACTTTGGGACAACCACCGGATTGGCAATCCAGGTGGGGTGGGCTACCTCACGTATTAGCTTGGCCTTCTTCAACTTCTCTATTTCTTTGACGATGAAGTCCTGCTTCTCTTGCGCTTGTTTCCTAGTCTTCTGCTTCACGGGGTGTGCCTGAGGGCACACGGCTAAGTGGTGCTCAATCACCTCCCTAGGAACGTCGGGCATATCTGACGGAGTCCAAGCGAACATGTCAGAATTTGCCCGCAGGAAGGTGACGAGCGCGCTTTCCTATTTAGGGGAAAGCCCTGCCCCGATGGTGATGAAGTTTTCGCAGCCCCCAGCCTGAAGTGGGACATTCTTTGTTGCAGAGCGCTCTTGGGTGAACTGGGGCCTCCTCCCTGAGGGTACCGCAGCTTCCCCAATGCTCATGTCTAGCATCGGATGGACCAGGTCCTCGCTTGGAGTAGGCGATGCGGAGGCGGCGAACTTCTTCCCTATCGAGCCCGACAGGTGGGGCTCGAGAGAGGCCTTCTTCATAGCAGCCCGCTCTTGTGATACGAGCTGCTTCTTTCTCGTGAGGTCACCAGAGTGTTCCAGTAGATCTTCGTCGGCGGGGAATATGGTGGCGGCCTCACGGTAGACATGCTCCACTGATCGGAGAGCATCCTTCTCATTGCAGCGCATGGTGATCGTGCCGTTGGCGCCCAGAATCTTGAGGACATTGAAGCCATGGTGCGTCGCTGCCATGAACCTTGCCAAGGCTGGTTAGCCGAGGATGGCATTGTACGGCAGCGCGATGTAGGCAACGTCGAAGTCGAGGCTTTCTGTCCTGTAGTTGTCCCGGGTGCCGAAGGTGACGGGCAGGCGTACCTGCCCAATTGGCATTGTAGACCCTTCGGTTACCCCAAAGAATGGTCGAGTTGGCATGAGCCGGTGGTACGGCACCTGCATCTTCTCGAAGATCTCAACTGAGATGATGTTGAGGCCCGCCCCTCCGTCGATGAGAGTGCGATTGACGGCGACGTTATTGATGGTTGGCGTGCACAAGAGGGGAATTGTGCCCACACCCCTGGTGGAGGCCGGATGGTCCTCCTCGTCGAAGCAGATCTTGCAAGTTGACCACTTCATTAGGCGGCTGCCGACGCTGGGTTGTGCCGCCGTGATCTCTCGCGACAGCTGCTTGAAGTGACGGTTAGATAAAGGAGCCTGAGCTGCACCCAGGAGGCAAGCGGCAAAGTCTCGCGGCTCTTGATAGCCCCCCTAGTTCTCCTCCCGATGATCGTTCGCTGGTGGGGGCAGCGGCAGCGGCTCGGGATCGGCTCGAGACAGACCCTCGCAGCGGCGACCTTCCTCGCGGTCGTCGTCGCGGCGATCGCCCCGGGATCCACTCTTGCCGTAGCTGCGGCCACCCCCGCGGCGCTTGGAGACACCATTTTCTTCATGAAACTTTCGGACAATCCAATAATCATCGGTATTGTGGGTGTCCTTCTTGTGGAAAATGCAGTAGCGGCGGCGTCGACCTTTTTCGCGTTCGGAGCGGTCCCCGCGGCGTTGCTTATGATCTGGTTCCGCCGCGAGGACAGCAGCCTCCTTTCGCTTGGGGTCCTTGGGCTTTGGCTTTGGGGGAAGCGCCTCCGGCAGGTTGTGCACGAAGAGCCTCCCCTCCTCGGCCTTGGTGCAGCGGTCAGCGATTTCGAAGAGCCTGACGACGGAAGTCAGCTCATCATTCACGGACAGCTTCTCCCTCATCTTGATGTCGGAGACGCCCGTGGAGAACGCGGAGATGACCTCCTCGTTGGAGATCCTGGGAATCTTGTTCCTCATCTGACTGAAGCACTAGATATACTGATGAAGCGTCGCGCCCTTGTACTGACGCACCGCCTTAAGATCGTTCTTAGTAGCGGGGCGCTCGTACGTGGGCATGAAGTTGGCAACGAACTGACGACATAAATCCTTCCATGAAGTCACGGATTCGTGAGGAAGATTCATGAGCCAAGTTCGCGGAGCGTCCTTGAGGGCCATGGGGAACCAATTGGCCATGGCACGCTGATCTCCACGCGCGGCCTGGACGGCGACGACGTAGAGCTGGAGGAATTCGATGGGGTTGGTGGTCCCGTCGTAACGCGCGCCGATGTAAGGCTTGAACTTGTCAGGCCAGACCACGTAGCATTGCTGACGAGTGAGAGCAAGACACCCGAGGTTGTAGATAGGGTCGTCGGGGGTCCTGATGTACTTGCCAGCTTCGCCGATGTCGTCGATGGTGCGGTCATGATTTTCGCGGCGGCGCTCGAGGGAGACGCGTGCGTCTTCCGGAGCGCGTTGGATGATTTGGCAGCTGGGCTCCGCACGCGGCGAAGATGCGGCGCGGGAAACCACCTTCTTGGCCTTGGTGGCCCTCCCATCTCTGGCACCCGGGGCGCGATGCCCCGCCACCGGATCTGGTTCTCCCACGTCCTGGGCTCCTCCCTGGGCCTAGTCCTCGTTGGCGATGCCGACGAGCTCGGCGATTCGAGCACGCCACCCCTCACGCCCGTCATCAGTGGGCTGATAACGCAGCAGCTCCTGCGCCATGGCGAGAGCCTGCGTAGGAGACAGCTGACTCCTAGAACGAGCGCGAGAAGTGGCGGTGGCGGTGAAGGAGAGCGAAGGCTCTGTACGCCCGGACGGGAGGTAGGAGGACTCCAGATCTTCCTCCTCTTCCTCCTTGGCCGAAGCTTCACGACGGTGGAAGATGGGCTCGGTTTGCCCCCGAACAGCGTTGCGACGGCGAAGACGCTCGCGCCTTGCGTTGGCGTCGGCCATGTCGAAGCAGATCTGGAAGAAAACACACCATAGCCCCCTACCTGGCGCGCCAAATGTTGATGGATTTCGTGTCGCAAGAACACGGGGTACCACGCGACGGACCCAAAGATTCGAACGCAGGGGGCTGAACGTGTGAGATCTAGGATTGCAACGAAACACGGTGATGGAAGCCTCGAGTCTTCGAACGCACAACACACTGCAGAGAGAGACGCCGAGCTTTACCCAGGTTCAGGGCCCTCGTGGTGAGGTAAAACCCCTACTTCCTGCCTTCTTGTATTACGACGGGACACCTCGCGAGGAGTACAAGGTCTTGGTTACAAAGCTCTAGCTGGCTAGAGGTTGAAGAACCTGCGTGCCCAGCTAGCAGCCTGAAGAAGATGAAGATTCGATCCCCCTCTAAGGGGTGGCCTCCCCTCCTTTTATAGCGCCAAGGTCCTCCTTCCCCTTATCTTCTTGGGGAAGGGGTTGCCACACACGGCCAAGGAGGGAGGACAGCTGTAGACTTTACTCTTCCGTGGACGTAGTCTTCGTAGAGTAGTGGCGCCGGTCCATCGGAGTGGGTGGAGGAAGCTGACGCCTTCCTCTGGCGCCCTGCACCGTCCACCCTATTTTTAGGGGGGTGGCCAACAACCACTGTGCCGCTTTATACAAGCACGGCGAAAGTTGGTCTCCCCCCTGTCGGGGGTAGCGTGGGCGGTACGCGGTCTTCTATCCTTTATCTTCTTGCTCTACACGCAAACGTGCTGAGCTGACGCGGATGTGGTCCCTCTCCTCACCAGTGGGAGCTCATGAGGAGGTCTTCTGGTCCTTAGCAGTTTTGGCCATCGTTCTCCTCATGAGGCGCCTCCTCATGAGGGTCTTCTTCGTAGCTTGGGTCGTTGGTTCTCCCCTGGGCTGAAGATGGGCCGATGATGGGGCCCAGGAGCAGGTGGACCGGGATACCCCGGTATCCAGAACACCGACACAGGTGGTGGTTCATCCACAACCGCAACAGTGGTAGTAGTGTTCCCAAATAGGAAACCAAATGGAGAACTCTCCATAGCAAAATAAAATAAAAATAAAGACAGAAATAAAAACAATACTCACAGTGATGGTTACCTTTACCAATTCCACTCTTCAATAGCGCTTCACTCCCCGGAAACGGTGCCAGAAAATAGTCCTGATGACCCACAAGTATAGGGGGTGTATCGTAGTACTTTCGATAAATAAGAGTGTCGAACCCAACGAGGAGCAGAAGGTGGTGATGAGTAGTTTTGATCAAGGATTCACTGTAAATACTAGTAAACGGGTTTTCAGGGGTATTTGGTAATGCAAGTAAATAAAGTGCGAATAAATAAAAGACAATAATAATAATTGCAACGAGTGGCCCAATCCTTTCTAGAGCAAAGGACAAGCCGGTTGTGTAATTTATGATGACCAAACGTTCTCAAGGACACACGGGAGTTTCTGTCAAGTGCTTTCGTTTCATACCGCTAAATAATCTTTATTGGTTTGATAAGTGTTATGGGGGTGAACCTGTGCTAGCGCACTACCCTTACTAGGATTAATACACACTTGTGATTATACCCCTTGCAAGCATCCGCAACTACAAGAAAGTAATTAAGATAAATCTAACCACAGCTTTAAACTCTAAGATCCTACGCTCCCTGGTGCAATGGTTTCCTAACGAAGGTTTTAGGTTTCTGTCACTCCAACAACCCCACAATTAGTAGCCAAATACACAATGCATTTCACTAGGCCCATAAATGGTGAAGTATCATATAGTCGACATTCACATGACACCACTAGTGAAATATCACCACAACAAATAAATATCAAACCATTAAATATTACTTAACATAACTCCACTACTAACATCTTGACTTCTCCCATGTCCTCAAGAACTAAACAAACTACTCACAAGACATCATATGGATCATGATCAGAGGTAAAATAATGGTAAATAACAATCTGAACATAAACCTTAATTCAACGGTTCCACTCAATAGCATTAACCTCAAGAGTAATCAACATCGGGAAAGTTTCCCCTAATAATTTGACAAGATTCAACTCAAGATGTTACAGCGGGATGGCGTGGTGATGGTGAAGATGAAGGTGCTGGGGATGAGGATGATGGTGATGATGATCCCGATGAAGTCACATGCGATGATGATGATGATGATGGCGATGATCTCCCCTCTCCGGGAAGGAATTTCCGTGGCAGATTCCTTCCTGCCGGAGAGCTTTTCTCTCTCTAGTGTTTTCCGCCCCGCAGAGGCGGCGGTGTCTATCTCTGAGCCCCCCTTCACTTAGGTTTTCAAGGATGATGATATATGCAAAGGGGCAATGGCAGTAGTGGGCCAGGGTGGCCTCACCACAGGCCGCGCGCGGCTAGGGGTGGGCCCACACCCCCTGTGGGTGAGCCCATCCCGTGGCTCCTCTCGCCTCCTCCTTCTGGCTTCTTCAGTCTTCTAGCGAAACATAATTTTCTGGTATTTTTCTAGAATTTCCTGATCTTCCGAAACATGGTGTCTTGATGGTCCTTTTTCTAGCAGAATCCTGACTCCGGCAGCAAATCCTCCAATGATCATGAAACATGTAAAAACAGAGGAAACAACATAAGTATCATCTCTAAATGTGAAATATATCAATGAATAACGGTAAATTATGATACAAAATAGTGATGCAAAATGGACGTATCAGTGGCAAAGGCACCTCTAGGAAGGTTGTCCAGAACTTAGAGGCTCCTTCCAGTTTGCGGATGGTGCGGTGTGTGCCCGAAAAGGATAAGATGCATTCGATGGTCAATTACAAGACAATGTCCAATGATGAGTATATTGAAGTCCGTCTCTCCCTTGTTCCCCGTAGGACGGACCAACGGACCGCCTTTGATCATCCCTTTTGGAAGACTGAGCAACAGGACATCTATGAGAGCATTTGCTTGTCTCTGAGGCGCCATATGTGCGCTCCTCAAAAGCGTGTTGACCTTCAATACATTGCCGAGCATGAGGATATGTTTGGGCAAGGTGTGTTCGACATCATTGATGCTAAAGGCCTGGAGGGCATCTTGACCTTTCGACATGATTGGAATGAGGAGGCCATTCTTCAGTTCTAAGGGTGGCGACTATATCTCGGTGAGGAACTTTGCTATTGATCTTATGTTGGAAATGACAAAACTGGATTGGGAACTAAATATTGCTGATTTTATCTTCCATGAGATGTGCCATGCTTCTTTCACTCAAGACCGCAACATTCCTTATGGTCCTTTCATTCAAGCCATGATCAAGCACACGTTTGACCGGGACATTCATATGGACAGTCCCCACAAGAAGTGGTGTCCTCGGCTTGACACAAAGAAGAAGGCTCCCGTGCCCATGGTGGCACCACCGAGTCGGTTTGAGAAGTTCATGGCTAAGGCTCAATGGTCTATTTTCAACATGTGCAAGTTTCATGCTCAAGAAGTTGTGACTAACAACAAGTTTGCACATGCTCGTGCCAAGAAGTATAAGGACCGTCTCCGTGCCCTTGGTGAGGAACTTTGCTATTGATCTTATGTTGGAAATGACAAAACTGGACTGGGAACTCAATATTGCTGCCTAAGGGTGGCGACTATATCTCGGTGAGGAACTTTGCTATTGATCTTATGTTGGAAATGACAAAACTGGACTGGGAACTCAATATTGCTGATTTTATCTTCCATGAGATGTGCCATGCTTCTTTCACTCAAGACCGCAACATTCCTTATGGTCCTTTCATTCAAGCCATGATCGAGCACACGTTTGACCGGGACATTCATATGGACAGTCCCCACAAGAAGTGGTGTCCTCGGTTTGACACAAAGAAGAAGGCTCCCGTGCCCATGGTGGCACCACCGAGTCGGTTTGAGAAGTTCATGGCTAAGGCTCAACGGTCTATTTTCAACATGTGCAAGTTTCATGCTCAAGAAGTTGTGACTAACAACAAGTTTGCACATGCTCGTGCCAAGAAGTATAAGGACCGTCTCCGTGCCCTTGGTGATGACCAAGTGCGTGATGATGAGGATCCTCCTGTTCTCACCGTGCCCAAGTTTGCTTTTCCCAAGGTTGGATATGAGGAGTTCTTTTCCGATGAGGATGATGACGAGGACGACGATGCCGGCGCCGCGTGATCTTCTTGGGTGGTCGTTAGTCTCTTTTCCCTTTTTGGTAATTGTTGCCAAGGGGGACAAGTAGTATGCTCGCGGGTCTATCTATGGGCTATAGTTTACATGCCTCGGTTGTTCTTTTGATTCTTTTGGCATGTAAAACTTATTATTTTCGTATCGTGTTGAGACTTTGCTTTATTTGGTTCTTGTATGAGACTATGTGATGGATATCTTGTGTTGGATCTTAATGCACTATTATATATTTGAGTTATTGGTGTTATCCATTTTATGCTTGCAATGGTGATATGTTTGTGGGGGGGCTCTTTTATGTCCTATTATTTTATTGCGAGCTTTAACCTTGTTGTCACCAATTACCAAAAAGGGGGAGATTGTAAGGGCATTTTTTGTCCTTAATCTTTATTTTGGTATTTGGTGAATACAAGGTTAGAGAGGACTAATTGTTTAAATCAAGTTAATCTACAGGTTAAGTTCTCTCTTCCTCTTATGGTGTCGGATCACAGTGCAAAAAGGGAAAAGGAGTAAAAAAAGACTTGAAGACGGAGTTCGGAAGAGCGCGTCACGGTAGTTCTTCTTTTTCTGGTTTTGTTCTTGAGTATAGGAATCCAGCACTATTAAGAGGGGATCAAAGATTTTAGTTGACTCATGGCTCAAATCCATCTTTATCCTTTTCCACAAAAATACCATATCCTTTTACTCCAAATTCCTTCCAGAAAATTCAAAATTTTGTGTTGTCTATGTATGGCTGGTTATACCGGGCTATAGGCCGGTGTAACCAGTCATACACAGAAATCTCAACCGGTATGACTGGGCTCACAACCGGTCATATCGGCCATTCATAGCAGCGTTTTTGCTTAGGCAGAGATTTTGGCCAGTCTAACTGGGCTGATGGCCGGTATGACCGGCCAGACCGGCCATACACTTATCTGTACAAAACGGCCAGTTCCTTGTTTATAAAAGGCAAGGGCATATCTCGTGGAAATCAACTTTGGCCATTCTTTTGAGATCCAGATCTGAGCTCTTCATCCCCCATACTCTCTCATACTCCCACACATCATACACATCGATTCTTGGAGTGTGAGTGATCGATTTTGAGAGATGATCCACACAAACTGAAGATCCATTCCTCCTCTCTCTTTTATCCGAACAAATTCATGATTTGAGCCTCGTGTCAAGTTCTTGCTTTGCTCTTGTTACTCTTGGAGGTTGAGGACTCCTAGGCGGTACCGGTTGCCGGGAGCAATCAACTTGTGATTGTCCAAAAGTTTGTATGGGATTGGAGGCCTCCCAAGGTCTCCACATAGTGGATCGAGCTTCTACTTCGTGGAACAAGCTCACGGAGAAGAAGGTGTGCCTTCATGGTGTCGGGGGTCCTTCGTGGTAACCCGCACCTCTCCAACGGTGACTAGCTTCCCCTCAAGGAAGTGAACATCGGGATACATCGTCGTCTCCGCGTGCTTCGGTTACTTCTATCCATTTATTTACTTTGTGATAGCCTTCCAGCTTGAAGCTTTATATTTATTTCATCATTTAGGTTGCTTCACCTAGTTTGCATTAGGCCAATTTATTTGTCCGCACAAGCCTAAAATTGCAAAATAATCAAGAAAATTTTGTAGAGCCCATTCACCCCCCTCTAGGTTACCCTCTCTATCCTTTCAAGCATCATCAGTACTAACACCAGAAAACTGCTCTTTCATAACAAGATTCAACAAAGCAGGTTTAATCTCATAAAAATTTGCCTCAGGAGCAGGTGGCGCAATAGGAGTGCAGATAAAATCATTGTAATTGGTGCTAGTAAAATCACACAACTTGGTGTTCTCAGGAGTACCCATTCTAGCAAAACTAAAAGCAAGCAAGTAAAAATAACAACTATAAAGGAATTAATTTTTTGTATTTTTGATAAAAAAGATGGAAGCAAAAATAAAATAAAGCAAACAATAACAAATTAAAAGATTGGAAGCGAGAGACTCCCCTTGCAGAAATCCTCTTTCTCTCTGGCAACGGCGCCAGAAAAATTGCTTGATGGCGTGTAGATGACCGCCCAGTTGGGAACCCCAAGACGAAGGTATGATGAACACAATAGTAAGTCTTCCCTTAGTATGAAACCAAGGTTTATCGAACCAGTAGGAGAAAGAACCAACTTCCGAAGGTTGATGCTCGCTAGCTTCGCGACAGCTCCAGACAATTTATATATGGCGCCTCATCTGGGGCATAGCTTTGCACCAGCAGCAACGTGGAACCTGCACACAACACAACCAAGTACTTTGCCCCAACTTACAGTGAGGTTGTCAATCTCACCGGTTTGCTGTAAACAAAGGATTAAACGTATCGTGTGGTAAAAGATAGTAGTTTGGGAGAATGTAAATAAAGCGAGTAAATGGTAAACAGTAATAACAATGTAAAAGAATGGACCGGGGTCCACAGTTCACTAGAAGTGCCTCTCCATAAGATAAATAACATGCTGGATAAACAAATTATAGTTGGGGAATTGATAGAATAAAGCAAGCATACAAATGCCATGAGGATCACTATGAGATTCACTTGGCAATTTGTAGCGCCCTACCTTTTGCTAAAGGCAGAACTCCTATGATAATGTGTCATTCCCTGGATTAATAGATAGCATCACAGTACAAAATATAATAATCATTGCAATAGGATCAATATTACAACGTAAATCTAGTTACATAGGTCTTCAACCTTACGAGTACATAGCATAAAGCATAGTTGTAGTGAGCCTCCATCTTCATCACGTGCCACAGGCAGACATGTTGGAATGTAGACTCGAGACCCTACTGGTCGTTTCTTATCCGAATAAAAACCTGCACATTGGAATATGTAGCCCCAGAGGGGTCAGTACAACAATGTACTGGCAAATGACACATATTTGGTGGCATTTGTAAAAAAGACTAAACTACATTATATCTGGCTTGGTGGATCTCAAAGGCTAATTTGCATAAAGCAAGTTTTATCCTACAATCTTAGCAAAATCCCTTTTATCAAAATTTTATTTATGAAGGGCTGAAATAACCCCCATACATTACATACTGGCCGGTATGTAGTTTCTGGGCAAAACTCAACATAATTTTGGACCAACCAGGACAACCATACCTTTTTAGGGGCATGAGCCTGAGCTCCTCTAAGGGTTGCTAGTCAAGTTTTAAAGCATTCAGAAATGGTGATGAGATTCTTCTGAACATTCCATGGCTAGAGACTCAAATGTACATTCTGAGGACTCGGCTAATCGATTAGATTTTAACACCTTGCAAGGGTTGTGCACTTTCACCTTAAGACTCATTTTACGCCCATACATAAAATGAGACAAGACCTTTCAGAAAAAGCATTCAACCAAACGGATCTGACCGTGCCCCCTATATTCTGCTACCACCCTCTGTTAGTACCCATGGCTGAACCCCTAATCCTACTCAATCAAGACAGAGCCCATATTGTCATAAGGCTGCACTGGAAGTACATCTAAGCATGGAAGCCATATTAATCTCTTTAATCCTAAGTGGCAATCCTGAGCAGTATCCTGAGTACACATCCTTTACGAGGCATGTGCCCCAGAACCCACCTTCACCGACCTCTTTTCAAACCACTCCACCCAGGTAGTTCATTTTAGTTGAAGTTGTTAATTTATTCACAAAACAACTTTTCATATGATCAAAGCATAGCATCAATATTTAGGTATTTGGCATCCTACCAAGTGGGGTTCAGTGATAGCTACTCACTACTAGGATCTAGCGTTTTGTAAACATTTGAATATTCCACCTATCATGCATACTACTGAAAACCCTAATGCATAATAAAAGTAGGTAGGGAATATGTGTGTCACTTGCCTTTTTGAAGTATACAAAATTTCCACTTCTCTCAACTAACATGTAGCTCTTCGCACAAACTATAATACAAAACAACATAACATAAACACACCATACAATACAAGCATAATCATACAAGACAAACAATTGAAAAGTGTTTGTTCAACATTTAGAATTATTGAGATGTTATGATATAAAGATATGGCAAAGGAATTATGGATTATGAGACATGGGTTTGAGTGCTAGTTGGGAAAGATCAAATGTTTAGAGAGAATTGAATTAGGCAAGATATAATTGATGAAGTCTTGATGCTTTATTAAAGCATGAATAGAATCTTGATAAGACTCATGTGAATTAGATCACATGGGTGTCAAATAGTGCAATAACAATACTATTGAATAAGTGTGACAACAATTATTCTTAAATAGCATGCATTACACTTAGGTACTAGATAGGAACTTATGAAGCATTGAATTACTCAATTAACTCATTTGCAAATTGAATAGTTCAATACAAGTGAACAAGATTAAGTAGACAAAGGATTTAGTATGAATGGATGACAATTGAGAATATGGCTTAGAGGGTTTGTTGAATAACATTGAAGCATGATCATGTGTTATGATGTGGAATTGAATCAACACCTCAATAGCCAAATAGAACCTAGGATTAAAATGCATCACACTATACTCAATTAACTCAATTGGAATTTGAATAGATGTGCATTAGATATGTTGGACTAGATAGACTTGATATGTGTCAAGACAGAGTAAACTTGATCTTTGATAGCTAGACATGATAATAGGAGCTACTATGGTGGAAATAATTAAGCTGAAAAGAATTAGAATTATCCTATGAAGGTAAATACTCAAATTCTCATATTTGAATTTGAATAATTCTGAAGTTGTTCAAGAAAATTGAGATGTGACACTACTGGATAGCTTGCAGTCAAACAAGGCTAATGCAATTGGAATCATCCCAAAATAAATTCTAGAACTCAAATTATGATCAAATTAGTGATTTCGACAAATTTAAATATACAAAGTGTGTGCACGTATCAACTTTGATGTTTCTTGATTCTATGATCTTCTACATGATCAGAGGATTCCAAAGACTACAAATTTGTAATTTTTGGATGGACAGAACAAAAGATATGAATTCAATAAGTTAACAGATAGGTTTGATTCAATTTGAAAATGATTTCAATTTGAACACTGAATCTATGAAATATTAGTGCACTAGTGGATTCTACACATTCTAATGTTTCCAAGGGTATATAATTTGTAATTTTTGGACTCATGGTTCGAAAGATATCAATTTTGCAAGTTGCACATATTTTAAAAGAAATTTAAATCTAATTTGAATCAGAACAGACCCAGGTGCGACATGTGGCGATCTCTGATTGCACGGTACCGGTTCGGACGGATCACCATCGTGGATCGTTGGATTTAAAGGGATCTAGATGGATCAGATCGTCCCATACCCCTTCGGTAAGTGTTCTATTCTGGAGCGTTTGATCAAAATCCAACGGATGAGAAGAGTCAGGGAGAGGATCTCACCGGTGAGCTAGGGTTTCAGCCGTCGGCGAGGGATCTGCGGCTCGAGTTCGAACTTTGGTAGGGCTCCGGTGATCTCTGGTGCTAACGGAGAGGTGGACGGCGGTCTGCGTAGTGAGGGGAGTCCAATGAAGGGGTTGGCCTCGCCGTTTGCTTCCAGTCGTGACGCAGAGAGGCGGCTGGAGGACTCCTGGGCGCCGGCGAGCTTCGAGAGGTGACGGGTAGCTCGTTTCCCAATGAGATAAACGAGGAGGAAAGGTCAGGGCAGTGCGCCAGATAGAGGGGAGGAGATTGGGAGGGGAAAAGAGAGGCAGCATTCACCGATGGTGCCGGAATGGGCCAGAGTTGCTTGCTGGGTGGCAGAGACTCGGCGAGAAATTTTGCAGTCCTCGCTGCGGCTCGAGCGGAGAAGCGAAAAGGAGAGGGGCAAGAAATCCCTGGGCTATTTATAGGCATGGTCAACTTAAAGAACAAGCTGGGGTTTCGCTCGCGTGGGGCGAGATCGACGGTGGAGGGCGCAGACGTGCGGGAGGAGGAGATTGTGCCGGAGGAAGAAGATGACATGTGGCCCCCACATGTCAGCGAGAGAGCGAGGAGGCAGGATACCCTTTCGGGTTTTTCGCTAGCTGGGCCTTGGGCCAGTTCTGGGGCTGGGCCGATTTGGTCCCCCCCCCCCCGGCCTGTCTTCCTATTTTTTTTTGTTCTTTTATTTTTATTTTTCCTATTTTACTATTTCTTTAATAACTTTTGCAATAAAGCTTCAAATGAATTCAAATCAACTTCTTAAATTTTCTAAAATTCACAGCAACATTTTATGCCAGTAAATAAACTAGTTTTCAAAACAAAATATGATTTTATGGAGAAAATCTTAATTGAGCCCAATGGCTTGCTTGCATAAATGCAAAATAGAATAGGGTTTGGAAAAATGAATCCTTTTAGAATTAGTTGAAATACTCATAAAATATCCATTTGAAATTCACTCTCAAGCAAGTTTTCAAAAACAACCATTAATAAACACATGGGCAATTCATTCCTTTGCAAGCAGGCTTGCATAGGTTTGAATAATTGAAAGAAAGTAATATTTTGATTCTAGGTTTTCTCAAAGAAGTTCTTCAAGGGAATAATTAGAGAGTTTGAAATAATTTTCATTATAAAACCTTTTAATAAACCCAAAAGTTTTAAATCCTTGTGAATTTTTAATCAACACTAGCAAAAACAAAAACAAAAAATTTACCCCAAAATTTGATAAAATCTTGGGATGTTACACAATGACAACATAATACATAGACCGTAATGCAACTGCATCTATGACTAATAATCCACCCACCGGATGTCATCCGAGCAACCATTGGGTATTAAGTTGCAAGCAACAGATTATCGCCTTAAGCAAAGTGTGTAATATAAACAATACAAATGTCCTTGAACACAAGATTGTTGTTTTCTCCCTAGTAGCAATAGCACATCTACAACCTTAGAGGTTTCTGTCACTCCCCCAGATTACTAGAGGCATGAACCCACTATCGAGCATAAATACTCCCTCTTGGAGTCACTAGCATCTACTCGGCCAAGATATCTACTAGCAACGGAGAGCATGCAAGATCATAAACAACATAGAGATGATAAATCAACAAAATCAACTTGACAAAGTACAAATATTCATCAGATCCCAACAAACACAACATGTAGAATTACAGAACGATGATCTTGATCATGATAGGTAGCTCACAAGATCTAAACATGAAGCACATGGAGGAGAAGACAACCATCTAGCTACTGCTATGGACCCGTAGTAAAAGGTAGACTACTCACGCATCACTCCAGAGGCAGGCATGGTGATGAAGAAGGCCTCTGATGGTGATTCCCCTCTCCGGCAGGGTGCCGGAAGAGCTTCTGGACCCTCCCGATCTTGTGTCGATGACGGCGGAGGCTTGCAGTATGTTTCGTGGAAAATTGATCAAGTCCTTAGGTTTTCCTCGCCGAGGAGAATATATAGGCGGAAGGGCGGCATCAAGAGGTGGGCCAGGTGGCCCCACCACCTGGTGGCGCAGGCCAGGGGCTGGCTGCGCCACCCTATGGTGTGGCTGGCCCCTGGCTCCCCTTCGTCTCTGCTTTGGACTCTGTCTCATGTCGGAAAAAATAGGAACTTCGGCTTTTGTTTCGTCCAATTCCGAGAATATTTCCTGTGTAGCTTTTCTAAAACACAAAAACAGCAGAAAACAGGGAACTAGCACTGTGGCATCTCGTTAATAGGTTAGTTCCGGAAAATGCATAAAAACGCCATGAAGTGTAACAAAACACAAAGCAAATGGTGCATAAACAAGCATGGAGCATCAAAAATTATAGATACGTTTGAGACGTATCATACAGCTCAAGCACAGCTCATACAAATGATGATTCAATTCATCCAGGCCAGTGCTAACAACAATAACAACAAAAACCCGCCACCACCTCCACCACCACCACCCCAACCTCAGGTTGACAGACTGGCATGATTTCTGAGGCTCAGACCCAATAAATTTTCATCTCCCACAGACCCAATAGTGGCCGATGACTGGCTGCGTTCTGTCAGCAAGGATTTGGTGACTTGCGAGTGTACCAATGCTAAAAAGGTTAGATTCACCGCTCATCTGCTGGAAGGACCTGCTGCAATGTAGTGGGAAACCTATCAAGTCACACATCCTGTGGAAGGTCTGGACTGTGACCTTTCGGGAATGTTTTCATAATGCTCACATCTCCTCGGGCATTATGAATCTGAAGAAAGATGAGTTCCACACTTTGAGGCAGGGCGGAAGAAAACTGAAGGAGTACATGGACGACTTCTTCTCTTTGTGAAGGTATGCGCCAGAGGATGTGGACACTGATGCTAAGGGGAAGGATAAGTTCCTCACCGGACTCAAGGGAGAACTGAAGATACCACTATCAGTAGCCTATGCTCCAAGCTACTAGGCACTTCTTGATCAAGCTGTCACTCTGGACAACAATATCAGGAAGGAAGAAAACCACAAGAGGAAATTTAGCAATGTCAAGACTCACACTGAGCCTTTCCACAAGAAGCACCACTTCTCTGAGGGCAGTGGAAATGGAAGTTCACACATGCATGCTCTTCTTGAGCAACCAAGGAGGCTAAAGGAACATTATTAGAATCAACATGAGCTCTATCATTGACAAGCATAGCCATAATGGTATCAATCTTATCACTCAAGGAAGAGGTTTCTTCAACACAATTTACCTTCTTACCTTGTGGAGCTCTCTCGGTGTGCCACTCAAAATAATTTACCATCATATTATCAAGGGGCTTTGTTACGGCGCCCAAGGTGATGGACATAAAGGTACCTCCAGCAGCTGAATCCAAGAGATTTCTTGAAGAAAAATTTAGTCCTGCATAAAAGGTTTGGATAATCATCCAAGTAGTCAGTCCATGAGTGGGACAATTCTTTATCAAAGATTTTATTCTTTCCCAAGCTTGAGCAACATGTTCATTATCAAACTGTCTAAACTTCATAATATCACTTCTCAAAGATATAATCTTAATAGGAGGATAATATTTTCCGATATCCTTACACTTAACCCAAGAATCAATACTATTTTTAGGCAAAGATAGCAACCAATCATTAGCTCTTCCTCTTAAAGAGAAAGGAAACAACTTAAGCTTAATAATATCACTATCTCCATCCTTATACTTCTGCATCTCACATAGCTCAACAAAATTGTTCAGATGAGCTGCAGCATCATCATTACTAGCACCAGAAAATTGCTCTTTCATAACAAGATTCAACAAAGCAGGTTTAATCTCATAAAAATTTGCCTCAGGAGCAGGTGACGCAATAGGAGTGCAGATTAAAATCATTGTTGTTGGTGCTAGTAAAATCACACAACTTGGTGTTCTCAGGAATACCCATTCTAGCAAGACTAAAAGCAGACAAGCAAAAATAACAACTATAAAGGAACTAATTTTTTTGTATTTTTTATAAAAAGATGCAAGTAAGAGTAAAGAAAATAAGCAAAACAATAACAAAGTAAAAAGATTGGAAGCGAGAGACTCCCCTTGCAGAAATCCTCTTTCTCCCTGGCAACGGCGCTAGAAAAATTGCTTGACAGCGGTGCTAGCCGCCTAGTTGGGAAACCCAAAAGGAAGGTATGATGAGCACAGCAGAAAGTCTTCCCTCAGTATGAAACCAAGGTTTAATCAAACCAGTATGATAAAGAACCAACTTCTGAAGGTTGATGCTTGCTAGCTTGGCGACTGCTCCAGACAATTTATATATGGCACCTTATCTGGGGCATAGCTTTGCACCAGCTACAACGTGGAACCTGCACACAACACAACCAAAAGTACTTTGCCCCAACTTGCAGTAAGTGTGTCAATCTCACCGGTTTGCTGTAAACAAAGGATTAAACGTATCGTTTGGTAAAAGATAGTTGTTTGCGAGAAAGTAAATAATAATGCTTGTAAAAAGTAATCGGTAATATGAATGTAAAAGAATGGACCGGGGTCCACAATTCACTAGAGTTGTCTCTCCATAAAGATAAATAACATGTTGGGTAAACAAATTACAGTTGGGCAATTGACAGAATAAAGAATGCAAACAATGCATGTACATGTCATGAGGATCACTATGAGATTCACTTGGGCATTACAACATAATACATAGACCGTAATCCAACTGCATCTATAACTAATAATGCACCCACCGGATATCATCCGAACAACCGTTGGGTATTAAGTTGCAAGTGATACGTCTCAAACGTATCTATAATTTTTGATGCTCCACGCTTGTTTATGCACCATTTCCTTTGTGTTTTGTTACACCTCGTGGCGTTTTTATGCATTTTCCGGAACTAACCTATTAACGAGATGCCACAGTGTCAGTTCCCTGTTTCTGCTGTTTTTGTATTTCACAAAAGTTACACAGGAAATATTCTCGGAATTGGACGAAATAAAAGCCGAAGTTCCTATTTTTCCCGACACGAGATGGAGTCCAAAGCAGAGATGAAGGGGGCTAGAGGGCAGCCGCACCATGGGGTGGCGCGGCCTAGCCCTGGCCCGCGTCACCAGGTTGTGTGGACCCCTGGTCCACCCTCTGACATCGAGCTTCCGTCGATATATTCTCCTCGACGAGAAAATCCTAAGCCCCGATCAATTTTCTAGAAAATATATTGCAAGCCGCTGCTGTTGTCGATGCGAGCTCGGGTGGGTCCAGAAGTTCTTCCCGACACCCTACCGGAGAGGGGAATCACCACCGAAGGCCTTCTTCATCACCATGTCTGCCTCCGGAGTGATGTGTGAGTAGTCTACCTTGGACTACGGGTCCATAGTAGTAGCTAGATGGATGTCTTCTCCTCCATGTGCTTCATGTTCAGATCTTGTGAGCTGCCTATCATGATCAAGATCATCGTTATGTAATTCTACATGTTGAATATTGAGTACTATGTCAAGTTGATTTGTGATTTATCATCTCTGTGTTGTTTATGATCTTGCATGCTCTCCGTTGCTAGTAGATATCTTGACCGAGTAGATTCTAGTGACTCCAAGAGGGAGTATTTATGCTCGATAGTGGGTTCATGCCTCTGGTAACTTGGGGGAGTGACAACAACCTCTAAAGCTGTAGATGTGTTGTTGCTACTAGGGAGAAAACAACAATCTTGTGTCCAAGGACATTCGTATTGTTTACTTTACACAATTTGCTTAAGGCGATAATCTATTGCTTGCAACTTAATACCCAACGATTGTTCGGATGATATCCGGCGGGTGGATTATTAATCATAGATGCAGTTGGATTACTGTCTCTGTATTATGTTGTAATGCCCAAGTGAATCTCATAGTGATCCTCATGACATGTGCATGCTTTCTTTATTCTGTCAATTGCCCAACTGTAATTTGTTTACCAAACATGTTATTTATCTTTATGGAGAGACACCTCTAGTGAACTGTGGACCCTGGTCCATTCTTTTACATTCATATTACCGTTTACTTTTACACGCATTATTTACTTTCTCGCAAACAACTATCTTTTACCACACGATATATTTAATCCTTTGTTTACAGCAAATGGGTGAGATTGACAACCTCACTGTAAGTTGGGGCAAAGTACTTTGGTTATGTTTGTGTGCAGGTTCCACATTGCTGCTGGTGCAAAGCTACGCCCCAAATAAGGCGCCATATATAAATTGTCTGGAGCTGCCGCCAAGCCAGCTAGCATCAACCTTCAAAAGTTGGTTCTTTCTCCTACTGGTTCGATAAACCTTGGTTTCATACTGAGGGAAGACTTGCTGCTGTGCGCGTCATACCTTCCTCTTGGGGTTCCCAACTAGGTGCGTATCACACACTATCAGCAAGCAGCAGATTATCGCCTTAAGCAAAGTGTGTAAACTAAACAATACAAATGTCCTTGGACACAAGATTATTGTTTTCTCCCTAGTAGGAACAGCACATCTACAACTTTAGAGGTTGTTGTCACTCCCCCAAGTTACCAGAGGCATGAACCCACTATCGAGCAAAAATACTCCCTCTTGGAGTAACTAGCATCTACTCGGCCAATATATCTACTAGCAACGGATAGCATGCAAGATCATAAACAACATAGAGATGATAAATCACAAATCAACTTGACATGATACTCAATATTCATCAGATACCAATAAACACAACATGTAGAATTACATAACGATGATCTTGATCATGATAGGCAGCTCACAAGATCTAAACATGAAGCAGATGGAGGATAAGACATCCATCTAGCTATTGCTATGCACCCATAGTCCAAGGTAGACTACTCACACATCACTTCGGAGGCAGGCATGGTGATGAAGAAGGCCTCTGATGGTGATTCCCCTCTCCGACAGGGTGCCAGGGAAGAGCTTCTGGACCCTCCCGATCTCGCGTCGATGATGGTGGCGGCTTGCAGTATGTTTTCTGGAAAATTGTTCGGGCCTTTAGGGTTTTCTTGTCTAGGAGAATATATAGGCTGAAGGGCGATGTCAGGGGATGGACCAAGGGCCCACACCATAGCCCAGCGCGGCCAGGGGGTGTCTCGCACCATGGCATGGTGCGGCTGACCTCTGGCCCCCCTCCGTCTCTGCTTTGGACTCTGACTCATGTCGGGAAAAATAGGAACTTCAGCTTTTGTTTCGTCCAATTCCGAGAATATTTCTCGTGTAACTTTTCTGAAACACAAAAACAACAGAAAATAGGGAACTGGCACTGTGGCATCTCGTTAATAAGTTAGTTCTAGAAAATGCATAAGAACGCCACGAAGTGTAACAAAACACAAAGCAAATGATGCATAAACAAGCATGGAGCATCAAAAATTATAGATACGTTTGAGACGTATCAGCAACCACACATCTCCAACATAGACGTACTTCCCCTAAAAAGGAAGGAACTACGGGAATCACATCCTTGTCTCCATGTGCTCCACTCTCGGTTACCTCTACCCTTTATTTCCTTTACTTATTGTATCTTGCTTAGCTTGTTAATTGTCATATAGGTAAATTCACCTTAGTTGCATATCTAGATAATTTACTTTTTGTGTCAAGCCTAAATTGAAAAGCAATTAAAATTTGAGTAGCACCTATTCACCCCCCCTGTCTAGGTGCCCTTACGATCCGTTCAATAACTAAAGACAACTTGTTGAAAAGAAATTGGACCGGAAATCCTAATTGTGCTTTTTGTAATTGTGCTGAGATGGTGGAGCATCTTTTTATTAGATGCCCATTTGCCAGATTGGTTTGGCAAGTGGTGCATTTTACTTTTAATATCCCTCCACCAATGAACATTAAGAACTTATTTGGGTATTGGCTCAATGGTATTGATAAAAAACAAATGAAAGAATTCGGGTAGGGTCTGTGCGCTGATTTCAACAATTTGGAATTATCGTAATGATGTTATTTTTAACAATGCAGGTCGCGATCAATTTTTGCAGGTTATGCACAGAGCAACTTACTGGATTCACATGTGGTCCCTTCTCTTGCCCGAGGATCAGCGGGAATTTATGGATATTGGATATACTCGGTTGATAGTTGTCGTTCGGGCTATCTTCAACCAGGGTGGCTGGCGACATACTAATAGAATATATAAGTTGAAAGTTTTAGCAGGCTATTAGCGATGCCAAATCAGCAATTAGTACTGTAGATGGCATTCTATCAACAGTAAATGCACATCTACGGTAATTTCTGGATGTTTTCTTTGTTTCTCGCAGGCCCATTATGGTGGACTAGGAAAGATGCCCGTGCGTTGCAACGGGAGAGACACACGACGTACATATTTTTTGGTACAATGTGGTGTAGAATTTCACATTATCTTAGATAGTACACACTTTACAGGCTATAAGCATAGCTATGTTCAAAAGAATTCAGCATCTAGTAGGTTCAAATTCACAACAATTAGAGATTGTTGGTTATGTGCATAGTTCCGAGGTAGAATTCCCAAAGAAGAATCATATATCATGCAAGTGTTTTCCCAGCAATTAAATATTTGCTCAGTTTATAAGAACTCTCAAGGATTATATATATTAAGACGTGGGGAATACTTTCACCTTGTAGTGATGTCACAACGTCACTACTCAATTATCGGTCCCATGCAGATGGTTAAATGCCTTGAGAAGTTGAGATTCAAGGTTGTAGCTATAGCAGGCCATACCGAGACGAACTTTATCAGCAGGCAACAAATAAGCATGAGGCCCGCCGTCAGCATTGCTAATGCAAAATTATACTGTTTATGATAATTAACATGCTGATCCAAAATTTGCTGAGTACTGTCCATAATAACATGTTGCCTTCATAGTATGGGCGCCTCAAACAGCCTCTAAAATTTCATGTGGTATCACCAGAAGGAAGGATGTCCTGGATGTGGTTCTTCGTATTTGTCCTTCGAGATTGTAATCTCACCCCATGGTGGCATGGTACAGCTGAAACATGTACACAAGCAGGTGCTCTTGTTTTTATCCTGCTCGTCCTCTCACCTCACGCCTCTTCTCTTACAGCCACTTTTTAATGCATGTCTCTCGTTTCCATGCAGCAACAAAAAACAGCGCTAGCACATAACAACTTAGAGAGGAAAAGTTCATGCTCAGTAATTCTGTTTCAAAAAAAATCCACAAACCGTCTCTACTGGCCAGGCAGTAGTGTTACAGGTGTAGTCGGCTAGGCGAACGAAACCCATACTTGCAGTCGCAGTGCTTTCTTCAATCTCAACTATCCCGTGCAGCCTCACCAGAGTCACCACACCATCTACGGTGTCCTGAAGAAAGCGGTTATGCCGTTATTGGAGACGTTGTCCAGCATGTCTGCCGCGCGCTCCATAATCCCCTCGAGGTTCCTCTCAGTTTCTGTGGGCTTGCACGTTTGATCCAACGGCTGCCTCTCTCTCTTCTCCTAGTACTCGATGGCGTGTGGCCATGCCGGACTGTTTCCGTGCAGAACACCAGGCGCCGGCCGTCTAAGGCGTAGCGCGGAGATGCCCTCCTGGGCAACTGCACTCTCCCGACGGCGTTCCAGGATTGCTTTCTTTGTTGAACGGACAAGGTAGTATGACAAAGAGTAGCTCGGAAAAGTCCCAGGTAGCAGCGCGCCGTTGCAGACGAGAATCCTGAGGTCTTGCGGTGTAGAAGCCTTCCTCGTTGGACTTGCAGGTGCCTGCTTCTAGGGCATCGTGGTGGGTGGGTGACCATATTCACGACCGTAGTCCGTACGTAGCTGATCGATCAGGTTCTGGCATTGGGCAAAGAGGAGAGAAAAATTAAGCAATCTGATCGGGTTCCACAGGGAAAAAAGCTATGATTACCCCGCTGAATCACCTACGTGACTCTCCTGCTGATTGCATAAAGGCAGCCACGGTACACTACGCGAATTACATGATGCCTGACATCCCGGCCACACGGAGTCATGGATCGCCATGGAGAAGCACCACGACTCGTGGATCGCCATGGAGAAGCACTACGACTCATCCAAGTCCCGCGCCGTGGGCAGTACAACGACGTTGGTAGAGGGCCTAGCGAAGACGACTCTGCGCGTGACGGCAGCATCTATACCTCAATCCAGATACCGAGGATCAACACAGGGCGATGGAGAGCACCGCGACGTTGCAGCTAGTATCCTTGAAGCAGTTGTCGATAGAGGCCGTGCCGTGGATTTGTTGTCATGGTTGCAAGGCGGCGCCGTGCTACTGGGAGGAAGATCGCGTGACTCGATCGCTGCGTCCGCGGTTGCAGCGGGGATAGGGCCGCTCGGTAAGATCGATGGAAGAAACTCGTATACGAGACGAAGCGTGGAAGTCGTGTGATGGAAGTTAGACGAGACCATATACGTGGTGAACTCATTTTTTAACGGGCCGGCCACGACGGACGAAGGAACGAACAGCCTAGGTGAAACTCTAACAGATCGATCTGGCGAGGGAAACCTAGTTAGACTGGACTACGGGTATGCTACACCTACGGGAAGTATCTTACGGAAAACGCTTACGCACTGACGTGGAACGACCAACGTGGTAGCCAACTCATCCATCTAGCTCCCGTGAGAAGTTGGCAGTAAAAGCGCATCAAAAATTATTTGCATATAAAGAAAAAAATTGTTGAGTCCCAGCTCAATCCCAATCGTTTCTGGATCAAGAGGTCTCCTGTGTCGGCTATGTCCCCTGTGGTGCTCCTCTCCCCAACATCTGGAAAAAAAGGCTACGGCAAGAGGTGATAGCGACTGCCGGCTGGAACAGAGATGGCGACTCGAGGGACGGGGATGGAGAGCCCCTTCGCAAGGGATGCAGCGGTGGCCGGCATTTGGTACAGAGGCAGCGGCCGACTTGAAGGGACGGGACGCCTGAAGGACGAACGGTTGTCTTCCAGATTATTTCTTATTTCTTGATCATAATTAGTATTTTGTGGGCGATCTCAGTTTTGTTTGTTTAAGATGGAGATTATTCCGTCTCTGTCTAATGAGATCGGAACTGATTAAGATGTTGTGGAAAAAGAAAAGGACTTGAAGATAAAAATTTGATGAAAAACGAGGAGCTTTATGTAAATATACGTGAGATGGCATTCACGTTGGTCGTTCCACGTCAGTGCGTAAGCGCTTTCCGTAAGATATTTTCCGTAGGTGTAGCATTACTCTTAACAGAATTAGGGAGGATTTTTTTGCAAAACATCTGACGGAAGAACCAAACCATAGAACCCTTGCGTACTTTATTATTCGGCAGAGATAATGTGGCAAATTCTCCTTCTGGCACCGCTGGACTTTTCTGGAAGGTCGGTCACCGCTGGGCTTTTCGAGATGGTCAAATCCTCTCTTTCTCCTAATTTTTTTCTTCCCCATTGCGGCCTCCTCCTCCCTCACCTCGATCTCTGCCGGCCGAGCACGGGGCTCAATCGCGGAGCAGGGAGTCGGGGCGTCCTCCCTGCCGCGACCGCGCTACTCGAGGCCGTGCTGCCGCTCGACCACATCTTCCACGGCCGCACTCTGACCGGGACGGGCCTGCTCTGGATGGTGGGCAACGGGTCGGGGCGCAGGCGCAGGGGACAGCTGAGGGTGGCGACGCAGCTGACCGGTCGGGACCTGGATGAGCGCAAGGAGGCACTGCGATGGGAGGTGAGGGAGTGGGAGTGGAGGGCCGACAAGCAGAGGCAACAGGTTGCAGAGCTCATGCGGCTGTTTGGAGGTCAGTATACTTCCTCTGTACATTCTTGGCTTGCAAGAACCTGCACGGGAATTCTTTGCTTCGATTTGTTGGTTTACTTCGATTTGATTTTGTGCTGTAATCTTAGTATGTTTACAGGATGAAACATTTGTATGTATGGCAGATATGCACTCCATTGAATTCCCTGTGATCGAATGAGGAGAAGAAGATAAAGGACGCAATTTCATATTCAGTGGTAAATGCTTCCCCATATTCTTCATCCCCATATGATTTGTTTAGTTAAGCCATTTATTTCCAAGATATTTTAAAGAAAATCTAGAAAATCGTCTGTGAATCAAGAAGCTCCATCTTTTGCGAAATTAAGATTTGCACTGCTGCTTTAACATTTTGATCTCTCCATGGTGTTTTGTGCAGATCTTACGACATGGAAGTCCGGGATTCGAGGTTGGACGGGGGTGCTGCCAGGTTGTTATGGGGCATAGTGTTTGGCTGCCTCCACGGGGATGAAGTCTACCGTGGACATCCCGCCGGCCGCCGCTCACTTGGGAGTACGTCATGGCACTGTCCCCTTCTCTCTCCCTCTGCCCATGGTGCCTGCTTGCTCCAGCGAGCATTTTATCACTTGCACAGAGGACAGTGTCAATTTCCTCCTCGCTACAACATAGTCGTTCTTCCAACTGATGCTGCGAACACATTCCCGTGGCGAGGCCGTGACGCTGAGCGAACAGCACACCCATCTGTCTGTTCTTCTCTCACTGTTATTGGTCTTTAAAGAGCTGACTGTTCTATGGCTGATTTACTAACTAATAATACTATTTTGCTAAACTGACAATACCGATTTTGTTCACATTTGAACTTCCATCAGTTCAGTTGATGATATTTTCTAGAGACTTCAGTCTGTTAATTCGCAGAAAAAGGAGACTTTAGTCTGTTCACGCCTAGGTAAACTGCATTATCTACCTACAAAAACTCCCAAGGTTTGTCATGGCTCCATGGTAATAGTATTGCTCTGCCACAAATATTTGCAGGCTATGTGTTTCATGACTTGATAAGGCAAATCATTTGTTGGTCCATACACAATATTGTTTATTAACGCCTCTTGACAGTTTGAGAAAGTTACTTATGACAGAATTATTCCTTTTGGCGCTATGAGATTTTTCTGATGCGATGGAAAAATTCCTTTCTTTCAAAAAAATAATAACCTACCTGACCAGGGGATAACACTACCTATGTGTTGTGGTTGTTGTTCCCTTGATCGATAATTTCATGGTGTGTTGTATAGCTTGCAGTACTTCAGATTGTAATGCAATCTTCTACTGTTTGGTACACTTTCCACCATAGTGCTTAAAACAAATCTGAAAGCCACTTCATATATTTTTAGTTAGTGGTATTTGTATTGCTTTGTTAGCCCAGGTAGACGAAAGATGAGTTTCTACTAGCTGTTTGAAGGTTTAAACTTGAGGAACATAGATAATATCTGACATATTATGACTAATGATACATATCTGGGGCACAACTATGGTGTCACAGACCTCAGGTGAGATCTACATATTCCATGACTACTGTTTTTCTAGCTACTGGCGGATTATTCATGATTGCTAAATTCGATAGCGCACCTTCTTCCTGTTGCTGTTATGTATCTCCTGTGTTCTCATTTTCTTCAAAGATTTTTCTACTTTTTCCATTTCTGTTTGGCTATCTTCAGTTCTGTTGTCCGAGTTTGCTACCTTTTATTTTAGAAAACACTTCTTTTTTGGTTACTTTTGCTTGGGTCATCTGAATTTCCTCGCAGTTATTCTCTACAGGGAAGTTCTTCATGGTTGGTGGAAGGTCTGTTCATTTCTTATGCCCTTTGTTTTTTCTCTTCAGTTTTCTTGCTTAAAGTGCCTATTCCTTTTTGAATCCGTCATACTGATTGACGTTCTCCTCTGATTTTGGTGCTTGCGCATCTGCACCGCTGTACTAAAGATAGATATCAATGTGCAGGTTGCAGCCGACCATTTTAGTCAAATGTCCGGCGACCAGGCCATGAGTGCAAGATCATTATGCGTGTCGCGAGTGTGCAGTAATACAGAGATCAACAAACACGAAAGAACCTGTAGGAATTGGATTCCTTTGTCGTCAACTGCTGATGTATTGTGCTTACCACACATTTTTCTACTAGGTATCCAGTCAATTCACTTCTATGTAGCGTTGAGTATCGTGTTAGGCCTAATTATCTATTCTCATGGAAATAATAAATGTAACAAATTAATCATGGATCCTTTTTGTTCCCAACCTGGCAAGCTCATTATGTTCCACTTTTATAGATAGAGGCCTCTGTTACATGTACTCCATGAGAATATATTTGCATAAATCACCTAACATTTCCCTAGAGAAAGAATCTAACTAGCAGCCATGTATTGCCCCCTTTTAATGCTACAAAAACTTTATTAGTTCAATCTTTGTTAGTGTACTCTTTATTAGTTCAATCTATGTAAGTGTATTGTTGCAAGAACAACATGAACAATCAGCTTTGTATCCTGGCTAATAAGACCGAATAATCACCCACATATTCTTTCCCTACTTATTTTTAGTTTCTTTCAGTACAATGACTAATCTCGCCATAGGGACAATAAGGTTTAAATTTCAAGTACTACTTACAAAAACAAATCATCTACTTGGCAATTAAATCGTACTCCAACTTGGTGACGACAACACTAATTTTTTTTGTACTCAGCTTCACTTTTACAATATGAACTTTTAATTTATGTTCGGCTATCTAATATCTCTACGGTCAATATAGCAAAGTAATTTACCATAGAGAAATAAATTGCAAACATAAATAACATCCCACTGGCGCGGCGTGCCGCCGCGCCACACTTTTCTAGTATGAATCAAAGTGGCCAACCTTTCACAGGATTTGAGGTTACAATAGTTCTCTTGCAGTTTAAAAAGATTAGTTCTTTTCCCTAGGTTTTCATTATTAATTTGAATTTTTTGTTATGTTAATATAATAATATTGTAATTGTACAGGAGAATGACTAGCTATGAGTTAATCTAAATAACTAGCTTTTCTTACTCTAGTTGGGCTTGATGCCACACAAGTATATCTTTTTTGCTTCCTAGCAAGCACCGTACTGGTGCTATCATTTTCAGAACCTGGCATAACATATTTCCTAATTTGAGTTTAGTTGTTTATCGATGAATGATATGTTTTGGTATTTTCTCGCAAGTTTGTAAACTGGTTTCTATCATCTTGCAGAATGGAATAAAACAGAGGTAGCTCAAGTTTGCGATTCAGAGGTGAGTGATCCGTGATTGTAACTGTTAAGCACTTAATATTTTGCAATAAAGATGGTTGTGTGCCGGTTTTGCTACACCTACGGGAAGTATCTTACGGAAAAGGGTTACGGACTGACGTGGATTGACCAGCGTGGAAGCCATCTCAAATATATTTCCGTAAAGCTCCTTGTCCATAATCAAATTTTTATCTTCAAGTCCTTTTCGTTTTGCACAAAACAACTGAACCAGTTATGTTGCTCGTGAATGTCGCAATCCCTGGCATCCTCTCAGCTCGCTGGCATGCCTTGCCACGCCGATTGTGTCTCCCGTAGGCGTCGAGCATCGTCATGCTCCTGCTTCATGTGTGGGTCCAATGGGATCTGCACCCTCTAAGGTGCATGGTGGTGCGTCTTGGGCATCGGTTGTTTCAACTCTCGTTGGCTCGGCACCCCCATCAGCAGTTGCAAGGTTGCCTGATGCGGGTTGGGAGCTTTCTGGATCGGGCAGAGGATGCTCTAAGCAAGCTCACTCTTCAACCGGCTATGTTGAAGATCACTCCCACATCGCCGCCTCATGGTGTGATTGATGTTGGCTCCGGGGAAGACTTGGGAGTGGAGCTCTATGGTTGTTTCTCTCCTCGTGTTGGGGACAGTTTGCCATTGTCATCCGCCTTGCCCTCTGTTCCATCTACCACTGAGGGTGAAGCCATCGCCACCGTTGTGCCTCCAGTGTTGGAGATCATGCCCGAGCTTCAGGAGCTTTGTGAGAGCTCTGTTTTGCCACTGTTTGTGGAGCATATGAAGATGGACTTGCCGAGGACCTGAGCTTGCCTGAGCGCTCTGAGGTGGCTTCCGTGCCTGTTGCATCCTTGCCGACACTCAGTCCCGATGCTCTTTTCGCAAAAGAGCTTTGTGATGCGCTTAGCAAATTGGAGGTTGCTATTCCTGGATGTGGAAGGGCTATTGCTTGCCTCCTAACGGGGACAGCAATCAAGGGCAATGGCAAGAAGGTGGATGATTGCCCTCGGAAGGAGAAGTCACTGAAGTGCAAATATAAGAAGAGTGGCACAAATGGAAAGATGCCTGTCGGTGCTTAATGGATTATCTTCGATTTCTTGGCTCGTCCTCTCGGTTTGGGTCATTATGTGGCTTTGGTGTTTCTCAATGCAAGTAGCGGGCGTGTTCTTATCGAGAGCTTCCTTGACTTGTTCATGTATAAGGGTTGCAGCTTATTCTTCCATTGTCGTTTCGCAAGATATATATGGTCAGTCATCCAAGTAGCTTCGACCTTATTTTCGCCACGCAGCATTACCAATATTTTTGGGAATTGTCTTAACGAAATTAATAATAGGTTCAAAAAGCATATTAGGGTGGGAGCAATTGCCTTTATTTGATCGCTTTGGCTATGTAGAAATGATAAAGTGTTTAACGACAAAAACTCTTCCATTTTGCAGGTTATCTATCAGGGTATAAGTACTCTCGTTTGTGATTTTCTCTTCAGAGGGTGGAGGATCGCGACCTCTTTACGGAGGTCTGTGCTCGATTGGAGGCTATAGCGAGGGATACTTTTTCCCAACATGGGTGGCCGCATAGTCTTTGCATTGGTCCCTCAGTTTAGGCGAGATTACAATTGCTCATGATGATATGTAATTTTGCCTTTTTTTTGGTTGTCAGATTGGATTGTTGGCTGTGTGCATCTTAGTTATGCAGAGGTCGGATATATGCTTAAAACTCTTTAAGTAATAAAACGCTCTTTATCGAAAAAATAAGGGTTGCAGCTGTTGTGTGCTAGAGAGATTGTTAGGTTGTTTGCTCGAGAGCGTGAGGTTTCTTGATTTCGGAGTAGTTAGTCGTGGTTTGTTTGTATTGGTTTTTGTCCGATTTTCTATAAATTAACTGGGCAATTTTCTTCTTCTTAATTAATAGATTGGGACAAAACTTTTACTCCCGTTTTAAAGAAAAAAGAATATGAAAGTGTTGTACTGTGTGCCTAATTCTCTCGATGTTTGACTTTTTCATGTTCCTACGGATGTGTAAGATTATTGCAGCAATAAAGAATTAGGAACTAACATCTGGAGATAGAGCTGCTGGAGGAGCCATTGTGAGTAACTAACATAATGCTACATGACTAACATCTCTGTTCTTAGGCTCGACAAGAATGTGAGTGAACACTACCTCTGGTGAAGACTAACCAGGTGATCTAAAATTTACATGTTGCAGTATAGGTTAAAGCTGCAACTTTCATGACTTAGAAGTGCTCAATACATGGCTAAATACTGCAAGTACCGGCTATCCTCCATCAGCTCGATGCTTGGTGTTGCTTGGCCTCACACTTTCGACATACTGTAATTATTATTGGCGAGGACTTACTTGCCTTGCCTCCATTTTGACCACCCACTGTTTCACCTGATTCTCATCATCTCCATATCGCCAGTTCTTCCGTGGTACTGGTTCATTATTATATTTAGGAGGAGCGCCCAAGCTGGACAGGTGCATGTTGCAAGTGCAGTGTAAAACATTTATCTCCTTGGAATTAAGTATTCTGGCTGTTTTTTATATACTCCTTTGACGTTCTACGGCTCACATGTAAAAATTAGGCCTATTAATTCAGATTATTGCAATTCAGTTTTCCATCCTTCGATAGTTGTTCTGGTAGTTGATGTTTTAACTTCTATTAGTGCCGCATCTATGGAATTTGTTTAATTGTGATGATGTCATTTGAATTTTGTATCTTATAGCCGTTCATCCTCCGAGCAATTACCTGGCTAACAATATAAATTTACATCTCAATAATATATTATTGTTTGTTTCAAATGAATTTACGGAAGGACAGACTCAAATGGAAGGTTGATAATTTTCTGTTACCCAAAGGATCACATCATCAGGGGAGATGATGCTAAAAGTTAGTTTTTCAAATTAGCACCATCAAGTATTGGTACAAATAAGATCTAACGTGAACTAATATTTGTGAATACAAATGAGGTGTAATAATTATACTTTTGCTTAGATTATTTCTCCAGGTTAACCCTTTTTAATTTGGTACTCTCTCCGATCCATATTACTCTTTGCTAGTATGGATGTGTCTAGACATATTTTAGAGTTAGATACATTCATACTAATGAAAAGTAATATGGGTCGGAGGGAGTATAATTTTTCCGAATTATTCTAGGCTATGCACATAGGTTATTTTATTGCCACATTGCCATGTTATCACCGGTTAGTGTTAGTGAACTGCTGTTACTTTACTCTATTTGGTTCACGCAAGAGAACTTCTCAAAGCTTTTCAGCTAATTCCAGGCATATAAATAGTGTTAGGTTGATAGCTAGGCCACAAAGAGAGTATATCCACCATACTGATGCATGCTGATTGTTTACCTGTTTTGCATCCTCCCGATACCCGTTTTGCATCCTCCCGATAGGTAGGCCACGGTTGGCTCCGACACCCGACCTTATCCTCTCCTCCCTCCCCTTGCTACAGTACTGAGGAGGTCCTTGCCTTCATCGCGCCACCCCTACGCCATTCTCGCCAGTGCCGCCGGTCGAGATGGGCTGGGGGAGGCTCCACCGCTGTACAGGTTATGTCTAGTTTGGGGCTTATCCCCGGTAGTTGGCGGCATTTTGCCGCCAGGAGACCACCGGTGACTTCGGCCGATCCGGTGGGCGTAGGTCCTCCTTTGCCTCCCTGTCTTGTCGACGATGGTGGAGTGGAAGGGGGCTTTCCTCTCCCCAAATAAGGCCTGCTCGGGTAGGCGGAGATGGCGGCTTGGTCTCCTCCCTTTCGCCGGTCATGGTGGCCAGAGAAGTGCGAGTTATACTCGTCGGTGGCTTCGTCCTCGAGCCCGTCGTGCTACTCGACGGCTACGCAGCGGTAATCCGAGGCTCTCCTTCCTGCTGGCCGGCCGTGGCGGCGAGGGGCAGGGGAAGGCTGATTGCAACGCCGGCGTAGGCGTTGACTGTAGGGGAGTTCTTTCGGTTTCGGTGTTCTGGCGCAGCGCCGGCCGATTCCTTTCAAATCTTCTCGACTTGCTTCCATGGAGGCATCAGCCGGTGATGCCTCAGGAGGTAACTCCCCCTTCTATCAAGCGCCACCACTTTCCAGCGTGTGGTTCTGCCCTGGTGCTGTATTTCTTGCCCGGCCTCGGTGGCGAGGGAGAAGATGGTGTTTTGGGAATGGCCGCCATGCGGCGAAAGTGGCCTGTCCATGTTGTGCAGGTTCATCAAGATCAAATTCTTCGCCCTAGTGATGTGGAAGAGGAATTTCATACCAAGTTTGCACTTATGCCTAGTGTTGCTGCCTCCGAGAGAAAGTCGAGATGGTTATCCTAGTTCTCGAGATGCAGAGGTTGCTGCCGGATTCAACACTGAAGATCAAGTGAAAATTGTTCCCCAGGTTGTCTTTGCGATCTTCATGCCGCTCGGGTGTATTCGCCGGAGACAGATGAGATCGTCTCCGATGTCGCTCTCCAGATTTTGTGGGTGAAGATCTCTTTGAATTGAGCTCGGTGATGCGAATTCAAAATGTACAGCTCAATCATCAACCTCGTTTGCCTTCGCCAACTCGATTGCTGGTTGAGCCGCTGGCTCTACGGTTGGAAAGGCAGTGGCATGCCCTTGAAGATCTTAGTTGCAGAATTGTTGCGTCCGTGCTCTCGACAATTCCCTGATAGGCTCCGATTGTGGTCTTTTGTTTAGACATCTGGTTCCTCCAGTTCATCTTTTATGTGTGCTTTCAGGCACTAGGTTTAACTCTGATTTTCAGAGTAAAAGTTGTATGAGCTTTGATGTATCCTAAGTTGTTCTTAATATATAAGTTCCCGTTCAAAAAAAAAGATAGGTAGGCCACAGAGAAATGTATTACCTATTACGGATACATGTCTACTGACTACTGCGTGTCATGTATCTAAACTCTACAATTGCGTCATGTAGTGTACCCGTTTTGCATCCTCCCGATAACGTTTGTAATTGTACGTACACAAAAACTTCGCTTTCTATACATGTGACCACCAAATGCTTGCTTCCCTGTAACGCTCAGTGTTGTTCACCTAAAAACTTAGATGATCTAAGCTCCATTGTTCACCCATAAAATCTATATGATCCAATCGCCATAGCTAATGAAAATAACCAGATGCTGATCTACAAAGCAAGCAAAAAACTTAAACAGCCGCTAAATGCATCACACCATCATCACACCAGCCACGCTCTGTGAAAACGCCTTGCAAGCGGCGAGGCGAAGCTCGATTGATCGTCCAATAAAATAAAGATTCACCACATAGTAATATGCATCATAATTATGTTGGGCAGCTTATATAATGTCTAAACATTGAAGCATAAGAGAGAAATAGAACAAGCTACTGCCACAAGCCCATATCTAGAGATGGACTACTCCCTCTTCATGGCGGTGATGATGTGATGTTGGTTTTGATGTCGGAGAGGGTGAAGAAGTGTTTGGGGGCGACTCCGGCAGTGTTTCCCTCTCCAATCTTTGCTGAAACAGCCTATGTTTCTGTGTTTCGTGTTTCTTCGATGCCTCTTCTCGCGATCGTCGACGGGGGGTCTTTATATAGGCGTTTTTAGGTCAAGCTGGACATCTAGAAACAAAGATGGACGGCAGCAGAGGCTCGAGGCCCAAACAGGCTAGGGTGGCTGCGCCTAGGCCAGGGCCCCGCACCACCTGCTCGTTTGGCCCCTAGGCCTCGTCTTGTTGACTTCTTCTCCTTCAGGTGCTTCTTGTGGTAAAATATTTACGTCCGAAATATTTCAGATCAATTTAAGTTCGGGAAGATCTAAGACGTAAAAATACGCAAAACAAGATTTCCTGTTCTGCAGAGTTATAACCAAAATAAGGGAAATCGATAGAAAATTCCTATAAATTATTATAAAATATGGTTATAACAACTACTAACATTATAATATATAGAAGTATGTATCAATAAACTATAAAATTTATACATATATTTTACATGCATCAGCGAGCTCGCATTTTTACTCGGACTGAGCTTGATGCAGTAAGCAGATAGGAGATTCTCCCGAGGTATACCAGTGTGCTCCTAGGCAGTCATGCCAAGGTAGACGAAGACAGAACCATGCGGGTTGGCTCGGCCAATGAAAGGGAGATTCTTGCTATCAACCTGCTGCCACTTGCCCGAGATCGCGTTGAACGCGTAAGTGCCAGAGTTTGACTTCATGAGTGACAACAATATGTAGGATCCAAGCACCGCATAGGACTGGACGCTCACCATAGGCCCATAGGCGGATCACTACAGGAATGTGCCGAGGCGCCGACGGCCAACGCCTACGCCGACGGTCAAATGTCGGTGCCGTCGGTGTAGGGGGTCTCCAGGACACCCCGCCAAGGTCGCCGTCGACGTAGAATTGCCCTCGGCGTAGGAGCCTATACGCTGACGGTCACCCTCGGCGTACTGTCGGTCATCGGCGTAGGGTTTGGACACGTGGCCCAGAAGTTTAGGTCGGGCGGGTGATACGTCTCAAACGTATCTATAATTTTTGATGCTCCATGCTTGTTTTTACACCATTTGCCTATTGTTTCGTTACACTTAGTGGCATTTTTATGCATTTTCTGGAACTAACCTATTAACAAGTGCCACAGTGTCAGTTTTCTGTTTTCTGCTGTTTTTGTGTTTCAGAAGTGATACACAGGAAATATTCTCGGAATTGGACGAAACAAGTTTCTGAAGTCTTATTTTACCCGGAAGCTTCCAGAGATCCGAAGGAGAGTAGGAGGCGAGGGACCAGAGGCCCACACGCACAGGTGGCGCGGCCAGCCCCTGGCCCGCGCCACCCCCGTGTGTGGCCGCCTGGCCCCTCCTCTGACATCGCCCCTTCGCCTATAAAGACCCCCCGACGAGAAAAACCTAAGGGCCGGATCAGTTTTCCAGAACACATCGCGATCCGCCGCTGCCGTCGACCCGAAGATCGGGAGGGACAGAAGCTCTTCCCGGCACCCTACCGGAGAGGGGAATCGCCACCGGAGGTCTTCTTCATCGCCATGCTTGCCTCCGGAGCGATGAGTGAGTAGTCTACCTTGGACTATGGGTCCATAGCAGTAGCTAGATGGTTGTCTTCTCCACTATGTGCTTCATGTTTAGATCTCATGAGCTGCCATACATGATTGAGATCACCGTTATGTAATTCTACATGTTTGGTTTGTTGGGATCCGATGAATATTGGTGTTTATGATTAAGTTGTTGTACTGAATTATATCTTTTGTTATCTCTATGTTGTTTATGATCTTGCATGCTCTCCGTTGTTAGTAGCTATCTTGGCCGAGTAGTTGCTAGTGACTCCAAGAGGGGGTATTTATGCTCGATAGTGGGTTCATGTCTCTATTTCACCTGGGGGAGTGACAGAAACCTCTAAGGTGGTAGATGTGCTGTTGCTACTAGGGAGAAAACAATATTCATATGCTCAAGGGCATATGCTTTGTTTACATTACACACTTTGCTTAATGCAATTATCTGTTGTTCGCAACTTAATACTTCTAGGGTGTTCGGATTGATATCTCAGGGAGTGGATTATTAGTCATAGATGCAGTTGGATGGCGGTCTATGTATTTTGTTGTAATGCCCAGAGTAAATCTCATAGTGATCTTCTTGACATATCACGTTATCTCTATTCTATCAATTGCCCAACTGTAATTTGTTTACCTAGCATGTGTTATTTTATCTATGGAGAGACACCACTAGTGAACTGTGGACCCCGGTCCTATTTCCATCATATTGCTATCACCTGTTTACTTTACTCGTACTGTTTACTTTACTCGCATACTATATTGTTTTCCACTCGATACACTCATAACCTTTGTTTCAAGCAAACCGGTGAGATTGACAACCTCATCGCAAGTTGGGAACAAAGTATTTGTTTGTGTGTGTGCAGGTTCCGCAACACCTTCAGTCGTCATTGTCTCTCCTCTCCTGTTCGATAAACCTTGGTTTCTTAAACTGAGGGAAAACTTGCTGCTGCACTCATCATACCTTCCTCTTGGGGTTCCCAACGGGCTGGTTATTCACCATGCACAAGGACAGTCTGTAGCCACATTCACTTGGAGCATCAGCTATTTTTCTGGCGCCGTTGCCGGGGAGGAAGAGAAGACTTCTGCGAGGGGAGTTCTTCACACACACATTCTTTACTTTGTTATTGTTTTGCTTTACTTTATTTATTTTACCTGCATTGCTTTTTATCAAAAAACCCAAAAAAATTAGAATCCTTGGTAGTTGTTTTTACTTGTTTACTTTCGTTTTGCTGAAATGGCCAATCCTGAAAACACCAAGTTGTGTGACTTCACTAGCACGAACAATAGTGATTTTATCTGCACTCCTATTGCACCACCTATTCCTGCTGCAAACTTTTATGAGATTAAGCCTGCTTTATTGAACCTTGTTATGAAAGAGAAATTTTCTGGTGCTAGTACTGAAGATGCTGCAGCTCATCTCAACAATTTTGTTGAGCTATGTGAGATGCAGAAATATAAGGATGTTGATAGTGATATTATTAAGCTCAAGTTGTTTCCTTTTTCTTTGAGAGGAAAGGCTAAAGATTGGTTGCTGTCTTTGACTAAGAATAGTATTGATTCATGGGCTAAGTGTAAGGATGCTTTTATTGGTAGATACTATCCTCCTGCTAAGATTATATCGTTGCGTAGCAATATTATGAAGTTTACTCAGTTTGATAATGAACATGTTGCTCAAGCTTGGGAAAGAATGAAATCTATGATAAAGAATTGCCCCACTCATGGACTGACTACTTGGATGATTATCCAAACTTTTTATGCAGGACTGAATTTTTCTTCAAGGAACCTACTTGATTCAGCTGCTGGAGGCACTTTTATGTCCCTTACCTTGGGCGCCGCGTCAAAGCTACTCGACAACATGATGGTAAATTATTCTGAATGGCACACCGAGAGAGCTCCACAAGGTAAGAAGGTAAATTCTGTTGAGGAAACCTCTTCCTTGAATGATAAGATTGATACCATTATGGCTATGCTTGCTAATGATAGGACCCATGTTGATCCTAATAATGTTCCTTTGGCCTCTCTGGTTGCTCAAGAAGAGCATGTTGATGTGAATTTCATTAGAAACAACAATTTTAACAATAATGCTTATAGGAACAATTTTGCTAATAACAATTATAGACCGTTTCCTTCTAATGGTGATAATAGCTATCTTGGTAGACCTAAAATGCCTAGTGAAGAAAGAATTTTTGAACTTGAAAAGGCTACCAAGAATTTTATGCAGATGCAATATGAGCAGAACAGGGCTTTCACCAAGACTATGGAGGAGCAATCAGCTCTGTTGAGGACTATTAGTCATCAACTAGAAAATTTAAACAAGGTTGTTCCTGAATTACAGGCTAAGGTTTCCAAAGCTGAAACCGATATTTCATTATTGTCTAATGTGCAATCTTCTTTGGTTAATAAAATGTCCGCTAAGCCCGATCCTTTTGCTACCGCTAATGCTATCCAAGTTGGAATTGATGAAAATATTAGATTGTTAGCGGAATTGCATGCTAGGTGGGAAAGAGAAGATGAGATGGCTAGAGAGATGAAGGTATGTACTATTACTACCTCTAATGATGTTGCTCCTACTGGTAGCAATCCTCTTACTTTGATTGGTGTAGAGAAAACTCCCACTCCTTGTGTTAAAAAGCCTAAAACTGCCAAAACTTTTTCTCAAAAGAGTGCTGAAATTTTTCGGAGTGTGGGAGATGATAGCTCTATTTCTTTTAATGATTTTGATGTTGATGGCTGCAATATATCTGAAGTTATTTTGTTCTTGCAAAAGCTTGCTTTGACTCCCAATGCTAGTTCTTTAAATATTGCTTTTACTAAGCATATTACCAATGCTCTCATAAAAATTAGGGATGAAAAGTTGAAGCAAAAAGCTTCTGTTCCCAAGAAGTTAGATGATGGTTGGGAACCCATCATTGATATGCATGTTAATGGTTATGATCGCCATGCTTTATGTGATCTAGGTGCTAGTATTTCTATCATGCCTAGAAAGATTTATGACATGCTTGATTTACCACCGCTTGAAAAATGTTATTTTGATGGTCCTATTGCTGATGTTGCTAAGAAGAAACCTTTGGGAAGAATTAATGATGTTCTTATTGTGGTTAACAATAACCTTGTTCCCATTGATTTTCTTGTTATGGACGTTGAATGCCATGCTTCATGTCCTATTATTTTGGGAAGACCCTTTCTTCGAACTGTAGGTGCCATCATTGATATGAGGGAAGGCACTATCAAATATCAATTCCCACTTAAGAAAGGTATGGAACACTTCCCTAGGAAAATAAAGAAATTGCTTTTTGACTCTATTCTTAGAGCAAATTATGAGCTTGATGCTTCATCTATTGATATTACTTGATTCGCAATTTTCTGCGCCTAGCTCAAAGGCGTTAAAGAAAAGCACTCTTGGGAGATAACCCAATGTTTTCTTTTCAGTACTTTTTCTTTTATTTCAGTCTTGGAAGTCATTACTACTGTAATGACCTCTCCTTATCTTGTTTATTTCGTTTTTGTGCCAAGAGAAGCCTCTAATTTGAGTGAGGTAAAGATTTGGGGATGTTGCTGTCCTGAAACTGTTTTCGGTGCTGCACCGTAAAAATTCGTGAAAATTCTCTGTTTATCTTTTGGACCTGCGATTTCTTGTGCATATGCCCCAGGTTATGTCCAAACTTTTCTTAGTTGAACACTTTTTGATTTGAGCAACAGAAAATCCCTAAAAAATTCGACCTTTGTCAGCTGTTCAGTTTTGACAGATTTCTACCAATATTTGTGTTTGCCACTTTATCGCTTTCTTTTGAGTTCTTTTGATCATGGAACTTTTGGGGAGGTTGCTACAGTATTATATACTATATATGTGGTGGTTTTGAGTTGAAACCTGAAGCAAATAGAGGATTGATTATATGTTATGCTTGCACTAATGTTGCTAATAGATTTGTGTTTAGTTTTGTATGAAGGAAGTTTTCAAGTGTAGGGATTGGAGAATGATGAGATGAGTTGAAGAATGGATAAAAGCTCAAGCTTGGGGATGCCCATGCATCACCCCAAGAAATATCCAAGAAGTACAAGCGTCAAAGCTTGGGGATGCCCCCGAGGCACCCCTTCTTCATCGGCAAAAATCAGGTCACCTTTCAAAACACTATATTTTTATTGCTTCATGCACTATGTGTTTTTCTTGGAGCGTCAGTTGTTTTAGTTTTCTTAGTTGGGTTAGTTTGTTTGTTTGCTGCAATAAATGGTTGGACCCCAACAAATTTCTTTGGAGGAGATGTACTCGTTTTCATTTGCAAAGAACGCTCAGTTTTTCACTCTTATCGTTCATCGATGCGTTCTTCTTTTTCTGCTACTGCTTTTGGTTTTTGTTTTCGCCTTGATTTGCGTTCAGATCTTGTCATATCTTTTCATCAAGGTGTATTTTTGCCTCTGATCTTTATTGGTTTTCATCAAAAGAGGTGTTTATAAAAATTTCAAATGGTGTTGGAAAAGAGAAAAAGCTTTGTGCAAAATAGTGGTACAAGAAGGAGCTTGTGTAGACTGCGGCTTAGGCTTTTTCATGTCATGCTTGATGTCTTTTTGATAGTATGCTTAGTGGTTTTTCTGTAGCATGACTTGTCTCAAATAACTGAGATTGCTTAATGAGCCTTTGAAAAAATCATGCGTTGTTTTTATTGTATGGAAGCATTATTTTGGTTTTCTCCTTGATGCTTTATTTGGGTTGACTTGGCGCATGCTCACACATGTTAGACTCTTACAAAGTTGCCAATAGCCTTCATGATCATTTAGTTTTTGACTTTTGATGCCATCTTATGCTTCTTTTAATGTCGCTTTGTCGCTTTGCATGATTATGGCCATTATTGCTCTCTTAGTTGGTCGCTCCCAGTCTTTTGCTAGCCCTCGCCTTGTACTGAGTATGAGCTCTACTCGTGCATCCAACTCCTAAAAGCCAAAGTTTTCCAAAGTGTCCACCATACATACCTACTAGCAATTCGCTATTCCAAGTAAATTTGACTTGCTTTTATTTTCTCTTCAAATTAAACTCTTACCAGTGTTATGTGAAATTCGGTCAGTAAAGCTCTCACGAACCGGAAGGCACACTTTACTTTTTCTTGTTCTTAAAAATTTGACATTGTAGTCTCTTATGTTGAGTTGTTATGCTTGCAAGTTGTAAGTTGGATTCTAGCCCAGCCATGCTGTCATGGGGCAAGCTTTCAACATTGCACTTCTTATTTGAGTTGATATCGTGATCTTTTGTTTATGGATGCCCGCGGTGTGAAATGAATTGGGAATCTTGTGGGGATCATGGAGTTTGTATATGTGTTAGGGAAACGCCAGGCCGCCAATCTAAGCCATGCATAATTCATGGTGGAAATTTGCAGCATACCCATGGTGAACATTTGACGACGCATCTCATAATAAAAAGCTAAACAATATAGCAAATAAAAGAGATATCGAGGTGTTCATTGTCTGCTTGTCCTGTCATTTTGGTGTGGGCTTGTTCCTTGTCATCGGGCACGGAGGTACCCCATTGGCGGTTCTCAATGATATGCATATACTTACAATGACAAGAGCCTTGCTTGGGACTCTAAGTAAAGTAGCATGAGGTTTGGGTACTCGTATTCACGGGGCACGAGGTTTTCAACTTATGATTTGTCAAGCATATGCATCATAATTGTTCTCGCATTAACTTTAACCATTCAAGATGCTTATGATGGGGGCAATGAGAGCTCAAAGCCGGTAAGTACCATAATTTTTGAAGGTTATAAAACTTGCAATCACTGCTTCCCTCTGCGAAGGGCCTTTCTTTTACTTTTATGTTGAGTCACCACCTTCTTTATTTATGCACCATTAAGAGAGCATAGTTGTCATTCTTAGTGTGATATGCATTGTCCCAAAGTTCATTGATTGATTCATATTGTTGGTTTCACTTGTTCTTAAATTATTTGTATCTAGTCGCCCTTTTAAACTTGAAGGTGTCCTATGCATTTATGTTTTGCTCTCTTTGAAGGACAAGCTGAAAACCTTTTGTATGTTTTTCCTTATGATTTGAACACACGTTTGACTTTCATTGTTTCATTTTCATGATCTTTTGTTTGTGTTCATTTGCATGTTTACAACATGGTTGCTAAGTTCTTATTGTCATGATTATATCTTCATGCCCATGTTTTAAGTTCTTATGATCCCAGCTCACCAATGCTTACATATATGGTCAAGATTGTGTAGGTGCATGTCACCTCAAAAAATATTCTTTTGTTATCACTTACCTACTCGAGGACGAGCAGGAGTTAAGCTTGGGGATGCTTGATACGTCTCAAACGTATCTATAATTTTTGATGCTCCATGCTTGTTTTTACACCATTTGCCTATTGTTTCGTTACACTTAGTGGCATTTTTATGCATTTTCCGGAACTAACCTATTAACAAGTGCCACAGTGCCAGTTTCTTGTTTTTTGCTGTTTTTGTGTTTCAGAAGTGATACACAGGAAATATTCTCGCAATTGGACGAATCAAGTTCCTGAAGTCTTATTTTACCCGGAAGCTTCCAGAGATCCGAAGGAGAGTAGGAGGCGAGGGACTAGGGGCCCACACGCACAGGTGGCGCGGCCAGCCCCTGGCCCGCGCCACCCCCGTGTGTGGCCGCCTGGCCCCTCCTCTGACATCGCCCCTTCGCCTATAAAGACCCCCCGACGAGAAAAACCTAAGGGCCGGATCAGTTTTCCAGAACACATCGTGATCCGCCGCCGCCGTCGACCCAAAGATCGGGAGGGTCCAGAAGCTCTTCCCGGCACCCTGCCGGAGAGGGGAATCGCCAGCGGAGGTCTTCTTCATCGCCATGCTTGCCTCCGGAGCAATGAGTGAGTAGTCTACCTTGGACTATGGGTCCATAGCAGTAGCTAGATGGTTGTCTTCTCCACTATGTGCTTCATGTTTAGATCTCATGAGCTGCCATACATGATTGAGATCACCGTTATGTAATTCTACATGTTTGGTTTGTTGGGATCCGATGAATATTGGTGTTTATGATTAAGTTGTTGTACTGAATTATATCTTTTGTTATCTCTATGTTGTTTATGATCTTGCATGCTCTCCGTTGTTAGTAGCTATCTTGGCCGAGTAGTTGCTAGTGACTCCAAGAGGGGGTATTTATGCTCGATAGTGGGTTCATGTCTCTATTTCACCTGGGGGAGTGACAGAAACCTCTAAGGTGGTAGATGTGCCGTTGCTACTAGGGAGAAAACAACATTCATATGCTCAAGGGCATATGCATTGTTTACATTACACACTTTGCTTAATGCAATTATCTGTTGTTCGCAACTTAATACTTCTAGGGTGTTCGGATTGATATCCCAGGGAGTGGATTAATATTTTTTTGTAATGCCCAGAGTAAATCTCATAGTGATCTTCTTGACATATCACGTTATCTCTATTCTATCAATTGCCCAACTGTAATTTGTTTACCCAGCATGTGTTATTTTATCTATGGAGAGACACCACTAGTGAACTGTGGACCCCGGTCCTATTTCCATCATATTGCTATCACCTGTTTACTTTACTCGTACTGTTTACTTTACTCGCATACTATATTGTTTTCCACTCGATACACTCATAACCTTTGTTTCAAGCAAACCGGTGAGATTGACAACCTCATCGCAAGTTGGGAACAAAGTATTTGTTTGTGTGTGTGCAGGTTCCGCAACACCTTCAGTCGTCATTGTCTCTCCTCTCCTGTTCGATAAACCTTGGTTTCTTAAACTGAGGGAAAACTTGCTGCTGCACTCATCATACCTTCCTCTTGGGGTTCCCAACGGGCTGGTTATTCACCACGCACAAGGACAGTCTGTAGCCACATTCACTTGGAGCATCAGCGGGCACCGTCACGGCATTACGTATACACCGATGGCCACCCTCGGCGTACTGCCGGCCGTCGGCGTATGCCCTGTATACGCCGATGACCATCCTTGGCGTACTGCTAGCCGTCGGCGTGTACCCTGTATTGTATTTTATTTAATTACTATCATATATTGTATTTATACTTATTTATTTAATAATATAAATAATTTAAACATGGTTATATTTTTTTATCAATAACAGTCTCCACATGTCCGCATGAAATGACGTTGTGAATCTTGTCTCTCACAGCTACACGTCGACAAATTGTGTTAGTGTTATCGTATGCATTTGTTTGAATTTTATGTCTCACACATTTTGAAGAAGTTGTTCAAAGATTCCATGCTTTTCCTACGTCAGAGTGCGGTAGTTTCGAAACCCTGCCCTGCGCGCCCCGCATCGTCTACCCCCTAGATATTATCCGGATGGGGGGTACCCCGGTAGACATTTATCCCTATTTGTGTTTGGTTAGGTCATAGCCCCATGCCAAAACAATGTGCTAGGGCCATATGCATCTTCCCTAGGGACCCCGAGGCACCAGAAGCCCCCTTCCACCGAAACCCTAGCTCATGCATCCCGCATCGTCTACCTCCCTAGGCGTGCATCGTAAGGGGGTAGCAAAGTGTAGCCTTTTCTTGGTTTGTGTTTGGTTAGGTCATGGCAACATTCCAAAACAAGGTTGGACCCAAGATTCATTGGTGAGGCCTCGTATGGAGAAAGCTATAGGGGTAGATCTACGGACCCCCGGTCTAGGGTTTCGCCGGATAAAGACCACCGGAGCATCGCCCACTTTTGAAAACTTGCATGCATGTGTCCCTAACATATGTCTATAGGTGTGATGAAATGTTGATACATACAATATATATAGGTCCCGGGCATGGCCTTCTTCACGGACATGGGCTGTTAACACTTGCTGAAATCGAGGATCTGTACGTGGAAACTCCCGCTACGGGTCTACCGGAGCCTATTTCAAGGTAAAGTGGGCCCAACCTTTGCTTTCCATGTATACATGTCCTAAACAAACCAAAATAAAGCAAAAGGTCCATCGGTGAGACCTTGTACGGAGAAAGCTATAGGGGTAGATCTCCAGACCCCCCCAGTCTAGGGTTTCGCCGGATAAAGACCACCGGAGCATCGTCCACCCTAGAAAACTTGCATGCATGTGTCCCTAACATATGTGTATAGGTGTGACCCAAGGTTGATACATACAATATATATAGGTTCCGGGCATGGCCTTCTTCACAGACATGGGCTATTAACACTTGCTAAAATCCAGGATCTGTACGTGGAAACTCCCGCTACGGGTCTACCGGAGCCTATTTCATGGTAAAGTGGGCCCAACCTTTGCTTTCCATGTATATATGTCCTAAACAAACCAAAATAAAGCAAAAGGTCCATCGGTGAGGCCTCGTACGGAGAAAGCTATAGGGGTAGATCTCTGGACCCCCCGGTCTAGGGTTTTGCCGGATAAAGACCACCGGAGCATCGTCCACCCTAGAAAACTTGCATGCATGTGTCCCTAACATATGTGTATAGGTGTGACCCAAGGTTGATACATGCAATATATATAGGTCCCGGGCATGGCTTTCTTCACAGACATGGGCTGTTAACACTTGCTAAAATCGAGTATCTATACGTGGAAACTCCTGCTATGGGTCTACCGGAGCCTATTTCATGGTAAAGTGGGCCCAACCTTTGCTTTCCATATATATATGTCCTAAACAAACCAAAATAAAGCAAAAGGTCCATCGGTGAGGCCTCGTACGGAGAAAGCTATAGGGGTAGATCTACGGACCCCCGGGTCTAGGGTTTCACCGGATAAAGACCACCGGAGTGTCGTAATCCCTAGGAAACTTGTATGCATGTGTCCCTAACATATGTGTATAGGTGTGATGAAAGGTTGGTACATGCAATATTTATAGGTCCCGGGCATGGCCTTCTTCACAGACACACATGGGGTGTTAACACTTGCTAAAATCCTGGATCTGTACATGGAAACTCCCGCTACGGGTCTACCGGCGCCTATTTCATGGTAAAGTGGGCCCAACCTTTGCTTTCCATGTATATATGTTGTAAACAAACCAAAATAAAGCAAAAGTTCCATCGGTGAGGCCTCGTACTTGGAGAACTCGTAGCCTTGGATGAGGGGGTTAACCACCATGGCGTAGTATCCATCCAGGATGTGCTCTGGGTGATCGTCGCGACTCCATTGCACCGGCATCTCGGACCATCGGATGTACTGGCGGACCTTAGGTACGTTGGCATTTAGGGAGCGCATGGCGGCTCGCTGTGCCTTAGCCGTGGGACGTCCAAGGAAGGTGTGGAATGCTCCCTTCTTGGTGCTCTTGTATGGGTTGCCCGTGCCAGTTCCACCCTCTGCCTTTTTGGCAAGTTTTGGCGCAGGGTCCTCGTCCATATCGCTGCTATCCTTGGACTCCTTTTCCTTGTCCGCTTTTCCTTTGCAACGAGGTCGTTGTCGTCGGGTGTGTTTGTAGCCAGCTTCTTGGTCCGCCTTGATGTCATTGGCGAATTTGCAGTTCCGGTTGGTGTGATTGCACTTTCCTGAAGCGTCCCGATGGGCAAAGCATGTCATGTCGCGGTATTCATCGTAAGACACAGGTGCAGCTGGTGCGGTAGTGGAAGCTGGGGAGCTTCACGGCTGGCCACTGCTGGATCCTCGTCCCCGACCGCGTTGGCTGCTCTGTCCTTTGTCGGAGAAGGTTGTGGCCACCATGTCCGGAGTTTGTTGCTCTTCTGGCAGATTCTTCCGTTTGTTGCTATTATTCCGCTTTCCAGTGTTCTGGATGGCGGAAGCCTTCAGAGATTCACGGGCATCATCATCGACGACCGCGTAGTTGCTTGCAATGGTGATCATGAAATTTAGGGTTAGTTTCCCTTCATTCCGTTCTCGTAACAGACGATGGCAGAGTAGCTGGCCTCTCTCCAAACTATCGATGAACGCGAGGATGGCGGATTCGTCGGTAACCCCTTCACAGGAGTTCTTCATATCTAGCCAATGTGCGAGGAAAGTTCGGGAGGTCTCGTCATCTGCTCACCGACACCTTTGGAGGTCACCTATATTGTGAGGTCGCTTGTAGGTACCCTCGAAGTTTTTAGTGAACGCAGTCTGCATGTCAAACCAGGTTTGGATGTAATTTTCCGCCAAGTCGTTGATCCACTGCCGCGCTGTGCCAGACAGCATCAGGGGCAGATAGCGGACATCAACGTTGGGTGATCCCCCTGCGAACTGCACTGCGTTGAAGTAGTCTTGTAGCCAAGTGAAGGGCATATCGACTCTGTTGTACTGGCGGATGTTTTTCTCGATCTTGAACCCATGCGGGATGGGCTCATCACGGATCCGCTGTCCAAAGCACTTCGGACCGAGGAAGAAGGTTGTTTGAGACTTGGCAATCTCGTTTAAGTGGGTACGCGCGTCGTATGGCTTCTTGTCCTGCGAATCTTTATGGAAGGCGCATGACCTGGCTGGGCCGCCACTGCCACTGCCGCCGCCATGGGGGCTACTTGGTGGGGATGGTGAAGGGTCACACCTTTTACTCTCGACATGCTGCGATGGATCTCTGCAACTGCGGCGGCTTCCCTCTGCTCTTCGTGGAGCTAGGTCGTCGTCATGGCGGCGGGAGCCCTGCCCTTTGTCATCGCGGCGGCGTGAAGAGAGATGCTTATCCTTGTCGCCGCTGTGGTGCCCGCCGTCATCATGGCGAGATGGTTCCCGATGCTTGGACCCGCCATCCCGAATGGTTTCACGTCGTGGCGGCTCGTCTCTCCGGCCAGCGTCACGACTCCTTCCTCGCTTGCCATCATTGTCGCGTATGACAATTCCTCCCTGTGGGATTTCGAACGTCTTGTACTTTGGTGGTGGCATGTTGGACTTATGGCGAGGTTGGGCCTTGTCTTGGTGGTATCCGTAAGCAGGATAGTTCTTGTGGGGTGGCGATGGATTTCTTTGATGGCCCTTTCCATGTGGCATATCATCGGAGGATATTGGGATGGCATCTGCCCTGTTATGAGCTTCTCTTCTTCGGGCCTCTGAGGATCCGGTGTGAGATTCGTTATTAGGGCGGGTACCATAATTGCCATTACCCCGGGCTTTGGAGGCAGTACTGGACCGGCATAGCGCAGGATCAGATTCAAGCCGTCGTGATGACGTAGCCTTCTCCTGCTGCACCAAAGCTTTGGTCATTAGTTTTACCGCCGTCTCTAGGGCTGCTGGGCTTTGGTTATGTTCCAATAGCTCCTTTGCGGCCATGATGTTCTCAACGGGCGTAGCCCTAACTTCATCGCGGTTCTTATCCACATATGGCGGATTCTTGATGTACATCCTGGCCAAAATTTCTGCGGTAGGCACGATGAACTCAAGGTTTCATGCCAGCTGCGGGTCGCCGGCCTCGTTGATTTGATTCTGGATGAGAGTAACGTATTGATATGTCCCAAACTTATCTATAATTTTTGATGCTCTATGCTTGTTTTTACACCATTAGCTTAGTGTTTCACTACACTTCGTGGCATTTTTATGCATTTTCCGGAACTAACCTATTAACAAGATGCCACAGTGCCAGTTCCCTGTTTTCTGCTGTTTTTGTATTTTAGAAAAGTTACACAGGAAATATTCTCGGAATTTGACAAAACAAAAGCCAGACATCCAGAAATTTACCGAAGCTTCCAGAGAACCGAAGAGGAGATGGAGAAGGGTCACATGCCAGCCACATAGTAGGGCGGCGCGGCCCAGGCCCTGGCCGCGCCCTCTATGTGTGAGGCCGCCTCGGTCCACTTCTGACGATGTCCCTTCGCCTATAAAGACCCCCCGACGGGAAAAACCTAAGGACCCGATCAATTTTCCAGAAACACATCGCGATCTGCCGCCGTCATCGACCCGAGATCAGGAGGGTCCAGAAGCTCTTCCCGGCACCCTGCTGGAGAGGGGAATCACCACCGGAGGTCTTCTTCATCACCATGCTTGCCTCCGGCACGATGAGTGAGTAGTCTACCTTAGACTATGGGTCCATAGCAATAGCTAGATGGTTGTCTTCTCCACCATGTGCTTCATGTTTAGATCTCATGAGCTGCCTTACATGATCGAGATCACCGTTATGTAATTCTACATGTTGTGTTTGTTGGGATCCGATGAATATTGTGTTATGATTGAGTTGATGTGCTGAATATTATCTTATGTTATCTCTATGTTGTTTATGATCTTGCATGCTCTCCGTTGTTAGTAGCTATCTTGGCCGATTAGATAATAGTGACTCCAAGAGGGGGTATTTATGCTCGATAGTTGGGTTCATGCCTCTATTTAATCTGGGGGAGTGACAGAAACCTCTAAGGTTGTAGATGTGCTATTGCCACTAGGGAGAAAACAACATTCGTATGTCCAAGGGCATATGCTTTGTTTACATTACACACTTTGCTTAATGCAGTTATATATTGTTCGCAACTTAATACTTGTGGGGTTCTCGGATTGATTCCCCGCGAGTGGATTATTAGTCATAGATGCAGTTGGATGGCAGTCTATGTATTTTGTTGTAATGCCCAGAGTAAATCTCATAGTGATCCTCTCGACGTATGCACGTTATCTTTATTCTATCAATTACCCAACTGTAATTTGTTTACCAGCATGTGTTATTTTATCTTATGGAGAGACACCACTAGTGAACTGTGGACCCCGGTCCTATTTCGTTTATATTGCTATCACCTGTTTACTTTACTCGCACTATTTACTTTACTCGCATACTACTATTGCTTTCCACTTGATACGCTCATTCCTTTGTTTACAGCAAACCGGTGAGATTGACAACCTCATCGTAAGTTGGGAGAAAAGTATTTGGTTGTGTTGTGTGCAGGTTCCGCGTTGCAGCTGGCAAAGCAAAGCACTGGACGAGGTGCCTCATAAATTGTCCGGAGCTGTCAAGAAGCTAGCAAGCATCACCTTCTGGAGTTTGGCTTTTTCCTGGATACGATAAACCTTGGTTTCTTACTTAGGGAAAACTGCTGCTTTACTCATCATACCTTCCTCTTGGGGTTCCCAACTAGACGGTGATTCACATCAACCGTGCTGCAACAAGCACCAATTTTCTGGCGCCGTTGCCGGGGAAAAAGAAGACTTCTGCAAGGGGAGTTTCGCACGCACATCCTTTACTTTGTTTTAAGTTTTGCTTTTACTTTATTTTTACTTGCATCACTTTATCAAAAACACAAAAAAATTAGTTTCCTTAATAGTTGTTACTTTATTACTTCTAGTTTATTATATTGTTCCCTAAGTACGTTTTGGAGGACCTCTCAGTAGGTAGTGGTTCTATTATTGGGAAAAGTAATATTGAGGAGTTCTTTAATCATATTAGTATGCATAAAGATGTTGAGGAAAAATCTTTGGCTGAGCTTGCTCCTAGTTATGAAGTTGCTTCTGCTTATTTAGTTCACATGTTGGAAGCTAGGTTTGCTAGCCTTAATCCTTTTATGCAACACATGTTTCTTAAGCTTCATGATATTGAAGATCCCGAAAGGAAAGCTTTTATCCTGAAAACTTTGTGTAGAGAATTTAGAGATGTTGCCATTGAAGCTAGGAAAGTTTTTAAACGTTTTAATAAGCTTGGATCGCATGTAGAGATTGTGGGTACAACCAATGAAGATTTTAGAGTACCAATACCTTGTAAACTAGTAGGAATTCATGATGCTTTCGAAAAGAATTTTAATTGGATTTGTACTGAAAATCTTTTTGATGAAAGTAGTGTACCAAAGTGTGATCATAAAGGATCTTCAAAAACTCACTTAGACACAATTCAATTCATTGTTGAAAAGACTCCTACGATTGATCTTAATGCCTCTCTTGATATTACTTGATTCGCACTTTCTGCGCCTAGCTCAAAGGCATTAAAGAAAAAGCACTCTTGGGAGATAACCCATTGTTTTACTTTCAGTTCTTTTTCTTTTATTTGAGTCTTGGAAGTTATTACTACTGTAATGACCGCTCCTTATCCTTTTTATTTCGTTTTTGTGCCAAGAGAAGCCTCTTATTTGAGTGAGGTAAGATTTGGGGATGTTGCTGTCCTAAAACAGATTTCGGTGCTGCACCGTAAAAATTGGTGAACATTCTCAGTATATCTTTTGGACCTGCGATTTCTTGTGCATATGCCCCAGGTTATATCCAAACTTTCATTAGTTTAACACTTTTTTATTTAAGCAACAAAAAACCCTCTAAAAATTCGACCTTTGTCAGCTGTTCTGTTTTGACAGATTTCTGCCATTATTTGTGTTTGCCGCTCGATCACTTTATTTTTGAGTTCTTTTGATCACGGAACTTTTGGGGAATTTGCTACAGTAGTATATGCTTTATATGTGGTGGTTTTGAGTTGAAACCTGAAGCAAAAAGGGTTGATTCAATGTTATGCTTACACTAATGTTGTTAATAGAATTGTGTTGAGTTTTGTATGAAGGAAGTTTTCAAGTGTAGGGATTGGAGAATGATGAGATGAGTTGAAGAATGGACAAAAGCTCAAGCTTGGGGATGCCCACGCACCCCAAGAAATATCCAAGAGGTACAAGCATCAAAGCTTGGGGATGCCCCCGAGGCACCCCTTCTTCATCGGCAAAAATCAGGTCACCTTTCAACACACTATATTTTTATTGCTTCATGCACTATGCATTTTTCTTGGAGCGTCAGTTGTTTTAGTTTTCAGTTTTGTTTTGTTTTGTTTGCTGCAATAAATGGTTGGACCCCAACAAATTTCTTTTGGAGAAGTTGCCTTGCTTTTCATTTGCCAAGAACACTCCGTTTTTCACTCTTATCGTTTCAACGAGTGTTCTCTTTTTCTGCTACTGCGTTTAGCTTTCAATTTTTTGGCTTGATTTGTGTTCAGATCTTGTTATATATTTACATCAAGGTGTATTTTGACCTCTGGTCCATGTTGGTATTCATAAAAAGAGTTGTTTCAAAAAAAGTTCGAATGGTGTTGGAAAAGAGAAAATGTTTCATGCAAAAAAAGTGGTACAAAAAGGAGCTTGTGTAGACTGCGGCCTAGGCTTTTGCATGTTGTGCTTGATGTCTTTTTGATAGTATGCTTAGTGGTTTTGCGGTAGCATGACTTGTCTCAAATGACTGAGATTGCTTAATGAGCCTTTGAAAAAAATCATGCGTTGTTTTTATTATTTGGAAGCATTATTTTGGTTTTCTCCTTGATGCTTTATTTGGGTTAACTTGGCGCATGCTCACACATGTTAGACTCATACAAAGTCGCCATTGCCTCTATGATCATTTATTTTTTGACTTTTGATACCATCTTATGTTTCTTTTAATGTCACTTTGCATGATTATGGCCGTTATTGCTCTCTTAGTTGGTCACTCCCAGTCTTTTGCTAGCCCTCATTTTGTAATGAGTATGAGCTCTACTCGTGCATCCAACTCCTAAAAACCAAGTTGTTCCAAAGTGTCCACCATACATACCTATTAGCAATTTGCTATTCCAAAGTACATTTGACTTGCTTTTATCTATCCTTCAAATTAAACTCTTTTTGGTGTTATGCGAAAATTGGTCAGTAAAGCTCTCACAAACCTGATGGCACACTTTACTTTTCTCGCATTAATTTTTTGACATTGTGGCTCTCTTATGTTGAGTTGTTATGCTTGCAAGTTGTAAGTTTGAAATTATCCCAGCCATGCCGTCATGGGGCAAGCTTTCAACATTGCACTATCTTTCATTTGAGTTGATATCGTGATATTTTGTTTATGGATACTCGCGATGTGAAATAAGTTGGGAATCTTGTGGGATCATGGAGTTCTTATATGTGTTAGGGAAATGCCTGGGCCGCTAATCTAAGCCATGCATCATTCATGGTGGAAATTTATTGCATGCCCATAGTGGACATTCGACGACGCATCTCACAATAAAAAGCTATACCAATGGTAAATAAAAGAGATGTCGAGGTGTTCATTGTATGTTTGTCTTGTCATTTTGATGTGGGCTTGTTCTATGTCATCGGGTAGGAGGTACCCCATTGGCGGTTCTCGATGATACACATATATTTACAATGACAAGAGCCTGCTTGGGACTCTAAGTTGAGTAGCATGAGGTTTGGGTATTCGTACTTCACGGGACACGAGGTTTTCAACTTATGATTTGTCAAGCATATGCTTCATAATTGTACTCGCATTAACTCTAACCATTCAAGATGCCTATGATGGGGGCAATGAGAGCTCAAAGCTAGTAAGTACCATAATTTTTGAAGGTTTATAAAACTCGTAATCACTGCTTCCCTCTGCGAAGGGCCTTTCTTTTACTTTTATGTTGAGTCACCACCTTCTATCTTTACGCACCGTCTAAGAGAGCATAGTTGTCATTCTGAGTATAATGTGCATTGTCCCAAAGTTTTCATTGATTGATTCATGATGTTGGTTTCACTTGTTCTTAAATTATTTGTATCTAGTCGCCCTCTTAAACTTAAAGGTGTCCTATGCATTTATGTTTTGCTCTCTCATGAAGGACAAGCTGAAAACCATTTGTATGTTTTTCTATATGATTTGAACACACGTTTGACTTTCATTGTTTCATTTTCATGATCTTTTGTTTGTGTTCTTTTTCATGTTATAACATGGTTTGCTAAGTTGCTTCCATCAAAATTATATCTTTCACACCCATGTTTTTAAGTTCTTTTGATCCCAGCGCACAACGCTTACATATATGGTCAAGATTGTGTAGGTGCATATCACCTCAAAAATTATTCTTTTGTTATCACTTACCTACTCGAGGACGAGCAGGAGTTAAGCTTGGGGATGCTGATACGTCCCAAACGTATCTATAATTTTTGATGCTCCATGCTTGTTTTTACACCATTTGCTTAGTGTTTCGTTACACTTCGTGGTGTTTTTATGCATTTTCCGGAACTAACCTATTAACAAGATGCCATAGTGCCAGTTCCCTGTTTTCTGCTGTTTTTGTGTTTCAGAAAAGTTACACAGCAAATATTCTCGGAATTAGACGAAACAAAAGCTAGACATCCAGAAATTTACCGAAGCTTCCAGAGAACCGAAGAGGAGATGGAGAGGGTCCACAGGCCAGCCACACAGTACGGTAGCGCGGCCCAGGCCCTGGCCGCGCCCCCTATGTGTGAGGCCACCTCGGTCCACTTCTGACGATGCCCCTTCGCCTATAAAGACCCCCCAACGGGAAAAACCTAAGGACCCGACCAATTTTCCAGAAACACATCGCGATCCGCCGCTGTCGTCGACCCGAGATCGGGAGGGTCCAGAAGCTCTTCCCGGCACCCTGCCGGAGAGGGGAATCGCCACCGGAGGTCTTCTTCATCGCCATGCTTGCCTCCAGCGCGATGAGTGAGTAGTCTGCCTTAGACTATGGGTCCATAGCAGTAGCTAGATGGTTGTCTCTCCGCCATGTGCTTCATGTTTAGATCTCGTGAGCTGCCTTACATGATCGAGATCACCGTTATGTAATTCTACATGTTGTGTTTATTGGGATCCGATGAATATTGGTGTTATGATTGAGTTGATGTGCTGAATATTATCTTATGTTATCTCTATGTTGTTTATGATCTTGCATGCTCTCCGTTGTTAGTAGCTATCTTGGCTGAGTAGATACTAGTGACTCCAAGAGGGGGTATTTATACTCGATAGTTGGGTTCATGCCTCTATTTAATCAGGGGGAGTGACAGAAACCTCTAAAGTTGTAGATGTGCTGTTGCCACTAGGGAGAAAACAATATTCGTATGTCCAAGGGCATATGCTTTGTTTACATTACACACTTTGCTTAATGCAGTTATCTGTTGTTCGCAACTTAATACTTGTAGGGTTCTCGGATTGATTCCCCGTGAGTGGATTATTAGTCATAGATGCAGTTGGATGGTGGTCTATGTATTTTGTTGTAATGCCCAGAGTAAATCCCATAGTGATCCTCTCGACGTATGCATGTTATCTTTATTCTATCAATTGCCCAACTGTAATTTCTTTACCCAGCATGTGTTATTTTATCTTATGGAGAGACACCACTAGTGAACTGTGGACCCCGGTCCTATTTCCTTTATATTGCTATCACCTGTTTACTTTACTCGCACTGTTTACTTTACTCGCATACTACTATTGCTTTCCACTCGATACGCTCATTCCTTTGTTTATAGCAAACCGGTGAGATTGACAACCTCATTGTAAGTTGGGAGGAAAGTATTTGGTTGTGTTGTGTGTGGGTTCCGCGTTGCAGCTGGCAAAGCAAAGCACTGGACGAGGCGCCTTATAAATTGTCCAGAGCTATCACGAAGCTAGCAAGCATCACCTTCTGGAGTTTGTATTTTTCCTGGATACGATAAACCTTGGTTTCTTATTGAAGGAAAACTGCTACTTTACTCATCATACCTTCCTTTTGGGGTTCCCAACTAGACGGTGATTCACATTAACCGTGCCGCAACAAGCACGTACTTCTGCTCCATGTTCCTTGCGCGTTTCAGTGTGTCTTGAGCTTTAGCAATGTCGCCATCCAGCTTTTCGCCCATCTTCTCGACTCGCTTTGCTTCTTTGAGGATTGCTCGCCTCTTCTTCTCGAGATCATTCACGTATCTGACATAGTCAGGGGTGATTGGATCTCCTAGAGTTCAATAGACGACCTTGTCCAGCGGGGTTGTGAAGTCTTCTGGGTGATGCACCACGGGGACGGTGGGTTGCAGAGGCCTAGGGCCGCCTTGGATCTCGGGCAGTTGTTCCGTGGCGGGATCGGCAGCTGGTGGCCGGTTACCCTGCTCTTTGCCGGCATCTCCATCATGGGCTGCTTGAGATGGCGGATCACCAGTTGTCTGCCCAGTGTCATCTCCTTTGTTGGTCATGAACACCTGCTTGGCGGCTGCGTTCTGCTCTTCAAGTGCTTGCTGAGCTAGTTCCGCCTCGATTCTTCTCATGGCGGGGTCATAGTGATCAGAGTCATAGCCTTTGCTATCCCAGTCATCCGATTCACCACTTTTGATAAGTGCCTCTAGGATGGATTCACCTGGGCTGTCATCTCCATTGGAGGCAGATCCCAAAGTGGTTCCTACGAAAGCAACAAGGCAATGTCGTGGTGCCTCTAATGCCAGATTGCTCATGGCGGATTCACAGCGGTCGACCACCACTTCCTCTACCTCTAGGGCGGGTTGGGTGGGATTGTTTTTTAGATCCGATCTAGATAACTTAGAAAGTTCTAGATCAGATGATTCCTCCTCCGTATCCAGCTCGAAAGCGGTCCGTTTGGGGGTTTCAGCCATACCAATCCGCCAGAAATTGGTTTCCGTGGCGGGGGTAAGGTCCGTCTCTCCAATGAAGATGTGGATGTCTCCGATCGGAACGACGGTAAGTCGGGTAGGGTCTTCTCTAGCCGGCACCCAGAGGTTATCCGCTGGGACGATGGGGAAGCGGAATCGTAGAGGACACGCCCGATGGCGATGGTGTCGCCGATGCATGCGAAGGCGGATCCTGCCTGGATCCGCGCTCCTGACGCATTATGCCCCACGGTGGGCGCCAACTGTTGTGGTTCCGTCAATAGATCTGCCATAGGGGTAGGTGTATGGCGGTTTGTGGAAGGGGTGAACACGGCGGAGCGATCCGGGACGGTGGTAGCACGAGTTTACCCAGCTTCACATCCCGCAACGGTAGCGAGACCCTACGTGCTGCTATAATTCACTATATGGCAACAAGTGCTCGGTTACAATGATGAGGTTGGCTGTTTCGCTATGCGATCGGCCGTATCTAAGTCTCGGTGATTCTGACTCTTGCCTCAAGGGCACCTCCACGCCGGCTTATAAGGGCGCCTAGCGTGGGCATCACGATGGTACTGGAGCAGATACAATATGGAGTCCTAGACTAAGTCCTATGCGTGTACTACAAGGCAACCCGCCATGGGCCTGTCTCTGGATCCGCCATGAGCTCCTGCGTCTAGTATCCGCCATGGGCTTCCAGCAACTGGGCCGCCCCGTAGGCAATCCGCCATACCACCCTGATGGGCCACCCTGGCTTGCTGGTTCAGGACTACATCGCTGGTATACCTATTTGGTATATCCCCAACACTGAAATCCTGGATCTGTATGTGGAAACTCCTGCTACGGGTCTACCGGAGCCTATTTCATGGTAAAGTGGGCCCAACCTTTGCTTTCCATGTATATATGTCCTAAATAAACCAAAAGAAAGCAAAAGGTCCATCAGTGAGGCCACGTACGGATAAAGCTATAGGGGTAGATCTCCGGACCTCGGTCTAAGGTTTCGCCGGATAAAGACCACCGAAGCGTCGTAATCCCTAGGAAACTTGCATGCATGTGTCCCTAACATATGTGTATAGGTGTGATGAAAGGTTGGTACATGCAATATATATAGGTCCCGGGCATGGCCTTCTAAACAGACATGCATGGGGTGTTAACACTTGCTGAAATACGGAATCTGTATACTGGAGCCTATTTCATGGTAAAGTGGGCTCAACCTTTGCTTTCATGTATATATGTCATAAACAAACCAAAAGAAAGCAAAAGGTCCATTAGTCAGGCCTCATATGGAGAAAGCTATATGGGTAGATCTCCGGACCCCTCGGTTTAGGGTTTCACCAGATAATGACCACCGGAACATCGAAATCCAAAAGTGTTATCGCATGTGTGTGAATAGGGTGATCACACCTCCGAGATAGTTGTCAAAATGATGTCTTGGTAGTCAAAACGTAAATTCTTAGTCACATGAAATAGTAGGTGCATGTACAATGCCTCAAAGGGATAATTTCAACATTATTCTTGTGTCACCACGAAATATTGACAACTTGAAATGAGATAAACTAAAGAAAATATAAAAGATTACATATGTGACCTTGTTTCAAAAAAAGAGTAAAAATAAAAAAAAATGAAAAAAAGGATACGGCCAGGTCGTCGGCGTATAGGGCAACCCTAGATCTGGCGGGCCTTGTCCTTCTCCTATCCTTCTCCCCACTATATCGCACGCACACCCCCTCCTGCATGCCGCCCCTCGCCGGTAGGCCGCGCCGCCCCCTCCCGCACGCCGCCCCTCCCACCCGCACGCTGCCCCTCCCACACAAGCCCCTCACCGGAGCTCCCCTCCCACACGCCGCTCCTCGCCGGAGCTCCCCTCCCACGCGCTCCCAAACGCGTCACACGCCGTGCTGCTCCTGCCTCCCGAGCTCTGCGCGCGCCGACCGCTGCGAGCCCGTCCACCGCCCGCCTCCCCGCTCCGTAGCCCCTCCCCGTGCCCTCCTCCCTGCTCCACATCCCCTCCCCGCGCCCGCCCCCACCTCTCCGCAGCCCCTGCCCGTGCCGCCCACCTCCCTGCAGCCCTTCCCCGCGCCACCCACCTCCTGCAGCCCCTCCTCGCGCCCAGCCTGATGGGTTCGTAGCATGGAAAACAAAAAAATTTCCTACGCATGAACACAAACTAGCCAAGAAAACTCTACGAGATGGTAGCAACGGAGAACTAACCCTCGAAGACCGGAAGCGGGGATTACGCTCCCGCACAAACGTTGCCAATGGAGACTCGACGAAGACGCACGTAGTCAACGTAGTCGTTCACTTGATGTAGTCGACGTAGTCGTTCACTTGACATAGTCGATGTAGTCGTTCACTTGACGATCTCAAGATCGTGTACAAGGTGCCACAACCGGCGGCGCCTCCGTACTCGGTCACACGTACGGCTTGTCGTCATCTCCTCCACGCCCTCGGTCTAGCGGGGCAGCGGAAGAAGGGATCCACCGGACACTCCAACACCACTTCAACTAAGTGTATGAAATCGAACTATAATTTCGGCAGAGCTTTGCTAAGCAATGTCGACAGTGGAGCAGCAACTATGGGAGGAAGGGAGGGGATCAAGAAGTGTTTGAAGAGGGAGAAGAGGGGTCCTTTTATAGAAGAGGAAGGGGGTAGCCCCCTAGGGGAGTGGCCGGCCAAGGAGAGGCCTCTCCACCTCTTCATGGTCCTCTTCATTGTGGTAACTCCCTCTTCATGGTGGTAACCCCCTCATCAACATGAGGTAACCCCGCATTTAATTTTGCATGACATTCATGCTAATTAAAATCCACACTAATTGAATTAATAAAACATTTTTATTTATTTAATATTTGTTAATTCAATCAATTAACAAACATTAACAAATACCCCCTTTAGTTATTTCGATATACCAAAACATTTTCGGCACTTTTCTGAAACAACCCTCATGCTATCCTGTAATTCGATCAGAGTATCGTATCCACCCAAAAACGACGGCGAACCTTAAGTGTGTCACCCTACGGTTCATGAATAACGTGGACATGATCGAGACTCCTCTCTGATCAATAATCATCAGCGGGATCTGGAAATCCATGACGACTCCCACTTACTCGACGATGAACTAGTGATCGTGTGAACCATTAACGAACATAGTTAATTCCTTTTGTCTCGCGATATTATTACTTGTCCGAGATCCGATCATTTGGTATCAACCATACCTAGTTTGATCTCGTTCCCGACAAGTCTCTTTACTCGTTCTGTGATAATGCATTCCCGTGACCTAGTCACATGCTTGCAAGCGGTGTCAATGCAATATCACCGAGAGGGCCCAGAGAATATCTTTCTGTCATCCGGATGGACAAATCCCACTCTTGATCCATGAGCCTCAACTAATACTTTCAGAGTACCTAAATCAACCTTTATAATCACCCTGTTACGGTGTGACGTTTGATATCATTAAAGTACCCTTCCGGTATCAGTGATTAACATGATCTCATGGTCTAAGGATTAGAACTACTTTGTATGAGTTTGATATAGCAATGAAACTTGATGACTTGATCGTATTGCTATTCTTACTATGGGTGTGAGTGTTTGTAACAACCCAAATTTTTGGAAATTTAGAAACAAATAAAATTTATTAAAATACCAAATTTTGGAGCCAACAAAAACTTTTATCTTGAATACAAGATTAATTTCTTGTCTTTTTAAAACTTGTGAATTTGAGCATTTGCTCCCATGCTTCAAATAAAAAGAGTATGAGGCAGGTTTTAAAACAAATCCTTTGAGCTCAAATTTTTAAATAAAGATTTTTGTTATAATGAAATAGTTTTCTAACTATTAATTTTTTTTGTATGGTTACATGCTAAAACCCATTTGGGTCAATGGCCAAACCAAAATTAAGTCAAGCAATCACAAACAAATAGAAAGGAATCAAGAAAATAAACCAAAACACAAAACCCTAAATCAGAAAGAAAAGAAAAGCTATCTTCCAATTATTGTTGCCTACACCACTTTGCCCTTCTATATTAAGATATCTTTGAACTATACCATCATGCATCTCTCCACCACAACTAAGAACAAGTTACAAAGAATCAAATACAATAACGTTTGAAACAAAAATCAACTTGGAACTCTATTTAATATTCTACCAAAGTTTGAATTCAAATAAGAGGTCATTCCCAACCCCATCTCATCTCCAAGAAAACCAACACTTTTGGACCAAGATTAAAACTTTTGCACTCCATATTGCATGTATGCATCGAATTTCAATATAGGTCTTTTATGATTTCATGTGGGTTTTAATTTGTTGTGCAATGTTTAGTTAATTCAAACCTAACCAATAGAAGCATTAGAGAAGGACCACAAAGATCAAAAGAACCAGAAGCAAGAGAAATAAAGAAAAAGAGAAGAAAAGATGATCTAGAAAAAGTTAACCACTACCCTACTTTGGACACTTAGAATAAGAAATCTGTAACTCAAGTATGGGTGTGGTCAGTTAGTTGAGCTTGACCATGCTGCATACTAACTCAACCAAGAAGTTTCCAGCAAAAACTCAAACCAGAAACCCACTCAATCATCAGCCAAACTTTGAATCTGAAACAGTGACAATACCCAAGTTTGAAATATAAATTTTTGCAAAACTTGTTATTTCTTCGAAACAAAAATATCCCTGGAACCCTTGTCCAATATCTTGACAACCCACGGTGGCCGTTTTCAAAAATTTGAATTTAAATTTCTTGCGGGCATTTGATCGAACACGTGGTGGGCAAAAATCTAGAAAATCGGTTCTACTGTGAGCATCGCTGTTCATGTTCGCCCAGGTCCTGTAGCCATGTCGTGGACTTCCTCCCTCTGTCGAGCCCAGCCTCCCCAGCCCCGACCCAGGCCGTGAGACAAGGAAGAAAGGAGGAGAAGTCACCCCGACCACATCCACAGGCATCACTGCTCCCCATCGATTCCGTCGTCACCCTGCCGCGCCATCATGTCCCCGACACTCCTACAACACGCCGCAGCCCGCCGCCCACGCCAGAACCAAGCCTTGCCCCTCCCACGGCCGACACCGGCCGCGCTCTCTCCGCAGATCCCCTCGCCCCGTGCTCCCTCTCCCGCCTATAAAAGGGCTCCCTGTTGGCCTGAAAAGATTCGCCTCACCTCCCTCTACCTCCTAGACATCCTCGCTTCGCTAGTTGCTCGCCGGTTTGAGCTCGCCGGAGCAGGCCGAGCTGCAGGACGTCGTGCCATTCCCGGTGTTCCAGCCGCTCCCTCCAGCTGCCGCCTGGACGAGGTGGAAGAGGAGGAGCTCCTCCGCCGGACTGCAAGTCGCCGTCGCCTCCCGTGCCTTCCTCGTCGAGCTACGCCGCCGCGCCCTTCCTCGCCGTCGGTGAGTTCGTGCGCCCCGTGTCGAGGAAGAAGATACACGTACGTACCGATTCGGTTCGGTAAGTTCTGACAGCTGGGCCCCTATGTCAGGGCGTTATTGTTTTTTTTTCTGTTCTCTCCCAGCCAGCGTGCAGCCTAGTGGGCCGGCCCAGTTAGTCTGTGTGTCCGGCCCGAGTTAAAAAAAAAGGGTAATTAGGTTTGGCGAATTTCCGAAATTGTTTTCAGATGCTTTCGTATATTTAAATTTCCCGGAGATCTACCGATCCAAATCTAGAAAATGAATATGTTTTGGAAACCTTAGAACATGAGCTATCCTTTAGAAGTGGTTTCAACACAATTAGATCTACATAATGGTTGCAGTAAAAATAACAAAACAGGAGTTTTTCCAACTTAGAAAATCCATATCAATTCAAATAAAATTCCTAAAAATATAAATCCAACTTTGGAAATTCACAATTAGTGATACCCATCTGCCTATACCATTAGATCTCATTTTTGAACCTTTGAAAGTAAATGCTATTTACCTATATGGTTAATATAGGCATTTGCCATATAAGATTTTATTGAACTCAAATCAATAATCAAATTTTTTATGGAACTCTTATTGTTAAACCATATTTCCAAATACCTATCTATAGGTATTGATCTTAGTCCATGTGAGCTTGTAGGAAGTATTTGGAAATTTAATACTACATAGTAGTAATTAGAAACTCAAACTTGCACACCAATCTCAAAATATGGAAATGATATGAAACCAATTAGAATCAACCACCTTTCTAAATATGAATCTATAAACCCCGATCCAATTCAACTAGGATCTATAGACTGTACTTGTAGATTCAAAACTTGATTACTAAATAGTTGCAAACTAGAAATGGCTTCAATAAAAGAAAAATACTCCACCTTCTATGAATCCCCTTTGGTTGAACCATAATATGGAATATCTACTTGTGGTCTATGACCATGGTCAATAAGGACTTGCAAGAGATATTTCACAATTCAAAGTAAATTAAGTCCTCACTTAAGTCAAGAAAGTGATAATCCCATCTATATGGATTCAATCAAATCAAAACCACTCTCCATAGCATCCTTAGATAACTTTCTTACCCTAGTATCCTTGTCTGTTGAATGTGTGTGGTTTGTGAATTGTTTGGTGATTGTATGTGTATTTATTTTTCAACGATTAGACGACAAAGAGAGTAAGGAGAATGGATCCCGAAGTCAACCAGGCAATGGTGATGGAGACTACACAACCTGAGATGAAGATGAAGAAGACTATTTTGACATTGCCAAGCGAGGCAAGCCATCTTTTGATTCATACTCCCCATGCCTAGTTTTAATATTGCATTCTACTTGTTTTAAGTAAATTGCATGATTGAATTGCTAGAGTAGAATGATAGAAGTATATTGATGTCTTGATTATCAAGAGCATCAAGCTGAGTTTATCCAACCCTAGTTAGTAGTACTATCACTCAATGTAGTTGCTTAGTCGCTAATAAAAGTTGATGCTATCTCTGGAGGAACCCCACTTGAAAAGGGTGACTTGAACTGGAAACTTGAAATGGGAGATTGCTCCTATATGATGGCTTTATGAAAGAAAATAATCTTGACTAAGAACTATGAAATGTATTTCTCAATTGACAACGAGTGATGTACATGGGTGCCAATTATACCGTACAACCACTTTACCCCTATATGGGAAGGGGCTTAATCCGTAGCTTGTTTATCTTAGTATGGGAGGTCTTGCATCAAATCTTCATGGAAGGACTCCACGGGCGGATACTTCTTGACCAGGTGGATTCCACTAACCCGGTACCCGGGATGGGCAGAACTAGAGGCGCCGGAGCGGGGTTCCGTATCCCGGGCTCTAGGGAAGGATCCTATACTAGGATGAGCAAGTGAAAGGTTTTGTTTGATTATCTGAAACCCGCATACCTTTGTGTATGGCGAACCGTGGAATTCTCCCGGCAGATGTATCGAATCTTGTGGGTAAAGTGTACCCCTCTGCAGAGGTTTTCAAACTATTCGAATAGCCGAGTCCTCGGTCATGGACGGTTGGCAAACTCTACCTGGCTTTTGTCAAGACTAAAAATAACAAGGGTGACTTGGTGAATGACATGAATTGAATCGACTTGACTTGACCATGATGTTGACACACTTGAAGTTCTTTAGATTGAACTTAGAGAACTAAACCTCTTTTCTACCAATGAACATTCTTGGGAAATAAAACTAGCTTTTGCAAATCAACTTAGTGCTTAGTCCACCATACCAACCTTGCATATCAGTTTCCTCCTTTCAACTATAAGATGGTTTGCGAGTGCATCCAATGTACTCATGGCTGTGTCCCTGGCTATTAACTTGGCCAGACTTGAAGGAGCAAGATCAAGAAGGAAGGACTCATTGACGGCTTTGCGAATTAGGCTCGTTTCCTACTGTCTGCTTGCCTGTGCGGTTGAAGCTTGACAATATGGACCCAAAGTGTTATTCCGCTGCATATTGATGTATTGTAAGGTTTGGTCTGTACGACCACCTATGTAATCCCCTTTATTTACTATTAATGTCTATGACTGTGATATCAACTACGTTATGTAAATCACAACATTGATTCTGGGATTGTGATGGATTACATAACGGGCACTTCGAATTTGTTATCAAATTTGAGGTCGTCACAAGTTGGTATCAGAGCCTAGGCTGACTCTAGGAAACCCTAGTTAGCATGGTCGTTAGAAGATGATATCTCTGATATCACAAGTTTGGTATCAGGACTATCATGACCTTAGGAGACCTTAGTTAGAATGGTCGTTAGCTAAGAAAGTAATATTTTGTCGAACATTTATTTCTACAAAAGAAACTTATTTGCTTTGGTACCCAAAGCCAATCTTATACTCCCATCTTATTCACTTCAAATATCTTACACTCTCAACTTATACTCTCAAGAGATTTTGACAAAGAATTTATTTACCTCTTTAATTACAAAGTCTTTTCAAATATTTGTTTTACTCTATTCCTCATCTACTTCAAATGTATACTATGGACGATATACCAACCTAAGACCGAAGGACTTTTGAATCAAAAGATGAGGGACTCAATATTTTTTCAAGGCGTCAACCATGACTGCTCCCATCCAAAGAGAGACAAATATTCAAACTTCCCAGAAATCTTCTGACAGGAGGCCACTCTTCAAGATAAAGACTTCAAGATCAAATCAGGGTGATCAGAAATGATGAAGACTCGGCAACCCAAACCAATAGGAATTATAGGAAATGCTCAGTTGATTTCATTGAGCTGCCCTTACCTCACGATTATTAAGTGTGCTTAGTGCCTTGTGTGTTTGAATGATTGATTTGTTTTGGGATGTGTTGCTCATATGCCCTCCGGCAACATGTAGCAACCACCCCAACAACTTGTTTCTCAAAAGTTTTCTAGTAGTCTTGTTTATCTCCTTCTAAAATGAATGAGACATGTAATCTGCAAGACCCTTTATTAATGAAATTCTATGGTTTAAACCTAAAACATTTTGTTTTTGAAAAGTGTGATTGTTTGTTAAAATTGCTATGTGATTGGTGAAGATGTGTTTTGGCCCATCTGGCCACATCACATTTTGGGTGTACCCAATCTTTCTACCTCGATAGGAATCAATATACACTACATCTCTTATCTGTTAATCTCATCTCTCAATCTATCTCAATCTTAACTTGTGAATCTCGGGACGAGATTCTTTTTAAGGGGGGAAGATTGTAACAACCCAAATTTTTGGAAATTTAGAAACAAATAAAATTTATTAAAATACCAAATTTTGGAGCCAACAAAAACTTTTATCTTGAATACAAGATTAATTTCTTGTCTTTTTAAAACTTGTGAATTTGAGCATTTGCTCCCATGCTTCAAATAAAAAGAGTATGAGGCAGGTTTTAAAACAAATCCTTTGAGCTCAAATTTTTAAATAAAGATTTTTGTTATAATGAAATAGTTTTCTAACTATTAATTTTTTTTGTATGGTTACATGCTAAAACCCATTTGGGTCAATGGCCAAACCAAAATTAAGTCAAGCAATCACAAACAAATAGAAAGGAATCAAGAAAATAAACCAAAACACAAAACCCTAAATCAGAAAGATAAGAAAAGCTATCTTCCAATTATTGTTGCCTACACCACTTTGCCCTTCTATATTAAGAAATCTTTGAACTATACCATCATGCATCTCTCCACCACAACTAAGAACAAGTTACAAAGAATCAAATACAATAACGTTTGAAACAAAAATCAACTTGGAACTCTATTTAATATTCTACCAAAGTTTGAATTCAAATAAGAGGTCATTCCCAACCCCATCTCATCTCCAAGAAAACCAACACTTTTGGACCAAGATTAAAACTTTTGCACTCCATATTGCATGTATGCATCGAATTTCAATATAGGTCTTTTATGATTTCATGTGGGTTTTAATTTGTTGTGCAATTTTTAGTTAATTCAAACCTAACCAATAGAAGCATTAGAGAAGGACCACAAAGATCAAAAGAACCAGAAGCAAGAGAAATAAAGAAAAAGAGAAGAAAAGATGATCTAGAAAAAGTTAACCACTACCCTACTTTGGACACTTAGAATAAGAAATCTGTAACTCAAGTATGGGTGTGGTCAGTTAGTTGAGCTTGACCATGCTGCATACTAACTCAACCAAGAAGTTTCCAGCAAAAACTCAAACCAGAAACCCACTCAATCATCAGCCAAACTTTGAATCTGAAACAGTGACAATACCCAAGTTTGAAATATAAATTTTTGCAAAACTTGTTATTTCTTCGAAACAAAAATATCCCTGGAACCCTTGTCCAATATCTTGACAACCCACGGTGGCCGTTTTCAAAAATTTGAATTTAAATTTCTTGCGGGCATTTGATCGAACACGTGGTGGGCAAAAATCTAGAAAATCGGTTCTACTGTGAGCATCGCTGTTCATGTTCGCCCAGGTCCTGTAGCCATGTCGTGGACTTCCTCCCTCTGTCGAGCCCAGCCTCCCCAGCCCCGACCCAGGCCGTGAGACAAGGAAGAAAGGAGGAGAAGTCACCCCGACCACATCCACAGGCATCACTGCTCCCCATCGATTCCGTCGTCACCCTGCCGCGCCATCACGTCCCCGACACTCCTACAACACGCCGCAGTCCGCCGCCCACGCCAGAACCAAGCCTTGCCCCTCCCACGGCCGACACCGGCCGCGCTCTCTCCGCAGATCCCCTCGCCCCGTGCTCCCTCTCCCGCCTATAAAAGGGCCCCCTGTTGGCCTGAAAAGATTCGCCTCACCTCCCTCTACCTCCTAGACATCCTCGCTTCGCTAGTTGCTCGCCGGTTTGAGCTCGCCGGAGCAGGCCGAGCTGCAGGACGTCGTGCCATTCCCGGTGTTCCAGCCGCTCCCTCCAGCTGCCGCCTGGACGAGGTGGAAGAGGAGGAGCTCCTCCGCCGGACTGCAAGTCGCCGTCGCCTCCCGTGCCTTCCTCGTCGAGCTACGCCGCCGCGCCCTTCCTCGCCGTCGGTGAGTTCGTGCGCCCCGTGTCGAGGAAGAAGATACACGTACGTACCGATTCGGTTCGGTAAGTTCTGACAGCTGGGCCCCTATGTCAGGGCGTTATTGTTTTTTTTTCTGTTCTCTCCCAGCCAGCGTGCAGCCTAGTGGGCCGGCCCAGTTAGTCTGTGTGTCCGGCCCGAGTTAAAAAAAAAGGGTAATTAGGTTTGGCGAATTTCCGAAATTGTTTTCAGATGCTTTCGTATATTTAAATTTCCCGGAGATCTACCGATCCAAATCTAGCAAATGAATATGTTTTGGAAACCTTAGAACATGAGCTATCCTTTAGAAGTGGTTTCAACACAATTAGATCTACATAATGGTTGCAGTAAAAATAACAAAACAGGAGTTTTTCCAACTTAGAAAATCCATATCAATTCAAATAAAATTCCTAAAAATATAAATCCAACTTTGGAAATTCACAATTAGTGATACCCATCTGCCTATACCATTAGATCTCATTTTTGAACCTTTGAAAGTAAATGCTATTTACCTATATGGTTAATATAGGCATTTGCCATATAAGATTTTATTGAACTCAAATCAATAATCAAATTTTTTATGGAACTCTTATTGTTAAACCATATTTCCAAATACCTATCTATAGGTATTGATCTTAGTCCATGTGAGCTTGTAGGAAGTATTTGGAAATTTAATACTACATAGTAGTAATTAGAAACTCAAACTTGCACACCAATCTCAAAATATGGAAATGATATGAAACCAATTAGAATCAACCACCTTTCTAAATATGAATCTATAAACCCCGATCCAATTCAACTAGGATCTATAGACTGTACTTGTAGATTCAAAACTTGATTACTAAATAGTTGCAAACTAGAAATGGCTTCAATAAAAGAAAAATACTCCACCTTCTATGAATCCCCTTTGGTTGAACCATAATATGGAATATCTACTTGTGGTCTATGACCATGGTCAATAAGGACTTGCAAGAGATATTTCACAATTCAAAGTAAATTAAGTCCTCACTTAAGTCAAGAAAGTGATAATCCCATCTATATGGATTCAATCAAATCAAAACCACTCTCCATAGCATCCTTAGATAACTTTCTTACCCTAGTATCCTTGTCTGTTGAATGTGTGTGGTTTGTGAATTGTTTGGTGATTGTATGTGTATTTATTTTTCAACGATTAGACGACAAAGAGAGTAAGGAGAATGGATCCCGAAGTCAACCAGGCAATGGTGATGGAGACTACACAACCTGAGATGAAGATGAAGAAGACTATTTTGACATTGCCAAGCGAGGCAAGCCATCTTTTGATTCATACTCCCCATGCCTAGTTTTAATATTGCATTCTACTTGTTTTAAGTAAATTGCATGATTGAATTGCTAGAGTAGAATGATAGAAGTATATTGATGTCTTGATTATCAAGAGCATCAAGCTGAGTTTATCCAACCCTAGTTAGTAGTACTATCACTCAATGTAGTTGCTTAGTCGCTAATAAAAGTTGATGCTATCTCTGGAGGAACCCCACTTGAAAAGGGTGACTTGAACTGGAAACTTGAAATGGGAGATTGCTCCTATATGATGGCTTTATGAAAGAAAATAATCTTGACTAAGAACTATGAAATGTATTTCTCAATTGACAACGAGTGATGTACATGGGTGCCAATTATACCGTACAACCACTTTACCCCTATATGGGAAGGGGCTTAATCCGTAGCTTGTTTATCTTAGTATGGGAGGTCTTGCATCAAATCTTCATGGAAGGACTCCACGGGCGGATACTTCTTGACCAGGTGGATTCCACTAACCCGGTACCCGGGATGGGCAGAACTAGAGGCGCCGGAGCGGGGTTCCGTATCCCGGGCTCTAGGGAAGGATCCTATACTAGGATGAGCAAGTGAAAGGTTTTGTTTGATTATCTGAAACCCGCATACCTTTGTGTATGGCGAACCGTGGAATTCTCCCGGCAGATGTATCGAATCTTGTGGGTAAAGTGTACCCCTCTGCAGAGGTTTTCAAACTATTCGAATAGCCGAGTCCTCGGTCATGGACGGTTGGCAAACTCTACCTGGCTTTTGTCAAGACTAAAAATAACAAGGGTGACTTGGTGAATGACATGAATTGAATCGACTTGACTTGACCATGATGTTGACACACTTGAAGTTCTTTAGATTGAACTTAGAGAACTAAACCTCTTTTCTACCAATGAACATTCTTGGGAAATAAAACTAGCTTTTGCAAATCAACTTAGTGCTTAGTCCACCATACCAACCTTGCATATCAGTTTCCTCCTTTCAACTATAAGATGGTTTGCGAGTGCATCCAATGTACTCATGGCTGTGTCCCTGGCTATTAACTTGGCCAGACTTGAAGGAGCAAGATCAAGAAGGAAGGACTCATTGACGGCTTTGCGAATTAGGCTCGTTTCCTACTGTCTGCTTGCCTGTGCGGTTGAAGCTTGACAATATGGACCCAAAGTGTTATTCCGCTGCATATTGATGTATTGTAAGGTTTGGTCTGTGTGACCACCTATGTAATCCCCTTTATTTACTATTAATGTCTATGACTGTGATATCAACTACGTTATGTAAATCACAACATTGATTCTGGGATTGTGATGGATTACATAACGGGCACTTCGAATTTGTTATCAAATTTGAGGTCGTCACAGTGTTCATCACATCATTCTTCTAATGATATGACCCCGTTATTAACAACATCCAATGTTCATGATCAGGAAACCTTGATCATCAGTTAATCAACGAGCTAGTATGAAAGAGAGGCTTTACTAGGAACCTTTTTAGTTTATTAATCACACAAGTATTAATGTTTCTGATTAATACAATTCTAGCATAAAGAATAAACATTTATCATAAACATAGAATATGATAATAACCACTTTATTATTGCTTCTCGGGCATATTCCCTTTAGTCTCCCACTTGCACTAGAGTCAATAATCTAGTTGATACTTGTGTATATAACACTTATGGCATTCACGTGTTATCAAATGAGATAGTTGGGTATAAATTTGGTCCTTTGGTGAGACCTTAGTTCCTTTAGCTAAAACCATGTTGACTCTATTGTCACACAATAGATTTTCGTAGTAATAGCCCGCTAGGAGCTACACCAAGTTTGATAACAAACTTCTTGACACAAATGCCCTTTTTTGCTACTTTTAAAGCACCAATATACTCAACCTTTGTTGTAGAATCCATCACAATGTCTTAACTTTGGAACTCATCCAAATCCATCATGGAACTTCCTTCCATTACATTGTGCCACCTAAACACATTGCTACAATTGAGATAAACTTGATTTGTATCTTGTGACAAACTTAGTATCAATGTAACACTTTACAATGAACTATGTGTCACTTCATCATACATAATATATATCCTTAGTCCTTCCAAAGCACATAAGGATATCCTTACTATTGTCCAGTGATCATCTTATGACATTTCTCACTCTAGTATATGCTCATAACATTTAGAGCATAGGACATATCTGGATATGTACATATCACGGTATACATGATCGATCAAATCATTCATGTGGCTTCACTCATTAAGTGTCAAAAACACCTAAATCTTGTTTCAACCTCTTCCATGCGGCAAGAACTTTTCTCGTTGTTTCCATATTGAACTTCATTCAATATTTCATCTATGTACATTGGCACAACCATATTCGTACCTCGATCTATCTACATAGACATTGATACCCAATATTTTGGTTTTGCCTAAGTCTTTCATTAAAATCTAATTTTAATGAAATTCTTAACCTATGTCAATAAAAGATACATCATTTCCAATTAACAATATGTCTTCTACATATTATACTAGAAATATGTCTCAGCGCTCCCACTTAATTTCTTGCAAATGCAAGCATATTCATCATATCTGATGAAACTAAAACTTTTAATTATTTCATCACGGTGAATATTCCAACTTCGCGATGCTTACTTCAACCATTGAAGTTTGCATGCCTTTTTAGCATCCTTTGAATTTACAAAACCCTTTGGACCATGTCATGTACTTGTCCTAGGTAACCATTCTATTAGAAGAATGTTGTCTTGTTTGTTGAACTAACATATACCAAACTTGGCATATGTAGTGGTTGCTACAGTAATCCGTCCAGACAAAATATCGCTATGAAAGATCAAATCTTGTCATAGTCAACTCATTTAACATAATCGTAAACAGTTTAACGATATGTCGACTATTTCATAGATGTTAAACATCCATGTCTGTCTTTATAGATCCTAACACGTTCATTAGGCTTCATGCCTTTTGAGGGTCTTCCAAGTTCAAAAATTGGTTTCTCGTGTATGGAACTATCACGGATTTTATGGCTTCCAGCCATTTGACAAAGTCAGGGCCCATCATCGCTTCTTTGCATGTAGTCGGTTCATCATTGTCAAACAATAATGATCTGCTCTCAAATCTAACTATTTGATTGTTATCCGACTCACGCGGTTCAATAGGAACTTAGATCTATGTGACCACAACCTTTGAGGTACGACAACCATGCGCATTTTGGCCGCCTCCGGGACACGTCCTGGCGCTGCGCTACTCAGCACATATAGCTTAGGTTCAATAACCCAATCAAAGTTCTATTGTCCTCCCACTTAACTTTTTGCGAAAAATTCCTTCTTAAGAAACTTGACGTTTTCAGCGACAAACACTTTTGTCTTAGGTGTTATGGAGGAATACCCAACAGTTACTTTGGGATAACCTACAAAGACACATTTATCCGACTTTGGTTGTAAACATTTTACATATGCCTAGCATACCAAAATTTTAGAGAAGACAACTTGGGTTTTATCCCATGCCATAACTCATATGGTGTCATTTCAACGGATCATGATGGCGCTCTTTTTAGTGTAAAAGCGGTAGTCTCTAAAGCTTTTTCCTTAAAATATAATGGCAATTTTATAAACGACACCTTTGATCCAACGATGTCAAACAAAGTTTGATTTCATCTCTCAAACATTCCATACTACTATGGTGTTTCGGGAAATACAAGTCTATGGAACGATTCCTCAACTTTTAGGTGTTTGCTAAACTTGTAACTCAAATATCTTCCTTTATGATCAAATCATAAATTCTTTATTCTCTTGTTACAATGATTTTCCACTTCATCTAGAAATACTTTGAACATTTTTCAAATATTTCATGCTTCTTCCTTATCAAGTAAATATACACATATATCTACTCGAATCATCGGTTGAAGTAAACACGTTCAAAGATTCACCACTCACGACTACACATAATGGACTATATACATCAGCTTGTACAACATCCAATAATTTAGTTGTCCATTCTTCTTTGGCCTATGAACAGAGTTTTAATCATCTCTAGGAAATTTTCACAAGTGTCAATTGATTCAAAATCAAAAGGACTCCAAAATTCCACCAACATGGAGTTTCTTCATGTTTACTTTCCAATATGATTTAAACGGTGGTGTCACTCATAAGTGATCTTCTAATCATTTGTCTTGAGACATTTTTTTAGCATTAGTGTTATGGATGTGATTTCTCCAACAAGATAAGCGTTCATCCATCTTTTATGAATGAGGTAATAATTTGAACAACCATTGTTCTCATAATACCAGAACAAAATAACAATTATTAAAACAAATCTTGAAGGCTAGGTTTAATTCCAATGAAACACAATAACACTTTATTTGTTTTCGATGAGAATCATCCCATATCCATTTGCTAGTTAATTAGGCCATTGTAGTTCTTGTATTGCGTTGTTCTGTATGACAGTTCATACCAACCAATTAGTATCAAATACCCAAGAACCACATTGTTTTAACAAGCAACGAATACACCCATAACATGTATATCTTCTATATACCTGAGCTGGACATTTCTAGTCTTTTCTTTTCCACCAAAATAATTTTCAGATTCTCTTTCAGCAATTCCTTTCTTTTAAGAAGAATCTATCACCATCAATAGTGGCGCCATAGACATGGCACATAGTTCAAGACGTGATTAGTCAAACACTAATACCCTTGGACTCACACTTTGAAGTAGATCACCATTATCAAATAATTGGCATTCTTCCAAATTCCTTTCTTTAGTAATCTTTTAGTGTAGTAAACATTTTACCTACATCTTGTATTCATCCTATCATGACAACTTTCATGATCAAGCTACTATAGCTCATGAGGATGAATTATGAGTATAATGCTAGTTCCCAAAACCTTTTTAGGAGATCTAGACGGCTAGCGTCTCTAATCTTTGCAAATTCTCATACAATATGAGAACATGTGTCTTACTAAATTATACTCTATCACATTGCAACCAAACATTGTTTCAGATATCAAAATATCTTCCACACATGATAGTTTATGAAACAATCCTTTCAGCTCCTAGATAACCTTGATACTAAAAACAACTTTTGAATATCAAGGATCATGGAGGCAAGTGTGATACTTAGATCCGAACACTGGAATTGTTACTCTTGATTTAATACTACTTATTAAATTTTATCGAGTAACCAAGGTTTGCTAAAAGTTAGCAATAGGACTTTAAACTTTAGATTAACATTCAAACAATACGATACCAGTTCGTAAAGTTAACATCCAGAATTCTATAATTCTATTATCTCAATTATAGCTAATCGCAAGGTAGTAAACGGATGCCAATGCCTACAACAAACTATGCAAATTCACTTTGATTTAGTTCATGATAAATTGAGTTCTATAATTCAAAATTACTAAGTGAACTCCCACTTAAAAACAACATCCCTCTTAGTTTTCTTAAGTGATTACACGAGCCAAATTCACTATACCGCAACCGATCATCACGTGCAACGGCATAGTTTCAAAGGCGAACATCACCATGTTCATTATATCAACCATATGACTCATGCTTAACCTTTCGGTTCGTGTTCCGAGGCCATGTCTGTACATGCTAGGCTCGCCAAGTAGAACCATAGAACTTGCGTGTGTAAACCTGTCTTACACCCATCGTATGTGAACGTATAGTCTGTCAAACCCGATCATCACGTGGTGTCTCGAAACGATGAACTTTCTTGACGGTGCATGCTATGGAAGAACACATTTTTATCTTGATATTTATGTGAGAGGGATCATCTTATAATGCTACCGCGTGATCAAATCTAAGCAAAATAAGATGCATAAAAGGATAAACATCACATGCATATATAATGTGATATGATATGGTCCTTCACGCATTCGATCCCCATCTTGTGCGTCATGGCATGATTGAAGGAAATATGCCCTAGAGGCAATAATAATATTGTTATTATCATATTTCTTGTTCATGATAATGTTTATACCCCATGCTATAATTGTATTAAGCGGAAACATTAATACTTGTGTGGTTTGTGAACAACACCGTGTCCCTAGTACGCCTCTATGGACTAGCTCATTGATTAATGATGGTTAAGGTTTCCTAACCATAGACATGAGTTGTCAATTAATAATGAGATCATATCATTAGGAGAATGATGTGATGGACAGACCCAAATAAAGCAGAGCAATTAGATCATGTCATTGTGTTCATCTTTGCGAAGCTTTTTCCTATGTCAAGTATTGTATTCCTTAGACCATGAGATAATACAACTCCCTGGTATCGGAAGAAAGCTTTGAGGTCATCAAACGTCATCCTATGATAGGGTGATCATAAAGGTGTCTCTCAGGTGATCGAAAAGTACTTGTTGGGTTGTATGTATCGAGATGGAATTTGTCCCTCCCGAGTCGGAGAGATATACTTCGGGCCCACTCAGTAATCGATATCAACACCGCTTGCAAGCATGTGGTTAAGGAGTTAATCACAAAGTGATATCGGATTACGGAACGAGTAAAGTACTTGCTGTGAACGAGATTGAACTAGGTATGGCGATACCGACGATCGAATCTCGGGCAAGTAAAATATCGCGTGACAAAGGGAATACATATACGGGATTAATTGAATCCTGGCATCGTGGTTCATCCGATATGATCATCGATGAATATGTGGGAGTCAATATGGGTTTCCAGATCCCGCTGTTGATTATTGATAGAAGATCATGTCTGCATATTCTCGAACCCGTAGGGTCACACACTTAACGTGCATCGACGCTAGGATAGAATGGATAATTGGTTTATGAGTTTTTGGTCGGAGTCTCGGATGAGATCCAGGACATCACGAGAGGTTCCGGAATGGTCCGGAGAATAAGATTCATATAAAGGAAAGCAGTTTTTGGATTTCGGAATCGTTTCGGAGTTTATCGGTATTGTACCGGAAGGTTCTAGAAGGTTCTAGAGAGGGACCAACGTGGGCCCACTTGTCGGAGGCCTATGTGGGCCTAAGGGGAAGTGTCCTGGCCACTTTGGGCCAGGCGCACAAGGCCCCTAAGGCCCAGCCGGCCAGCCCTTAGGGGAAACCCTAAGGGAACCTTCCAAAAGGAGGGGGGGGGAAACTTGCCCCCCACTCTTCCCCCTAGGCCACCGCCCTAGGGCTTGGAGGAGGGGCCAAGGCAGCCGGCCAGCCCCCCATATAAGGAGGGGCTGGGGCGCAGCCTCCTCCTACTCCAACCCTAGCCGCCGGCCAACTGCTGCCCCTCCACCTCCCTCTCTCGCGACTGTGCGTAGGTGAAGCCCTGCCGCAGAAACTCTCCACCATAAGCACCACACCGTCGTGCTGCAGATCCAATCTATCTCTCCACCATACTTGCTGGACCAAGGAAGGAGGAGACGTCGCTGCACCGTACGTGTGCATCTCTCGGAGGCGCCGCCACTTGCGGCGTAGAATCGGATCGGATCGCGGGGAGGAGACGGCTAGTACGACTACATCATCCACGTTCTGTTGAACGTTTCCGCTGTGCGATATCTTCAAGGGTATGAAGATATCATCTACCTCTCTTGTTGATTACATCTCCTAGATTAGATCTTGGCTTTCTTGTTCGCATCCGTAGGAAATTTTTTGATTTACTATGCTGCGAAACCCTTCAGTGGTATCAGAGCTAGATCTATGCGTTGATGTGTTTCACGAGTAGAACACAACATGCTTGTTGTGGGCGTTGATGTTTTCTGTTGCAAACCTCTTTGTTGTGTATTTCTTATGGCGCGGCATAGTGAGATCGAAGCGGTCCAGGCCAACTTTACGCGACCTCGTTCGCGAGACCGGCTCTGCACTTGACGTGTGGCTTGTTCCACACATGCGGCTGGTGGATGCCAGTTTCTCTCACTATAGTAGTCATGAGATTTACAACGGATGTTAGCAACCATAATATCACCGTTGTGGCTTCTCGTAGGTAAGAATCGTTCTTAGCTTGTTACTCCCTTAAGCCACGTAAAACATGCAACAACAAAGTAGAGGCGTCTAACTTGTTTTTGCAGGGAGTGTTTTGTGATATGGTATGGCCACAAGATGTGATGTGATATATGTGATGTATGCGATGATCATGTTTTGTAATATTTCACGACTTTCATGTCAATGAGTTCACAACCGGCAGGAGCCATATGGTTGTCTTTATAATTGTGTATGACCTGCGTGTCAACTTCTTATACGCCATGTAATAGCTTTACTTTATCGCTAAGTAGTTAGCAATAGTTGTAGTTGCTATTCGTGGTGGAGGCAATCATGGTGGAGTGATTGAGATCATGCCGGCGCGCACAAGATGGAGATCATTGCGCGGAGATTGGCTATACCATGTCACATAAAATTATATGCATGTGATGTTTATCCTTTTATGTATCTTATTATGCTTAGATCGCGACGGTAGCATTTTAAGATGATTCCTCACTTAAAGATCAAGATAAAATTGTGTTCTCCCCATGTATGCACCGTTGCGAAAGTTCGTCGTGTTGAAGCATCTCGTGATGATCGGGTGCTATAAACTCTACGTTCACATACAACGGGTGCAAGCCAGTTTTGCACACGCAGAAATACTTGGGTTTGACTTGACGAGCCTAGCATGTACAGACATGGCCTCAGAACACACGGACCGAAAGGTCAAGCATGAGTCATATGGATGATATGATCAACATGTTGATGTTCACCATTAAAGCTACATCATTCACGTGATGATCGGTCTCGGTGTAGTGAATTTGGATCATGCTTCACTAAACAACTTTGAGGGATGTTGAATTTAGTGGGAGTTCATTAGTAATTTGATTAACTTGAACTAATTATCTTGAACTAAATCTTGTTGTATTTGCATAAGTCGTTGTAGTCTTTGGCACCGTTTCCCACCGACACTTAGCTTAATTGAGTTAAAAGAACTATAGAATTTTGGATAATCACTTTTTGGTCTAGTGCCGTTTAGTTAGAATGTCAAGACTAAAGATTAAGTCCTATTGCAAACTTTAGCAAACCTTGCTTGCTCCATATGATTTAATAAATTGTATTAATCTAAGAGCAACGATTCAAGTTTAGTATCTAAAGATCATATGTTTGCCTTCATGATAAATTGATCTTCAAAATTGTTTGAGAATCAAAGTGATCATCGAGCTGAAAGAATTGTTTCAGAAACAAATAAGAAGTGAAAGATATTTGATATCTAAGACTTTGATTATTTGCAAAATGATGAAGTATAATTTAGTAAAAGAACATATGCTCATATTGTATGACTATATGCGAAGATTGAAGATGCTAGGCGTCCCGATCACCCAAAAGTTTGGGAACTAATATTATACTTGCATTCATCCTTATAAGCTATAGTAGTTTCATCATGAAAGATGTCATGATAGGACGAATGAAAAGGTATCGGCTAAATTATTTTTGCTATACCAAGATACTAAAAATGGAATCTAGAAGAACGCCAATTATATGATGATGGTGATCCACCTCAATGTGCAAAGTCCAGGGCTATTAGTATTTGACTAACATCCTTTGGACCATGTGTCAAATGATTGACGCCACTATTGATGTTGATAGATTCTTCTAAATAGAGAAGAAATGCTAAATAGGATCTGCAAAATATTTGGTAGAAAAGTAAAAAACTGGAAAAGTCCATCTCAGGTATATAAATGATATACATGTTATAGATGTATTCTTTGCTAGTACATAATGTAATTCTTGGGTATTGGATACTAGATTGTTGGTATGAAATGTCATACAAAGCAACAATACAAGAACTACGATGGCCTAAGTAACTAGCAAAAGAATGTGGTAACAATGCACATCGAGAAACAAATAAATGTGTTATTGTGTTTTTCGTCGGCATAAAACCTAGCCTTCTAGATTTGTTAAGAACTTAATAATTGTTATTTTGTTCTGGTATTATGAGAGCAATGGTTGTTCAAATTATTACCGTCTTCCATAATTGATGGATAGATTGTTATTATCTTGTTGGTGAAATAGACATTTATAACACTGATGCTAAAGGTCGCAAGACAAAATGAATTTCACTTATATATGACACCGCCGTTTAAGTCATATTGGAAAGAAAACATGAAAGAAATTCTATATTGATAGATTTTTGAGTCAATTGATTTTGAATTAATTGACGCTTGTGAGACTTTTCCTAAAGATGATTAAACTTTGTTCATGGGCCATGGACAGAATAAGCGACTGACTAAATGGAGATCATACATGTTGATGTATGTAGTCTATGGTGTGAAGTCGATCATGGTGTATTTTCTATTTCATCAATGACTCGAATAGATGTATGGTATATCTACTTGATGAGATAGAAGTATGAAACAATTGAAATTGTTCAATTTATGAAGTGGAAATTATTGTAACAAGAAAATTCAAGTTTTTATGATTGGATCATAAAGAAGAATATTTGAGTTACAAGTTTAGCAAACATCTAAGAGTTAGAGGAATTGTTCCACAAACTTGCATCGTGATAAACACCATAAGAGTATGGAGTTTTCGATGGATGTAATCAAACCTTGTTTGACATGGTTAGATCAATGATGAAATAAAACTACCAATATAATTTGTGGATTATGCTTTAGAGACTACCGCTTTTCACTGAATAGAGCACCTTCATAATTCGCTGAAATGACACCATACAAGTTATAGTTGTCTTTTCTTGACTTTTGGTATGCAAGGCATATGTGTAAAATGTTTACAACCAAAATCGGATTAGTAAGTCTTTGTAGGTTATCCCAAAGAATGTCGATGGGTATTCCTTCTATTATGAACCCAAACACATAGTGATTGTCACTAAAAGAATTGAATTTCTTATGAAGGAGTTTCTCGCGAAAGGTTTAAGTGGGAGGAAGATAGAACTTGATGAGGTTATTGAATCTGAGCAAGATGATCAGAGTAGCGCAGCACCAGAAAATGTTCTGGAAGCGGCAACTACATTCATAGCTCACGCGTCTACAATATGTTGTAGTCACGACATCGAAGTTCCTATTTAACCAAGTTGGTCGTAATCAAATAGTAAGATTTGAGGACGAGATATTATTAGATAATAGTAACCAACAATATACAAAGAAGTGATGATGGGCCCTGACTTTGTCATATGAATTATTCTAGCAACAATTACATATTGAGATATGATAGTTGAATAAACGAAACAACGTTCCTCTACCGGAATGCACACCAAGGACGTGTAACTGACACGACCCAATGGGTTTTGTTGATTCAAAGGTTGCTAGATATGTATGCAAACTTCTATGGTAGAAGAAAGCATAGCGAAGTTGGAATCTTCAATGATGAAAATGTTAAAGTGTTAATTTCATCAAGATATTTGAAGATGCTTGTATTACAAGAAAGTAAGTGGGAGCGCTCAGACATATTTCTAATACTTTATGTGGATGACATATCGTTTATTGGAAATAATGTGTTTTTCTTGATATTGTTAAGTTTTCATTAAAATTAGTTTTTGATGAATGACTTAGGTGAAACCAGAATATTAAGCATCAAAATCTATGCAGATAGATTGAGGCACTAATATAGTTTTACCAGAGTACATAGATGAAATATTGAATTTGTTCAATATGGAAACAATAAGAACGGTTCTTGTTGCATGGAAGAGGTTGGAGCAAGAATCAATTGTTTTGACACTTGATGAGTGAAACCGCAAGAATGATTTTATCATTCTTGTATACCATGATATGTAGATCCAGATATGTCCGATGCTCTAAAAGGTTACGGGCATTCATATGATGATTGTTGGACAATAGTAAGATATTCTTATGTACTTTAGAAGAACTAAGAATATGTTCTGTATGCAAAGGTGACAAATGGTTCATTGCAATGTGTTACATTGGCTTTTGTCACATATACAGTTAAAATTTTATCTCAATTTTAAGCTATTTGTTTTGAGTAAGAAGGTGGCACAATAAGATGGAAGAAAGTTCCATGATGACTTGGATGAGTTCCAATGTTAATATTGTGGCGGACACTGCAACGAGGGCTAAGTATATAATCGCTTTAGAAGCGGCATAAAAGATGCAAAGTGGATAGTGATAATCCAACTTATTTGTGGCACTGTCGTCCAGGTCATATTGGCATAAAACGCATAAAGAAACTCCATTCTGATGGACTTTTGGAGTCTCTTGATTTTGAATCATTTGACACGTGCAAGCCATGCCTCATGGGCAAGATGATAAAAAAAACCCGTTCTCCGGAATAATGGAGCGAGCAACGAACTTATTGGAAATCATATATACCGATGTGTGCGGACCAATGAGTATTTCGACGCACGGTGGATATCGCTATTTTTCTAAGTGTGCTAGTACTATGTAGTCCTATTGTATGACAATAGTGACAACATAGTCTCGGCCAAGAAACAAAGGTCTCATCAGAAGACCAAGTTTATACGATGCTATCTCATACAAGATGAGTAATGCGTGCTGACGCAAAAGAATATGCAAATACAAACGGACCTGAAAGTGTCAGACCCGTAGATAAGGTTTACCACATGCAACGCGTATGAATAACACCGGAATGCCATAGGTGTTAAAGGCGCAAGTATTAACTAGATTATTGACTCTAGTGCAAGTGGGAGACTGAAGGAAATATGCCCTAGAGGCAATAATAATATTGTTATTATCATATTTCTTGTTCATGATAATGTTTATACTCCATGCTATAATTGTATTAAACGGAAACATTAATACTTGTGTGGTTTGTGAACAACACCGTGTCCCTAGTACGCCTCTATGGACTAGCTCATTGATTAATGATGGTTAAGGTTTCCTAACCATAGACATGAGTTGTCAATTAATAATGAGATCATATCATTAGGAGAATGATGTGATGGACATACCCAAATAAAGCAGAGCAATTAGATCGTGTCATTGTGTTCATCTTTGCGAAGCTTTTTCCTATGTCAAGTATTGTATTCCTTAGACCATGAGATAATACAACTCCCTGGTATCGGAAGAAAGCTTTGAGGTCATCAAACGTCATCCTATGATAGGGTGATCATAAAGGTGTCTCTCAGGTGATCGGAAAGTACTTGTTGGGTTGTATGTATCGAGATGGAATTTGTCCCTCCCGAGTCGGAGAGATATACTTCGGGCCCACTCGGTAATCGATATCAACAACGCTTGCAAGCATGTGGTTAAGGAGTTAATCACAAAGTGATATTGGATTATGGAACGAGTAAAGTACTTGCTGTGAACGAGATTGAACTAGGTATGGCGATACCGACGATCGAATCTCGGGCAAGTAAAATATCGCGTGACGAAGGGAATACATATATGAGATTAATTGAATCCTGGCATCGTGGTTCATCCGATATGATCATCGATGAATATGTGGGAGTCAATATGGGTTTCCAGATCCCGCTGTTGATTATTGATAGAAGATCATGTCTGCATATTCTCGAACCCGTAGGGTCACACACTTAACGTGCATCGACGCTAGGATAGAATGGATAATTGGTTTATGAGTTTTTGGTCGGAGTCTCGGATGAGATCCAGGACATCACGAGAGGTTCCGGAATGGTCCGGAGAATAAGATTCATATAATGGAAAGCAGTTTTTGGATTCTGGAATCGTTTTGGAGTTTATCGGTATTGTACTGGAAGGTTCTAGAAGGTTCTGGAGAGGGACCAACGTGGGCCCACTTGTCGGAGGCCTATGTGGGCCTAAGGGGAAGTGTCCTGGCCACTTTGGGCTAGGCGCACAAGGCCCCTAAGGCCCAGCCGGCCAGCCCTTAGGGGAAACCCTAAGGGAACCTTCCAAAAGGAGGGGGGAAACTTGCCCCCCACTCTTCCCCCTAGGCCGCCGCCCTAGGGCTTGGAGGAGGGGCCAAGGCAGCCGGCCAGCCCCCCATATAAGGAGGGGCTGGGGCGCAGCCTCCTCCTACTCCAACCCTAGCCGCTGGCCAACTGCTGCCCCTCCACCTCCCTCTCTCGCGACTGTGCGTAGGCGAAGCCCTGCCACAGAAACTCTCCACCATAAGCACCACGCCGTCATGCTGCAGATCCAATCTATCTCTCCACCATACTTGCTGGACCAAGGAAGGAGGATACGTCGCTGCACCATACGTGTGCATCTCTCGGAGGCGCCGCCAGTTGCGGCGTAGAATCGGATCGGATCGCGGGGAGGAGACGGCTAGTACGACTACATCATCCACGTTCTGTTGAACGTTTCCGCTGTGCGATATCTTCAAGGGTATGAAGATATCATCTACCTCTCTCGTTGATTACATCTCCTAGATTAGATCTTGGCTTTCTTGTTCGCATCCGTAGGAATTTTTTTGATTTACTATGCTGCGAAACCCTTCAGATCTCCATCATTCCACCAGCGTAGCACCAAGGTCCATGGCGCGCCACCTTGATTGTCTTCCTCAATTACAATATATCGCTTGGATATATATATTCGGCACGCAGGCCATAAAAATGAAAAGACAACCATATGGCTCCTGCCAGTTGTTTATAACTTACAAAAAGGATCATTGCATACAATTTGTAACATAAACAATTTAACCATATCACATCACATGCCCTGCAAAAACAAGTTAGACGCTTCTAATTTGTCTTGCATATTTTACGTGGTTTGGGGCTTTCTAGGAAGAACCGTTCTTACCTACGAACATGTAACCACAATGGTGATAAAATATTATTTACAACTCTTTGTAAAATAGATCATAACTATTGTGATGCCCCACCTTTGGATTAAGATGGAACACCTATGTTATGTGCTATTCCCTGGATCAATGATAGCACCACAGAACAAAATATAGAAATCATAGCATAGTATCAAGATTACACGCAGATCTAGATACATAAGTCTCACAAATTAATACAAGTCTTTGGTCTCACGGACTGAAACAAATAACAGAGTTCAACTTGACACAACGGAAACTAAAATAGTAGCGATCCTCCATCATCAGCATGCGCCACAGGCAGTCATGTTGGTATGTAGACTCGAGATCCTAACACTTCACTCCTCATCAGAAGAACCTGCACATTTGATTATGCAGCCCCATGAATGGGGGTCAGTACAATGATGTACTGGCAAATGACACTTATTTGGTGGCAGTTGTGAAAGAACTAGCTACATGCTATTTGGCTGGTGGATCTCTGGGCTAAATTGCATAAAGCCAATTTTGTCCTATTTAAAGTCAAGATTTTATCTCGAAGATTTTAATTTTCAAAGGGGTCGAAATAACCCCCAAATACTACATAGTTGCAAGTTATGTAGCACTGGGCGCAATTCAACAAAGTTGGAACCTCAGGCACCACCACCCCTCAGAGTGTATGGTCCTTAGTTCCTACCTAGTGGTTTCTAGACAGATTTTAGTCATTCAGAAACGGTGATGAGATTCTTCCGTACATTCCATGTCTAGAGACTCAATTGTCCATAACCGAGGACACGGCTAATCGATTAGTTTTGACACCCTGCAGGGGTTGTGCACTTTCACCTTACGATTCATTTTATGCCCATACATAAAATGAAACGAGACCTTTTAGAGGAGAGGACAACTAACTGGCAAGATCTGTTCCCAACCTATAATTCAGCTACCACCATCTTCTTGCACACAAGTTGCACTCCCACATCTAATCAGTCAAGACAGAGCCCATAATGTCATAAGGCTGCACTGGAAGTACACTAAGCATGGAAGACATAGCCATCTCTTTGTTCCTGGGTAGCCATCCCGAGCGGTATTATGAACCCACATCCTCTTAACAAGGCATGCGTCCCAGAACCCACCTACCTCGCCTCCTCTTATCAAACCAATCCACCCAGGTGTTTCATTTTAGTTGAAGTTCTTAATTTGTTCACAAAACACTTTTCAAGTGATCTTAGCATGGCATCACTATTTTTCAAAGTATTTAGCATTCTATCAGGTGGGGTTTGAGGGATAGCTACACGCTACTAGGATCTAAGCATTTGATAAAACAGTTGAATAAATCACCTATCATGCATACTACAAGAGGTGAATATACTAATGCATAAGTAAAATGGGTAAGGGACATGTGTGTCACTTGCCTTGGTAACAGCTTGCACACTCACAACAGTCACAATAGTAGCCTTGCTCCTCCTCAAAATCTATTCAATCCAAACATTCAAGCAATCAATAATCTATTTCTAATGACAATCATAGACATGTATGCATGTATGCATGTATGCAAAGGTCATTTTAATTTCACACACTAAGTGGGTGTGTGAAATGTTGTATAGGATGGAACATGAGGCTTTTGAAAACAAGTGTGGTGTTAGAAAGGATTTTATTAAATAAATAACAAGGCATTAACAAAAGTTCAGTTGATGCAATAGGGTAACACTTTTGAAAATAGGTTTGGTTTGGTACTGTACTGCAAAAATAAGTTTGAGCTACCACTGGTTTGTTGACAGTAACTTGAAGCCACTGCAAGTGGTTTCACTCAAAAATAGTTTTTAGAAAACAAATGGTAATGAAAATGGTGATTTGAACATATTTAACAGTAGCAAGTTTGTGCACGTATCAACTTTGAAAACTTTTGCTTCTGGAGTGTTCTATATGTTCCAAGGATTCCATAGACTACAAATTGTAGCATTTGGACTTATAGAACAAAAGTTATGAATTTAATATGAAATCGAAGGTTTGATTCAGATCTGACGATGGATTCAAAATGAACCCATGAAATAACAAGTTTTATTGTATTACTGGATTCTACTCATTCCAAGGATTCCAACGAGGTATTATTTGTAATTTTTGGTTAAGTATTTTATTTTCTATCGAAATTACAAGATGCAGCAGCAAAACTAAGATTTAAATTTCGAATTTGAAAACGATTGACTGGTTTGACTGGGGGAGGGCTGACTGGCCGTGATGTGGCGAGACGTCATTGGTCGATGCCGTTTCGGGATTCAATTCTAATCTTAGCCGTGCGATGCAGATCTGAGGGTTGGAGATGAAGAGGAACAGTGGAGGCTCACCGGCGAGGCAAGGTCCGGCGAGGTTGTCCAGGTGGTCGACGGCGAGCTTGCTCCGGTGATGATTGTCGGCGATGGAGTGGTGGACGGCGTTCAGCAAACGACGGTGATTTCGAATCTGTGGTCGGCGACCTCGATCTCTTCCAGTAATGGCAACGAGGTGCGGCTGGAGACGACGGCGGCTTCGGTGGTCTCGTTCTACTGCAAGATTTCATCGGGAAAAGGCCTCAGTAGAAGTGCGGGAGAGAAAGGATGCACGAGGAACAGAGAGGAGGGTCAGGGTCTTATCACCGTGCTGGTTTCTGACGGATTCCAGTGGCGGAATCCCGTAGCTCCGGCGAGCGATTCGAGCAGCCCGGCGGCGTAAAAACGAGGGGAGGAAGGGCGAGAAAGGAGAGAGGCGAGGGGCTTTATAGGAAAGGTCTTGATGGCTAGTTAAGGCGCGAGTAACGCCGGGGGAAGTAACGCCGGCGAGGTTACTGGCAGTGAAGAGAGAGGGAGAGATTAACGGGGAGGGTGATGATAGGTGGGACCTAGCTGTCGGAGAGAGAGGGGAGGGGGAGCGGGTTGGGCTGGTCCGGGGTGAGTTGGGCCGGCTGGCTTCCCGGGTGCGGCCCAAGTGGCTGCAGGCTTCTTCTTTTTTCTGCTTTCTTTTTCTTTTATTTCAGATTTCTGTTTTGAATATTGAAAGGGCTATTTTATTCAGATTTGAATAAAATCAAGCCTGACCACTTCTGGCCTTTAAGGAGTGTGTTCTGAACCTATAAATCTGAGGTTTAGTGATGTGATGGAAAAGAAAATAAATTGTGAGAATTTTTAAATACAGAGTCCAAGTAACTTGGAAGTTAAATTTTTAATAATAACATCCCAATATTTGGTTTTCAAAAAAAAAATTTACTAGGGGGAAATAAAATAGCTCCATAACTAATGGAATTCATTTTTAAAATGCTTTCTTTCTAAACCTTTTGTTTCTAAAATTTGGGGATAAAGGCATTTGAAAACAATATTCTTTGAAGGAGTAAGATTTAAAACTTTGGAAAAGATCTTGAAATGCAATATGCCATGAATATATGATGAAAATTTTATATTTGAAAATTTGGGATGTTACAGACTAACCCCCTTAAGATGAAGCTCGCCCTCGAGCTTCGGAAAGGCTAGCAAATAGGTGTGGGTGATCTTCTCGAAGGGTATCTTCACGCTCCCAAGTGGCTTCCTCTTCAGTGTGGTGACTCCACTATACTTTGCAGAACTTGATGGTTTTGGTGCGTGTAGTTCTTTCTGCTGTCTCGAGTATCTTAACAGGTTTCTCTTCATAAGTCAAATCACTTTCTAGTTGAACTTCCTCAAGGGGTACCGTATCGTTTAACGGTGTTTCTGACATCTCTGGATGGCATTTCTTTAGCTGGCTCACGTGGAACACGTTGTGTACAGCCGAAAGAATTTCGGGTAGTTCCAATTCATAGGCTACTTCTCCCTTGCGGGATAAGACTTTGAATGGTCCTATAAATCGGGGTGCTAACTTACCCTTAATACCAAACCTCTTAATACCACGAAGGGGTGACACTCTGATATATGCTCTGTCTCCAACTTCATAGATGATCTCTCTACGCTTGCTATCCGCGTAGCTCTTCTGACGAGATTGAGCTATTTTCAACCTATCCTTGATCAATCTGACCTTTTCTTCAGCCTCTTGTATGATATTAGGTCCGAAGAAACTTCGTTCTCCTACACCACTCCATAGTAGAGGTGTAGTACATTTCTTGTCGTACAAGGCTTCAAATGGTACCATCTCAATACTGGCTTGATAGCTGTTGTTGTAGGAAAACTCTGCGTAAGGCAAGTTGTCATCCCAACTAGACCCATAGTCCAGAGCACATGCTCTCAGCATATCTTCCAAAATCTGGTTTACTCTTTCTGTTTGCCCATCTGTCTGTGGGTGGAATGCCGTGCTGAATTCCAGCCTAGTTCCAAGTGATTCATGAAGTTGCTTCCAGAAGTGAGAGGTAAATTGGGTTCCTCTATCAGACACGATGCTCTTGGGAACACCATGAAGGCTTACAATCCTCTTCATGTAGATATCAGCTAACTTTGCACTAGTGTAAGTGGTCTTCACTGGTAGGAAATGAGCTACCTTGGTCAAACGATCGACTATGACCCAGATTGAGTCATACCCTGATTTTGTGCGAGGTAGTCCAGTGATGAAGTCCATGCCAATTTGATCCCATTTCTAGTCCGACACCTTCAGTGGTTGAAGTAGTCCAGCTGGCTTCTGATGTTCAGCTTTTACTCTACTGCACACATCACATTTAGCTATATATTCGGCAATGTCTCCTTTCATATTGCTCCACCAAAATCTTCCTTTTAAGTCTATGTACATCTTGGTATTACCAGGATGAATTGAGTATGGGGTTTCATGGGCTTCTTGGAATATCAATCTTCTAATATCAGGGTCGTCAGGTACGCAGATACGTTTCTCAAACCAGATAGTTCCTTGTTCATCTTCGCTAAAGCCTTTAGCTTTGTCTTTCCTCATGTTTTTTTTGATCTTCTCTATCTCTTTATCTCTTTTCTGAGCTTGGCGTATTCTGTCCATCAGGGTCGGTTGCACTACTAGCGATGCTACGTGACCTTGTGGTACTACCTCCAAGCTGAGGTCTCTCAGATCCCTACACAGATCTTCTGGCAACACTTCTGTTGATAGACAGTTCACATAGGCCTTGCGGCTCAAGGCATCAGCTACTACATTTGCTTTACCAGGATGGTATTGCAAACTCAAATCGAAATCTTTGATGAGTTCTAACCATCTTCTTTGTCTCATGTTGAGGTCTTTCTGAGTAAAGATGTACTTCAAACTTTTGTGATCAGTAAATACTTCACATCTCTTTCCCATCAAATAGTGTCTCCAAGTCTTCAAGGCGTGAACTACTGAGGCTAACTCAAGGTCATGAGTTGGATAGTTGAGTTCATGTTTCTTGAGTTGTCTAGAAGCATAGTGTAACGGCCCGGAAAATTCCTCTATTAGATAATTGATTGTTATTTTCTTTTTCGCATCATGCGTCATCATGCATCTTTCATCTTGCATGTTTTTATTAAATCTAAAATTATTTGGAATAAAAATCTATTTCTATTTTTCTCGTATGGTTTTATAAAACCCTCCTCTCTTTTTCTTATTTTGAACAAGAAATAAAACTATAATATTTGCAAATTTTGAGATGGTTTCAAAAATTAAGTTTGGAAACGATTTGTAAATCTTTCTCCTCTTTATCTTTACAATTGTCTCTATGTCTCTCTATCTTTTTGCTCCCTGGAAAATCTGAAAAAAATCTTCTAAGAGAGAAGCCCATCTCCTCTCGGTCTGTTTCCCTCCCGAAGCAGCCCATGAAGCCCAAAATGCTGAGCGATACCCTCCTGTTGCTTTCTTCTTGGTACGACACTTGATCCGAAGCTCCACGTATCCATACCCGTGATGGGACGGCTTCCAGAGCTCCTCCCGAGCTATAAAATCCCCAAGCTTCTAGCCTGCTAACCTAGCTCAGCTACTCCCTACCACCGCCGCCAATCTATTTTTCCGCTGTTGCTTCCGTGCATGCTAGCCGCTGCGCAGTTCTCCCTGCTCGACCCCGACGATGTCGCCCCGCGCTCCGGCTCAACCTCGACCTTGCCAGCGCACCTCTCTGCTTCGATCTTCGGCTGTTTTGCCTTGCGCTGTCCCCTGTTCTGCGCTAGGCTCGACCCTGGAGTCGCTACCCGTCGCCAAGCGACGCCCGGAGCTCCGTCCCTGACGCCAAGGACGGCATCCCTTGACACCTGCGTGCGTCCGCGTACCCCCCGCCGCCAACTTCTTGTGCTGTTCAGCATGCTCCTGGCCGCGCCGCCCTCTCTCCTGCAAGCTCTGGCCGGTGCTCACTTTGGTACGTCTCCGTCAGCGCGGTAGGCGTTTCTCCGCCAAGTTCTTCGACGCCCACGTCCTAAGCCGCCTCCACCCACCTGCTGGCTGCTGCAACGAACGGAGCTACTCCAACGCGTCCGCGACGCCAGCAAGCCGACACCTTGTGCATCCTCGCCACGTTCTTTTCCAAGCCGGCGCTCTGATTCCTTCGTCCAAGTCCAGCCGTTCTCGGCCATCGTCTCCGGCCGCGCGTCCTGCACGCCGACCTCACCACCCGCGGCCTCCTGTAGCCTTCCCGTCCTGGACGTCCTCGACCTCGACAAGCTCTGCAACGCCCGCCCCGACCTCCTCCGGCTCTTCTTCGTCTCGCCGGGTTGCCCAAGTCCAAGCCGCGCCCGCGGCATGCTGCCGTCCGCGCGTACGTCCTGATTGTCGTCTCGAAGCCTCTCCGCGCGCACCGACCTCCAGCTCTACTGCACGGCCGCATCTTCGTCCCGCGTGCGTGCTCGACGCACGGCTCGTCGACGACGCTATCGCCGTTACCATCGCCATCGTCAACCTCCTGCAAGCCGATGCCTTTCACACTCCCGCTTGGCCGACATCTACCCGAGCTTGAGCTCGTGCCTCTGCTGCTTCAAAGCCATGCGACCGCGTCTCCGTCTGCGAGCATGCCCGCCTCCCCGTTGCCCATCTCCTGTTGCCGCCCGAGTCAATCAGCAGCAGCGCCACGTACCTTTGCTTGCGTGAGCGCGCGTCGCCAGCCAGCTCCCTCGCCAGTCTCGCTCTGCTTCTATCGCAGCAGGCAGCAGCGCTGCAGATTCCGGGTCAACACTAGCCTTTGGCTTCCTCGATCGCAGAGCACCATCAGCTAATTGTTTTGCTATCCGTCGTGTCTCACACAAAGAAGCTGCACCACACCTACACGTTCTCTGCTCATTTGTTTTCAGCTAGCACATCGCCTTACTCCCTATCCATTCCCCTGCATGTGTGCGTTCTAGCTAGCTAGCTAGCTTGTCACGGCAGCCAGCCATCCACCTGCCTGCTAGCCTTCCTATCCTGCTTGGTCGTGTGAGCATGCCGACACCCATCTTCCGTTAGCCGTTGCGCCCGTCAAGTGTTCGACATTTTTTTCTGCAAGAGCTCCGATCTCCGTTGGTTCTATCCGGCAATCGTGTCCGGCCGTTGTTCCGGTGTGTCCCTTACAGTTTCGTCAACGACAACAAGTGCTACTTCAACGACGTCGACTACGTCCACTACTTTAGCTACGGGAACATCAAGACGGTGGCGTTACAACTACTTTCGCAACGAGATCGGCTACTTCTATAATTCAAGTTCATCTCTCACGTGAGATCCCGCCCTAACCCCTATGTTTTAAATATGTATCTTTTATATGAAAAATCATTCATATTGCATCGCATAACATGTTTGGGGGGTAAATAGGAATCATCTAATAATTAAATATGGAATATGCGGGGATGCTATATGTTGTCCTGTTCCATTTAATTTTGTGTAGCTCACCCATATCTTGCCTTTGTCATGCTAGTCAACATTTAAATTGTCGGGTAGTAAAACAACTTGAACCTAATATGTGCGTCGGGATTCCGATCCCGCTTAATTTTGTTAAGTTGCATCGCACCATAATTGCCATGTCATGCATACATGCTTCACATGATCATGCCGATTCTTTTATCGTAGTAGTAAGTGTTGCATCCGTTGTTTGTTGTAGCGATTTGCTTCTTCGCGAATAGGACGCTTCGTGGTGATGTGAGCAACGACAAGTTCTTCGGAAGTTTCTCCGACAATGTTTTCAGGCGAGCCCTTTTCTCTCTACCCATTTATCATTTTTGCTCTCGCTAGCTCTATATTCTAGCCTTGTGTCGCGATGCTTTGTTCGAGTCCCGTGTCCTATCCACCTGTTTATTCAAAGCAAAGCCATAGAACCTTTCATACATCCTATTACCCGTGTGCTTGTTGTTCGAGTTGGCCTCGCGAGTCGTAGGCATTTTTAGGTTGTTCGAGTTGTTTATCTTATTGGGTTGGGAAGTTATCACATGCTCTACTTTATGGATACATGTTGTTGGAGATAATCATGGCTTACTTTATTGTTAATACTTAAAATTGAATAAGCAGAGGCATCGGTGAGTCATTTTGCCAGTTTTACGACGGCTCACTTGTGTCCCCTAGGACCCCGAGATCGCATGAACTGTTCTGAGACTGAGCGCTCTAACCATACGTGGGTACGCTTCTGGGCCTCCCCTTGACACTGCCGGAATCTACATACTTGTCCAGTGGCCACAACTAGTTTGAGGTTTTCCATTTGTTTCTTGTCGGGCGTGCAGCTTGTATCTTATGGTCCTATTTAATTTGGGGGAAGCCCCAGAGTGCCTCGTAACCCCTTTGTTTATGCACGCTCGTGTAGGTGCGGGACGACTGTAGGTGGGCACCCTCCCCAGAGCGAGGTTCCAGCCCATTATGCAGCGCCGGCGCAAACATCTAAGTCCGTTCGGAGAATCGGCCGGACTCTCGATACGGGTTAAACTTAGTTAGGTGGCTTCCTGGACTTGTTTGTAGTGATGGAGAGTGCGAGTCGCGACCTCCTGCCGGCACACCATTGGAAGTGTGCTAATTGATCTGGCACTAAGGGGTGAACGTGCGTTTGGGTACATTTGGGCACCCCTGCAGGGTTAAATCTTTTCGAAAAGCCGTGTCCGCGGTTATGGACGACTTGGAGCTGTACTACTCGATCATAGAACAACTTGCACCTGCTATTTCAATACTAATAAACTTGTGTAGTAAGTTAGCACAACTACAACAACAAACCTGCAATAAACCTTGGTAACCGTGTGAGTGCCTTTGATACTTGCTTCTTCGTTTGGTCACGAGGAGGTGATTCATCGGCTGGGTTATGTTTGGTGTTAGTGTCTAGTTGGTTATTTTTATGCGCTCTCTTATCTTATTCTATTTAGACGAAAGTTTTAGTGTGTCTCTGTAGTTTAGTGCTTTTGTTGCCGCTAAGTCCACCATATAGCCTGTAGGCGAGCACAGCTGAATTCCAGTCTCGCGAGTACGTGCCTCGGTACTCACCCTCGTTTTTCTTTTTCTTTTTCTCTTTCTCCCTCCTTGTTCGGCAACCTTTGGCCCGACGATTTTTAACAGGTATGGGAGCGCCGACGTTAGCAAGGTTACCCTTCCGGCTCGGCCTGGGCAGGGTTTGGACGCCATCGTTTATCTTCAGGCCTCTTAGGCCCATTTGTATTCTTGTCCATACTCGGATGCTATTTGCTTTATGTATGATTTGGATCTTTGTATGTATATTTGGATTCTTGACTCGTGGAGTCTTCGCGGTTATTATATATTCTTTTGTGGGATCCATCGTGAACTTGTGTAACTGTTGCTACTTGATTCCACCCGCATCGCGTGCACGCTGCGACGTGCACGAGGCGCTTGGTGGTGCGTTTCCAAAGCGACATCATGTAGATTGTGGCTTAATCGCTATAATATGCAAGGTGCCGGTTTTGGGGCGTTACAAGTGGTATCAGAGCCCAGGTTTTGTCTATACCCGCGGGTCCGCTCTGCCTGTAGGATAACCTAGCCAACGGACGTTGTTGAGTCTAGTGTCAAAACTATTTTTGCTAAAAATGCGTTGGATAGATCTAAGTAGGTCTGCATTTTTCTCCTTACCTTTGTGCTTCTCCTCTCTTACCTTCGCGAGTTTGAGTCCTCTCTCTTACCTTCTCCTTTGAGTTTTAGGTTCCCGCGTGGGTGGACGATCTCTTGCCTTTTATCCTAATAGGTCCGTTCCTCGGAAGGTCATCATCAACGTGAGCAACAATTCCTTGTTGGTGGTGTCGAGAAGAAACCTCTTGTTAGTGGTGTTGAGAAAAATAGATCCACGTTAAGGCCCGAGAATGTCAACATGAAGCGCGGAGACTCGATAGTTTCACCAACTCTTTCCCCCTACACGAGTGTGGATCTCGGGGCGAGATCCCTTGTTAGTGGTGTCGATTGTAACGACCCGGAAAATTCCTCTATTAGATAATTGATTGTTATTTTCTTTTTCGCATCATGCGTCATCATGCATCTTTCATCTTGCATGTTTTTATTAAATCTAAAATTATTTGGAATAAAAATCTATTTCTATTTTTCTCGTATGGTTTTATAAAACCCTCCTCTCTTTTTCTTATTTTGAACAAGAAATAAAACTATAATATTTGCAAATTTTGAGATGGTTTCAAAAATTAAGTTTGGAAACGATTTGTAAATCTTTCTCCTCTTTATCTTTACAATTGTCTCTATGTCTCTCTATCTTTTTGCTCCCTGGAAAATCTGAAAAAAATCTTCTAAGAGAGAAGCCCATCTCCTCTCGGTCTGTTTCCCTCCCGAAGCAGCCCATGAAGCCCAAAATGCTGAGTGATACCCTCCTGTTGCTTTCTTCTTGGTACGACACTTGATCCGAAGCTCCACGTATCCATACCCGTGATGGGATGGCTTCCAGAGCTCCTCCCGAGCTATAAAATCCCCAAGCTTCTAGCCTGCTAACCTAGCTCAGCTACTCCCTACCACCGCCGCCAATCTATTTTTCCGCTGTTGCTTCCGTGCATGCTAGCCGCTGCGCAGTTCTCCCTGCTCGACCCCGACGATGTCGCCCCGCGCTCCGGCTCAACCTCGACCTTGCCAGCGCACCTCTCTGCTTCGATCTTCGGCTGTTTTGCCTTGCGCTGTCCCCTGTTCTGCGCTAGGCTCGACCCTGGAGTCGCTACCCGTCGCCAAGCGACGCCCGGAGCTCCGTCCCTGACGCCAAGGACGGCATCCCTTGACACCTGCATGCGTCCGCGTACCCCCCGCCGCCAACTTCTTGTGCTGTTCAGCATGCTCCTGGCCGCGCCGCCCTCTCTCCTGCAAGCTCTGGCCGGTGCTCACTTTGGTACGTCTCCGTCAGCGCGGTAGGCGTTTCTCCGCCAAGTTCTTCGACGCCCACGTCCTAAGCCGTCTCCACCCACCTGCTGGCTGCTGCAACGAACGGAGCTACTCCAACGCGTCCGCGACGCCAGCAAGCCGACACCTTGTGCATCCTCGCCACGTTCTTTTCCAAGCCGGCGCTCTGATTCCTTCGTCCAAGTCCAGCCGTTCTCGGCCATCGTCTCCGGCCGCGCGTCCTGCACGCCGACCTCACCACCCGCGGCCTCCTGTAGCCTTCCCGTCCTAGACGTCCTCGACCTCGACAAGCTCTGCAACGCCCGCCCCGACCTCCTCCGGCTCTTCTTCGTCTCGCCGGGTTGCCCAAGTCCAAGCCGCGCCCGCGGCATGCTGCCGTCCGCGCGTACGTCCTGATTGTCGTCTTGAAGCCTCTCCGCGCGCACCGACCTCCAGCTCTACTGCACGGCCGCATCTTCGTCCCGCGTGCGTGCTCGACGCACGGCTCGTCGATGACGCTGTCGCCGTTACCATCGCCATCGTCAACCTCCTGCAAGCCGATGCCTTTCACACTCCCGCTTGGCCGACATCTACCCGAGCTTGAGCTCGTGCCTCTGCTGCTTCAAAGCCATGCGACCGCGTCTCCGTCTGCGAGCATGCCCGCCTCCCCGTTGCCCATCTCCTGTTGCCGCCCGGGTCAACCAGCAGCAGCGCCGCGTACCTTCGCTTGCGTGAGCGCGCGTCGCCAGCCAGCTCCCTCGCCAGTCTCGCTCTGCTTCTATCGCAGCAGGCAGCAGCGCTGCAGATTCCGGGTCAACACTAGCCTTTGGCTTCCTCGATCGCAGAGCACCATCAGCTAATTGTTTTGCTATCCGTCGTGTCTCACACAAAGAAGCTGCACCACACCTACACGTTCTCTGCTCATTTGTTTTCAGCTAGCACATCGCCTTACTCCCTATCCATTCCCCTGCATGTGTGCGTTCTAGCTAGCTAGCTAGCTTGTCACGGCAGCCAGCCATCCACCTGCCTGCTAGCCTTCCTATCCTGCTTGGTCGTGTGAGCATGCCGACACCCATCTTCCGTTAGCCGTTGCGCCCGTCAAGTGTTCGACATTTTTTTCTGCAAGAGCTCCGATCTCCGTTGGTTCTATCCGGCAATCGTGTCCGGCCGTTGTTCCGGTGTGTCCCTTACAGTTTCGTCAACGACAACAAGTGCTACTTCAACGACGTCGACTACGTCCACTACTTTAGCTACGGGAACATCAAGACGGTGGCGTTACAACTACTTTCGCAACGAGATCGGCTACTTCTATAATTCAAGTTCATCTCTCACGTGAGATCCCGCCCTAACCCCTATGTTTTAAATATGTATCTTTTATATGAAAAATCATTCATATTGCATCGCATAACATGTTTGGGGGGTAAATAGGAATCATCTAATAATTAAATATGGAATATGCGGGGATGCTATATGTTGTCCTGTTCCATTTAATTTTGTGTAGCTCACCCATATCTTGCCTTTGTCATGCTAGTCAACATTTAAATTGTCGGGTAGTAAAACAACTTGAACCTAATATGTGCGTCGGGATTCCGATCCCGCTTAATTTTGTTAAGTTGCATCGCACCATAATTGCCATGTCATGCATACATGCTTCACATGATCATGCCGATTCTTTTATCGTAGTAGTAAGTGTTGCATCCGTTGTTTGTTGTAGCGATTTGCTTCTTCGCGAATAGGACGCTTCGTGGTGATGTGAGCAACGACAAGTTCTTCGGAAGTTTCTCCGACAATGTTTTCAGGCGAGCCCTTTTCTCTCTACCCATTTATCATTTTTGCTCTCGCTAGCTCTATATTCTAGCCTTGTGTCGCGATGCTTTGTTCGAGTCCCGTGTCCTATCCACCTGTTTATTCAAAGCAAAGCCATAGAACCTTTCATACATCCTATTACCCGTGTGCTTGTTGTTCGAGTTGGCCTCGCGAGTCGTAGGCATTTTTAGGTTGTTCGAGTTGTTTATCTTATTGGGTTGGGAAGTTATCACATGCTCTACTTTATGGATACATGTTGTTGGAGATAATCATGGCTTACTTTATTGTTAATACTTAAAATTGAATAAGCAGAGGCATCGGTGAGTCATTTTGCCAGTTTTACGACGGCTCACTTGTGTCCCCTAGGACCCCGAGATCGCATGAACTGTTCTGAGACTGAGCGCTCTAACCATACGTGGGTACGCTTCTGGGCCTCCCCTTGACACTGCCGGAATCTACATACTTGTCCAGTGGCCACAACTAGTTTGAGGTTTTCCATTTGTTTCTTGTCGGGCATGCAGCTTGTATCTTATGGTCCTATTTAATTTGGGGGAAGCCCCAGAGTGCCTCGTAACCCCTTTGTTTATGCACGCTCGTGTAGGTGCGGGACGACTGTAGGTGGGCACCCTCCCCAGAGCGAGGTTCCAGCCCATTATGCAGCGCCGGCGCAAACAGCTAAGTCCGTTCGGAGAATCGGCCGGACTCTCGATACGGGTTAAACTTAGTTAGGTGGCTTCCTGGACTTGTTTGTAGTGATGGAGAGTGCGAGTCGCGACCTCCTGCTGGCACACCATTGGAAGTGTGCTAATTGATCTGGCACTAAGGGGTGAACGTGCGTTTGGGTACATTTGGGCACCCCTGCAGGGTTAAATCTTTTCGAAAAGCCATGTCCGCGGTTATGGACGACTTGGAGCTGTACTACTCGATCATAGAACAACTTGCACCTGCTATTTCAATACTAATAAACTTGTGTAGTAAGTTAGCACAACTACAACAACAAACCTGCAATAAAACTTGGTAACCGTGTGAGTGCCTTTGATACTTGCTTCTTCGTTTGGTCACGAGGAGGTGATTCATCGGCTGGGTTATGTTTGGTGTTAGTGTCTAGTTGGTTATTTTTATGCGCTCTCTTATCTTATTCTATTTAGACGAAAGTTTTAGTGTGTCTCTGTAGTTTAGTGCTTTTGTTGCCGCTAAGTCCACCATATAGCCTGTAGGCGAGCACAGCTGAATTCCAGTCTCGCGAGTACGTGCCTCGGTACTCACCGTCGTTTTTCTTTTTCTTTTTCTCTTTCTCCCTCCTTGTTCGGCAACCTTTGGCCCGACGATTTTTAACAGGTATGGGAGCGCCGACGTTAGCAAGGTTACCCTTCCGGCTCGGCCTGGGCAGGGTTTGGACGCCATCGTTTATCTTCAGGCCTCTTAGGCCCATTTGTATTTTTGTCCGTACTCAGATGCTATTTGCTTTATGTATGATTTGGATCTTTGTATGTATATTTGGATTCTTGACTCGTGGAGTCTTCGCGGTTATTATATATTCTTTTGTGGGATCCATCGTGAACTTGTGTAACTGTTGCTACTTGATTCCACCCGCATCGCGTGCACGCTGCGACATGCACGAGGCGCTTGGTGGTGCATTTCCAAAGCGACATCATGTAGATTGTGGCTTAATCGCTATAATCTGCAAGGTGCCGGTTTTGGGGCGTTACACATAGGCTGCCACTTTGCCATCTTGCATCAACACACTTCCTAGACCTTGACGAGAAGCGTCGCAATACACCTGAAACTCCTTCTCTATATCTGGTAAGCATAGAACGGATGCAGACACCAATCTCCTTTTCAACTCTTGAAAACTGTTCTCACAAGCTTCAGTCCATTCAAATTTCTTTTCTTTCTTTAATAACTCAGTCATTGGTTTAGCTATCTTTGAAAAGTTCTCAATGAATCTCCGGTAGTATCCGGCCAATCCCAAGAAACTACGAATTTCCCCAACATTCTTGGGTGGTTCCCATTCTGTTACTGCGGTCACTTTGGCTGGGTCGACTGCAATTCCCTCTTTGGATATGATGTGTCCAAGGAATCCTACTTCATTGAGCCAAAACTCACATTTGTTGAATTTAGCATATAACTTGTGTTCTCGGAGTTTCTCCAATATTGTACGTAGATGCTTTTCATGATCTTCTTTGCTTTTTGAGTAGACCAGTATGTCGTCAATGAAGACAACGACAAACTTATCTAGAAATTCCATGAACACTTTGTTCATCATGCTCATGAAGTATGACAGTGCATTGGTTAAACCAAAAGGCATCACCGTATATTCATACGAGCCATATCTAGTGACGAAAGCTGTCTTGGGAATGTCATGTTCTCTAATCTTGAGCTGAAAGTATCCAGATCTAAGATCTATCTTGGAAAACACGCTAGCTCCTTCCAACTGATCAAACAAATCATTGATTCTTGGTAGTGGATATTTGTTTTTTGATGGTCACTTCATTCAACGAACGATAGTCCATCACTAAACGCTGACTCTTATCTTTCTTCTCAACAAACAGGACTGGCGCTCCCCATGATGACGAACTTTCTCTAATGAATCCCTTTCCTAACTGTTCTGCTAGCTGTTTCTTGAGTTCTTTCAACTCATCGGTGGACATAGGATAGGGTCTCTTTGCTATTGGGCCTGTGCCTGGTAGCAGATCGATAAGAAACTCTACATCTCTATCAGGTGGCATTCCTGGTAGCTCTTCAGGGAATACATCTGGGTATTCATTCACTATGTGCACTTCATCTAGGCTAACCCCCTTAAGATGGTTTAGCCTAATATCATTAAAATCCAGTTGAGATTTGTATCTAATTCTTCTCCCTTCTGGGTGGTGAGTGTAATTGCTCTATTCACACAGTCTATGACTCCTCCATAGGTAGTCATCCAATCCATGCCCAAGATTACATCTAAACCCTGCGAGTCTAGAATTACTAAATGGGTTGGAAACTTATATTTACCAATTTCCATAATCAGGTCCCTGCAACCAGCGTTGACTATCAATTCTCCACCAGGGGAACTTACTTTAATGGTTTTTCCTATGGTTTCAGTAGGGAACCCATTTTTGTTTGCAAAAGTTCTTGATATGAATGAATGAGATGCCCCAGTATCAAACAAAACTAAGGCTGTAAATGAGTTTAGAGGGAACATACCCATCACTGCATCAGGTTCATTCATCACTTTCTCCACATTGAGGTGGTTCACTTGGCCCTTCTGGAATGGGTTGGGCTTAGCAGGCTCAACGGTCTTGTTTTCTGGGCAGCTGGTGGAATAATGACCAGGCTTCTTGCACTTGAAGCAAATGAAGCCTGAGAGATCCTTCTTGGGTTCAGTGTTGTGGCGATGCTGACCGTTGTGTCCACCGTGAAGTCCACTAGAGCTATTTCCCTTGAATCCTTCGTTGTGCTTATGACCGCTAAAGTGATTACCATTTCCTTTGTTGAAACGATTCCCATGCTTGTGAAAGTTGCCATGACCACTGCTCTCAGATGAGTGGTGCTTCTTGTGGAAGGGTTCCACATGGTTCTTGTTGTTACTAAACTTCCTTTTACGGTTCTCCTCTTTCTTGATGTTGTTGTCCAGAATGATGGCCTGATCAAGTAGAGACTGATAATTTGGAGCATAGGCCACTGACAGGGGTATTTTGAGTTCTCCCTTGAGCCCGCTGAGGAACTTCTCCTTCATCTTTGCATCAGTATCAATATCTTCAGGTGCATACCTGGACAGAGCACAGAAGTCATCCATGTACTCTTTCAGAGTTCTTCCACCCTGACGCAGACCACGGAATTCTTCCTTCTTCACATTTATAGTGCCCGAGGATATGTGGGCAGTACGAAAGCCTTCTCTGAAGGTGTTCCAGTCCAGACCATCTATTGGATGTGTAACCTGGTATGACTCCCACCACGTAGCTGCTGGTCCTTCCAGCAAGTGAGCAGTGAAGCGCACCTTTTCAGCGTCAGTGCATTCACAGGTGATCAGATCCTTGTTGACTGAACGCAGCCAGTCATCAACTATTATTGGCTCTGTAGCAGATGAGAACTTGTTGGGTCTCAGTCTCAGAAACCTTGCCAACCTATCCACCTGGGGTGGGGGTGGCGGCGGTGGTGGCAGAGGATTGTTATTGTTGTTGTTATTATTGTTCGCATTTGTCTGGAAGAACTGGGTCATCATTTGCATCAGTTGGGCCTGAGCTGCCACTAGTTGCTGAATTGCCGCATTGGTGTCGTTGTTCTCATTCTCATTCCCATTGTTGTTGTTGGCACGGCGAGGCGGCATCTGGGGTAATTGATAGCATAGCTGAGTATTAGACAGATAAAGCTAGAGGAGAAAAATCCTACCCATGCACAATACAACAAGCCAACCACAAACAATAAACTGGCATACAACCTTTGATTTAAAAGCTTTAAACTAAAGCACACGGCTTGACAAGTTTGGAAGTAAGTACTATGAGTTCGAAAAGTAAAAGATAGATGGTACTGTCATACCAACACGGTAAGACAATACAAACGTGCTAACGTAAGCGGTACAAGATGATGATGGTGGTCAACTAGCCTCTCTTAACCCTCTTGAGGCATGAGAGGGGTAGAGGGTCTCGACGCTCTGCCTTCTTGAGGTCTCTCAGTGCCTTGGCTTCCCATTCCTCATAGGATAGACCATCACTAGAGGAATACACGAGTCTCCCCTCGGGATCCTCTTCTTCCTCGGATTCCTCTTCCTTCTTACTTGCTTCTAACTCAGCAAGCCTCACCTTTAGCTTCTCATTCTCAGACTTAAGTTCATTGTTGACTTCCTCAATCTGCTTCTTCTCATCTCCCAACTTCTACAGGTTGTCATACTGCAGCAGTAAGGTCTTCTCCAGAAGATGAGATCAGATGTCATCTTGGAGAATCTTCCTGCCTAACTGCAAGGGTCCTTCAACAATCTTGAGCTTGTTCTCCAGTTGAGTCTTCTTTTCATCCATCATCATGAGAGCAGATTCAGTCTCCATGATCTTTTTGGTGGCAAGATCCATGAGATCTCTGAACTGGTCCTAGTTAATAATCTGCTTCTTCAGCATGTCTTCCAGATTGACTGAGCAGCGCTCCCTCTCGGTGAGGTAGCCTCTCAGAAGGGAGTGGAACTCCTGGCCTCTGCGATCCACAACATGTCCTCCAACAGATCGCTCTCCAATCATCCCATAAGCTGAGGGACGTGGAATGAGAGTCCTGTACTTGTGGCGAATGCGGGCGATGGCGCCCTGCATGGCAATCTCCACCGAAAACCTCCAGTCCACATATGCTTCGGTGTACTCCATCGTGGACTCTCCTTCATCAAGTCTTCCTTGGATAGTGGTTTGGATTAACCACTTCTCCATGCCATACTCCTTGTACTGCATCTTCCCACAGAAAACCGGAGGTGGTATCTGAAGCTGGGTGGCGAGGTCAAGCAGTACCTCCGAGAAAAGGTAGTTTCCCTCACCAGCTACCACTCTCTCGTCGTAGGTGTCCATCTACAACATTTGAAAAGAAGAGGGAACGATCAGAACAAGAAGAGAAATACAAGTAAGAATGAAATGGTTAAGATAATAAGATCATGATCATTTTGTATAACATTTAAAATAAAATTTGTGTCCTAAGGTTTTCCAATCCTAGGGTCTCGATTCTACAGGCAACACTATGCTCTGATACCATTTTGTGATGCCCCACCTTTGGATTAAGATGGAACACCTGTGTTATGTGCTATTCCCTGGATCAATGATAGCACCACATAACAAAATATAGAAATCATAGCATAGTATCAAGATTACACGCAGATCCAGATACATAAGTCTCACAAATTAATACAAGTCTTTGGTCTCACGGACTGAAACAAATAATAGAGTTCAACTTGACACAACGGAAACTAAAATAGTAGCGAGCCTCCATCATCAGCATGCGCCACAGGCAGTCATGTTGGTATGTAGACCCGAGATCCTAACACTTCACTCCTCATCAGAAGAACCTGCATATTTGATTATGCAGCCCCATGAATGGGGGTCAGTAAAATGATGTACTGGCAAATGACACTTATTTGGTGGCAGTTGTGAAAGAACTAGCTACATGCTATTTGGCTGGTGGATCTCTGGGCTAAATTGCATAAAGCCAATTTTGTCCTATTTAAAGTCAAGATTTTATCTCGAAGATTTTAATTTTCAAAGGGGTCAAAATAACCCCCAAATACTACGTAGTTGCAAGTTATGTAACACTGGGTGCAATTCAACAAAGTTGGAACCTCAGGCACCACCACCCCTCGGAGTGTATGGTCCTTAGTTCCTACCTAGGGGTTTCTAGATAGATTTTAGTCATTCAGAAACGGTGATGAGATTCTTCCGTACATTCCATGTCTAGAGACTCAATTGTCCATAACCAAGGACACGGTTAATCGATTAGTTTTGACACCCTGCAGGGGTTGTGCACTTTCACCTTACGATTCATTTTATGCCCATACATAAAATGAAACGAGACCTTTTAGAGGAGAGGACAACTAACTGGCAAGATCCGTTCCCAACCTATAATTCAGCTACCACCATCTTCTTGCACACAAGTTGCACTCCCACATCTAATCAGTCAAGACAGAGCCCATAATGTCATAAGGCTGCACTGGAAGTACACTAAGCATGGAAGACATAGCCATCTCTTTGTTCCTGGGTGGCCATCCCGAGCGGTATTCTGAACCCACATCCTCTTAACAAGGCATGCGTCCCAGAACCCACCTACCTCGCCTCCTCTTATCAAACCAATCCACCCAGGTGTTTCATTTTAGTTGAAGTTCTTAATTTGTTCACAAAACACTTTTCAAGTGATCTTAGCATGGCATCACTATTTTTCAAAGTATTTAGCATTCTATCAGGTGGGGTTTGAGGGATAGCTACACGCTACTAGGATCTAAGCATTTGATAAAACAGTTGAATAAATCACCTATCATGCATACTACAAGAGGTGAATATACTAATGCATAAGTAAAATGGGTAAGGGACATGTGTGTCACTTGCCTTGGTAACAGCTTGCACACTCACAACAGTCACAATAGTAGCCTTGCTCCTCCTCAAAATCTATTCAATCCAAACATTCAAGCAATCAATAATCTATTTCTAATGACAATCATAGACATGTATGCATGTATGCATGTATGCAAAGGTCATTTTAATTTCACACACTAAGTGGGTGTGTGAAATGTTGTATAGGATGGAACATGAGGCTTTTGAAAACAAGTGTGGTGTTAGAAAGGATTTTATTAAATAAATAACAAGGCATTAACAAAAGTTCAGTTGATGCAATAGGGTAACACTTTTGAAAATAGGTTTGGTTTGGTACTATACTGCAAAAATAAGTTTGAGCTACCACTGGTTAGTTGACAGTAACTTGAAGCCACTTCAAGTGGTTTCACTCTAAAATAGTTTTTAGAAAACAAATGGTAATGAAAATGGTGATTTGAACATATTTAACAGTAGCAAGTTTGTGCATGTATCAACTTTGAAAACTTTTGCTTCTGGAGTGTTCTATATGTTCCAAGGATTCCATATACTACAAATTGTAGCATTTGGACTTATAGAACAAAAGTTATGAATTTAATACGAAATCGAAGGTTTGATTCAGATCTGATGATGGATTCAAAATGAACCCATGAAATAACAAGTTTTATTGAATTACTGGATTCTACTCATTCCAAGGATTCCAACGAGGTATTATTTGTAATTTTTGGTTAAGTATTTTATTTTCTATCGAAATTACAAGATGCAGCAGCAAAACTGAGATTTAAATTTCGAATTTGAAAATGATTGACTGGTTTGACTGGGGGAGGGCTGACTGGCCGCGACATGGCGCGACGTCATTGGTTGATGCCGTTTCGGGATTCAATTCTAATCTTAGCCGTGCGATGCAGATCTGAGGGTTGGAGATGAAGAGGAACAGTGGAGACTCACCGGCGAGGCAAGGTCCGGCGAGGTTGTCCAGCTGGTCGACGGCGAGCTTGCTCTGGTGATGATTGTCGGCGATGGAGTGGTGGACGGCGTTCAGCAAATGACGGTGATTTTGAATCCGTGGTCGGCGACCTCGATCTCTTCCAGTAACGGAGACGAGGTGCGGCTGGAGACGACGGCGGCTTCGGTGGTCTCGTTCTACTGCAAGATTTCATCGGGAAAAGGCCTCAGTAGAAGCGCGGGAGAGAGAGGATGCACGAGGAACAGAGAGGAGGGTCAGGGTCTTATCACCGTGCTGGTTTCTGACGGATTCCAGTGGCGGAATCCCATAGCTCCGGCGAGCGATTCGAGCAGCCCGGCGGCATAAAAACGAGGGGAGGAAGGGCGAGAAAGGAGAGGGGGCGAGGGGCTTTATAGGAGAGGTCTTGATGGCTAGTTAAGGCGCGAGTAACGCCGGGGGAAGTAACGCCGGCGAGGTTACTGGCAGTGAAGAGAGAGGGAGAGATTAACGGGGAGGGTGATGACAGGTGGGACCCAGCTGTCGGAGAGAGAGGGGAGGGGGAGCGGGTTGGGCTGGTCCGGGGTGAGTTGGGCCGGCTGGCTTCCCGGGTGCGGCCCAAGTGGCTGCAGGCTTCTTTCTTTTATTTTTTTTGTTCTGCTTTCTTTTTCTTTTATTTCAGATTTTTGTTTTGAATATTGAAAGGGCTATTTTATTCAGATTTGAATAAAATCAAGGCTGACCACTTCTGGTCTTTAAGGAGTGTGTTCTGAACCTATAAATCTGAGGTTTAGTGATGTGATGGAAAAGAAAATAAATTGTGAGAATTTTTAAATATAGAGTCCAAGTAACTAGGAAGTTAAATTTTTAATAATAACCTCCCAATATTTGGTTTTCAAAAAAAATTACTAGGGGGAAATAAAATAGCTCCATAACTAATGGAATTCATTTTTAAAATGCTTTCTTTCTGAACCTTTTGTTTCTAAAATTTGGGGATAAAGGCATTTGAAAACAATATTCTTTGAAGGAGTAAGATTTAAAACTTTGGAAAAGATCTTGAAATGCAATATGCCATGAATGTATGATGAAAATTTTATATTTGAAAATTTGGGATGTTACAACTATAGTGGGAGAAACGTGCACCCGCAAAGCCACATATGCCTAAGCATGTCAAGTGTGGGACAAGTCTCGTGAACGCGGTCACGTAATGTTAGTCTCGGGCAGCTTCAATCCCACTATGCCACTATGATCTAAAATACAAAAAATATCAATAATATGATCATCAACGCCCACATCTCCATGTGTTCTAATCGTGCATACCAACTACGAATAGAGATGGCTCTGATACCACTGATGGGTTCGTAGCATGTAAAACAAAAAAAAATTCCTCCGCATGAACACAAACAAGCCAAGAAAACTCTACGAGATGGTAGCAACGGAGAACTAACCCTCGAAGACCGGAAGCGGGGATTACGTTCCCGCACAAACGTTGCCGATGGAGACTCGATGAAGACGCACATAGTCGACGTAGTCGTTCACTTGATGTAGTCAACGTAGTCGTTCACTTGACGTAGTCGTTCACTTGACGATCTCAAGATCATGTACAAGGCGCCACAACCGGCGGCACCTCCATACTCGGTCACACGTACGGCTTGTCGTCGTCTCCTCCACGCCCTCGGTCCAGTGGGGCAGCGGAAGAAGGGATCCGCCGGATACTCCAACACCACTTCAACTAACTGTATGAAATCGAACTATAATTTCGGCAGAGCTTCGCTAAGCAATGTCGATGGTGGAGCAGCAACTATGGGAGGAAGGGAGGGGATCAAGAAGTGTTTGAAGAGGGAGAAGAGGGGTCCTTTTATAGAAGAGGAAGGGGGCAGCCCCCTAGGGTAGTGGCCGGCCAAGGAGAGGCCTCTCCACCTCTTCATGGTCCTCTTCATTGTGGTAACTCCCTCTTCATGGTGGTAACCCCCTCATCAACATGAGGTAACCCCCCATTTAATTTTGCATGACATTCATGCTAATTAAAATCCACACTAATTGAATTAATAAAACATTTTTATTTCTTTAATATTTGTTAATTCAATCAATTAACAAACATTAAAAAATACCCCCTTTAGTTATTTTGATATACCGAAACATTTTTGGCGCTTTTCTGAAACAACCCTCATGCTATCCTGTAATTCGATTGGAGTATCGTATCCACTCAAAAACGACGGCGAACCTTAAGTGTGTCACCCTACGGTTCGTGAATAACGTGGACATGATGGAGACTCCTCTCCGATCAATAATCATCAGCGGGATCTGGAAATCCATGACGACTCCCACTTACTCGATGATGAACTAGTGATCGTGTGAACCATTAACGAACATAGTTAATTCCTTTTGTCTCGCGATATTATTACTTGTCCGAGATCCGATCATTTGGTATCAACCATACCTAGTTCGATCTCGTTCCTGACAAGTCTCTTTACTCGTTCCGTGATAATGCATTCCTGTGACCTAGTCACATGATTGCAAGCGGTGTCAATGCAATATCACCGAGAGGGCCCAGAGAATATCTTTTCGTCATCCGGATGGACAAATCTCACTCTTGATCCATGAGCCTCAACTAATACTTTCAGAGTACCTAAATCAACCTTTATAATCACCCTGTTACGGTGTGACGTTTGATATCATCAACGTACCCTTCCGGTATCAGTGATTAACATGATCTCATGGTCTAAGGATTAGAACTACTTCGAATGAGTTTGATATATCAATGAAACTTGTTGACTTGATCGTATTGCTATTCATACTATGGGTGTGAGTGTTCATCACATCATTCTTCTAATGATATGACCCCGTTATTAACAACATCCAATGTTCATGATCAGGAAACCTTGATCATGAGTTAATCAACGAGCTAGTATGAAAGAGAGGCTTTACTAGGAACCTTTTTAGTTTATTAATCACACAAGTATTAATGTTTCCGATTAATACAATTCTAGCATGAAGAATAAACATTTATCATAAATATGGAATATGATAATAACCACTTTATTATTGCCTCTCGGGCATATTCCCTTCACAGCCCCCACCTCCCTGCCGCGCGCCCACCTCTGCAGCCCCTCCCGCTGCCGCCTCCCCTCCCTGCAGCCCCACCCCGCTCGCCCAGCCGCCGCTGGAGCTTCCCTCCACCTCACCGGTGAGCATTTGTTTCATATGTGTTGTTTTTTTTAGATTATAAATTAAGTAGTTTACCATTTGTTTCATAGATAGTGGATTGTAGATAGTAGATTTTAGGTTAGCAATTAATTTGATTGTATTTGTTGCATAGATAGTGGATTCTAACCCAATTGTTTACCATTAGGTCGCTGTTCTGGAGGTCGGCGTCCCAGAGGTCGGCATTCCCGGACGTCCGCGTTCCCGGAGGTCCGCGTCAACTTCCTCTACTGCCGAAGGTGAGCTAGAACTCCATCCCCTCTCTCACATTTTTTATGTTAGTACATTCCATTTCCACGTCCAGTCCCGTAACCTAGGTGTCACTTCCCATCCGCGAGCGTTACGCCGATAAATATGCATTAGAGGTCGACATATTATGAAGCGTAACGCTTGCGGCATTTACAAGACAGTCGCTGGATCAGTAGATTGAGTACGTTTTCCGTGTTCTACCTCGGTCCGAGTCAAGATTTTGGTAGCGCCTCCCCATTGTTCTCCGGATGCACATCCTCTCGGCATTTTGCCGAGACGTGTATCGGGAGAGCAGCGGGGAGGTGCTGCCGAAATTCTGCCTCGGATCAGGGTAGAACATGGAGAACATACTCAACTACGGATCCGGGGGCTGCTAGGAGCCCACCTAGTAGAGATGTAGGTTGATGCATGCGTTTTGTCTAGTAGAAAAATAAAAATATGATGCATTTAATTTCATGCTATTATTTGATATGAAATGCTATGTTTCTGGTTTGGCTCCCAATAAAGCAGAGGATGGCTGGTAATGGATGGATGTACAGTGGGCATGTTAGTACGACTAATAAAACATATGAGTGGGTATGTAAGACTCAGATGTTAGTGAAGGAGTTAGCGCGTGCTACAAAGGGGTTGGTTCGGGCACTTTGCCCTTGCAGTCGCTGCTTGAAACATCACCATCAAAGAAAAGATGACATGTATAAACACCTTTTGCAATATGGGTATATGTCTCACTACGTCACGCATATCGACTTTGATGAGCATGAGCGTGATAGAGGGGATGTCATGCGGCAGCGGCTCAATGGCAATGAGTATGATGGGGTCAGAGACCTTCTAGATGATCTCATCCATGGCGACATGCCGGATTCGCCACCTCCATGGGAGGAAGCGCCAGAACCGGAGGAACCGCCAGAACCGGAGGAACCAGAGCCAACTGCGAAGGCCTTCTATGATATGTTCGCCGCGGCTAAGAAGCCTCTGTATGAGGGTGAGTCAATTTCTCAGCTCGATGGCATCTCTCGATGTCTAGCCGACAAGACCCAGTACTCCACCACCCGTAATGGCTTCGAAGCTAGTCTGAGAACAACTGGTAACATGTTGCCCAAAGGGCATTGTCTGCCTCAAAGCCTGCACGAGACAAGGAGACTCATGAAAGAGCTCAACATGGGTTATCAAAAGATAGAGTGTTGTCCAAAATGTTGCCTTCTATTTTGGAAATAGTTTGCGGAGGACAAGTATTGTACTATTTATAAGGCCTCCAGGTATGAAGAGGTAAAGGGAAAGGATGGTTAGTTGAGACAGTCAAAGATCCCGAAGTCGATTCTTCGGTATCTCCCATTCATAAAAAGAATCCAGCAGCTTTACATGAGTGAGGAGACCGCCAAACAGATGACGTGGCACAAGAAGGGGACGAGAATCGATAAGGGGGAGATGGGACATCCATCTGATGGTAAGGCATGGAAGAACTTCGATGAAAAATACCCCGATAGGGTAGCAGATGCTCGGAATGTCAGAATTGCGATAGCAACACATGGCTTCAATCCATATGGTATGTCGACTGCCAATTACAGCTGCTGGCCCGTGTTTGTTATTCTGCTCAATCTCCCTCCCGGAGTCCTAATGACGAGGAAGACCATGTTTCTGTCGCTGATCATTCCAGGGCCCGGGTAAGAATTTGAGTGTCTACATGCATCCAATTGTGGATGATTTGAACCACTCTTGGCACCACGGGACGTTGACATATGACCGAGCATCAAAGACAAACTTCTACATGAAAGTTTGGTTGCAGTATACATGCATGACATGCCCGGGTATGCCCTAACATGCGGATGGAGTACAGCTAGTAAGTGGCCATGCCCAGTGTGCACACACCGACTTGAGTTCCTTTGGCTAAACTCAGGTGGCAAGTATGTTGTGTTTGGCATGAATCGATAGTTCCTCAAAAGGAGGCAGACGTTCAGAGATGACATAAAGAACTTTAAGAAGGGAAAAGTTGTGCATGAAGTAAAAGAGGTGCCAAAGTTTGATGGTGTAGCTGTTGATGCCGAGCTACGTGCTCTCTTGCCTACGGAGCTGGGAAATGGCCATCAATTTGAGGGATATGGTGTAACGCACAAGTGGACTCACGTTGTAGTGATGGCGTGTAGATGACCGCCCAGTTGGGAACCCCAAGAGGAAGGTATGATGAGCACAGCAGCAAGTCTTCCCTCAGTATGAAACTAAGGTTTATCGAACCAGTAGGAGAAAGAACCAACTTCCAAAGGTTGATGCTAGCTGGCTTGGCGACAGCTCCAGATTTATATATGGCGCCTCGTCTGGGGCGCAGCTTTGCACCAGCAGCAACATGGAACCTGCACACAACACAACCAAGTACTTTGCCCCAACTTACAGTGAGGTTGTCAATCTCACCGGTTTGCTGTAAATAAAGGATTAAACGTATCGTGTGGTAAAAGATAGTAGTTTGCGAGAATGTAAATAATGCGAGTAAATAGTAAACGGCAATAACAATGTAAAAGAATGGACCGGGGTCCACAGTTCACTAGAGGTGTCTCTCCATAAGATAAATAACATGCTGGGTAAACAAATTACAACTGGGCAATTGATAGAATAAAGAAAGCATACAAATGTCATGAGGATCACTATGAGATTCACTTGGGCATTACAACATAATACATAGACCGCAATCCAACTGCATCTATGACTAATAATCCACCCGCCGGATGCCATCCGAGCAACCGTTGGGTATTAAGTTGCAAGCAACAGATTATCGCCTTAAGCAAAGTGTGTAATGTAAACAATACAAATGTCCTTGAACACAAGATTGTTGTTTTCTCCCTAGTAGCAACATCACATCTACAACCTTAGAGGTTTATGTCACTCCCCCAGATTACTAGAGGCATGAACCCACTATCGAGCATAAATACTCCCTCTTGGAGTCACTAACATCTACTCGGCCAAGATATCTACTAGCAACAGAGAGCATGCAAGATCGTAAACAACATAAAGATAACATAGAGATGATAAATCAACTTGACAAAGTACCAATATTCATTGGATCCCAACAAACACAACATGTAGAATTACACAACGATGATCTTGATCATGATAGGCAGCTCACAAGATCTAAACATGAAGCACATGGAGGAGAAGACAACCATCTAGCTACTGCTATGGACCCGTAGTCCAAGGTAGACTACTCACACATCACTCCGGAGGCAGGCATGGTGATGAAGAAGGCCTCCTGCGGTGATTTCCCTCTCCGGCAGGGTGCCGGGAAGAGCTTCTGGACCCTCCTGATCTCGCATTGACGATGGCGGCGGCTTGCAGTATGTTTCCAGGAAAATTGATCAGGACTTTAGGTTTTCTCGCCGAGGGGAATATATAGGCGGAAGGGCGGCGTCAGGAGGTGGGCCAGGTGGCCCCACCATCTGGTGGCGTGGGCCAGGGGCTAGCTGCGCCAGCCTATGGTGTGGCTGGCCCCAGGCTCCCCTCCGTCTCTGCTTTGGACTCCGTCTCGTGTCGGGAAAATAGGAACTTTGGCTTGTGTTTCGTCCAATTCCGAGAATATTTCTTGTGTAGCTTTTCTAAAACACAAAAACAGCAGAAAACAAGAAACTAGCACTATGGCATCTCGTTAATAGGTTAGTTCCAAAAAATGCATAAAAATGCCACGAAGTGTAACAAAACACAAAGCAAATGGTGCATAAATAAGCATGGAACATCAAAAATTATAGATACGTTTTAGACGTATCAGGCAGCCTTAACGAAGCTCGAGTATTACAAGGACCTCGAACTTCCCCATAACATCAATGTGATGCACACCGAAAAGAATGTCGGGGAGTCCCTCTTTCACACAGTCCTGAACATTCCTGGGATGTCAAAGGATAATTTCAAGGCTAGAGTCGATGTTGAGAAGCTTTGTGATAGGAAGAGATTATACATGCAGCCTCCTACTGGCCGTCGAAAGAATTGGTTCAAGTCGCATACCAACTTCTGCCTTGATTCCACCCAAAAGAAGGAGGCATTCAAGTGGCTCAAATACGTCGTGATGTTCCCTGATGGTTATTGTTCGAATATAAGTAAGGGAGTCAATCTTTCAACTGGAAAAGTCACCGGGCTCAAGAGTCATGACTATCATATATGGATTGAGAGGCTGATGCCGGTGATGGTTTGAGTGTATCTCCTCGAGAATGTCTGGCGAGTGCTTGCAGAGTTGAGCCATTTCTTCCACATGCTCCGTGCTAAGCAGATATGTCCTCTGGTTATTGAGAAGCTGCAGGTTCAAGTGCCGGAGGTGCTATGCAATTTGGAGATGATCTTTCCGCCAGGGATTTTTACTCCAATGGCACATCTCATTGTTCACCTCGCGAACGAGGCACTCTTGGGTGGCCCGGTGCAGTTTTGTTGGCAGTTTTGTATTGAGAGAGAGTTTAAGTATATTCGAAGGATAACTAGAAACAAAGCCAAGATTGAAGCATGCATAGGCGAGGCAACATGCCTTCAGAAGATGGCAGACACCGCGACAACATACTATCCTGATGAAGTTCCCACTCTGCATAACCCGGTCTCTCGTTACAATGTCGAGGTGCCCAAGAATGACCCCAAGCTCGAACTATTCCAATATCCTGGTGGCAAGGCCGGTAGAGGACAAAAATATAAATTGGAGAAGGAAGAGAAGGATTGCATTATCCTCTATGTGCTTATGAACATGAAGGAAGTGCTCGAGTTCATTAGGTAAAATGGTGTACAAATTACTTTGCATCTACTAACCTGGTCTCGGTCTAATGCTTATTTTCTCCTTTTAGCGAATTCATGGATGAACAATGGTCGGGAACGACGGATCCCTCTCTCGCGGAGTGATACGTCTCCAACGTATCTATAATTTTTGATGCTCCATGCTTGTTTTTACACCATTTGCCTACTGTTTCGTTATACTTCGTGGCACTTTTATGCATTTTCCGGAACTAACCTACTAACAAGTCGACACAGTGCCAGTTCCCTGTTTTCTGCTGTTTTTGTGTTTCAGAAGTGATACACAGGAAATATTCTCGAAATTGGACGAAACAAGTTCCTGAAGTCTTATTTTTCCCGGAAGCTTCCAGAGATCCGAAGAGGAGTTGGAGGGGGGCCACGAGGGCCCCACACACCAGGGCAGCGCGGCCAGGGGCCTGGCCACGCCCCCTATGTGTGAGAGCCCCTCGGGCCACCTCTGACGATGCCCCTTCGCCTATAAAGACCCCCCGATAGAAAAAACCTAAGTACCCGATCAATTTTCCAGAACACATCGCGATCCGCCGCCACCGTCGACCTGAAGATCGGGAGGGTCCAGAAGCTCTTCCCGGCACCCTGCCGGAGAGGGGAATCGCCACCGGAGGTCTTCTTCATCGCCATGCTTGCCTCCGGAGCGATGAGTGAGTAGTCTACCTTGGACTATGGGTCCATAGCAGTAGCTAGATGGTTGTCTCCTCCACCATGTGCTTCATGTTTAGATCTCATGAGCTGCCCTACATGATTGAGATCACCGTTATGTAATTCTACATGTTTGGTTTGTTGGGATCCGATGAATATTGGTGTTATGATTGAGTTGCTATACTGAAATATATCTTATGTTATCTCTATGTTGTTTATGATCTTGCATGCTCTCCGTTGTTAGTAGCTATCTTGGCCGAGTAGTTGCTAGTGACTCCAAGAGGGGGTATTTATGCTCGATAGTGGGTTCATGCCTCTATTTAATCTGGGGGAGTGACAGAAACCTCTAAGGTTGTAGATGTGCTGTTGCTACTAGGGAGAAAACAACATTCATATGCTCAAGGGCATATGCTTTGTTTACATTACACACTTTGCTTAATGCAATTATCTGTTGTTCGCAACTTAATACTTGTAGAGTTCTCGGATTGATTCGCCACAAGTGGATTATTAGTCATAGATGCAGTTGGATGGCGGTCTATGTATTTTGTTGTAATGCCCAGAGTAAATCGCATAGTGATCTTCTTGACATATCACGTTTATCTTTATTCTATCAATTGCCCAACTGTAATTTGTTTACCCAGCATGTGCTATTTATCTTATGGAGAGACACCACTAGTGAACTGTGGACCCCGGTCCTATTTCCATCATATTGCTATCACCTGTTTACTTTACTCGCACTGTTTACTTTACTCGCATACTTCTACTGTTTTCCACTCGATACACTCATAACCTTTGTTTCAAGCAAACTGGTGAGATTGACAACCTCATCGCAAGTTGGGAACAAAGTACTTGGTTGTGTGTGTGTGTAGGTTCCACGTTGCTATTGGCTGAAGACGAGTCAACAAGTGTCGTAAACGGCGCCCTTGTTGGAGTGTTATTAAGCCAGTCCGCATCACCTTCAGTCGTATTGTCTGCTCTTCTCCTGACCGACATACCTTGGTTTCTTACTGAGGGAAAAGACTTGCCGTTGTGCTCATCATACTTTCCGCTTGGAGTCTCCTAACTGGCCGGTTATTTACTTCATCAACTCAGTAGCATCAAGCTTCTTTTCTGGCGCCGTTGCCAGGGAAGAGTGGAAGACCTCTGCAAGGGGAGTTTTTCGCACACACATCCTTTACTTTGTTTTAAGTTTTGCTTTACTTTATTTTTACCTGCATCGTTTTATATCAAAAACCCAAAAAAAATAGAATCCTTGGTAGTTGTTATTTCTTTACTTTTAGTTCATCATGCTATTCCCTAAGTACGTTCTGGAGGACCTCTCAGTAGGTAGTGGTTCAATTATTGGAAGAAGTAACATTGAGGAGTTCTTTAATCACATTAGTATGCATAAGGAAGTTGAGGAAAAATCTTTGGTTGAGCTAGCTCCTAGTTATGAAGTTGCTTCTGCTTATTTAATTCACATGTTAGAAACTAGGTTTGCTAGTCTTAATCCTTTTATGCAATACATGTTCCTTAAGCTTCATGAAATTGAGGATCCCGAAAAGAAAGCTTTTATCTTGGAAACTTTGCGCATAGAATTTAGAGATGTTGCAATTGCGGCTAGGAAAGTTTTTAAGAAGTTTAATAAGCTTGGCTCGCCTGTTGAAATTGTTGGTACACCCAATGAAGATTCTAGAATGCCAATACCTTGTAAGCTTGTAGGAATTCATAATGCCTTGGTAACTAATTCTAGTTGGATTTGTCCTGAAAATCTTTTCGATGAAAATAGTGTACCAAGGCATGACTACAAGGGGTACTCAAAACCTCAATTGGATAGTATTCATTTCTTTGTTCCTATAGTGGATCCTGAAGCCCCTTTCATTATTACTTGATTCGCAATTTTCTGCGCCTAGCTCAAAGACGTTAAAGAAAAGCACTCTTGGGAGATAACCCAATGTTTTATTTCTGGTACTTTTTCTTTTATTTGAGTCTTGGAAGTCATTAGTATTGTAATGACCGCTCCTTATCCTTTTTATTTTATTGTTGTGCCAAGAGAAGCCTCTAATTCGAGTGAGGTAAAGATTTGGGGATGTTGCTGTCCTGAAACTGTTTTCGGTACTGCACCGTAAAAATTCGTATAAATTCTCTGTATATCTTTTGGACCTGATATTTCTTGTACATATGCCCCAGGTTATATCCAAACTTTAGTTAGTTGAGCACTTTTTGATTTGAGCAACACAAAACCCTGTCAAAAATTCGGCCTTTGTCAGCTGTTCTGTTTTGACAGATTTCTGCCAATATTTGTGTTTGCCGCTTTATCGCTTTCTTTTGATCATGGAACTTTTGGGGAAGTTGCTACAGTAGTATATGCTATATATTTGGTGGTTTTGGGTTGAAACCTGAAGCAAAACGAGGTTGATTATATGTTATGCTACACTAATGTTGCTAATAGAATTGTGTTTAGTTTTGTATGAAGGAAGTTTTCAAGTGTAGGGATTGGAGAATGATGAGATGAGTTGAAGAATGGACAAAAGCTCAAGCTTGGGGATGCCCATGCATCACCCCAATAAATATCCAAGAAGTACAAGCGTCAAAGCTTGGGGATGCCCCCGAGGCACCCCTTCTTCATCGGCAAAAATCAGGTCACCTTTCAAAACACTATATTTTTATTGCTTTATGCACTATGTGTTTTTCTTGGAGCGTCCGTTGTTTTAGTTTTCTTAGTTAGTTTAGTTTTGTTTGCTGCAATAAATGGTTGGACCCCAACAAATTTCCTTTGGAGGAGATGTACTCATTTTCATTTGCCAAGAACACTCCATTTTTCATTCTTACAATTTCACCGAGTGTTCTTCTTTTTCTGCTACTGCTTTTGGTTTTCGTTTTCGCCTTGATTTGTGTTCAGACCTTGTCATATCTTTTCATCAAGGTGTATTTTTTCCTATGATCTTTATTGGTTTTCATCAAAATAGGTGTCTTAAAAAAATTCAAATGGTGTTGGAAAAGAGAAAAAGCTTTATGCAAAAAAGTGGTACAAGAAGGAGCTTGTGTAGATTGCGGCTTAGGCTTTTTCATGTCATGCTTAATGTCTTTTTGATAGTATGCTTAGTGGTTTTGCTGTAGCATGACTTGTCTCAAATAACTGAGATTGCTTAATGAGCCTTTGAAAAAAATCATGCGTTGTTTTTATTGTATGGAAGCATTATTTTGGTTTTCTCCTTGATGCTTTATTTGGGTTGACTTGGCGCATGCCCACACATGTTAGACTCTTACAAAGTCGCCAATAGCCTCTATGATCATTTAGTTTTTGACTTTTGATGCCATCTTATGCTTCTTTTAATGTCTCTTTGTCGCTTTGCATGATTATGGCCATTATTGCTCTCTTAGTTGGTCGCTCCCAGTCTTTTGCTAGCCCTCGCCTTGTACTGAGTATGAGCTCTACTCGTACATCCAACTCCTAAAAGCCAAAGTTTTCCAAAGTGTCCACCATACATACCTACTAGCAATTTGCTATTCCAAGTAAATTTGACTTGCTTTTATCTTCTCTTCAAATTAAACTCTTACCAGTGTTATGCGAAAATTGGTCAGTAAAGCTCTCACGAACCGGAAGGCACACTTTACTTTTTCCTGTTCTTAAAATTTGACATTGTGGTCTCTTATGTTGAGTTGTTATGCTTGCAAGTTGTAAGTTGGATTCTAGCCCAACCATGCTGTCATGGGGCAAGCTTTCAACATTGCACTTCTTATTTGAGTTGATATTGTGATCTTTTGTTTATGGATGCCCGCGGTGTGAAATGAATTGGGAATCTTGTGGGGATCATGGAGTTTGTATATGTGTTAGGGAAACGCCTGGGCCGCCAATCTAAGCCATGTATAATTCATGGTGGAAATTTGCAGCATACCCATGGTGGACATTCGACGACGCATCTCAAAATAAAAAGCTAAACAAATGGCAAATAAAAGAGATGTCGAGGTGTTCATTGTCTGCTTGTCCTGTCATTTTGATGTGGGCTTGTTCCATGTCATCGGGCACGGAGGTACCCCGTTGGCGGTTTTTGATGATACATATATACCTACAATGACAAGAGCCTTGCTTGGGACTCTAAGTTGAGTAGCATGAGGTTTGGGTACTCGTATTCACGGGACACGAGGTTTTCGACTTATGATTTGTCAAGCATATGCATCATAATTGTTCTCGCATTAACTCTAACCATTCGAGATGCTTATGATGGGGGCAATGAGAGCTCAAAGCCGGTAAGTACCATAATTTTTGAAGGTTATAAAACTTGCAATCACTGCGTCCCTCTGCGAAGGGCCTTTCTTTTACTTTTATGTTGAGTCACCACCTTCTATCTTTATGCACCATAAGAGAGCAAAGTTGTCATTCTTAGTATAATGTGCATTGTCCCAAAGTTTTCATTGATTGATTCATATTGTTGGTTTCACTTGTTCTCAAATTATTTGTATCTAGTCGCCCTCTTAAACTTGAAGGTGTCCTATGCATTTATGTTTTGCTCTCTTTGAAGGACAAGCTGAAAACCATTTGTATGTTTTTCCTTATGATTTGAACACACGTTTGACTTTCATTGTTTCATTTTCATGATCTTTTGTTTGTGTTCATTTGCATGTTTACAACATGGTTGCTAAGTTTCTATTGTCAAGATTATATCTTTCATGCCCATGTTTTAAGTTCTTATGATCCCAGCTCACAAATGCTTACATATATGATCAAGATTGTGTAGGTGCATGTCACCTCAAAAATTATTTCTTTTGTTATCACTTACCTACTCGAGGACGAGCAGGAGTTAAGCTTGGGGATGCTTGATACGTCTCCAACGTATCTATGATTTTTGATGCTCCATGCTTGTTTTTACACCATTTGCCTACTGTTTCGTTACACTTCGTGGCACTTTTATGCATTTTCCGGAACTAACCTACTAACAAGTCGCCACAGTGCCAGTTCCCTATTTTCTGCTGTTTTTGTGTTTCAGAAGTGATACACAGGAAATATTCTCGGAATTGGACGAAACAAGTTCCTGAAGTCTTATTTTTCCCGGAAGCTTCCAGAGATCCAAAGAGGAGTTTGAGGGGGGCCACGAGGGCCCCACACACCAGGGCGGCGCGGCTAGGGGCCTGGCCGCGCCCCCTATGTGTGAGAGCCCCTCGGGCCACCTCTGACGATGCCCCTTCGCCTATAAAGACCCCCCGACGGAAAAAACCTAAGTACCCGATCAATTTTCCAGAACACATCGCGATCCGCCACCGCCGTTGACCCGAAGATCGGGAGGGTCCAGAAGCTCTTCCCGGCACCCTACCGGAGAGGGGAATCGCCACCGGAGGTCTTCTTCAGCGCCATGCTTGCCTCCAGAGCGATGAGTGAGTAGTCTACCTTGGACTATGGGTCCATAGCAGTAGCTAGATGGTTGTCTCCTCCACCATGTGCTTCATGTTTAGATCTCATGAGCTGCCCTACATGATTGAGATCACCGCTATGTAATTCTACATGTTTGGTTTGTTGGGATCCGATGAATATTGGTGTTATGATTGAGTTGCTATACTGAAATATATCTTATGTTATCTCTATGTTGTTTATGATCTTGCATGCTCTCCGTTGTTAGTAGCTATCTTGGCCGGGTAGTTGCTAGTGACTCCAAGAGGGGGTATTTATGCTCGATAGTGGGTTCATGCCTCTATTTAATCTGGGGGAGTGACAGAATCCTCTAAGGTTGTAGATGTGCTGTTGCTACTAGGGAGAAAATAACATTCATATGCTCAAGGGCATATGCTTTGTTTACATTACACACTTTGCTTGATGCAATTATCTGTTGTTCGCAACTTAATACTTGTGGAGTTCTCGGATTGATTCGCCACAAGTGGATTATTAGTCATAGATGCAGTTGGATGGCGGTCTATGTATTTTGTTGTAATGCCCAGAGTAAATCGCATAGTGATCTTCTTGACATATCACGTTTATCTTTATTCTATCAATTCCCAACTGTAATTTGTTTACCCCGCATGTGATATTTATCTTATGGAGAGACACCACTAGTGAACTGTGGACCCCGGTCCTATTTCCATCATATTGCTATCACCTATTTACTTTACTTGCACTGTTTACTTTACTCGCATACTTCTACTGTTTTCCACTTGATAAGCTCATAACCTTTGTTTCAAGCAAACCGGTGAGATTGACAACCTCATCGCAAGTTGGGAACAAAGTACTTGGTTGTGTGTGTGCAGGTTCCACGTTGCTATTGGCTGAAGACGAGTCAACAAGTGTCGTAAACGGCGCCCTTGTTGGAGTGTTATTAAGCCAGTCTGCATCACCTTCAGTCGTATTGTCTGCTCTTCTCCTGACCGACATACCTTGGTTTCTTACTGAGGGAAAAGACTTGCCGCTGTGCTCATCATACTTTCCGCTTGGAGTCTCCCAACTGGCCGGTTATTTACTTCATCAACTCGGAAGCATCACGGAGTTGGACACTCTACTGAAATAGGGTGCTCCCAGAAATAAAATAAACTTAGCGTCCTGGTTCATGAAAAAAGTAATTTCTAACCTGTCTCTCTTATGTTGCAATACATGACTTGTCCCTTTTATTCCAGGTAATTAATGCACACAACAAATTCGAACTGTACTAGTAGGGAGCTGATGGCAACGTTGAGATGACAGATGAGTTGAGATGTGTTTCCCAAGTTTGTAACCGTGACATCATGAAGTATGAGAAGTATGATGTGAATGTATTTCGCTTCCATACAGAGGCACACCAGAAGGGCCGGGCGAATCCGAAAATGGTAAATACTGGGGTCTTCATCGGAGGAGCCGATGGCCTTGATTACTACGGAAGGTTAGAGAATGTATACGAGCTGACCTTCAATCGTACGAACATACAACTCAATCTCGTTGTGTTCAAGTGTCATTGGTTCGACCCAAGGGGTGGACAGAGAAGTACCAAGTCTATTGGGTTAGTTGAAGTTAGGCCTTCAACCACCTATAGCGGAGCCGATGTCTTTGTTGTGGCTCACCAAGCCAAGCAAGTTTATTATTTGCCCTACCCATGCCAGAAAGCAGAACTCAAGGGCTGGGAAGTCGTGTTCCAGGTATCGCCACATGGTAACCTACCAATTCTCTCCGAGGACGATTACAACAACATTGACCCTGTAACATACGAGGGAATTTTCTATCAAGAGCAAGAGGACTTTGGTCACTTTGAATTAGAACCGGTAGTTCTTGAGGACCTCGGAGATGATGCAGAAACTCATCGTGAGTCAGTGGTGGATCTAAAGGAAATAAATATGCTCGAGAAGTTTGATGGTGCGATGTTAAGGCACCCAGTTGGGAACCCCAAGAGGAAGGTATGAGGAGCACAGCAGCAAGTTTCCCTCAGTTGTGAAACCAAGGTTATCAATCCAGTAGGACAAAGCCAAACTTCAGAAGGTGATGCTTGCTAGCTTCGCGACACTCTGGACAAGGGCACCAGATAAACTGCTTGTCTACGTGTAGCTTTTCACCAGCAGCAACGTGGAACCTGCACACAACACAACCAAGAACTTTGCTCCCAACTTCAATGAGGTTGTCAATCTCACCGGTTTGCTGTGAACAAAGGATTGAGCGTATCGAGTGGTAAAGGGATAATAGTATGTTAGTAAAGTAAACAGAGCGAGTAATAGTAAAATGGTAAAGCAATGTAAAGGAAATTGGACTGGGGTCCACAGTTCACTAGTGGTGTCTCTCCATAAGATAAATAATAACATGCTGGATAAACAAATTACAGTTGGGCAGTTGATAGAGTAAAGATAACGTACATATGTCATGAGGATCACTATGAGATTCACTCTGGGCATTACGACAAAATACATAGACCGCCATCCAACTACATCTATGACTAAAAATCCACTCGCGGGGAGTCATCCGAGAACCCCTTGAGTATTAAGTTGTGAACAATAGATAATTGCATTAAGCAAAGTGTGTAATGTAAACAAAGCAAATGTCCTCGGACACAAGAATGTTGTTTTCTCCCTAGTGGCAATAGCACAGCTACAACCTTAGAGGTTTCTGTCACTCCCCCAGATTAAATAGAGGCATGAACCCAACTATCGAGCATAAATACTCCCTCTTGGAGTTACTAGCATCTACTCGGCCAAGATAGCTACAAGCAATGGAAAGCATGCAAGATCATAAACAACATAGAGATAACATAAGATATATAATTCAGCACATCAACTTAACATGGTACCAATACTCATCGGATCCCAACAAACACAACATGTATGATTACATAAAGATGATCCTGATCATGTAGGGCAGCTCACAAGATCTAAACATGAAGCACATGGTGGAGGAGACAACCATCTAGCTACTGCTATGGACCAGTAGTCCAAGGTAGAATACTCACACATCACTCTGGAGGCAACCATGGTGGTGGAGAAGGCCTCCGGCAGGGTGCCAGGAAGAGCTCCTGGATCCTCCCGATCTCGCGATGACGATGGCGGCGGCTTGCAGTATGTTTCATGGAAAAGTGATCCATCCCTTAGGTTTTTCCCATCTAGGGGACTTTATAGGCGAAAGGGCAGCGTCAGGGGGTGGTAGCACGGCCAGGGGCTAGACCACGCCCCCCTATGGTGAGCCTGGCTCCTGGCCCCCCTTCGTCTCATCTTCGGTCATCACAAAGCTTCGGTAAAAATAGAAGGTTCGGCTTTTGTTTCGTCCAATTCCGAGAATATTTCCTGTGTAACTTTTCTGAAACACAAAAACAGCAGAAACTAGGGAACTGGCACTGTGGCATCTTGTTAGTAGGTTAGTTCCGGAAAATGCATAAAAATGCCATGAAGTGTAACAAAACTCAAAGCAAATGGTGTATAAACAAGCATGGAGCATCAAAAATTATAGATACGTTTGAGACGTATCAAGCATCCCCATGCTTAGCTCATGCTCGTCCTCGAGTAGGTAAGTGATAACAAAAGAATAATTTTTGAGGTGACATGCACCATCACAATCTTGATCATCTATGTAAAGCATTGAGTGCTGGGAATGGGATCAAAGAACATAAAACATGGGCATAAAAGACATAATCTTGACAATAAAAACTTAGCAACCATGTTATAACATAAAAAGAAACACAAACGAAAGATCATGAGTAATGAAACAATGGAAGTCAAACGTGTATTCAAATCATATGGAAAACATAGCAAATGGTTTTCAGCTTGTCCTTCATGGAATAGCAAAACATAAATGCATAGGACTGATGACCCACAAGTATAGGGGGTGTATCGTAGTACTTTCGATAAATAAGAGTGACAAACCCAACGAGGAGCAGAAGGTGTTGACAAGCGGTTTTGATCAAGGATTCACTGTAAATACTAGCAAACGGGTTTTCAGAGGTATTTGGTAATGCAAGTAAATAAAATACAATAATAGTAATTGCTGCAAGTGGCCCAATCCTTTCTAGAGCAAAGGACAAGCCGATTGTGTAACTTATGATTACCAAACGTTCCTGAGGACACACGGGAGTTTCTGTCGAGAGCTTTCACTTCATGCTGCTAAGTAATCTTCATTGGTTTGATAAGTGTTATGGGGGTGAACCTATGCTAGCGTACTACCCTTACTAGGACTAATACACACTTGTGATTATACCCCCTGCAAGCATCCGCAAATACAAGAAAGTAATTAAGATAAATCTAAACACAGCCTTAAACTCTGAGATCCTACGCTCCCTGGTGCAATGATTTCCTAACGGGGGTTTAGGTTTCTGTCGCTCCGACAACCCCACAATTAGTAGCCAAATACACAATGCATTCCACTAGGCCCATAAATGGTGAAGTATCATGTAGTCGACAATCACATGACACCACTAGTAGAATAACACCACAACATAAATATCAAACCATTAAATATTACTCAACATAGTTTCACTACTAACATCTCGACTTCTCCCATGTCCTCAAGAACTAAACGAACTACTCACAAGACATCATATGGATCATGACCAGAGGTGAAATAATGGTAAATAACAATCTGAACATAAGCCTTAATTCAACGGTTCCAATCAATAGCATCAACTACAAAGGTAATTAACACCGGGAGAGTTTCCCCAAAGAATTTGACAAGATTCAACCCAAGATGTTACAGCGGGATGGCGTGGTGATGGTGGAGATGAAGGTGCTGATGATGATGATGATGGTGGTGGTGATGATGATCCCGATGAAGTCCAGCGCGATGGTCATGACGATGGCGATGATCTCCCCTCTTCGGGAAGGAATTTCCCCAGCAGATTTTTGCCTGTCGGAGAGCTTTTCTCTCTCGGTGTTCTCCGCCCCGCAGAGGCGGTGGTGTCTATCTCTGATGCCCCCCTGCTTAGGTTTTCGGGGATGACAATATACGTGAGGGGCGATGGCAGTAGTGGGCCTAGGTGGCGCGGCCAGGGGTGGGCCCGCGCCCCCTGGTAGTGAGCCCACCCTACTGCTCCTCTCGCCTCCTCCTTCTGGCTACTTTCGTCTTCTAATATTATATGAATTTCTGGGTATTTCTCTGGAATTGTTGATCTTCAGAATTATGGTATCTTGATGGTCCTTTTTCCAGCAGAATTCTGACTCTGGCAACAAATTCTCCAATGATCATCAAACATGCAAAAACAAAGGAAACAACATAAGTATCATCTCTAAATATGAAATATATCAATGAATAATAGTAAATTATGATACAAAATAGTGATGCAAAATGGACGTATCAACCCCCCCCCCCAAGCTTAGACCTCGCTTGTCCCCAAGCGAAAACTGAACTCGGTAAACATGACCACAGGTTTATGGTGTGAAGTGTCGATAAACAAAATACGGACAAGAAGCATCACATTTACCAAGGCACAAGTTATAATAGACAGCAACTTTCCTTTATATAATATAGACTTGCAATAAGAAAAAGGGAATCTCAAATAAAGATGCACAAGGTAAATCATGATTGGTGATGGCAAACCTTTGTTCTTGGTCAGAGAACAATGAACAAACTGTACTTATGTTTGAACGGAGCCTTTTATAACAGAGCTAATACAGCAAAAACCATATGCTCAACGAAAAAATCTTTGCAATCATAGAAATCTTTCAAAGATATATTCCTTTAGATAAAAGCATTGTACTAAACAAAGGAAAATAGTAAACATGATTGAACAAATAAACATATGGATGAATGAAACATAACAACTCAAATGCTTGCTTGAGATAGAAGGGAATAGGTTGACTCAACATAAAAGTAAAATACAGGCCCTTCGCAGAGGGAAGCAGGGATTAAACATGTGCTAGAGCTTTTCATTTGTAAAACAGAGATAAAAGTTATTTTGAGAGGTGGTTGCTTTTGTCAACGACTAGCAACGGAGTCCTTGATATCTTCCATATTAAACAAGTGAGAGCGGTTTCGAGATGTTGATTAATTGGCACAATTGTGCTCTTTTATAGCTTGGCACTCCTCCCCACCTTTTCCTTTCTCAAACCATGGCTAACCGATTCCATCGGATGCCCACCAACTTTCACATACCATGGAGGAGTGCCTTTTTCTTTTCTTTTCTCTTTTTTTAGATTACAATGGCCTGACCAGCTCCCTTGCAAAATTTATGACGAGCAGATGAAGCATGCAAGTCTAGGGGTACTCAATTTAGTATGGAAGATAACAAACCCAACCACTACGTCCTCATGAGCTAAAAATAGTGGCACAAAATAAGAAGTATTTGAAGGTTTTTGAAAGGTAGCACATGGAAATTTACTTAGAATGGCTTGAAATACCATGAATAGGAATTTATAGCGGACTCTTTGGAAGTAACTTGGTTTTAGAGGATTGGATGCACGAGAAGTATTCCCTCTCAGTACAGGTTTTTGGCTAGCAAAGCTGGGTAGCAAGCATAAGAGTTGCATGAAACAAACATACATACATATGATAGAAAACAATCATGCAAATTTTCCTTGAAAGCACAAACGATTTTCACTTGAGAATACTATTGCTTATAAGCCAATCATGAAGGAAAACTGAAACGATGTATCTACTAACACTTCCTTCTTTTTCTACTCAAACCTCAAGGTAATGTTGCTACTGACCAAGCTAAGTTTGCCAAAACCAACTAGATTTACTCATGCTCCCAAAGTGATACCAATACTAATCAACAAGACTAATCATATAAGAAAGATTGCAAACTAAAATAAAGTGTGCGGAAGGTAAATGATAAAACTTCTCATTAATATTTCTCAACCGCAACTCACACCAAGGGATACATAGATAACCAACTAAAGGAGGATACTTCCACACTGCAAACTATTCTATAAGATAAATTCTCTATTCATGATATGACTCTACTTGAAAAGTAAATGGGTAAAAGATAATAATGTGATACCGCGGCACTCCCCCAAGCTTGGAACAAACCAAGGGGATGCCTATACCAATGACGAATTACTCCTTCGGCGGTGGTGGTGAGTCTTTAATGAGTTTCTCAATAAGTTCCTTCAACTCATCAATCTTGTAGGTGAGATTGCGAATCATATCCGAATTGTGCTCAATCCAGCTCATGAACTTGTCGGTCTATGAATCCCAACTCTTGGAGTTATTTCCCCAACCTTCTTCGTTTTTTGAACTGTTAGAATGATCTATATCCCAACTAGAGGGTAATTTTGCTTTAGGCACCCTTTGGAATTGATGTTCATGTATGAGAGTATGGAAGGGGTTATTGCCTGAAGAGGATGTCCTTGGAGCTAAGGAGTGACGTGAAACACCTCATCTAGTTCTTATACGCGCACTCTTCTTGAACTTGTCATGACTTATCACCACCCAATGCTTGCAATCATGGTACTTGGGCGTGAGCTTTGGTCTTCTTCCATCTCTTATTATTCGGCTTCACCCTCAACTTCTTCCTTCAGCTGGGAGTCCTGGTGATCATCTTCCGGAGGAGTCTTGCCCTTGTCGTCGCTTGAAGAAGCCATGATGCCTCTAAAACTGAGATCTATCTCCTGGCAGAAACAGACCGAAACAAAAACACGACGAGAACACGATATACAGACCTCGGGCAATCTGGGGGGTTATATATGCAAAAATTAAACATCGAAACAAAATCACAGGAGGAAACCAGGACGGAAACGAGTTTCAGGGTGGTCTCACCATAGGGTGGCGTGGCCAGGAGGGGGCCCGCGCCACCTAGTGGTGTGGAGCCACCGAACTCCGTCTCCTACCCATTTTCGTCTCGTGATTTTTAATATTTAATAAAAACAACAAAAATATAAGTAGAAAAGTTTAACGCGAACTTTTTCTGACTAGAACTGTTACCTATTTGGAAACTGACTCTGCAGTTTCCTGCACATGCTCTTTGATGAATTCTTCCAGAGTAATCATTTGAATAACATCGACATCTTCATTATAAGAATCTCCAGAAATATAATGTTTGAGTCTTTGCCCATTCACCACTTGCATAGTGTTATCTTTAAGCGAAGCAATCTTTACCGCACCTGAGCGATACACCTCTTCAATAATAAAGGGTCCTTCCCATTTCGAGAGTAATTTTCCTGCAAAAAATCTAAGACAGGACCTATACAATAGAACTTTCTTACCAACATGAAACTCTCTCTTAAGAATTCTCCTATCATGCCATTGTTTGACTTTCTCTTTGAAAAGTCTGGCATTCTCGTAAGCTTCGTTTCTCCACTCATCTAAAGAACTCAAATCAAGCAACCTTTTCTTACCAGCAAGTTTAAAATCCCTATTAAGCTCTCTCACTGCCCAAAAAGCTTTGTGTTCTAATTCTAAGGGCAAGTGACATGCTTTTCCGTAAACCAGTTTGTAAGGATACATGCCCATGGGGTTCTTATAAGCAGTTCTATAAGCCCATAAGGCATCATTTAACTTGCTAGCCCAATTTTTCCTAAATCTATTAACAGTCTTCTGCAAGATAGACTTGATCTCTCTATTCGATAGCTCTACCTGCCCACTAGTTTGGGGATGATAAGAAGAAGCAATTCTATGATTAACGTCGTATCTAGCAAGAGTTTTCCTAAAACCGCCATGAATAAAATGAGAACCTCCATGAGTCATAAGATATCTAGGCACACCAAACCTAGGAAAAATAACATCCTTAAGAATTTTTAATGAGGTCTCACCATCGGCACTCTTCGTAGGTATAGCTTCTACCCACTTAGTGACATAATCAACAACTACGAGTATATGAGTATAACCTTCTGATGGAGGAAAAGGACCCATAAAGTCAAATCCCCAACAATCAAATGGTTCAATAACAAGAGAATAACTCATAGGTATTTCATTACGTCGAGAAATATTACCAACTCTTTGGCATTCATCACAAGATAAAACAAACTTTCTAGCATCTTTAAAAATGGTTGGCCAATAAAAACCTCATTGTAGAACCTTTTGTGCAGTTCTATCTCCAGCATGATGTCCTCCATAAGCACTACCATGGCATTTTCTCAATATCGCTTGTTGTTCATACTCTGGAACACATCTTCGCATAATACCATCAACTCCTTCTTTATATAAGTGTGGGTCATCCCAAAAATAATGCCTCAAGTCATAAAAGAATTTCCTTCTTTGCTGAGCTGTAAAGGTTGGAGGCAAATACTTGGAAACAATAAAGTTAGCATAATCAGCATACCAAGGATTCTCTCATGAAGTTACCTTTATTGAAGCCAACTGTTCATTTGGAAAACTATCATTAACAGGAATAGGATCAAAAGAAATGTTTTCCAACCTAGACAAATTGTCAGCAACAGGATTTTCAGCACCTTTCCTATCTACAATATGCAAATCAAACTCTTGTAAAAGCAACACCCATCTGATAAGCCTAGGCTTAGCATCCTTCTTTGACATAAGATATCTAATAGCAGCATGATCAATATGAATAGTAAATTTTGAATCTACGATATAAGGCCTAAACTTATCACATGCAAAAACAATAGCAAGAAACTCTTTTTCAATGGTAGCATAATTCTTCTGAGCAGCATCAAGAGTCTTACTAGCATAATGAATAACATTCAACTTCTTATCTACGCGCTATCCAAGAATAGCACCCACAGCAAAATCACTAGCATCACACATAATTTCAAATGGTAAATTTCAATCAGGTGGTTGAACAATAGGAGCAATAGTTAAAGCCTTCTTAAGAGTTTCAAAAGCTTCCTTACAATCATCATCAAAAACAAATGGTACATCCTTTTGAAGAAGATTAGTAAGAGGCTTTGAAATCTTAGAGAAATCTTTAATAAACCTCCTATAGAAACCAGCATGACCAAGAATACTACGAATACCTTTAACATCCCTAGGACAGGGCATTTTCTCAATTGCTTCAACCTTTGCTCTGTCAACTTCAATACCTCTTTCAAAGATTTTATGTCCAAGAACAATTCCTTCATTCACCATAAAGTGGCATTTATCCCAATTAATAACAAGATTAGTTTCTTCAGATCTCTGCAAAACTTTATCAAGATTGTGCAAACAATTATCAAAAGAAGTTCCGTAGACGGAGAAATCGTCCATGAATACCTCCACAATTTCTTCCCAAAAACCATGAAAAATAGTAGACATGCATCTTTGAAAAGTAGCAGGAGCATTGCACAAACCAAAAGGCATACGTCTATAAGCATAAGTTTCATAAGGACAAGTAAAAGTGGTTTTCTCTTGATCTTGCTTTTTAACAGCAATCTGAGAGAAACCAGAATAACCATCAAGAAAACAGAAATGAGTCTTCTTAGATAACCTCTCTAGCATTTGATCTATAAATTGTAAAGGATAATGATCTTTCTTAGTAACTTTGTTGACTTTTCTAAATCAATGCATATCCTATAACCAACTACTACCCTTTGAGGAATAAGCTCGTTATTCTCATTAGGCACAACAGTAATACCTCCTTTCTTAGGAACACAATGAACAGGACTAACCCATCTACTATCAGCAATAGGATAAATAATACCAGCATCAATTAGCTTCAATACCTCATTTCTTACCACTTCCTTCATCTTAGGAATTAAGCGGCGTTGATGTTCAACAACTGGCTTTGCATCTGGCTCCATGTTAATAGCATGCTGACATATAGTAGGAGAAATCCCTTTTAAATCATCAATAGTATATCCCATAGCTCCTCGGTGTTTCCTCAATGTTTCTAATAACCTTTCTTCCTCCTTTCCTAAAAGTTTAGAACTGATAATAACAGGATATATCTTCTTATCATCAATATAAGCATATTTAAGATCATCAGGTAAAGGTTTTAAATCAAAAACAGGATCTTCCTTGGGTGGCAAAGTGGTACCCAAATCCTCCACAGGTAAATTGTGTTTAATCAACGGTGGTTGATGAAAAAGAATATCGCCAATCTCATCTCTTTCTTCCCTGAAGACTTCACTTTCATGGTCCTCCATAAATTACTGCAGAGCATTATTAGGAGTAAGAGCAATAGAGACAAGCTATTCAACTCGAAAATCTTCATTAGGCAATTCATTTTCATAAGGAGCTTTAGTAAACTTAGAAAAATTAAACTCATAAGATTCTCCATCAAACTTAGTCAAAATTTTCTCCTTCTTACAATCTATAACAGCGCCACAAGTATTCAAAAAGGGTCTACCAAAAATAATAGGACATGTTTTACTAGCTTCTTTACCAAGTACTAGAAAATTAGTAGGATATTTAGTCTTACCACATAGAACTTCCACATCTCGAACAATACCAATTGGCAAGACAGTCTCTCTGTTAGCAAGCTGAATAACCATATCAATATCTTCAAGTTCACAAGGGGCAATTTCATGCATGATTTCTCTGTAAAGCTCATAAGGAATAGCACTTGAACTCGCACCAATATCGCATAAACCATAATAGCAATGATCACCAATCCTGACAGAAAGCACAGGAACACTTGTTTTCCTAGATCTACTAGGATGTGAAACAATGTTAGAAGCATCTTCACAAAAGACAATATGTTCATCTTCTACATTTTTAGTAACAAGATCCTTCAGTATAGCTACAGGAGACTTAATAGTAATTTGCTCATCAGGTTCTACAGCTTTCTTTGCACTTTTCTTAAGCACACTAGCTAAATTAGAATGTTCCTTTACCTTAGCAGGGAAAGGCGTTTTCTCAAAATAAGGCTCAGGCAAAATGCAATCAACATTACAAACTTCAGTAGTTCTAGCAGGAATACAACTAACAGTATATTTATAAGGCTCATGATATTTGTTCCAATCCTTCCTTGGAACATCAAGATACGAGGCAGAGGCCTTAAAACAGTTAGCAAGTATTTGGGAATCAATACCATAAATAGTACTAACATTGAGAAAGTCATCGGTTCCCTTAAAAGCTTTAATGCATTCATAATCATAATTTATACCTGACTTCCTACCTTTGTCGTTCTCCCATCCTTCAGTATTTTCTTGAATATGGTCTAGAATATCCCATTTAGCTTCTCCTTTCATATGTGTACACGATCCAAAGAAAGAAGCATCCAATAAATCCTTGTCGTGAAGAGCAAGCCTTGCATAAAAGTTATCAATAACAATATTACTGGGAGCTCATGAATGGGATATTTGAGCATTAGTGACTTCAATCTCCCCCATGCTTGGGCAATACTCTCTCCATCACGAGGCCAAAAGTTATATATCTGATTCCGATCTTTATGAATCTCGCTTGGAGGATAAAATTTGGAGTAAAAGAGAGGTACAATTTCCTCCCAACCAATAGATGGACCATCCTTTAGCAGCCTATACCACTCCTCAGCTCTGCCCTTCAGTGATAAAGAGAAAAGCTTCCTCTTAACCCGGCTTGATGAAATACCTGCACACTTGAACAACTCGCATAATTCATGTATAAAGAGTAAATGATCATCCGGATGGACAGTTCCATCTCCTGAATAGCAGTTATTCATAACACGTTCAACAATTTTCATAGGTATTTTAAAAGGATCTAATTGAGCATGCGGTGGTTCATCTACTACCGTAACAGAGGCAGTATTGTTCCCAAATAGGGAACCAAATGGAGAATTCTCCATAGCAAAATAAAATAAAAGACAGAAATAAAAACAATACTCACAGTGAAAGTTACCTTTACCAATTCCACTCTTCAATAGCACTTCACTCCCCGGCAACGGTGCCAGAAAATAGTCTTGATGACCCACAAGTATAGGGGGTGTATCGTAGTACTTTTGATAAATAAGAGTGTCAAACCCAACGAGGAGCAGAAGGTGTTGACAAGCGGTTTTTATCAAGGATTCACTGTAAATACTAGCAAACGGGTTTTCAGAGGTATTTGGTAATGCAAGTAAATAAAGTACAAGTAAATAAAAGACAATAATAGTAATTGCTGCAAGTGGCCCAATCCTTTCTAGAGCAAAGGACAAGCCGGTTGTGTAACTTATGATTACCAAACGTTCCTGAGGACACACAGGAGTTTCTGCCGAGAGCTTTAGCTTCATGCTGCTAAGTACTCTTCATTGGTTTGATAAGTGTTATGGGGGTGAACCTGTGCTAGCGTACTACCCTTACTAGGACTAATACACACTTGTGATTATACCCTCTGCAAGCATCCGCAAATACAAGAAAGTAATTAAGATAAATCTAACCATAGCCTTAAATTCTGAGATCCTACGCTCCCTAGTGCAATGGTTTCTTAACGGGGGTTTAGGTTTCTGTCGCTCCGGCAACCCCACAATTAGTAGCCAAATACACAATGCATTCCACTAGGCCTATAAATGGTGAAGTATCATGTAGTCGACGTTCACATGACACCACACTACAAGAAATGTGTTGACTACTGACGCTCAAAATTCGTCATAAAATCGTCATAATGGTTGATTTGTGACGATTTTATGATGAAAAAATCATCGTCAAAAACGGGGCGTCGTTGATGATCGAACATGACGAATTCGCTGAGATCGTCATAACCGGCTATGACGATATTGGACCGTCATAACGCTTATGACGATATAATATCGTCATGGGCAAATTGGGGAGGCCACATCAGCAATCCGATATGGCATACACGTGGCAAGAGGCCACATCAGCAATCCAACGTAGAATACACGTGGCAGACATGTAAATCGAAATCAGCCCAGTCCATTTCAGTGATCTGTATGGGCCAAGCCCAATAAGTCTAGCATTTTTTACCTGGGCCTTGGCCTTCTTTAGGTCAATATCTTTATTGGGCCATATAGCCTTTTACATTCTTTTTCTATTTTCTAGTCAATTTTTTATTAGGCTGGTCCCACCTGTCAGTTCTTAATTTTCGTACTGGTCCCACTCGTTAGTTTGTATTTTCATACTGGTCCCACTGGTCAGGTCTTATTTTTCAACAATTTGACAACAATTAAATACCAGATAAGAAACAATGAATAGATAAAATTATTTTTACAATCATAACAAAATTTCCACATACACATATATACAATATATACAAGGCTGGAACTGAATTTAGCCAAATATGTAAAATTCCACAATATGACCATATCCTACAACATGCAATATCACAGGACCCAAAGCATTTCCTTCCAGGCGACCAAACTTGGCTCCCAATCTCCATGTCCATGACAGGAATCTGTGCCTTCCAACAACGCCACAGCAACCTGCATGGGGCTTCAAGCTTCTTCCGGTTGTGTTTCCGTATCAGCTATCAACTAGGACGCCTGCATTGCTGAACAAAACCTTGTTATCTAATGCTTCTTATAAGCAAAGTAAATCATACTAGCAAACAAAGAATCAAAACAGATTCATATTAAGAAATTTTTAACTGGATGTCAATTATCAATTATAAGTGAAAGGCCCATGTTAACGCATAACAGTCTGATAAAGATAAAAGTTATAGCTGTTCTATCGAATGAAAAAAATGCTCCACACAAGCATTTAACTTGCAGGGCCATAGGTTCTTGCCAGACCGCAAACTAATCTTCACAGGCTAAAAAGGCTAACAATCAGCTAGATATATTCCTCCAGCAGTGTGCATTGCAGATTCATGATCGCAAATGGATTTTGTCAGTACGCAAGAGGCTAACATACTCAGTAAGCAGAAATTGTCTTACTCAGTCAAAAACACATGATGCAACTGAACTACCCATCAAACAGACAGCAGACATAAGCTTTTGCGACAAACAGAGAAAAACACATGATGCAACTGAACTACCCATCAAATATTATGCATACTCAGTAAGCAGAAATTGTCTTACTGTGCATGTCTGCCATTGACCATCCCAACAGTGGACCATATTCACTATGTCGCTCGACTCCAACATCATATCACTGCGCCTCTATCTGCAACCAAAAGTGTTGCATTATTTTACATATAAGCAACAGTAGCAGACGACTTAAATGTAAGACAACAAGCATAAGTTGATATAAGCATATAAATACACCATGTAACACAGGTACCAATTTCACTATAGAGAAGGGAGATATTCTTGCGAAAACATGATCTCTACTAAAAGAGGAAACTGTATAATAAAAAGAAAGTAGCAGACAGTCCTTTATAATATTTACATATAGCAGCCAGTACTAAAAAAGGAACTACTATGCTACAAACAGGAATAAAAAGTAGTAGCAAGAATTGCTATGCTACAAGTTTCAGGAACTACTATGCTACAAGCAGTAACTGCAATCATACTATAGAACAAGAATCCTGGCAGGAAGCAAAATTCTATTATGTAAGCAGTGTACACTGGCCACACTATGCCTGCAGTTAAAAAAAGCTTGCAGTTAACTTATCCTACCTATCCCTACAGCAGCGTGATCACTGCTGGGCTTTATGGTAACCCCCTCAAGCAAGCAAGAATAAAAGCACTTCCAGTATTAAGCAAGAATCAAGCAGGTATGTACGGGGCGGCCGGGCAGAAGGATGTTGTGGCTGTGGTGGTCAGCTGATCCGGTAGAGGTGCAGCTCCGGTAGACCAGCGCCGCCAGTGTTTACCTGCAACCACGGACAATCAGATGGCATTGCTTGGTGTAACAGAATGCGTGTCCCTGTGACACAGGTAGCTGAAAGAAGTGAGCAAGAATGAAATGTGTTGGACATAACAAAACAGATAACATCAAATGAAAACAGATAAAAGAATGTGATTACATATTGTGTATAATGTAAACCAATGCTATCATGTTAGCAATAATGGCAAGTTCTTTTGATTCTAAAGCATCAAAGATAACAACTGTAAAAGATGGAACTGTGGCATGTTTATTCATAAACTGGAATAGCTACGCAAGAATCGAAACAAAGGTTTTATCAGGAATGAAAGAAATATACAGATTGCTAGGAGGATTGTCAAATTTACTAGTCCAGTAAGCAAAAGATCAAATTGCTTTCTTAATCGAGTTGTGAAATTGAAGTGTAACATAATATATTCTACTGCACCCCCTAATGGCTTATTCCTATCCCTTTGTTTGTAGAGCTTAAAAATTGCTACTTATTTTGAGTGGTCAAAGCAGCACCACACAGAAGGTGGCAATGTAAGATAAGAAAATGAACATGTGATATTTGATCACATATTAGCCAGATTGCTGCAACTTTCTTAGTGATAAGATTTGCATGTTCTATGATAGTCGCGTCCTGTAATTACAACTTCACGATATGAAACTTGAAGGCATAATTCACAAATACAGTACTGCATTCACTACACATGTATACCTAAGCAGGGATAAACAAAAAAGAACATCTAACTAATGCAGAAAAAACTAACCTGCTTTGCGAGGTTGCAAGCACGATCAGGCGAGTTGAGAATCTCATAATAGAACACTGAGAAGTTCAGTGCCAGACCAAGCCTAATCGGATGTGTTGGAGCGAGCTCAGCCAAAGCAATATCCTGGCAGATCAGGACAAAACTTTAAACAACAGAACTACACCATGTAACATAATACGAAAAGAAACTCTGAAAAAATAGAAGAAATAAATATTCTTCAGACCCAACTTGACATGTTAAATATGAAAATAAAATGGTCAACCTGAGCAGCCTTGTATGCCACCATGGTATTCTCAGCAGCATCCTTCCTCTCAGCCCCACTCTTGAATTCAGCAAGATACCTATTTATCGCAATTGATTCAGTCAAAAAAATGCAGAATCCCATAATTAATGAAAAATCTCTAAGGGCCATCGTATTACCTGTAGTAGTCACCCTTCATCTTAAGGTAGAAGACCTTGGACTCAGGAGCAGTGGAAGAGGGGACCAGGTGGGTCTCAAGCAGCTTGAGGATGCCATCGCAGATCTTGGTAAGCTCAGTCTCGATCTTGCCACGGTAGTCCTTGATGAGCGTGACCCTGTCCTCGTTGCCGCGGCTCTCCTCCTTCTACTCAATGGAGGAGATGATGCGCCACGAGGCACGGCGTGCTCCGATGACGTTCTTGTACGCAACAGAGAGGAGGTTGCGCTCCTCCACAGTGAGCTCCTCGGAGTCGACGGTCTTGGCCACCTTCTCCATGAACTCAACCATCTCCTCGTACCTCTCGGCCTGCTCGGCGAGCTTGGCCATGTACACGTTCTCCTCCCGGGAAAGCTCCGCTGGTGCCGACATCTTTGCAGTTCAGGTTCCCCTAAATACCAAATCTGCAGGATCAAAGAGAAAAAACGATCAGCTTACTGTTAGCTCCAATATTTCCCTCTCATCAGTATGAGTACGCACATATGCAAGCATACAATTCAACATGAATAACGTGTGATCCACAGAAATCAACAAAAATCTAGAAACAAAATCGAAAAGGGAAGTACAATTGAGCAGTTTTTTTCTGTTTCTCCTATTGATTGGCAGACCCGACCAACAAATAGAAAAATTGAGAAACAAAATCGAAAAGAGAAGTACTCAGTCAGAATTATGACTGTACAGCAGCACATTGGAAGAGCGGTTTCGAAGTACTAGGCTATCCGGTGAGTTCGGGCTAACCACAGCTCCGTGCAACACAAGCAAGGCCTCGGATCTAATCTAATCTCTATCATCATAAATCACCGCACGAACACTAGGGGGAAATTCTGTACGGAAACATACATGCGCCTGAATCAAAACGATTCCCCACAAAATGCAGGGTTCGACGGGATCCGCGCGTGCTACAATCCTACCAAACCAGCCGAAGACAGATCACGGCGACTCGTGCGACAGTACCGCCTACTAAATCACGGCGACAGCTTCGCACAGGGCCGACAGGTTTCGCCGAAAATTCAACCAGATTGAAAACAAATCGCGTCGAACAGCCGCAGATCGGAACGGGCGGGGCTCTTACCGGCGAAGATCTACCGGAGCAACGATCACCGGAGGAAGAACACGAGACGGGCACAGGAGATTTGGGGTGGAGAAATCGGGGGCGGGGGTACCTGTGCGTGCGTCGGCGGCTGTTCTGGTTCTGGTCTGCTCCTCGGGGATCTTCTGGGCCATGCTCTTCTTCCTCGTGACCTCCCATGGTGAAGGTGGAAGGGATCTGAGGTCACTGTTGTCGGGGAGGAGAAGATCCGACGGCGGCGAGGAGGATCGGGGGTCGGTGTTGTCGAGGGAGAGCGGATCCGGGGTCGTGTTGTCGGGATGAGAGGATCCGGCGAAGGCCTTCACGTTGAGGTCCGGATCCAACAGCTACACTGCCGGGACGACGCGTCGCTGACCACCCGCGGCCGGGGAGGAGAGGATTTGGCAACGGCCTTCACGGTGAGGACCGGATCCAACGGCTGCACTTCCGGGACAAAGCCACGCTGACCACCCACGGCCGAGGATGGGGAAGGCAGCAGAGGAGGGAAGGCGGCGGCGGCGCGTGCATTCTGGAGGAGGGGGAGTGCGTTCTGGATAAGGGGGGAGTGCCACGCGAGGCTAGGGTTTGGTGGGGGCAAAAGTTTTGGGTGCGTGCGTTCCCAGCGAGGGATAAGATCGATGACGAGAGACGTCGGATGGTGACAATTGACGGCTCAGATCGGTTCCAGCTATGATCCGTGGGAAGAGTATCTATGCCTTCTGATTGGTTCCAGACGACTAGCATTGGATTGGTCCATAAAACATGGCATAGTTTGTTCAAATGACCTCATATTGTGCACATGTGTGCATCTTGGTATGGCAAACAAAGTTGTTCTGGGGAGTATTAATTTTCTTTGCACAAAAAATTCATTTTTCATTTTCTTAATGTTAAAAATGTGTTATTTTGTGAAGCATCTACCAAAAATAAGTTTCAAAAATGGACCACCACAAATTTAAATCATATTATACCATAGTTTATGCATAATTCATCATTTGTTTGCATGGAAAAAGTTATATAGACACCCCTCAAGAAATTGACAAAATTCTGCCGATTCAGCTGGAAGCGGGTCAAATTTGAACTACAGGTGCTTCATAGTTTGCTCATGTTTTTTTCAAAAAATCTTTTTTAGGTACACCATTATCTATTTTATCAGAGATCCATCAAGATTTTCGCAGGATTCAACACCTTGTTAAGAAGGATCATGTCCGCCATTTTGACCGTATTTTAAATACACCATAATGGCATTTTAGTGATTAAATTTTGTTTTCTATTTTTTTCTGGAGAAAAAGATTTTATGTTATTATATATGTAATAAATAGAATTTACAAAGTTTGTTTGAATTTATTTGGCTTTGTCTAGAATGTTCTTCTAATCTTTTGTGTTAAGATCTTAAGAGAAATGGGAAAGGTAAAAAGGAAAAAAAAACATAAATAACCGCCTTGTGCGCACAGGCCCATGTCTTCACAGCGGCCCAGGCCACTTTGGCGGTAGGGCGGCTCAGGTCGGTGTTGGTCAAAGCGGCCCAGGCCCATCTTACCGCGAACATCTATTTAAAACTAGAATAGCATGTAGTGTTATCACAAAATGGAGTCCACCGTGGTGGTAAGGGGAGGCACGCCCCGGTTGGAGGTTGTGGGTTCGAACCCATGCCCACGCATATTCTATTTTGCCTCATATTTCTCAAGGCAGACCCCTGGCGGACACATGTGTCAGGTGCGGGTCCCGCTTGTCAGGTGCCAGGTGGGGACGGTGGGTGGGACCTCTATGTCAAGTCGTCCCGGTGGGTCCTGTATGTCATGTGCCACGTGTGTCGGGTGGGGGCGGACGGTAGGGCCCAGATGTCAATCTGCTAGACATGAAATCAGAGTGTATGACATGTGGGTCTCAGCCTGGTGGGTGGGCCCCTTGTCAGGTAGGGATGGGGGGTCCAGATGTCAATCATCTAGACACAAAATCTGAGTATATGACATGTGGGTCCCATATTTACATGTCTAGTGCATCCATATACAAGCTAAATTGACACGTGTACTACACATAAGCGTAAATAGACATATGGACGACACGTTGGCAAAACCGCTGATGTGGCAGTCCAAGTATTTCAAATATATTTTAATTTAGCAACTATGACGATCTATTTTCGTCGTAAGCGGCTCCGAATAAGGTCTCAAACTGCATGAGAGAGGTTATGACGATTTGGTGTCTATTGGATTATGACATTTTTGGTTCAAATCGTCGTAATTTTTAGGGCTAGTGGCCTCCCCAATTAGCTCATGACGATCTGGTGCAAAATCGTCACTACTTTATGACACTTTTCTCTAGGGTCAGGAAGAAAACGTCACTAGTCAACACATTTCTTGTAGTGCCACTAGTAGAATAACACCACAACATAAATATCAAACCATTAAATATTACTCAACATAGTTTCACTACTAACATCTCGACTTCTTCCATGTCCTCAAGAACTAAATGAACTACTCACAAGACATCATATGGATCATGACCAGAGGTGAAATAATGGTAAATAACAATCTGAACATAAACCTTAATTCAATGGTTCCACTCAATAGCATCAACTACAAAGGTAATTAACACCGGGAAAGTTTCCCCTAAGAATTTGACAAGATTCAACCCAAGATGTTACAGCGGGATGGCATGGTGATGGTGGAGATGAAGGTGCTAATGATGATGATGGTGATGATGATCCCGATGAAGTCCTGTGCGATGGTGATGATGATGGCGACGATCTCCCCTCTTCGGGAAGGAATTTCCCCGGCAGATTTTTGCCTGCCGGAGAGCTTTTCTCTCTCGGTGTTCTTCACCCCGCAGAGGCGGCGATGTCTATCTCTGATGCCCTCCTGCTTAGGTTTTCGGGGACGACAATATATGCGAGGGGCGATGGCAGTAGTGGGCCAGGGTGGCCTCCCCACAGGGCGGCGTGGCCAGGGGTGGGCCCGCGCCCCTGGTGGTGAGGCCACCCTGCTGCTCCTCTCGCCTCCTCCTTCTGGCTACTTTCGTCTTCTGATATTATATGAATTTTTAGGAATTTCTCTAGAATTGTTGATCTTCAGAAATATGGTATCTTGACGGTCCTTTTTCCAGCAGAATCCTGACTCCGGCAGCAAATTCTCCAATGATCATCAAACATGCAAAAACAAAGGAAACAACATAAGTATCATCTCTAAATATGAAATATATCAATGAATAACAGTAAATTATGATACAAATAAGTGATGCAAAATGGACATATCAAGGACACCTTCAAGTTTAAGAGGGCGACTAGATACAAATAATTTAAGAACAAGTGAAACCATAATTATGAATCAATCAATGATAAACTTTGGGACTATGCATATTAAACTTAGAATGGCAACTATGCTCTCTTAGACGGTGCATAAAGGTAGAAGGTGGAGACTCAACATAAAAGTAAAAGAAAGACCCTTCGCAGAGGGAAGCAGTGATTGCAAGTTTTATAAACCTTAAAAAATTATGGTACTTACTTGCTTTGAGCTCGCATTGCCCCCATCATAGGCATCTTGAATGGTTAAAGTTAATGCGAGAACAATTATGAGCATATGCTTGACAAATCATAAGTTGAAAACCTCGTTTCCCGTGAAGTACGAATACCCAAACCTCATGCTACTCGACTTAGGGTCCCAAGCAAGCCCGTGTCATTGTAAGTATACACGTATCATCGAGAACCGCCAACGGGGTACCTCCTTGCCCGATGACATGGAACAAGCCCACATCAAAATGACAGGACAAACAGACAATGAACACATCGGCATCTCTTTTATTTACCATTGGTATAGCTTTTTATTGTGAGATGCGTCGTCGAATGTCCACTATGGGCATGCTGTAAAATTCCACCATGAATAATGCATGGCTTAGATTAGCGGCCCAGGCATTTCTCTAACACATATACAAAATCCATGATCTCGTAAAATTCCCAACTTGTTTCACATCGCGAGTATCCATAAACAAAAGATCACGATATCAACTCAAATAAGAGAAGTGCAATGTTGAAAGCTTTCCCCATGACGGCATGGTTTTGGCTAATTCCCAACTTACAACTTGCAAGCATAACGTCAACATAAGAGAACCACAATGTCAAAATTTTAAAAGCGAGAAAAGTAAAGTGTGCCATCAGGTTCGTGAGAGCTTTACTGACTAATTTTCGCATAACACCAAAGAGAGTTTAATTCGAAGGATAGATAAAAGCAAGTCAAATGTACTTTGGAATAGCAAAGTGCTAATAGGTATGTATGGTGGACACATTGGAATAACTTGGTTTTTAGGAGTTGGATGCATGAGTAGAGCTCATAGTCAGTACAGAATGAAGGCTAGCAAAAGACTGGGAGCGACCAACTAAGAGAGCAATAACGGCCATAATCATGCATAGCGACAAAACATCATTAAAAAGAAGCATAAAATGGCATCAGAAGTCAAAAACCAAATGATCATAGAGGCTTATGGCGACTTGTTAGAGTCAAACATGTTGTAAGCATGCGCCAAGTCAACCCAAATAAAGCATCAAGGAGAAGACCAAATAAATGCTTCCACATAATAAAAACAACGCATGATTTTTACAAAGGCTCATTAAGCAATCTCAGTCATTTGAGAAAAGTCATGCTACAGCAAAAATCACTAAGCATACTATCAAAACGACATCAAGCATGGCATGCAAAAGTCTAAGCTGAAGTCTAAACAAGCTCCTTTTTGTACCACTTTTTGCATGAAACTTTTTCTCTTTTCTAATACGATTCAAACCTTTTTGAGACAAATCTTTTGATGAATACCAACATAGACCAGAGGTCCAAATACACCTTGATGCAAAGATAAGACAATATCTGAACAAAAATCAAGGCGAAAAACGAAAGCTAAACGCGGTTCTAGAAAAAGAGAACACTCGTTGAACGATAAGAGTGAAAAATAGAGTGTTCTTGGAAAATGAAAAACAAGTAAATCTCCTCCAAGAGAAATTTGTTGGGGTCCAACCATTTATTGCAGCAAACAAAACAAAAGAAAACTGAAAGCAAAAGTAAAGATGCTCCAAGAAAAACGCATAGTGCATGAAGCAATAAAAATATAGTGTGTTGAAAGGTGACCTGATTTTTGCCGATGAAGAAGGGGTGCCTCGGGGGCATCCCCAAGCTTTGACGCTTGTACCTCTTGGATATTTCTTGGGGTAATATGGGCATCCCCAAGCTTTAGCTTTTGTCCATTCTTCATCTCATCTCATCATTCTCCAATCCCTACACTTGAAAACTTCCTTCATACAAAACTCTCAGATTGCCCCATTACGGATGTGTTACGCCAGAAAGTTCCTCAATCTTCACACAATTTTATTAGCAACGTTAGCATAAACATAATAGTAGACCAACCCTTTTTGGTTCAGGTTTCAACTCAAAAACACCACATATAAAGAATATACAACTGTAGCAACTTCCTCAAAAGTCCCGTGATCAAAAGAACTCAAAAAGAAAGCGATCGAGAGGCAAACACAAATAGTGGCAGAAATCTGTCAAAACAGAACAGCTGACAAAGGTTGATTTTATTCGAGGACCTTCTGTTGCTCAAATCGAAAAGTGCAAAACTAATTAAAGTTTGCATATAACCTGGGGCATATGCACAAGAAATAGCAGGTCAAAAAGATATATTCTGAGAATTTTCACGAATTTTTACGGTGCAGCACCAAAATCTGTTTTAGGACAACAACTTCCCCAAATCTTACCTCCCTCAAATTAGAGGTTCTCCTTGGTACAACAACGAAATAAAAAGGATAAGGAGTGGTTATTACAGTAGTAATAACTTCCAAGACTCAAATAAAAGAAAAAGTACTGAAAAGAAAACAATGGGTTATCTCCCAAGAGTGCTTTTCTTTAACGCCTTTGAGCTAGGCGCAGAAAGGTGCAAATCAAGTAATATCAAGCGATGAAGCATCAAGTTCATAATTTGCTCTAAGAATAGAGTCAAAAAGTAATTTCTTCCTCCTTTTAGGGAAGTGTTCCATACCTTTATTGAGTGGGAATTGATATTTGATGGTGCCTTCCTTCGTATCAATGATGGCACCTACAGTTCGAAGAAAAGGTCTTCCCAAAATAATAGGACATGAAGCATTGCATTCAACATCCATAACAAGAAAATCAACGGGAACAAGGTTATTGTTAACCATAATAAGAACATCATTAATCCTTTCCAAAGGTTTCTTCTTAGCAACATCAGCAAGAGGAACATCAAAATAACACTTTTCAAGCGGTGGTAAACCAAGCATGTCATAAATCTTTCTAGGCATAATAGAAATACTAGTACGTACATCACATAAAGCATGGCAATCAAAACCATTAACATGCATATCAATGATGGGCTCCCAACCATCTTCTAACTTCTTGGGAATTGAAGCTTTTTGTTTCAACTTTTCCTCCCTAATTTTCATGAGAGCATTTGTAATATGATTTGTAAAAGCAATATTCAAAGAACTAGCACTAGGACTCAAAGCAAGCTTTTGTAAGAACAAAATAACTTCAGATATATTGCAGCCATCAACATCAAAATCATTAAAAGAAATAGGGCTATCATCTCCTACACTCCGAAAAATTTCAGCACTCTTTTGAGAAAAAGTTTTTGTAGTTTTGGGCTTTTTCGCACAAGGAGTAGGAGATTTCTATACACCAATCAAAGTAAGAGGATTGCTAGCATTTGGAACAACATCATTAGAGGTAGTAATAGTACATAACTTCATCTTTCTAGCCATCTCATCTTCTCTTTGCCACCTGGCATGCAATTCTGCTAACATCCTAACATTTTCATCAATTCTAACTTGGATGGCATTAGTAGCGGCAAAAGTATTACTTTATTTCACATCATTAGGAAACACTTTTAGTTTCAGAAGTTTAACATCAAGAGCAAGGCTATCAACTTTAGAAGCAAGAATATCAATTTTACCCAACTTTTCCTCAACAGACTTGTTAAAAGCAGTTTGCTTACCAATGAAGTCCTTGAGCATGACTTCAAGCTCAGAGGGCGCACCCCTAGTGTTGTTGGAGGAATTACCATAAGAGTTACCATAACCATTACCATTGGTAGAAGGATACGGCCTATAATTGTTGCTAGCAATTTTTTTCCTATAAGCACTATTGTTGAAATTATTATTTCTAATGAAGTTTACATCAACATGCTCTTCTTGAGCAACCAAAGAGGCTAAAGGAACATTATTAGGATCAACTTGAGCTCTATCATTAGAAAGCATAAGTATAATAGCATCAATCTCATCACTCAAGGAAGAGGTTTCCTCAACAGAATTTACCTTCTTACCTTGTGGAGCTCTCTCAGTGTGCCACTTAGAATAATTTACCATCATATTGTCGAGAAGCTTTGTTGTCGCGCCCAAGGTAAGGGACATAAAAGTGCCTCCAGCAGCTGAATCCAATAGGTTTCTTGAAGAAAAATTCAGTCCTGCATAAAAAGTTTGGACAATCATCCAAGTAGTAAGTCCATGAGTGGGACAATTCTTTATCATAGATTTCATTCTTTCCCAAGCTTGAGCAACATGTTCATTATCAAACTATCTAAACTTCATGATATCACTACGCAAAGCTATAATCTTAGCAAGAGGATAGTATTTTCCAATAAAAGCATCCTTACACTTATCCCAAGAATCAATACTATTTCTAGGAAAAGATAGCAACCAATCCTTAGCTCTTCCTCTTAAAGAGAAAGGGAACAACTTAAGCTTAATAATATTACCATCTACATCCTTATACTTTTGCATCTCACATAGCTCAACAAAATTGTTGAGATGAGCTGCAGCATCATCAGAACTGGCACCGGAAAATTGCTCTTTCATAACAAGATTCAATAAAGCAGGTTTGATCTCATAAAAATTTGCCTCGGGAGCAGGTGGTGCAATAGGAGTGCAGATAAAATCATTGTTTTTGGTGCTAGTAAAGTCACACAACTTGGTGTTTTTAGGAGTACTCATTCTAGCAAAACTAAAAGCGAGCAAGTAAAAGGAACTATAAAGGAACTAATTTTTTTGTATTTTTGATAAAACGATGCAAGTAAAAATAAAATAAAGCAAAACAAAAAAAGTAAAAGATTGTGCGTGCGAGACTCCCCTTGCAGAAGTTTGCTTCCTCCCCGGCAATAGCGCTAGAAAAATGCTTGATGGTGCGATGTTAAGGCACCCAGTTGGGAACCCCAAGAGGAAGGTATGAGGAGCACAACAGCAAGTTTCCCTCAGTTGTGAAACCAAGGTTATCAATCCAGTAGGAGAAAGCCAAACTTCAGAAGGTGATTCTTGCTAGCTTCATGACACTCCGGACAAGGGCGCCAGATAAACTGCTTGTCGGCATGTAGCTTTTCACCAGCAGCAACGTGGAACCTGCACACAACACAACCAAAAACTTTGCTCCCAACTTCGATGAGGTTGTCAATCTCACCGGTTTGCTGTGAACAAAGGATTGAGCGTATCGAGTGGTAAAAGGATAATAGTATGCTAGTAAAGTAAACAGAGCGAGTAATAGTAAAACGGTAAAGCAATGTAAAGGAAATTGGACCGGGGTCCACAGTTCACTAGTGGTGTCTCTCCATAAGATAAATAATATCATGCTGGGTAAACAAATTACAGTTGGGCAATTTATAGAGTAAAGATAACGTACATATGTCATGAGGATCACTATGAGATTCACTCTGGGCATTACGACAAAATACATAGACCGCCATCCAACTGCATCTATGACTAAAAATCCACACGCGGGGAGTCATCTGAGAACCCCTTGAGTATTAAGTTGCGAACAACAAATAATTGCATTAAGCAAAGTGCATAATGTAAACAAAGCAAATGTCCTTGGACACAAGAATGTTGTTTTCTCCCTAGTGGCAACAGCACATATACAACCTTAGAGGTTTCTGTCACTCCCCCAGATTAAATAGAGGCATGAACCCAACTATCGAGCATAAATACTCCCTCTTGGAGTTACTAGCATCTACTCGGCCAAGATAGCTACTAGCAACGGAAAGCATGCAAGATCATAAACAACATAGAGATAACATAAGATATATAATTCAGCACATCAACTTAACATAGTACCAATACTCATCGGATCCCAACAAACACAACATGTATGATTACATAAAGATGATCCTGATCATGTAGGGCAGCTCACAAGATCTAAACATGAAGCACATGGTGGAGGAGACAACCATCTAGCTACTGCTATGGACCCGTAGTCCAAGGTAGACTACTCACACATCATTCCGCAGGCGACTATGGTGGTGGAGAAGGCTTCCGACAGGGTGCCGGGAAGAGCTCCTGGATCCTCCCGATCTCGCGACGACGACGGTGGCGACTTGCAGTATGTTATGTGGAAAAGTGATCCATCCCTTAGGTTTTTCCCATCGAGGGGACTTTATAGGCGAAAGGGCAGCGTCAGGGGGTGGGCCACCTAGCCTCACCACAGGGGGGCGCGGCCACCCTCCGTCTCATCTTCGGTCTTCGCAAAGCTTCGGTAAAAATAGAAGGTTCGGCTTTTGTTTTGTCCAATTCTAAGAATATTTCTTGTGTAACTTTTCTAAAACACAAAAATAGCAGAAAATAGGGAACTGGCACTGTGGCATCTTGTTAGTAGGTTAGTTCCAGAAAACGCATAAAAATGCCACGAAGTGTAACAAAACTCAAAGCAAATGGTGTATAAACAAGCATGGACCATAAAAAATTATATATACGTTTGAGACGTATCAAAGTTATATGCGGAGAATGACCCCATCGATGAGCCTCTGATACGTCCAAAACGTATCTACTTTCCCGAACACTTTTGCTGTTGTTTCTCCTCTAATTTGTGTGTTTTGAATACAACTAACACGGACTAACGCTGTTTTCAGCAGAATTGTCCTGGTGTCTTGTTTTTGTACAGAGTTCCAACTTTCAGGAAAAATCCAGGAAAATACTGCAAAAACCCTATTTTACCAGAAGACCCACGGAGCCAGAAGACGAGACCGAGAGGGGCCACGAGGGGCTCACACCCCCTGGTGGTGCGGGCCAGGCGAGGCCGCGCCAGGGGGTGGTCAGGCCACCTCGGCCATCGCCTCAACCCCTCCTTCCGCCTACATATACCCTCTGACCTGAAAACATCGGGGGTTCAGCGTTTTCCCCAGATAGAGTTCCGCTGCACCGCCACCATCAGAAACCGCAATTCGGAACCAGAAACTCCGTTCTGGCACCCTGCCGGGACGGGGATTTGGAGGAGATCTTCATCATCACATACGTCTCTCCATCAACCATCCATGATTCCCCCATCCATGTGTGAGTAATTCCCGATGTAGGTGAAGGGGATGGTAGGGATTGGATGAGATTATTCATGTAATTGCTATGAGATTGTTAGGGCATGGTGCCTAGTATCTACTGTTAGTGCTTATGACATTGTTGCAACTTGTTGTGCTTAATGCTTGTCACTTTGGGCCCGAGTGCCATGATCTCAGATCTGAACTTGTTATTGTTTTATGATGATAATTGTTGTTTATGGTCTTACCTGCAAGTTGTATACACATATCGTTGTCCGGAAACTGAGGCCTCAAAGTGACAGCAATTGGGATAACCAGAGGGGATGGTTGTGATGTGAGGATCACATGTGTTCACTGAGTGTTAATGCTTTGCTCCGGTACTCTATTAAAAGGAGTATCTTAATTACCAGTAGCCCTTGAGGCCCCGCTGCAAACGGGCTGGTAGGACAGAAGATGTTGTGCAAGTTTCTCATTGCGAGCACGTACGACTATATACGGAACACATGCCTATGGTTGTTTAGTACTAGGATGCTTTATCATTATTTATCTGCAATAGCCCAGGTCATTGATTATTACATGAATTATCTTGTCCATGCAGCACCCGTTCATCCATCCCTATGCCTACAGTATTTAATCCTACTGTTTACTATTGCTACTATTACCGTCTTTACTTTATTATTGTTGCTACTATTTTATTACTGTCACCACCATAAAACTGTTGCTACTGATAAACCGCTGTGAGCAAGTCTATTTCCAGGTGTAGCTGAATTGACAAATCATTTGTTAAGGCTTATAAATAATCTTTGGCTCCCCTTGTGTCGAATAAATAAATTTGGGTTTTACTTCCCTCGAAGATTGTTGCTATCCCACATACTTGTGGATCATCAAGACTATTTTTTGGCACCGTTGCCGGAGAGCATAGCTTTATTTGTAAGTGTAACGCCCCAAAACCGGCACCTTGCAGATTATAGCGATCAAGCCACAATCCACATGATGTCGCTTTGGAAACGCACCACCAAGCGACTCGTGCATGTTGGAGCGTGCACGTGATGCGGGTGGAATCGAGTAGCAACAGTAACACAAGTTCACGATGGAACCCACAAATGAATATAATATAACCGCAAAGACTCCACGAGTCAAAATATCCAAATATACATACAAAGATCCAAATCATACATAAAGCGAAATAGTATCCGAGTACGGACAAGAATACAAATGGGCCTAAGAGGCCTGAAGATAAACGATGGCGTCCAACCTTGCCCAGGCCAAGCTGGAAGGGTAACCTTGCTAACGTCGTCGCTCACATACCCGTGAAGATTGGGCCATCGGTTGCCGAAAAAGGAGGGAGAAAGAGAAAGGAAAAAAGAAGAAAAACGAGGGTGAGTACCGAGGCACGTACTCGCGAGACTGGAATTCAGCTATGCTCGCCTACAGGCTATATGGTGGACTTAGCGGCAACAAAAGAACTTTACTACAGAGACACTAAAACTTCCGTCTAGATAGAATAAGATAAGAGAGCGCATAAAAGAACCAACTAGATATTAACACCCAAACATAACTCAGCCGATACATCGCCCCCTTCGCACACAACGAGGAAGCATGCAAAGGCACTCACATAGTTAACAAATTTTATTGCAGGTTTGTTGTTGTAGTTGTGCTAACTTACTACACAGAATTATTAGTAAGAAAAATAACAGGTGCAAGTTGTTCTATGATCGAGTAGTGCAGCTCCAAGTCGTCCATAACCGCGGACACGGCTTTTCGAAAAGATTTAACCCTGCAGGGGTGCCCAAATGTACCCAAACGCACGATCAATCCTTTAGGCAGGTCTCACACCCTTAATAAAAACAGGTGCGCCATCAGGATAGTCACGACTCGCACTCTCCTTCACTACAAACAAGTCCAGGAAGCCACCTAACTAAGTTTAACCCGCTCGAGAGTCCGGCCGGATCTCTGAGACGAACCTAGTTATTGCGTGCACGGCTTCAGAGGCCCGACTCCACCCACGGGAGACGACCCGCTTCAGCATGCGGTAAATGCTCACGCCGCAAACCTATGTGTGCATGCAGAAAGCAAACAAGGGGTTACATGGCACCCATGGCTTCCCCCAAAATAAATCGAACCATAAGATACAAGAGCTGCATGCACGCAAGAACCAAATGGAAAACCTCAAACTAGTTGTGGCCACTGGACAAGTGTGTAGATTCTGGCAGTGATCGAGGGGAGGCCCGTAAACGTACCCACGCTTGGTTAGAGCACTTAGTCTCAGAACAGTTCATGCAATCTCGGGGTCCTAGGGGACACAAGTGAGCCATCGTAAAACTGGCAAAATGACTCACCGATGCCTCTGCTTAAATCAATTTTAAGTATTAACATTAAAGTAAGTCATGAATATCTCCAACAACATATATCCAAAAAAAAATAGAGCATGTGATAACTTTCCCAACCCGACAAGATTACACCACTTGAAACAACCTGAACATGCCTACGACTCGCAAGGCCAACTCAAACAACAAGCACAAGGTTATTAGGATGTATGGAAGGTTCTACGGCTTTGCTTTGGATAAATAGGTGGATAGGATACGGGACTCGATCAAAGCATCGCGACACAAGGCTAGAATATAGAGCTAGCGAGAGCAAAAGTATTAAATGGGTAGAGAGAAAAGGGCTCGCCTAAAAAGATGGTCGAAGCACACCCGAAGAACTTGTCGTTGCTCACATCACCATGAATCGGCCTATCTGAGAAGAAGCAAATCGCTACAACAAACAACGGATGCAACACTTACTACGGAAAAAGATTCGGCATGATCATGTGAAGCATGTATGCATGACATGGCAATTATGATGCAATGCAACTTATTCAAATTAAGCGGAACCGAAATCCCGACAAACACATATATGGTTCAAGTTGTTTTTAGTACCCACAAATTTAAAATGTTGATTAGCATAGCAAAATAAGACATGAGTGAGCTACACAAAATTAAATGGAACCGGGACAAGATATATAACAATCCCGCATATATTCCATGTGTAATTATTAGGTGACTCCTAGTTACCCCAAACATGATATACAATGCAACATATGAATATTTTGATGCATACAAGATAGTATTAAAAATATAGGGCTTTATAGCGGAAACTCACGGTTTGCGTCGGAGAACGATCGCCGGTTGAAATGGAAGTAGCGAAAGAAGCCAATGTCGACGAAGTAGTTGCATCGTCACCGTATTGATGTCTCGAGTAAACATAGTTAAACTAGTGGTCGTCAGAGGAGATCTTGCAAAGTAGATGGCCGTCGAGGCGGGCAGATGACGCCGGTAGATAAACTGAAGTCGACCCTCTTGCAAGAAAATTGTCGAACACCTGACGAGCAGGATGGCAAACAGACGGAGTCGGGTGTGAGAAGCAAACTGAGACAGCAATAATCAAAGGAGCTGGCGACTGGTAGTTGACCTGCTGCTGCTATGAGCGTGGCTGTCGGAACAAGTACTGCTGGCCGGCTGCACGTCGAACGAGGTGAGGAGGCGCGCTGCTGATAGATCAAGTGGGGGGGGTCTGGCAATGCAGGAGCTGGGCCGGCTCGAGCGAATACTGGAGGCGGGGCGACGAAGTCGACCGCGGCAAAGAACCATGGCAGGGCCAGCTGGGAAGCCGAGCGGGAGGTGGAGGAGGTTGGCCGGGGATCGATCGATGCAGGGAACTGCGCAGCTCCATGCGTGTGTCCAGGAACAGGAACAAAAGAAATTGGCACGAGGCCCAAGGTCAAGGGGTAGCGCTGCTGTTGCTTGCTGTAGATGCACGCGCAGAAATTGATGGCAAAGAGATGAGCACTCCACTCCCGCAAGAATTTTAGTGGAGATTTCAGATCTAGAGTTTGATATAGGTGGGGAATTTTGGGCAGATTTTTGGAGGAGGAAGAAAGATGACCTTTAGTAGGCCAAAGATTAGGAGAGCTTGGGCTAGATTTTAGTCTAAAAATTTGTTCGGCTTTCGCCTAGTTTTATTTTAGCAAAATGATAAAACATTTTTTTGTGATTTTGAAACGGGACGGAAAATACTATTTTGTTTTAATTTCGAAAATAAGAAAAGAGTGGAGGTTTATTAAACCATCCAAATAAATAGCAAATACAAAATATGATTTTGGAAAGATAATTTTTATTATACAAAAAAATGCATATGGAGATGATGCATGATGTCACGATGACGCAAAAAAAAAGAACAAACAAAATCTAATAGGGGTATTTTCCGGGTCGTTACAGTAAGTTCACTTGGAATTCATATTGTTCGCTGCAATCCATTCATCATGGGTAAACCTCATGATGGAAAGTTTCCTATATTTCCATCCACTACAAGAAGAGGTACGACTCTGAACACCTCTGTTGCTCTTGATTCACCATCTGTGATGTGTAAGTTGCTTACACCACCGCATGCACATGCTACTTTTTCCGCTAAGTTTGAAAATGCTACTGATAGTTTTGATGATGCTTCTAATGTGCTTGATGAGAGTGGTTCGTTAGGTTCCTTTTTAGAGGCTACAATTGCTAGGACTAAGAAAATGGGGAACACTACTATTACACCTGTTAGTTCACCTAAGTCTAGGGAACACCCTAGTGACGATCTTGATGATGCTTATATTGAGCTAGATGATGATTTTATTGATGAATTTCATGCTACTAGTGATGCTGGTGCTATTAGAGATCTTCTTGCAAGACGTGTTGTTAGATATAAGTTATCTCCTGATGCTAAGTTTGTTGCTTCTCCCATAAATATTGGTGATAAGGACTATGATTTCTCTTTGGATCTGTCTTGCATATCTATTGTTTAAGAAAGAACCTTTTTGTGGTACTGAAAATGAAAGTGCTATGGAGCACATGAATGAGCTCTCTTCTTTGAGTAATTTGTTTTCTGATGATACTAAGATGCGTACTTACTTTGTTGCTAAGATTTTCCCCTTTTCGTTGAAAGGTGCAGCTAAAGCTTGGTTTAATAATTTGTCTCATGGATCTATTGATAGTCCTATTGCTTTGGTTAATGCTTTCTTTTAGAAATATTTTCCTGCTAGTGCTCAACAGGCTGCTTTGCAGAAAATCTTTGACTTTGAACAGGTAAAAGGAGAGAAACTGCCTGAATCATGGGGAAGGTTTTGTTCTTTAATTAGAGCACTGCCTGGAGAGCTATTGCCTAAAAATAAACTCCTTGATATATTTTATAATGGACTAACTGTTGAATCTAAGACATACTTGGATAGTTGTGCTGGTTGTGTTTTCAGGAAAAGAACTCCTGCTGAAGCTGAAGAATTAATGGCTAAAATAAGCCGGAATTATGATGATTGGACTATGGCTGAGTCAACACCAGCGCCAACACCAGCGCCGACACCAAAGAAGATAGGAATGATTGAATTAAATGATGAAGTAATCAGAGAAGCCAAGAAATCTCTTAAGGAGAAGGGTATTAAATCTGAAGATGTGAAGAATCTACCGCCTATAGAAAAACTTTGTAAGCCAATCCCTAGCTCATCTACTATTGAGGTACACTCTCTCCAACACTTTGATAATAGAGATATTCCTTACTCTAAACCTCCTGATCAATTCTTAGATGAGTTTGATAATTTCATTGTTAAGTAAGATAATTTTAATAAAAGTGTGCAGAATCATTTGTTGGAAAACTCTAGAGCTATTAACAAGTTGCAGGATATTGTGGAGAGAACGTCCAATGATGTGAAGATGCTTGTTAAACATTTTCAAATGGGTCAGACTCAAATTGATCAGCTTACCAAGGTGCAAAAAGACTTGCTAGTTAATGCTTCAAGAGAAAAACAAGCGTGTGAAATATGCACTAGATGTGGTGCTACTACTCAGGATCCCTTATATCCTGAAGGACATCCTAAGAGGATCGAGCAGGATTCTCAATGTGCTGCAGGTGATGATATTCCTTCCAAGAAGAAGAAGCATAAAACAGTTGCAGAGTCTTCCGAAACAGGTAAAAATCCTAATAGTGTTTCTATTTCTAATGCTAAAACCAAAAGTGGTAATGCTTATGATAAAGAAGAAGTTGAAGATGAACCAGAAAAGCTTGCTAAGAATGCAAAGTACACCAAGGAAGACTTCATTGCCAATAAGCATGGTAATGAGAGAGAACCTTGGGTGCAAAAACCAATGCCTTTTCCTGGTAAGAAACATAAATCCAAGGAAGAAGAACACTACAACAGGTTTTGTGAACGGATGAGACCTTTATTTTTGCAAATTCCTTTGACTGATGCTATTAAAATGCCTCCTTATTCAAAGTATATGAAAGATATTGTTACTAACAAAAGGAAGATTCCTAGTGAGAAAATTTCCACTTTACTTGCTAATTACTCTTTTGATGGTAAAGTTCCGGAGAAGCTTGGAGATCCAGGTATACCGACTATTCCTTGCTCTATTAAAAATAATTATGTTAGAACTGCTTTGTGTGATTTGGGAGCCGGAGTTAGTGTCATGCCTTTTTCTCTCTATAAGAGACTTGATCTAGAAAAATTGATATCTACTGATATATCTTTGCAAATGGCCGATAAGTCTACTACTATTCCTATTGGTATACGTGAGAATGTTCCTGTTCAAGTTGCTAATATTTGTTTGATATTAACTGACTTTGTTGTGTTGGAAATGCCTGAAGATGATAATATGTCTATTATTCTTGGGAGACCTTTTCTAAACACTGCAGGTACCGTTATTGATTGCAACCAAGGAAAAGTAACTTTTAATGTTAATGATAAAGACCACACAGTTTATTTTCCCAAGAAAATTGATAGAAAATATGCTCTAAACTCAATCAAGAATATTGAGACCATCAAAGTTGGTCAAATTTATTGTTCAGAGCTAAAGCCCAAGGGAGAATATCAAATTATTATGGCTGGGACTATGCCTATCAAGGTCAAGGTAACATAATCATTTAGTGAAATGCATTGTTTTGCTTCATAGAAAATTGGTTTGGTAACAAGACTTGATCAACCTTGTTAACAAAGCGGTTTTTGAACGAATGAAACTATGTTTTCACCGCATTTACTTTTATTTACTCATGTTTCCACCTTCTTCACTTTTGTTTCTGCTGTTTAGTAGCATATTAGAATATCTTAGAGTTGCTGTAAACTTGGTTTGAATTTTCTTTCTATCGTTCCACCCTCGTTTTCCCTCGTTTTTAATCTCTTATCAATTTCTGAAAATCCTCGAAAATAAAGTTTCTCGAAAAATTCTAGAAAATTCCTTTTAAATTTTTATGTCAAAAATGGGGCAGAGAGGCACCTGGGAAACCTCAAGGGGACCCACCATGCCACCACACCACATGGTGGCACGGCCAGGGCCAGGCCGCGCCGTGGCATGGTGTGGGGCCCCCCTGGCCCTCCACTTACGTCTCCACCAGCCACTTCCTTCTCTTACCCGAAATATCTTCACTCCATAGCTCAACCCCATGTTCTTGCTGTTCTTGCTCGCGAATTTCGATCTCCTTGCTCAGCCCATCTTTGCTGCTGAGATTTGGAGCATTTGTTCTCTGGTATGTGACTCCTTCGATTGTCCAAGTAAAATTTTGTTTAGTGGAGTATTTCTTGAGTATTTTAGCACTATATGTGACAGGATAAATAAGTTTGCATGCTTGTTCTATTGCTTAGATATGTTATTTTGATGCATGTTAACCCTCTTGCAACACCCTATAGTAGTTCCCTACATTTGTTTGTCTCAAAATCATTTTTATGAGGTTTGTGTAAAAAAAATTCAGAAAAGGGAAATGGATAACTACACTTATGGACAAATCTTTGAGAGAGAAGCACCAAGGTCATCAAGGCCTTCAAGATCCACTGCTCAATTTCGGACATCCTACAATGAAGACCTTATGTCACCAAGCATTGGTGATGAGGGGGATGATGGAGATGCGTATCCATCAACTTTCCCTTGTTCTAATTTTTTGCGTGATGCAGGGATCCTTGATGTTTTCTTACTCCTTGTTGGCAGGGTTGGATTGAATACATACATGCTTGATGAGAGTAATCAATATGCTATGCTCACGAAGATTTTTGTTGAGAGTTTTAAATTTACTAACTCTTCTTTCAAGCCATCCATTGCATTTAAGATTTATGATAAATCTATCACCATGTCTTTGGAGAAATTTTGTGGCATTCTAGGTATCCCCATGTTTGGGACAGCGAAGAAGATTCAGAACTGACCAGCTGATTTGTTGGAGCTCTACCGAGGAGTGACTAATGATGATGACCGCATAGCCCAGCGTGGCAAGATAAGAAATATTCAACTCCCAGCTATTAGATACTTTGCTTACTATCTTGCTACTAGTATTCTTGGTAGAGAGAATACTAGCAATATTTCTAACTACCATTTAGCTTTTCTAGCTACTGCACTTGATATTGGCAAAAAGTATAACCTCGGTGCTCTTATTGCTCATCGCCTAGCCACTAGGGGACCTATTTATGGAGGCATTATTGTTGCGCACATTGTTGTTGCTTTAGGACTTTCTATTGCTCCTAATAATACATTGTTAGACCCACAGAGACTTGATCTTGCTGCCATGAAGCTCCTTCACTTTGTTACTGCTAACTCACGTGCAGGGAAACTAGTTTATGGAATGTTATTTACTGATGGAGATGAAAGGGAAGTTCCCTTGCCGCAACCCCGTTTGTTCAGTATTTGCAGGGGATCATGGTCACACTTGAAGGAGGAGTTGGATGAGCAGCTTAGGCTGCTCGGCTTCCACACACAGTAGGGCGCCGTGAACCAGGAGGAAGAGGATGCGCCAGCTGACCACTACACCATGTACCATACCGGGGTGCCTTCGAGTTCATATCAGGACAAAGGTGCTTCTTCGTCATATTTTGGAGACGCCACCTCATGGCCTCGTTGGGATTGATCTCCACTTAGGCCAAAAGCCTAAGCTTGGGGGGAGGTACGCCGACGATTCACTCATCTATATATCATATTTTGTCGGTACTTTGTATATCCATGTTTCGCTTTCTTTTCTTTTCTATGTTGTTCTTGTTCTTATTTTTACTTTCCAAAACACAAAAAGACCAAAAATATTTCCGTAGTTTCTCTTTGTTTGCCTTTTCAGTTCTCTAGCTTTGGTTTGCTTTGTTTCCTATTTTCAGTTTGGTATTTGAAAAATCCAAAAAGATTTTGCTTTGTTTGTTGTTTCCTTCTGTTCTTGTTTCAAAATTTGAAAACCCAAAAATATTTGTTGTTCTTCTCCGGTTTTGTAAAGTTTGTTGCATAGTTCAGTCTCCTGTGACTCCATTGGATCTTGGTTATCACTTCATATTATTCAAGCCACACAAGTGAAAGGCAATAATGACGACATATGACAATTCGAGATATGGTAAGAGGCTGGTATGAACTCTATTTGTTTTCATTTTTGTACATATACTCATCTATGTGGACGTGCTTAGCCTGTTCATGTAAGGTATATGTTATCTAATGGATGCTTTGTAGTTTTGCTCTCATATGATTAGTTCCAATTTACTAATAGTTTGTAGCATGTCATGTAGATGTTTGCTTGCATTGTTTTATTCATAAAACGGTATGACATTGTGGTATCCTCCTCTGAAAACTTTCATTTGAATTGACTTGGCACATGCTCAAGCATGCATATGACTGAACAAAAAGTTAATTAAGCCTTGATGATTTACTTTGCCTCAGAGTTCTTGTATCGTTTTTATGCCTATATTAATTTTGTTTTGTCACAAGCATGATTATGACAGTTATTGCTCTCTCGATTGTCGCTTCCCAGTCTGTTGCTAGCCTTCACTTGTACTAAGAGGGAATACTTCTCGTGCATCCAACTCCTAAAAACCAAGTAACCTCGAAGAGTCCACTATAAATTCCTATGCATGGTATTTCAAAGCCATTCCAAGTAAATTTTCATGTGCTACCTTTCAAAACTTTCAAATACTTCTCATTTTGTGCCACTGTTTTTAGCTCATGAGGACGTAGTGGTCGGAATTGCTATCTTCCATATTAAATTAAGTATCCCTCGACTTGCATGATTCATCTGCTCGTCATTAATTTTGCAAGGGAGCTGGTCAGACCATTCTAATCTAATCTAAGAAAAAGAAAAAAAAAAAAGGCACTCCTCCATAATATGTAAAAGTTGGTGGGCACCCGATGGAATCGGTTAGCCATGGTTTGAGAAAGGAAAAAGTGGGTAGGAGTGCCAAACTTTATAAAAGAGCACCAATGTGCCAATTTTTCAAAGAACTCAGAACCACACTCACTTGTTTAGTATGGAAGATAGCAAGAACCCCATTGCCAGTCGTTGACAAGAAACAACCACCTCTCAAAACAAATTGTTATCTCTGTTTTACAAATGAAAAGCTCTAGCACATGTTAAATCACTGCTTCCCTCTGCGAAGGGCCTTTCTTTTACTTTTATGTTGAGTCTTCGTATTCTAACTTTAAGCACTTTCTTGAGAGCATGGCTTTCATTCTTAGTGTAATGTGCTTGTCCTAGAATACAGTTAATTGTGGTATAACTTTGATGCTTGTATCTTTGATATTTTTACTTCTAGTCTTCTCTTGAACTTCAGAGGTGCCTTGGCATTTATGTTTTGCCCCACAAATAAAGGCAAGCGGGATACCACTCTTTCATATCTTATTATGAGTATTATAATCTTGTAGCTTCTTATATTTCATGTTGCTTGTTATTAGTGTATTGGCACTCTTTCATAGCTTGCTTGACTATGAGATAACATTAGTTGCATATTTCTTATTATGAATTGCCTAAGTACTTGATCATATAGTGAGAATATGTACATCTTATGAAGCAAATGTGTTCGTGAAAGTTTCTTTTATCGCACTCAGTTGTTAACTGAATTGCTTGAGGACAAGCAACAAGCTAAGCTTGGGGGGTAAATACGTCCAAAACGTATCTACTTTCCCGAACACTTTTGCTATTGTTTCTCCTCTAATTTGTGTGTTTTGAATACAACTAACATGGACTAACGTTGTTTTCAGCAGAATTGCCCTGGTGTCTTGTTTTTGTGCAGAAATCCAACTTTCAGGAAAAATCCTGAAAAATCCTGCAAAAATCCAATTTTACCAGAAGACCCATGGAGCCAGAAGACGAGACGGAGAGGGGCCATGAGGGGCTCACACCCCCTGGTGGCGCGGGCCAGGCCAGGCCGCGCCAGGGGGTGGTGAGGCTGCCTCGGCCATCGCCTCGACCCCTCCTTCCGCCTACATATACCCTCTGACCTGAAAACATCAGGGGTTCGGTGTTTTTCCCAGATAGAGTTCCGCTGCGCCGCCACCATCAGAAACCGCGATTCGGAACCAGAAACTCCGTTCTGGCACCCTGCCAGGACGGAGATTTGGAGGAGATCTTCATCATCATCACCGACGTCTCTCCATCAACCATCCATGATTCCCCCATCCATGTGTGAGTAATTCCCGCTGTAGGTGAAGGGGATGGTAGGGATTGGATGAGATTATTCATGTAATTGCTATGAGATTGTTAGGGCATGGTGCCTAGTATCTACTGTTAGTGCTTATGACATTGTTGCAACTTGTTGTGCTTAATGCTTGTCACTTTGGGCCCGAGTGCCATGATCTCAGATCTGAACTTGTTATTGTTTTATGATGATAATTGTTGTTTATGGTCTTACCTGCAAGTTGTATACACATATCGTTGTCCGGAAACTGAGGCCTCAAAGTGACAGCAATTGGGATAACCAGAGGGGATGGTTGTGATGTGAGGATCATATGTGTTCACTGAGTGTTAATGCTTTGCTCCGGTACTCTATTAAAAGGAATACCTTAATTACCAGTAGTTTCCCTTGAGGCCCCGCTACAAACGGGCTGGTAGGACAGAAGATGTCGTGCAAGTTTCTCATTGCGAGAACGCACGACTATATACGGAACACATGCCTATGGTTGTTTAGTACTAGGATGCTTTATCATTATTTATCTGTAATTGCCCATATCACTGATTATTACATGAATTATCTTGTCCATGCAACGGCTGTTCATCCATCCCTATGCCTACAGTATTTAATCCTATTGTTTACTATTTTACTACTGTCTCCACTATAAAACTGTTAGTACTGATAAACCGCTGCGAGCAAGTTTGTTTCCAGGTGCAGCTGAATTGACAACTCATCTGTTAAGGCTTATAGATATCCTTTGGCTCCCCTTGTGTTGAATCAATAAATTTGGGTTTTACTTCCCTCGAAGACTATGGCGATCCCCTATACTTGTGGGTCATCAGCCTCCACCTGTCGACGAGCTTCAAACTTACTACTCAAAAGATAGTGATAGTGAGAAAGAGAATGAAAATGAGAATGAGAGTGATGATGACTGGTGAGGGTCTTTTATATCTTTATGCTTAGTATTTATTTGTCAACATACTTCTTAATTGCATTATGCCATTATATTTAGTATTTATTTGTCAACATACTTCTTAATTGCATTATGCACTTATACTTAGTATTTATTTGTCAACATTTTATTATGTCTTTGTGCTTAATTGTTTTCTCTTTCTCAATGCAGGTGATTGAACAATATGAGCAGCGGCAAGGCAAACTCGGTGACCTTGCTTAAGGATATGCACCAGCGTAAGAAGAATGTTAGACGGAGTGGGAGAGAGCAGACTCCCAATCCGCGTTACCCCGATCTTGCCGGTGCGGGAGGAGGACGAGGACGAGGGCGAGGATGAGAACAAGGTGGAGATGGCGGGGAGGAGTGGACTTTGACCCACCACCCTCCACTTCTGGTGACGTTGCTCCTGAGTTGTTCCTGGAGGGGCCGTCTAGAGGGGACGACTCAGACTCTAGACAGGAGTCGGACTCTAGACACGAGGTGGAGGTTAGAGAGGAGGAGGAGGACGAGGAGGACGCGAGGCCGAAGAAGTTGAGGACTCGTGGGGAATCGACTGTCCCTGATGAAAGGAAGGAGCCTAAGACCCAGGAGGCGAAGACCCTTATCATTCCTGATGGCGTTGCGTAAGTGTACTAATTTGGCAATTTTGAACATGTAGTTTCATTTTGGTCATAAACAATTTGGCATGTGTATTAATGTTTGATTTATGTGCAGCAATTGGACATTTCCTGAGGGGACCAAGGGCCGCCTACCTAACAGCATGGTTGAAGCTCTGATTAGGAAGTTCTGGCCGGGGAAATACACTCCCCTCGACATGGTCCCCGGTGGCTCACCGAAGCTAGCCACTACTTGGGCAGACTATCAGGCTGCTCCGAGCATAGGCTTTTGGACAAATGCTGAGGCTGTGATCACCAAGTTTTGGGTAAGACATATTTTTCGAGTTTCATTCATAGGGATGACCCAATGTGCTAACTCAGGACTCTCACAATTGTTTTATGCATGATTGAAGTGCTTTTATCACGTGGATGAGGAGGATACGCAGAAGGCAGATCGGACTTTGCTTGGAGCTTGTGAGAAGTTGACACCGCAGGTGTGGTACAACCAAAAGGTAACGGCCGCTAGTCACTTCTGGGCTGAAAGGGGAAAGAGGGTCAAGAAGGAGGACATTGTTGGTAGGAATCCTAATCCCGACTACGCGATGTCGCTGGATGACTTCCTGTCAGTGAGTGAAATGTTAATGAGATCCTATATTGCTGCTAAGTTGCCATTGCATTATCTTGAGTTGAGTATTCATTTTCAGGTTGTCCCTGAATGGGCTGAGACGCATCGAGAGACATGGGAGGACCTGGTTAGGACAAGGTGGCTCAGGACAGACGAGGAGTTTGCAGTCGTGTTGATGCGGAACTCGGCTAATCGAGGCGACAGTGGAACACACTGCGCGGGAAACCACAGCTTTGATCGCTTCAAGGGGAAGATGGTATGTACATACATGGAATGACCTGCATTTATTTTCCCGTCATGTTCCTACTTTATACGCATAACATTTCTGTTCGCGATGCAGGTGGCCGAGGCACCGCCTGGGGAGGAGATTTACGATGTCATGGTATATGACATGATGCGGAGAAAGAGGCCCGATGCCTCGGCGCCTCCGGACTCGCTCCCCGAGTACTACGCAACGCCGAGGATCACATAGAGGACTACTGTCAGATGGTGAAGTCTCGTCACCCGGAGGTGGATGACCCTAGACGCGCGGAGACCGACGAGGAGTCGTTGGTCCTGTCGGGGCACGGGTTGCAGCATGGTCGTCTCAAGGTGCTTAATACAAAGGTCAAGCATTCCCTCACCACGAGCTTCACGCGTCTCAAGGCGGTCCTGACCCCTGACAGCGCCCCTATCCCGCCTCATGACCAGCCTCGTCGACCCAAATATGATGTAAGTTTTCCTCATTTTCATCCTCTTTGCGACTTTCGTTCCTGCATGGCTAAGTGCTGATAATATTCATTGTTTGTGAAATGGTAGCCTGCTTTCGAGGCGGCCTTCGATGCCGCTCATGAGCAATATTAGGAGGCCTTTCGGCTGCACCAGGAGGCGACTATGGCCTATATGGCGTATCTACATGTAAGTCTGAACCTTTCTTTTTGCAAAAGATGACAAGTCCCACTTCCCCTAGTTTGATTAGGGCATTTCTGCAATGCCTGACATCTAAACTATCTTGCAGGCATCGATGATGGCTATGCGATCTGGAGGTAGTTTGGATGTAGGGGAGCAGCCTCCCATACCGGGGCCGGCGCCATTGATGTCATCGAGGGACAGTTTCGCTAGGACGTACTATGCATCGACGGTGATAAGTTCTTTGCCAAACCAATGGTTGTCGCTTTCCTTTGCCTCATAAGTTGCTAACATCTAGGGAACTTGTAGGGAACGACATCTTCCTTTGCCTCGCGGGCTGGGCGTCAGATGACACCGGTCCATCCCGGTGGTCCTTCTCCTGGTCGTTCTCTTGGTGCTTCTCGCGGTACTTCTCCTACTGGTACTTCTACTAGGCATAATTTCCCAGATCGTCGGCCGCCTACTTTCACTAGGGGAGATCTCGGGTTCACCCCGACCCCATCTCCAGAGTAGTAGGGCTTTTCGCCTCGAGATACTATGTGTGTCACTACTTGCATGTTGATACTTGTGTGTTGCTACTTGTGTCGCTACTTGATCATCTATGTATGGCACCTATGAATTTATATATATTTCTGTGTATGGCACTTGCAATGGATTTTTGCATATGGCATCTATGAATTTATATATATTTATGTGCATTTTCAGCTGTGAAACCAGAAAATATAAGCAATTTTTTTTCTGGCATTCTCTATGCCGACGGCATTGCCGTCGGCGTAGTGTTGACCAAAATGGTCTCGGATCCCCTCTACGTCGAGGGCTTAGCTGTCGGTGTACAGACTGGCTACGCCGAGGGTTTAGCCATCGGCGTATCGCCTGGCTACGGCTACCGAGACGATGCCACGTGCCATCCTACGCCGATGGGAGAGGCCATCGGCGTATCACCATTCATCGTTGGACTTGACGCCCGCTGTGCCGCCCTAAGCCGAGGGCTAGTACGCCGAGGGTCCTTATGGTCGTCGGCATAGGGCTTATACGCTGAGGGCGTCGCTACGCCGAGGGTCAAGATGCCTCCACCGAGGGAGGTCTACGCCAAAGAGGTACGCCGAGGGCTGCCGTCGGCGTATGCTACGCCGACAGCATTGGCCTATACGTCGAGGGCTTTAGGCCGTCGGCAACTAGCTTGATTCCTGTAGTGGATAGCGGAGCTCCATCAAGGTGATCTCGCATGGGAAGCAAGGTGGGTTGGGCAGCTCTTCCCAGGAGCAGACCTCAAGACGGCCATCGATGACTTTAGCTTGGGACAAGTCAAGGACCTCGAACCAGGGCTCAAAATCAATCTTTCCCGTCACCTGGGGCCAATATGAGAGGGCATAGATCTTATCCTCCAAGGAGACCAGCACGGGACAATCTTTTGCGTTTACAAGATCTGGCCAGTGGATGAGCTGCTCGGTCTTGGTGTCGAACACAACGGTTTGGACCTTTGGAATTGCCGGCTTGCCACCAACTGCGGCGATCCACTTCCGGCGCTGCGTCTGCACAGACACGAACCTCTTGCCGCCTGGGTTCTCTAGTCTGGCGAGCCTGTGCAGCCGCTTAGGGGAGCCGTCAGAGCGTGAGCGGGGATATTCCAGCTTGTAGAGGGAGAAGGCTCCGCAAGTGTCGTTTGTACCTGTATTTACCATGACATAGACCGATCGATCTGCGCCCTCATACGATGCGGTGTTGCGGATCTGATTTTCACTGAGCGGCAGTTCGCTTCCTTCGCAGGGTTTGTCGCCCTCCAGCCTCTTCCCCTTCCCCTTCCCTTCCCCGTGGTTCATCTTAGTCGGCGCCCAGTCGAGGGTGGGGTGGCAGTCAGAACTCGGAAGTGGGAACTTGCAGGAGAGGGTGTATCGGCAAATGTCAATTGCCCAGGCTATGCTAAGAGGTCGCATTACTAAAGCCTTGTTTTAGGACGGCTCGTGAGCTCAATTGAGGAGGCCGTGGCCCATTAAGAACAACTCTAGCATATTCCCTATTCACAAACATGCAAAAAGTAATTTATGTCGATCCGTATCGGCTATTTGCGGATTAAAATTGTGTCTCGTAGATCAGACAGGCTAAGTAAAATTGCACACTGGAATCTTTTGGTGGGACCCGTTTCTTTCCTTTTCATTATCTTCAACCTCCACATGCGCTGCCCGCTCGCCCTCCCTCAGACCGTGCCGCTTGCCAGCCCCAGCCCCGTGCCGCCCGCCCGTGCCACCGCCTCCCCGAGCTCAGAGGCCACCTACAGAGCCCGACGGGCCAGCCTGATCTCCGACTCCCGACCGTCTACAGATTTTGTCAAATTTGATAAAAGAACTAAGAAATCGATCCGATTGATAAAGATTGACAAAAGATTAACAAAAGTTAGATAAAAGATAGAGCTCTGTGGTAGAATTTGGCCGGATTTCGGCGACTTTGGTGCCAGTCCGGTGACATTTGGGATGAAATTTCACTGTCGAGAGAGTGTTGATCGAGTTGCAGGCGTCCCCATATTTCCTTTGGTGTGGCCTACAAAACTGAACATATGGGGGTCGCGAGCGTGGATGCAAGCTGACCTGCAAAACATTTGCAGGTTTGACTACTTTTGCAGGTTTCTGTTTTTTTGCACCTAAACTGTAAAACTCAAAAAAATTACGGATTTGACCACTTTGGGGTGGAGGGAAGGGGGGGGTCTGCTAGAGTTGCTCTAAGCCGATGGAGCTGATGTCAGTAACACTTTATTGTTGATGAATGAAGGAAACATGTTTTGTTGTGTTTGGATGCACTGAATTGGGGCTTGAAATTGAATTGCAATGGAATACCAAAACCAAACTGGAAAGGAAATTAATTACCTACATTTCCAATTCTATTGGATGTGCATGATATTTGGTATCGAATCAGATGGTGACACCCAATTCTAGTTTTTGTTTGGATGTAAAAAGTTGAATTGAATTGGCTAGCCATGGAGGCGGATCTATTCATGGGAAGGGGGCGATGGTGACCAAGTTCCCATCATGCCACCGTTTCGCATCCAGCCCACTGCCGTTCCCCATCCACTGCCGGCTAGGGTTAGGTTATAGTGGAGGGGACAGAGGTCGGTCATGGTCGAGAAAGGAGGGACGAGAAGAGCTAGGGGGAGGTGGATGAGGAGGATCACCAGCACCGTCGCCCTGCGTGGTCACCTCCTCCCGTGCGGTTGGCGACGAGCAAGGAGGGACGAGGACATGCCCGAGCGGAAGAGCTTTCTTTCTGAGTGAGGCAAGCGAATCAGTATGAGATCCAATTCAGAGCAAATACGAAGGGGGGGACCTCCGTATTCATCGATGGGCAAATTAGCTGGGCGCTGGGTGGGCTGGAATTGGTCTAAATTCCACGGTCCAATACTGAGCGCATCCAAACACTGGAATTTGGGGCCCGAATTCCGAATTCCCAATTCAGAGGCCCAATTCATTGCATCCAAACATAGCTATTTTAGAAACCGTATTACATTACAAAATATTTCCTAATAGAAATTTCAAATGTATTTGAGTCGAAAATACAACTATTATTATTTTACTATCTTACACCCATCGGTGGAGGTGCACAACGACGATGACCGTTTGAGAAAGATGAGGTAGTGTATGAACCAGGCCCGCTTGCATGTGCCCGCCATCCCAACGAGTGGCCTGGCTCGCCGCCGAGAGACCATTCGGCGTTGGGCCTTCCTCCCGTTGGATCTGCGGCAAGACCCTCTACGTCGTGGATTCACCGCTGTGGAGGCAGTGGTTTGAGGTTGAGCATGATGGTCGGCGCAATCCATTGAGGCCCACCTGGAGGGCCTCGACGATGAGAACTACGAGGCTACATGAAGGAGGAGCCGGAGCAGCCGCCGCCGACATAGCAGGAGGAGTTGGACTAGTCCCCGTACCCAGCGATGGAGGTTGAGTAGGCGAGGTACGCATTCCCCACCCTAGAGGGCGGGTGGCCAGACTGGTCGTAGTACCGCGACACTGTTGCTGCCAACATGTGCGCTCGTGCCGGAGGCAGAAGACCTGTCGGAGGACAACGATGAGAGCCTGATGAAGGAGACGCCTCCGATGACCAAGGAGGATGAGCCCCAGCGCGCCATCGACCTCTCTAGGCAGGAGGAGCTCGCGAAGTGGGATGGCCTCGATGAGGCTATCTAGCAATCCGTGATGTTGGCCGCTCCTAGGATGCCACTGCTGCCTCCACCGCCGGCATGCAAAATTTGGTCACAACCGCAAGTCCTCATCGTCATCAACAAGGACTAGGAACATCATCGGCCGCCGCGTGGCCACTAGATATTATGTAGTTTTTTTTAAGTTGTTTGTGGACTTAATTTCATGTTTTTAGTATTTTTTTTGGGCTAGCGTTGGCTGCACAACCACCTCTAAACGGACATGGGCCACCCGCAAACAAACCGATTTGAACACTTTAGGTGTCTGAAATGCGGGAGGCATTTAAAGTTGCCCTGCTTCTAGGACATTCGCTATCTGTTCTAAATTACTATAATAAACATGTCTTGTGTACTCCCTCTGATAAAAAATAAGTGTCATTGACTTAGTACAAACTTTATACTAAATTAGTACAAAATCATTGTCACTTATTTCTGATCGGAGGAAGTATAATTTAACATGGACTACATTCAAACTATAATGAGTGAACATGCACAAAAAATACATGTTAATAACAATGCATTTTTTTTTTGAGAAAACGAAAGCTTGTGTTTCATAGCATTGATAGAACGAATTTGCATACAAGTTCAGAAAGGCCACACCCGGTACAACTCAACACATTATAGCTAGGCCGGAGGGAGAATCGTAGCAAGTCCTAAAACTCCTGCCGTCACCCACGAGGAGGCTTTCGTCTTGATCGTGTCGAGCAGGCCACCCAAGTCTGGCCGCGCACCGTCGAAAATGACCGCATTCGGCCGCTTCCACATCCACCAAGATGTAAGCATGATAATTAATGATGTGCCTATACGTAATATCGTCGGGTTGCCATGACGATCTACTGCCATCAAGCATCGAACCTGCCCCTGACTGAACTTTAGAAAATGGCAAACATTTTTTGCAAAAAAATTTATTTGAGGTTGCACCTTTATACCGACTTGGAATTGCACATCATCCAACGGCCCAGAAAATTATAACTATAACTAGAAAATGTACTTCTTCCGATCACTAATACCTGTCTCTAATATAATATATCTAGACATATTTTAGAGAAAAAGTAACTATATTCAAAGCGACTGACAAAATAAAAAATCTAAGAGAGATAAAACCGCGCGAAGCCTTCGTTATCCGTCCGAACAAACGGACGCCGCCCCTTTTGCTCGCTTGAGTCACCGCCGCCGCTCTCCGGCTACCCGTTGTTTGTGCTAACATGGCCCCATCTCCCGCTCGACTCCTCCTCTTCCTCCTGCCCACACCTAACCTCACGTCTTCGCCTCCCGTCAGGCGAGCGCGCAGGGCCTGGGCCGGCACCGCCCGCTGCGCCCCGGAGGTCGCTGCCGGCGGCGGCTTCGTCGTCATCGAGGACGACCTCTCTGAACTCCTGCAGGTTCATATCTTCTGTCGACCTTATACCCCGTTTAGCCTGTTCGTTAATTTCGTCTATTGCACTGAAGTAATTAAAGGGCCGTGGCAACAACCAATACTTGCTATGCAGTTTAGGACTCGAGGTAGAGATTTATTTGAACTTCGTCAGTTATCCAAGAGATATTTTTTTGGTGTTTCAAATCGTACATGCTTATTGGTTTGCCTGACTAGTATGTCGTATAATTAAAAGATTCTGTTTTAGTTTGAGGAAATTTCTGAAGGTGACTTGTAGACGGATATTATGATACCTGCACACCGGGCAAGAACAGGCTTAGGCTAGGATAAACTCTTCATTTTTTTTATGTAAGAGTCATGTTGCTGCTCTCTGGTGAACCTGTTTCAGTACAAAACATGATCTTTGTATCCATCACAATTCTATTTGCGGTGATATCCATCACAATTTGATGCTGCAAAGTCATTTTTATCACATCCATAATCGGCTAAGTTGGTGTATATTTAGCCCTGTTCAAAAAGTCGTCCCATTAACCAGTTAACTGGCCAATTCCCTACTCGGTGTGTCACCGAGCAGCCGATTAACTAATTAGTCAGCTGATTAACTAGCCGATTATCCTATTAATCCTTTGCTTGCCAGCTAACCGAGCAGTTACCGGTTAACAATTTTCTCAACATTCATATCTAGTGTAGTTAAATTGAGTAACAGAAGTGGTATGGATCTATCCTTTTCAGATTTTACCTAGAGATTTACGAGATAATCTGCAGAATGAACCTAGAAGGGACCAGCTGTTGGAGGTAAGCAGATGAACTTGCCTGTTTTAACTTTTTTGAGACCATCATTTTTCCATTAATAATTTAATTTGCACAAACTATCCTAGCTGATGAGTAATGAATTAGGTCATTCTGGATTTGGGAAGACGACCTGAGGCTCGTTTCCTTGGTAACTCTGGTGGCCATTATCTACGGGATAGTGAGGTACGCAACTCTAAGTTAATCCTAAATTGGCATTATAGTGATAGATTCATGTGGAGATACTTGCAGTAACAATTTTGTCAAATGTAATAACACCATGAGATGAAACAGTAACAATAGAGCCACATGGATTCTCCTATACCCCCTACCTCCCCCGCCCCCGCCTCCATACCTCCTCCGTCCCCGCCTCCATACCCCCTCCGCCGCCGCCGGCGATGTCGCCAGGGCAAAGCCCGGGCAGCACGGCGGCTCTTCTCCTCAAACGGCCGGGTGGTCCGGGGCAGCGGCGGCTCGATCTTGGATGCAGATGGCGGTAAGGGCAGACGGACGACGGCGGGGTCTTCTCCTCCTGGTGGTGGTCGGCTGGAGGCGGCGATGCCGGTGCCGATCCTGTGGGGTCTGGCCCGGAGGCAGCCGTCCTCTCGGCCGACGGTCTTCGTGGAGCAGGTCCCAGCTCTGGCTCCGCATCACGAGGATGCCCGGGGGCGGCAACCCTGGGCCTGGCGGTGGTGGTCACCTTCTTCGCCAGAGGTGGTCGGCCGGTCCCAGCTGGTTGGTGGATCTCGATCCGTCATCCAGTCCCAGCTGCGAGTCGGGGAGACATGGTTGTCGGTGAAAACCGAGCCGTTTGGCGGGCGATGGCGGCGTTCTACGTCGTTACTTTGTTGAAGGCATCGCTTGTGCAACAATTGTCGAATCGCTCGTGCTGCTCCGGGGGAAACCCTGAGATCCGGGTCTCTAGATTGGACGATGACGTCACTATGGTGCCGTTTCTCTCTTGGGAGCATCGTTTGTGGAGTAGCGATGGATGCAGAGACTGAAGGAGAAGTCTGAAGGAGGAGAAGTCAAGTCATGCCTGCCGAACTGGTGCCACGCTCAGTCATGCCTGTTCGGCAGGTGCTACGCACGACAAATCTTCCATGGTGGTGTTGACAACAGTTGTGACAAGGGTTACGCGGATCTCTATCTTGAAGGTGGACCAGCGGAATGATGATGGTGACGGCTTCTAAAGAGAGGGCACAAGGCGCTCGCCATGGGTGATGCCCCCGGTTTTTAGTTGGTGGGCGTTGTTTCTTGTCTTTTAGGGTAGAGGCCCTGATGGCAGTTTACTTCATCCATTGTCGGGTTTCTAGGTGCCGAGTGGTGGGCTTCAGATATTGTGATGTATTGCTTTTGACAGCTTGTTGTTTAATTTAAATAAAGAAAGCCGTATGCATCTTTTCGATGCAGAGGCTGGGGCTTCCCCATTTCGAAAAAAACATGGATTCTCCTATTACAGTGCAGTTGGTCTTGTGATAAGGGATGACCCAATATCCTCAGCGAGCGACTTAGGTAACTTGTGTAATTCTACAAATCCTTTGGCTGATCACCTGACCAGATGCAACGAATTGCAACACTAGAGAAATTTAAACCACCACACACTTGCACAGTGATCTGCTGACCACGAGCGGTTTCACCAACTCCCAACTGTCAGCCGAAAAGACAGATGACGCCTAAATTTCGTTAGTGAAAACACCCTATTGAAATGAGTATGGTATAGAGGAGTACAAAATGAAGTCTTGAGTAGTTCATAGAAGTTTTACAAGAGTCTAGACGTGGTCTAACCCTAATTGTGGGAACACCCCTTCAATTATATAGGTGGAGGATGCGGCCGACAAGAACAGTAGGACTCAGACTCTGGCTCAAATCGGACTAAGGTCTAACTCGGACCTATTACAAACCGACCCAAAAAGGGTGTGGGCAACTCAGCTTGGCTTCCAGGCCTTAACCATAACTCTTGGTGCATCTTACATATGTAGTAATTCATGGTGCGCCAGCTTATCACTTGATCACCTTGGTGTCTTGACTTGAAGAACTTTTCTGGCTGTCCCAGCGCCAATCTCACTTCTAGTTGTCTTTCATATTCAATGGTGTTGCGCCCTCTTCCCTGTCCTCCCTCATGCACCTTGACGATGATGACAATCCACAATGATCCTTGTGCATCTCTTCTCCATGCGCCATGCTATCCTCAACCTCAAATCTGATCATAAAAAGAAGCAAAGACTTAGGTAGTATAAAACTCTCATTGATAAAAATATCAAAGTCAGCTAAGAGAGAATTCACCTTTTGTTCTAGTAACTTGGCATGTGCTCTTGTCATTGGTCCAATGCACAGATCATTGGGTTTACCTTGAACAACAACTTGATTCACAATGGAAGAAGATGGTCAAGAGCTAGGGATGCCCTCAGCATATATATTAGTATCTAATGTACTCATAAGAAACTAGTTTGTTTCTGCTGATGGATCGTGTTGATTCATCTGGTCAAGCACTGAAACCCCTTATCTTATTCAGTGGGCAACCAGGGGGTATGTGTTCGTGACTAAAGTTTTCTCTTTTCATGTTATACTTATTTGCCTTGTTCATTTGACAGATTTCACAGCTAGAGTTGGAGGAAGCTCAGAGATCTGTCGGAGAATTTGGAGGAGACAACCGTGCAGGAATCGAAGGTACATTGCATAGGATATCTGCCATAAGGAGCAGAAAAGGAATTGTTGTTGGTTTGACCTGTCGAGTTGGCCGAGCCGTCAATGGGCATGTTGACATGGTCCGCGATCTTCTAAATTACAAAGAGAGCATTCTGTTTTTGGGAAGGTATGTTGCCTCACTGTCAATATTTTTGATTTTTTTTTCATCAATTTGGGATACCAAAGAAGTTTGTAAGTGTTCTATATTTATTTTACTTAGGAACTCGTAGATGGTTTCTTTGACACAAAATCAAATGATTTTTATCTATGCATAATGTCAGGGTAATAGGAGCCTAGGGGCATGTTTGGTTCATGCCATGTTTACCAAACTTTTGTGCCACAAGTTTGACTTTCAGTGGCAAGTTTTTGTTCTATACCACAGCTAGGGCATATGCCACACTCTATCCTCTTATCCGACCTATCAAAGACTAATTTGTTAGCCAATATTTACCTCAAGTGCGGTGCGTGACTGTGCCGCCGCATTACGGTGGTTAGCCAAGTTTTGCCCCTTGTTTTTTTTGTTTCCACTATATTTAGTTTCTTAAAATTCAAAGTTCACCTATTCTTAGAACGGATATTATGATAAGTTTGGAATGGTAAATCTTTTGGTATTTGCAAGCTAATTAGAAGTGTGCTAGAGGAACAAAGCCTTTTGTCCCAAGAAAGTTGGGGTAGGCTAGATATGAAATCCAACAGAATTATATGGAAACCAAAAGTGGAAAGACTCTTGCTCACCTAACACTACACCCGGGTGATGATGTAGTGCCACTAAGGCAGTGACCTCCCTGTCCTTGCTCACTTAACACCATACCCACTTACCCAGGTTCTGATATTGTGCTTCACTGAGAGCGTTACACCCAAACGAATTTCTATTGGGTTCTATATCCATAGGAATGGCTGGTTTTACGTTGACTTTAAATGCATCGTTGAAACATGGCCTGGACTAAATAAAATTCTGGAACAAATATTGCTTTAGATTAGCATTTGTGATACAACTCTGCAATTTCATATATGATCTAGTGCTATTTGCTATATTCTACACAGCAAGTATTCTGTTGATGTCTAATGTTGTTCATCCATACCTTTTGGGGTCCCAGCTTGATTTTATTCAAGCATCTGTGTTTCAGACTTTCAATGTAATTTTAACTTTTACTAATAGTTCTTTTGTTTGGTCAGACCTGGGGTTGGCAAGACGACTGTTATGCGTGAGATTGCACGTGTTTTAGCAGATGAATTTCAGAAAAGAGTGGTATATTGAACAATGTTACAATCTCGTAGCTTAAAGCCTTTGCATTCAGCTTCTATTTCCATATATAATTTCCTAACATGTTTTAATGGTGTACTGATGTTTAGGGCAGGTAATCGTGGATACTAGTAATGAGATTGGTGGGGATGGGGATATTCCTCATTCTGCAATTGGTGGTGCAAGAAGAATGCAAGTACCTGAACCATCAATGCAGCATAGAGTGATGATTGAAGCAGTTGAAAACCATATGCCTGAGGTGGTCATTGTAGACGAGATTGGAACTGAAGCAGAGGCGCAAGCTTGTCGGTCAATTGCAGAAAGGGGTGTAATGCTTATTGGTACGGCCCATGGAGAAAGGCTTGCGAACATTATTAAGAATCCAGTTTTATCTGACTTGGTATGCCATTATTCTCATAATCTTGCATTATTTTGAACTTTCCAGATACATACCACACCCTTTTGCATAAATTTCACATGGTATCGGACTTGAAATGCCAAACTTGAGCCTGTTGTCGTAAGAAGTTGTTCCCATTATTTTATCTTTAGGTACGATAGCTTAAACTTAACCCAGATATTGCTCCAACATTATTGGTAGAAGATGGACAGTAAAGAGGACGTCGTGTCATCGTCCTACCAAAGTTTCTTACATCCATGCTCTTTTAGGACCAAATTGAATACTTTAAAGATAAAACAGGTTTTCATCCACCTTTCAGTAAATATACTAATATTATTTGTTGGAAGACCAGATTGGAGGAGTAGAAACTGTCACTCTTGGTGATGAGGAGGCTCGTGCGCGCCGTACTCAAAAAAGTATACTGGAGCGGAAGGCCCCTCCAACATTCCCTTTTCTTATTGAGATGAGGGAGCGACACTATTGGGTGACTCATCGGGTATGCCTGTTTCCTTTATATTACATGAATATATGACTTTTCATTTTTGTGTTAAGATACAATGCAATGTTGTCTCTAGAATTGTAGGGGAAAACCATGTAGAAGTATCAGACTAGCACAATGATGAACTTATAATCTATCTCATAATTTTAAGATCATGATGAACGTGTTAGTGAGATTCTTTTGGAAGTGTAAGAATTAATGGGGAGTTGCAACTTACGAGAGCACCAATCTCCATTCCTGTGATACATATCCCATTTAATGGTTTTCCGTGATCAACTGATTTGCTTCGACATTTATAACTGTGGTCTGTTTCATATTGATCACTCATTCACTGGTAATACCTTCAAGCCACACAAATGAAGATATATTAATGTTACTGCTTTGACCAGATTTAAATGTGGCGAGATAGTTATTCGCTTTGAATGTGCTATATATGCTGAATGACTAACATTTTATGAAAATATATAGCTTTTGTAAGCTTCCCGTTGTTATTATCAGCTGACTGAATTTTCGTCGACTTGTTTGCTACTGCTATTGCTGCCCTACTTTTTTAGCAACTACGAAAAACTGAAAACCATGATGCTCGAGATCCATTCAACTTTTTAGCAAGAATGAATGAAATTTATGTACAGTTTGATGTTTTGCTGGGTTTGTTGTTCTTTCCCTCTTTTGGTTAGACCTTTGTTTCATGACTTTGTAATAAACGCTGTAATAATATAGGCTTGCATACATCGCTGACGCAGAGGCCGGGGGTAATAAAGCTTCGATTTTCTTATAAAAACTCACAATTCGATGTGTAGAATCATTTTTTTCTCATTCTGTGACGAATGTTGATATGTGGTGTTCTTTTCTTGTGCAGACCGAGAGGAGTGTGGATATGCTACTTCATGGCAAGAAGCCACTCGTTGAGGTAATATCTATTTGCCTGTCACCCGTTTTCTTCATGTGATAAATTTCATGGCATGAAAAAAGGGTTTCTGTAGTTTGCTTTACCTGAGAATTTTATTTGTATGCATGATATTTGTACCGTTGTGCGATTTGCATGTTCAAACTAGCGTGTTCTAATTGAGTGTATAGATAAATTAGTGAAGCTATCTAGATTATTTCAGTGAACTATTCTTCAGCAAAGAAAATTTTATTTATCTCTGGCACTTCTGTCCATGTTAGAACTTAAGGTAAATATTGTGAATAAAGCATTGGTTGATGCCTTGTAACATTGCAGGTCAGGAAAAGGGACAACGATTTTCAGGTTATCATTGAAAGATGGGCAACTTATGATGGTGATGGACTCTGAATTCCAAACTTTCAAGTTATAATTTCTTCTGCCAGCTTCATGCTCTTCATATTCGCGATCTATGTGGACAACGGGTACAAATTCTATTTATCTTGTTATTCTAAGATAGAATGGAAAGATCCTGATTGCTAAGATTCGCCGAGTTTATTTAGCAATGTTCTTGCTACTCTGGCAAAGGAAGTGATGCTGCCCATTAAGCTTAATTAGTACACTAGCTCCATACTTTTTCTCAGTATTCTTCATTATAGGAGTTGTAAATTATTTCCGCTCTCAAGTTGGGTCTTCTGTCAGTACAGCAGGGCCAATCTCTACAGGAAGTCTTACATGCATGTTCTACCTCTGGTGCTGCAATTGACAATGGATTGGTTATTGATATCAATTACTAGAAAGTACTGTGGGTGAAGATTCTTTCATAGGCGACTTGGGTTACCAATTAGGCAATTACACTAATATCTGTCCCTGGCTTGTCCTTTTCTTCAATGATTCATCTGGTGATTCCGGCTACTTTAGGGGGCAAAGCATGTAAAGTTACCCCATGCCAATATAACATACTTTGCCCCCCTAAAGTATGCCCCAGGAAAATATACCACACATTTGGCAACCTTACATAAAATGTGGTATGTATAAGAAAATTCTTGTTTGTAGCATAGTGCATCAATGTTTGTATTTTCCTAATTTTCAGACCATTCAGGAACATAATTTACCTCCTCCTGGTATCATATACCCGCAAAAAGGTATCATATACTCACTCCGATCGGAAATAAGTGTCGGTGACTTAGTACAAACATTGTACTACTAAGTTAGTATAAAATTACCAACATTTATTTCTGATTAGAGGAGTACCAATTGTGATGTCATGTAGTTTTCCTAATTTTCAGACCACCGAAGCAGAACCCGTTTTGAGTTCTACTTTTAGGGGCTGTGAAAGAAACTCAGGATTTCTCCAATATGAAAACCTGGTACCGCAGGCATGTTTATCATAAGTTAATGCTATGTAGAGGTCGGGGTAGACCAAACTTGATGTGGGAGAAGTCCTTAAAGAGAGATCTAAAGAACTAGCCTATCCATGTGCTAGAACCATGAGTTGGTTACGATATTTTATGGATTTCACCTCTAGCCTACCCAACTTGTTTGGAACTAAAGGCTTTATTGTTGTTGTTTGCTGTTGTAATGCTAATTCCTGTCGATGATGGGAGGCACTTATGTTTCTACTAGTGTTTGTACTATGGAACTCCAAACTTGACATGATTAAGGTCAGTAAAATTAGATATGCAGCTGGTCATTCTGGGACCTGAACAGGTCAAGGGCTGAAATTTATTATGATGGAACTGAAAGTAAAAGAAAAAAACGTAATCCAGCTGTTGTGATGTAACTGCAATAGTTGCTCTCTCAGTGGTGGCAGAAGAAAGAAGCATCACCTGGAACACGTTGGGTGTACCTTTGTTTCTGACTTGTGAGTTGTGATGCTGCAGCTAAATGGAATGTGCAATAGCAATAACGTTTACTGGGTGCCATGTTAATTTCTCAGGCAGGACCTGCGGTTCGCTGCGTGGTCCTCTGCCTGCAAAGCAGTGTAAAATACACCCTACATTTTCTGCAGTATTATGCCCGGATGAATTCAGATACTTGTTGATCACAACCAGTGGCGTGTGAACTGTAATTGCTGGTACATTAGCACCAGATACACAGTACTACCACACATGGTTGCAGTTCCCATGGACCACTGGATCATCCACAACATCCCTCTGATCCATCCATGCCTCAAGGACGTTGCTAGTACTAATTTTATTTTGCTGTGCTTGGCAGAGGTGCTGAGTCATGGTTAGCTGGGTGGTTGACATCAGGGAGTAACTGCCGTTGCTACATTTCCCAGCAAGAGATGAAGAGCCTTTCCTGGATGGCCAAGCGTGTTCTTGCCTGCTTGTTAGTGAGTGCCACAGCAGCATCCTGTCCTTGCCGTGGCAGAGCGCTCACATGCCCGTGACATGACATGATTGATCTCTCCTCGCGCGCACAGTGACACGGGAGGCATGGGCATGGGCTGCTGTCTTTCTTCTAGTCCACTCCTAATCCTGCCAGACTCGGTCAACCGCACTGCACACACATGGAAGCATGATCGTATCAAAGAATGGTTCACACAGTATGCATGCACGCCATGGCAATTGAGCCTGATCCAGAAGAAGGGAACATGTGTAGAAACATTGAAAAGGTGAATTCGTAGACCGAGCTACATCGTATCCCTTTATTTTCAAAATATTTTAATTTACATTTTAAAGTTTCAAAAAATCTCAAAACAAAATTCTAGATGTAGGCAATGTTGAACTCTATGAATCGTGCAAAGTCTTAATATGAAATACTTTTTATCATAGGCTACATGAAATGACAAAATCTGACAGAATTATATAGTGTTGAAATTTGTACTATTTACCATATAAAATGTCACATTTTGTCCTTTTTTATATAGCCTAGAATACAAAGTATTTTATATTGACTTTGCACGATTTGTAGGTTCAACATTGGCTACCTCCAGAATTTTGTTTCAGAATTTTTTGAAAAGTTAAAATACAGATTTTGAATGTTGGAAAATAAAATGCTACATGTAGCTCGGTCTACGTTTCGAGTTTCCCGTGAATTCATAAGCTACATACAGGTTAGTATAAATGTTTTTTTAGAAATGAGGCAGCCCAGCCTCTGCATCGAAGAGATGCATACAGCCTTCTTTTATTTCATTTATTCAACAAAGACCGACGAAAAGCTTTACAATAATCATATAAACTGAAGCAGCCATCAAACACAGGTGTTAAAGCACCACCAAACTAGTACAAGGCAAGAGGAATAGACAAGGCCTTGTGGCTCGTCACCGTCATCATCGACTCCCGAAATAATCCAAAGAAAGTCTTAATATGAAATACTTCTTATCATAGGCTACATGAAATGACAAAATCTGTTATAATTATATAGTGTTGAAATGTGTACTATTCACCATATAAAATATTTCGCATTACCTACGCTTTCGTGTCTCTCAGTGTGGTCAGCACAGGGTGTTTCCGAGCAGCGAGCAGTATTCTCAATGTATGGCAAGCATGCCAAAGATACGAAGCCGATTCCTACTACTTAGGGCATCTCCAGCGAGCCGACGCATCGTGTCCGCACGTGTCTGAACGCGTTTGACCGGACTGGCGTGCCGGTTTCGCATGCTCTTGCGGTGCGATGCAATAGGACCGACGCGTCCGACCCGACCCACCCCTGACCCAAATTTGCGGCAGGTTTGCGTCGGCTTGGACGCTGCCGGACGACGCGTGTGTCCTCCCGCAAACACCACGGGCCCGCATGGCAGTGAAATAGATGTGACTTGACGCTGACGCTTGCGCGCGACGCTGGAACACGCAACGGCATCAATGCCGGCGCAGGCGCTGGCCGCTGACCGACGTGACGGAGCCTGAGCTTCTGCGCCGGCATTGATGGCGAAGCCTCTAGGCGTTGCGCGGGCGGTGGCTGCCCAGCGCTTTATAAGTGGGAGCGCTCTGGCGCCGCTCCCGCACACACCACCAGAGCAACCCACACCCACCGGAGAGCAAGCACATGCCGTAGCCGATGAAGATGCCTTTCTGGCCGCGGAAGACGAAGAACGACCGCGAGGCGTCGTCCAGCCGTGGCACGCGCCGAAGCGGCAGGGCCCCCTCCCCGCCAACATCGGCGGCTCTTCTTCGCCAGCTACCTCCGGCGCCTCGGCCGGAGGATTACGTTGGGCAAGGGCCGACCATCGATCAGTCCCCACCGCGGCAGTGAGATCGCCGCTACGTGCGCCTCGAGGAGTGCGAGGCGCTTTGGGCGGCGAACCAGAGCGTCGACCACCCCGACGTCTCCCTCCCCCACGGCTGGCACCTCAACCCTGCTGATACGTCCAAAACGTATCCACTTTCCCGAACACTTTTGCTGTTGTTTCTCCTCTAATTTGTGTGTTTTGAATACAACTAACACGGACTAACGCTGTTTTCAGCAGAATTGCTCTGGTGTCTCGTTTTTGTGCAGAAATCCAACTTTCAGTAAAAATTCGGGAAAAATTGGCAAAAATCCTATTTCACCAGAAGACCCACGGAGCCAGAAGACGAACCGGAGGGGAGGCACGAGGCCTCCACACACACAGGGGGCGCGGCCCAGCCCTGGCCACGCCCACCTATTGTGAGGATGGCTCGGCCGTCTCCTCGACCCCTCCTTCCGCCTACATATACCCTCTGACCTGAAAATATCGGGGGTACGGCGTTTTTCCCAGAAAGACTTCCGCTGCGCCGCCACCATCAGAAATCGCGATTCGGAACCAGAAACTCCGTTCTGGCACCCTGCCGGGACGTGGATTTGGAGGAGATCTTCATCACCATCATCACCGACATCCCTCCATCGACCATCCATGACTCCCCCATCCATGTGTGAGTAATTCCCCCGCTGTAGGTGAGGGGATGGTAGGGATTGGATGAGATTGTTCATGTAATTTGATATGAGATTGTTAGGGCATGGTGCCTAGTATCTACTATTAGTGCTTATGACATTGTTGTAACTTGTTGTGCTTAATGCTTGTCACTTTGGGCCCGAGTGCCATGATTTCAGATCTGAACATGTTATTATTTCTATGATGATACTTGTTGTTTATGGTCTTATCTACAAGTTGTATACACATATTGTTGTCCGGAACCCGAGGCCCCAAAGTGACAGAAATTGGGATAACCGGAGGGGATGGCTACGATGTGAGGATCACATGTGTTCACCGAGTGTTAATGCTTTGCTCTGGTACTTTATTAAAAGAAGTACCTTAATTACCAGTAGTTTCCCTTGAGGCCCTGCTGCAACAGGCTGGTAGGACAAAAGATGTCGTGCAAGTTTCTCCTTGTGAGCACATACGACTATATACGGAACACATGCCTATGATTGTTAGTACTAGGATGCTTTATCATTATTTATCTACAATTGCCCATGTCTCGTTGATTTCATAAATTATCTTATCCATGCAACGCCCGTACATCCATCCCTATGCCTACAGTATTTGTTCCTACTGTTTACTATTGCTACTATTACCGTCGTTATTTTACTACTGCTGTTACTGTTTCACTACTATCACCACTATAAAACTGTTGCTACTGATAAACCACTGCGAGCAAGACTGTTTTCAGGTACAGCTGAATTGACAACTCATCTGTTAAGGCTTACATATATTCTTTGGCTCCCCTTGTGTCGAATCAATAAATTTGGGTTTTACTTCCCTCGAAGACTGTTGCGATCCCCTATACTTGTGGGTCATCAAGACTATTTTCTGGCGCCGTTGCCGGGGAGCATAGCTTTATTTGTAAGTTCACTTGGTATTCATATTGTTCGCTGCAATCCTTTCATCATGGGTAAACCTCGTGATGGAAAAGTTCCTATATTGCCATCCACTACAAGAAGAGGTACGACTTTGAACACCTCTGTTGCTCTTGATTCGCCATCTGTTATGAGTAAGTTGCTTACACCACCACACGCACACGCTACTGCTACTACTTCTGCTGAGTTTGAAAATGCCACTGATAATTTAGATGATGCTTCTATTGTGCTTGATGAGAGTGGTTCACTAGGTTCCTTTTTAGATGCTACTATTGCTAGAGCTAAGTTGAGAAACACCACTGTTACACCTGTTAGTTCACCTGAGTCTAGGGAATGTCCTAGTGATAATTTTGATGATGCTTATATTGAGCTTGATGATGATTTTATTGCTGAAGCTCGTGCTACTCGTAATGCTGCTGATGTTAAAGAACTTCTTGCAAGACGTACTGTTAGATATAAATTGTCTCCTGATCCTAAGTTTGCTGCTTCTCCCATAAATATTAGAGACAATGATTATGATTTCTCTCTGGATTTATCTTACATATCTATTGTTGAGAAAACTCCTTTTTGTGGTACTAAAGATGAGAGTGCTATGGAGCACATGAATGAGCTTTCTACTTTGAGTAATTTGTTTTCTGATGATATTAAGCTTCGCACTTATTTTGTTGCTAAGATTTTTCCTTTCTCGTTGAAAGATGCAGCTAAAACTTGGTTTAATAGTTTGTCTCCTGGGTTTCTTAATAGTCCTATTGCTTTGGTTAATGCTTTCTTTCAGAAATATTTTCCTGCTAGTGCTCAACATGCTGCTGTGCAGAAAATCTTTGACTTTGAACAGGGAGAAGGAGAGATATTGCCTGAATTTTGGACAAGGTTTTGTTCTTTAATTAGAGCTTTGCCTAAAGAGCCATTGCCTAAAAATGAACTCCTTGATATATTTTATAATGGACTAACGGATGAATCTAAGACATATCTGGATAGTTGTGCTGGTTGTGTTTTCAGGGAAAGAACTCCGGCTGAAGCTGAAGAATTAATGGCTAAAATAAGCCAGAATCATGATGATTGGACTTTAGTTGAGCCAACACCAGCACCAACACCTGCGCCAGTCCCAGAGCCTATGCCGAAGAAGAGAGGGATGATTGAATTAAATGACGAAGTTATGAAGGAAGCTAAGAAATCTCTTAAGGAGAAAGGTATTAAATCCGAAGATGTGAAGAATTTACCTCCTATAGAAGAATTATGTAAGCCATTCCCTCACTCATCTACTATCGAGGTACACTCTGTCCAACGCTTTGATGAAAGAGATATTCCTTACTCTAAACCTCCTGATCAATGCTTAGATGAATTTGATAATTTTATTGTTAAGCAAGATAATTTTAACAAAAAAGTGCAGAATCATTTGTTGGAAAATTCTAGAGCTATTAACAAGTTGCAGGATATTGTGGAGAGAACCTCCAATGATGTGAAGATACTTGTTAAACATTTTCAAATGGTTCAAACACAAATTGATCATCTTACCAAGGTGCAAAAAGACTTGCTAGTTAATGCCGCAAGAGAGAAACAAGCGTGTGAAATTCGCACAAGAGGAGGTGCTACTACCCAAGACCCCTTATATCCTGAAGGACATCCTAAGAGGATCGAGCAAGATTCTCAACGCACTTCAAGAGATGATATTCCTTCCAAGAAGAAGAAGAAGAAGAAGAAGCATAAAACAACTACAGAATCATCTGGTGCAGGTAAAGATCCTAACAGTGTTTCTATTTCTGATGCTGAAACTGAACCAGGTGATGCTTCCGATAAAGAAGTAGTTGAAGAGGAACTAGAAAAGATTGATAAGAATGCAAAGTACACCAAAGAAGACTTCATTGCCAACAAGCATGGTAATGAGAGAGAACCTTGGGTGCAGAAACCAATGCCTTTTCCTAGTAAGAAACACAAGTCCAAGGAAGAAGAACACTACAATAGGTTTTATGAATGGATGAAACCTTTATTTCTGCAAATCCCTTTGACTGACGCTATTAGAATGCCTCCTTATGCAAAATATATGAAAGATATTGTTACTAACAAAAGGAAGATTCCTAGTGAGGAAATTTCCACTCTACTTGCTAATTATTCTTTTGATGGTAAAGTTCCGGAGAAGCTTGGAGATCCAGGTATACCGACTATTCCTTGCTCCATTAAAAATAACTATGTTAGAACTGCTTTATGTGATCTGGGAGATGGAGTTAGTGTCATGCCTTTTTTCTCTTTATAAGAGACTTGATCTAGAAAAATTGGTATCGACTAATATATCTTTGCAGATGGCTGATAAGTCTACTACTATTCCTATTGGTATATGTGAAAATGTTCCTGTTCAAGTTGCTAACAGTTGTTTGATATTAACTGACTTTGTTGTGTTAGAAATGCCTGAAGATGATAATATGTCTATTATTCTTGGGAGACCTTTTCTAAACACTGCAGGTGCGTTTATTAATTGCAATAAAGGAAAAGTCACTTTTAATGTCAATGACAAAGAGTATACGGTTTATTTTCCCAAGAAGATTGATAGGACGAATGCTCTAAATTCCGTCAAGAATGTTGAGACCATCAGAGTTGATCAAATTATTTGTTCAGAGCAAAAGCCCAAAGAAGAATATAAAATTGCTATGATTGGGACTATGCCTATCAAAGTTGAGGTAACATAAGCATTTAGTGAAATGCAAAGTTTTGCCTCATATAAAGTTAGTTTGGTAACAAGACTTGATCAACCTTGTAAACAAAGTGATTTTATATGAATGAAACTTAGTTTTCACCGCATCCACTCCACCTCACTTATATTTACTTTCACCAATTTTATTCCTTTAGTTTAGTTACATGAATTAGAATATCTTAGAGCTGCTGCATACTTGAGTTTGATTTGCTTGCAATCATTCCACGGTCATTTTCCCGAGTTTTATCCTTTTATTGTTTTTCTAAAAAATCCTCAAAAATAAAGTTTCTCGAAAAATTCCAGAAAAATCTTTATAAATTTTTATGTCAAAAATGGGACAGAGAGGCACCTGGGAGACACTAGGAGGGGCTGCCATGCCACCACACACACAGGGGGCGCGGCCCAGCCCTGGCCGCGCCCACCTGCTGTGAGGGGGTCCCACCTGGCCTCTCACTTATCTCTTCCTCCCCAGCTCTTTCTCTCTCCCAAAAACAATGACACACCAGCTCAAACTCGTGTTCTTGCTGCTCTTCATCTCGATTTTTCGATCTCCTTGCTCAGCCCATCATTGTTGCTGAGATTTAGAGCATTTGTTCTCCGGTATGTGACTCCTCCGCTTGTCCAAGTAGAATTTTGTTTAGTGAAGTATTTCTTGAGTATTTTAGCATTGTAGGTGGCAGGATAAATGAGTACGCATGCTTGTTCTATTGCTTAGAAATGTTATTTTGATAAATGTTAGCTCTCTAGTAACTCACTATAGTAGCTTCCTACATTTGCTTGTCTCAAAATCACTTTTTATGAGGTTTGTTAAAATTTTTAGAAAAGGGACATGGATAACTACACCTATGGAGAAGTGTTTGAAAGAGAAGCACCAAGGTCATCAAGGCCTTCAAGATCCACTGCTCAATATCGGATATCCTACAATGAAGATCTTATGTCACCTAACCTTGAGGGAGACGATGGAGATGCACATCCATCGACCTTCCCTTGTGCTAATTTTTTGCGTGATGCAGGGATTCTTGATGATTTCTTGCTCCTTGTTAATAGGGTTGGATTGACTACATACATGATGGATGAGAGTAATCAATATGCTATTCTCACAAAGATTTTTGTTGAAAGTTTTAAATTCGCTAACTCTCATTTCAATCCTTCCATTGCATTTACGATTTATGATAAGTCTATCACCATGTCTTTGGAGAGATTTTGTAATATTCTAGGTATACCCATGCTTGGGATGGCGAGGAAGATGCTACATCAGCCCACTGATTTGTTGGAACTCTACCGAGGAGTAACCAACGATGATGACCGCACCGCACAGCGTGGCAAGATAAGGAACATTTAACTCCAAGCTATTAGATATTTTACTTACTATCTTGCCACTAGTGTACTTGGTAGAGGAAACACTAGCAATATCTCTAACTATCATTTAGCTTTTCTAGCTACCGCTCTTGATGTTAGTAGGAAGTATAACCTCGGTGCTATTATTGCTCGTCGCCTAGCCGCTAGGGGACCTATTTATGGAGGTATTATTGCTACACGCATTGTTGCTGCTCTTGAACTTCCTATTGCTCCTCATGATATATTGTTGACTCCACAGAGGCTTAATCTTGCTGCCATAAAGCTCCATCACTTTGTTACTGCTAACTCTTGTGCAGGGAAATTAGTTTATAGAATGTTATTTACGGATGGAGAGGAAAGGGAAGTGCCCTTGCCACAACCCAGTTTGTTTAGTATTGATAACAGGCCATGGTCACGCACGAAGGAGGAGTTGGACGAGCGGCTTAGGGTGCTTGGCTTCAATGTACAGCATGGCGTCGTGGACCAGGAGGAAGAGGAGGAGCCGGCCTATCACTACACCACATACCACTCCGGGGAGTCCTCGAGCTCGTACCAGGACGAAGGTACTTCTTCAACACTTTGGAGGCGCCACTTCATGGCCGAGTTTGCCGAGCTGGGATTGATCTCCACTTAGGCCAAAAGCCTAAGCTTGGGGGGAGGTACGCCGACGATTCACTCATCTACATATCATATTTTGTTGGTCCCTTGTATATCCATGTTTCGCTTTCTTTATTGTTCTCGTTCTTATTTCTTCTTTCCAAAACACAAAAAGACCAAAAATATTTCCATTATTTCTTTTCCTTTGTCTTTTTAGCTTCCTAGCTTTGATTTGCTTTACTTGCTATTTTTGGTTTGGTATTTGAAAAATCCAAAAATATTTTGCTTTGTTCGCTATTTCCTTTTGCTCTTGTTTCAAAAACCGAAAACCCAAAAATATTTGTTGTTCTTCTTCGGTTTTGTAAAGTTTGTTGCAGAGTTCAGTCTCTCGTTACTCCATTGGAGCTTGGTATTCACTTCATATTATTCAAGCCACACAAGTGAAAAGGCAATAATGACGACATATGACAATCCGAGATGTGGTAAGAGGCTGGTATGAACTCTATTTGTTTTCATTTTTGTACATATACTCATCTATGTGGATGTGCTTAGTCGGTTCATGTAAGGTATATGTTATCTAATGGATGCTTTGTAGTTCTTGCTTTCATATGATTAGTTCCAATTTACTAATATTTTGTAGCATGTCATGTAGACGCTTGCATGCATTGTTTTACTCATAATATGGTATGTCATTGTGGTATCCACCTCTAAAAGCTTCATTTGAATCAACTTGTCACATGCTCAAGCATGCATATGACTGAACAAAAAGTCAATTAAGCCTCGATAATTTACTTTGCCTCAGAGTTCTCGTATCATTTGTATGCCTATATTAATTTTGTTTTGTCGCAAGCATGATTATGACAGTTATTGCTCTCTCGATTGTCGCTTTCCCGTCTTTTGCTAGCCTTCACTTGTACTGAGTATGAGCTCTACTCATGCATCCAATTACCAAAAACCAAGTTTTTCCAAAGAGTCCACTATAAATTCCTATGCATGGTATTTCAAAGCCATTCCAAGTAAATTTTCATGTGCTACCTTTCAAAACTTTCAAATACTTCTCATTTTGTGCCACTGTTTTTAGCTCATGAGGACGTAGTGGTCGGAATTGCTATCTTCCATATTAAATTGAGTACCCCTCGACTAGGCAGCTTCATCTGCTCGTCATTAATTTTGCAAGGGAACTGGTCAGACTATTATAATCTAATTTCAAAAAAAAAGCACTCCTCCATGGTATGTGAAAGTTGGTGGGCACCCGATGGAATCGGTTAGCCATGGTTTGAGAAAGGAAAAAAGGTGGGGAGGAGTGCCAAAGCTTTATAAAAGAACACCAATGTGCAAAAATTTCAAAGAACTCGGAACCGCTCTCATTTGTTTATTATGGAAGATAGCAAGTCCCCATTGCCAGTCGTTGACATGAAATAACCACCTCTCAAAATAATTTTTTTTCTCTGTTTTAAAAATGAAAAGCTCTAGCACATGTTAAATCACTGATTCCCTCTGCGAAGGGCCTTTCTTTTACTTTTATGTTAAGTCTTCATCTTCTAACTTTAAAGCACCTTCTTGAGAGCATAGTTGTGAAGGGTTTCGCAGCATAGTAAATCAAAAAATTTCCTACGGATGCGAACAAGAAAGCCAAGATCTAATCTAGGAGATGTAATCAACGAGAGAGATAGATGAGATCTTTATACCCTTGAAGAAATCGCACAGCGGAAACGTTCAACAGAACGTGGATGATGTAGTCGTACTAGCCGTCTCCTCCTCGCGATCCGATCTGATCCAACACCGCAAGTGGCGACGCCTCCGAGAGATGCACACGTACAGTGCACCAACGACTCCGCCTTCCCAGTCCAGCGAGATATGGTGGAGTGGCAGATGGGATCGACAACACGATAGCGTGGTGTCTATGGTGGAGAGTATGCGCCGACAGGGCTTCGCCTGTTTGCGTGGTGGAGAAAGAACGGAGAAAGGAGGCCTCAAAAAAAGGGCAGCGGCTCCGCGGGAATTAGGTCTGTCAAACCGCCGGCGCCCTAAGTCTTTTTATAGGCAGCGCGTGTAGGTTTTAGAAAACCTAACTTCATCCGCACATTGTCTACACCGCCTCCTCGCGAGCGTGCTGCGCACGATGATCGATCATTATCGATCGATAGCTCGCCGTGCACGCAGTCGGCCTCGGAACAGCGCGGCCTGGCCTGCTTGGCCGCCGGCCCACTTAGCCCAGGTGGGCAGCCAGCCTGCTGCCAGCTCGCGAGGGCGCCTAGGTGATCGGGCGTCCCTGGCTGCCTTCGATCGATAGCGTGCGAGCCAGGACTTTCCTGGCCGCCGCTGCCTCCTCTTTTTTTTCTTTATTTATTTCTATTAAATAAATAATGTTTAATATTTATTAATTCATGCAATTAATAAATACTAATATTTTCCACCCAGAACAATTCCGAACTCTTCGAAACACTTTCTCATAAATCCCGAAACTACCCTAGCGCTGATGCACGTTAAGTGTGTGACCCTATGGGTTCGAGAATGCATGGGCATGATCTCCATCAATAATCAATAGCAGGATCTGGAAATCCATATTGACTCCCACGCACTCAACGATGATCATATCGGATGAACCACGATGTCAGGATTCAATCAATCCCGTATTTGTATTCCCTTCATCTCGCGATAGTTTACTCGCCCGAGATTCGATCGTCGGTATCGGCATACCTAGTTCAATCTCGTTCACAGCAATTACTTTACTCGTTCCGTAATCTGATATCACTTTGTGATTAACTCCTTAACCACGTGCTTGCAAGCAATGCTGATATCAATTACTGAGTGGGCCCGAAGTATATCTCTCCGACTCGGGAGGGACAAATTCCATCTCGATACATACAACCCAACAAGTACTTTCTGATTACCTGAGAGACACCTTTATGATCACCCTCTCATAGGATGACGTTTGATGACCTCAAAGCTCTCTTCCGATACTAGGGAGTTGCATTATCTCATGGTCTAAGGAACACAATATATGACATAGGAAAAAGCTTTGCAAAGATGAACACAATGACACAATCTAATTGTTGTGCTTTATTTGGTTCTGTCCATCACATCATTCTCCTAATGACATGATCTCATTATTAATTGACAACTCATGTCTATGGTTAGGAAACCTTAACCATCATTAATCAATGAGCTAGTCCATAGAGGCGTACTAGGGACGCGGTGTTGTTCATAAACCACACATGTATTAAAGTTTCCGCTTAATACAATTCTAGCATGGAATATAAACATTATCATGAACAAGAATTATAATAATAACATCTTTATTATTGCCTCTAGGGCATAATTCCAACAGTCTCCCACTTGCACTAGAGTCAATAATCTAGTTTACATCTGGTAATAATCTAACACCCATGGCATTAAGGTGCTGATCATGTTTTGCTCGTGGAAGAGGTTTAGTCAACGGATCTGCGACATTCAGATCCGTATGTACTTTGCTAATCTTCAGATCTCCATCTGCTATATAATCTCAAATTATATGGAAGCGGCGGTTGATGTGCTTGGTCTTTGGATGATATCTTGGTTCCTTAGCCAGTGCTATGGCGCCAGTGTTGTCGCACAATATCTCCAGTGGATCCAAGGCATTTGGAACCACACCAAGCTCAGTGATGAAGTTCCTGATCCAAACTCCTTCACTTGATGCTTCCGAAGAAGCCATGTATTCTGCTTCTGTTGTAGATCCCGCGATCACGCTTTGCTTGCAGCTTCTCCAGCTCACAGCTCCACCATTCAAAATATATACGTATCCTGTTTGAGATTTAGAATCATCCGGGTCGCTGTCGAAGCTAGCGTCGACGTAACCTTTTACGACGAGCTCCTCATCACCTCCATAGACCAAGAACATTTCTTTAGTCCTATTTAAATACTTTAGGATGTTCTTTATGGCTGTCCAGTGTTCCACTCCTGGTTCACTTTGGTATCTGCTCGTCAAACTAAGAGCATTGGACACATCCGGTCTAGTACACAGCATGGCATACATGATAGAACCTATGGCCGAGGCATATGGCACTTTGCTCATAGTTTCTCTATCTTTTACCGTAGCTGGACACTGAGCCTTGCTCAATATCTTACCTGACAACATGGGCAATGAATCTTTCTTTGCTTTATCCATTCTAAACCTTTTTTGAACTTTGTCCAGGTATGTACTTTGGCTTAAACCTATTAGGCGTCTTTGTCTATCTCTATAGATTTTGATGCCTAATATATAAGCAGCTTCTCCTAGATCTTTCATTGAAAAACATTTATTCAAATAACTCTTCACATCATTAAGCATATCGATGTCATTTCCAATAATCAATATGTCATCCACATATAGTACTAAAAATGTCACCGAGCTCCCACTCACTTTCTTGTAGACACAAGCTTCGTAGCAATTTGGAACAAATCCAAAACTCTTGATCACTTGATCAAAACGAAGGTTCCAACTCCAGGATGCTTGCTTCAGCCCATAAATGGAACGCTGAAGTTTGCACACCTTATCAGCATCCTTAGGATCAACAAAACCTTCGTCCTGCATTATATACAACTCTTCATCAATGTTGCCATTGAGGAACGCAGTCTTGACATCCATCTGCCAAATTTCATAATCATGAAACACAACAATTGCTAATAAAATCCGAATGGACTTAAACATCGCTATGGGAGAGAAAGTCCCATCGTAGTCAACACCTTGAACTTGCCGAAAACCTTTTGCGACAAGCCGAGCTTTATAGACAGTAACATTACCATCCGCGTCCATTTTCTTCTTGAAAATCCATTTGCACTCAACGGCCTTACGGTCGTTAGGCGGGTCCACCAAAGTCCATACTTGGTTTTCGCTCATGGATCCCAATTCGGATTTCATGGCCTCTAGCCATTTCTCAGAGTCTGGGCTCATCATTGCTTCCTCATAGTTCGCAGGTTCATTGTTGTCTAACAACATGACGGTTAAGACAGGGTTGCCGTACCATTCAGGAGTGGCACGCGACCTTGTCGACCTGTGAAGTTCAGTAGTAGCATCGTTCGAAGTTTCATGATCCTCGTCATTAGCTTCCCCTCTTGTTGGTGCAGGCGGCGTCGGAACAACTTCGGGTGCTGCAGTACTCTCCAATTTGAGAGAAGGTTCAATAACCTCGTCTAGCTCTACCTTCCTCCCACTCACTTCTTTCGAGAGAAACTCCTTCTCAAGAAAGGATCCGTTCTTAGCAACAAACACTTTGCCTTCGGATCTGTGGTAGAAGGTATACCCAATCATTTCTTTAGGGTATCCTATGACGACGCATTTCTCCGCTTTGGGTTCGAGCTTGTCCGGCATCAACTTCTTGACATAAGCTTCACATCCCCAAACTTTAAGAAACGACAGCTTAGGTTTAGCACCAAACCATAGTTCATACGGTGTCATCTCAACGGATTTAGATGGTGCCCTATTTAAAGTGAATGCAGCGGTTTCTAATGCATAACCCCAAAATGATAACGGCAAATCTATAAGAGACATCATCGATCGCACCATATCTAATAGAGTTCGATTCCGGTGTTCAGACACACCATTGCGCTGTGGTGTTCCAGGTGGCATGAGTTGCGAAACGATTCCGCTTGCTTTAAGATGCGTGAGAAAATCATAACTTAAATATTCACCTCCATGATCTGATCGCAGAAATTTAATTTTCCTGTTACGATGGTTTTCCACTTCGTTCTGAAATTCTTTGAACTTTTCAAACATTTCGGATTTATGTTTCATTAAATAGACATACCCATATCTACTTAAGTCATCAGTAAAAGTGAGAAAATAGCGATATCCACCGCGCATCAAAATACTCATTGGTCCACACACATCGGTATGTATGATTTCCAATAAGTCCGTTGCTCGCTCCATTATTCCGGAGAACGGGGTTTTGGTCATCTTGCCCATGAGGCACGGCTCGCACGTGTCAAACGATTCAAAATCAAGAGACTCCAAAAGTCCATCAGAATGGAGTTTCTTCATGCATTTTACACCAATATGACCTAGACGGCAGTGCCACAAATAAGTTGGATTATCACTATCTACTTTGCATCTTTTAGCCTCAATGTTATGGATGTGTATTTCATTGCTTTCGAGATTTAGAAGAAATAAACCATTCACGACAGGTGCATGACCATAAAAGATGTTATTCATATAAATAGAACAACCATTATTCTCAGATTTAAATGAATAACCGTCTTGCAATAAACACGATCCAGATATAATGTTCATGCTCAACGCAGGCACATAATAACACTTATTAAGGTTTAAAACTAATCCCGAAGGTAAAACTAAGGAGAGCGTGCCGACGGCCACTACGTCAACTTTTGATCCATTGCCGACGCGCATCGTCACCTCATCCCTTGCTAGCCGCCGTCTATTTCGTAGCTCCTATTTCGAGTTACAAATATTAGCAACTGAACCAGTATCATATACCCAGGCACTACAACGAGCGCTAGTAAGGTAAACATCAATAACATGTATAACAAATATACCTTTAATGGTGCCAGCCTTCTTGTCCGCTAAGTACTTCGGACAGTTGCGTTTCCAGTGACCCTTATCCTTGCAATAGAAGCACTCAGTGTCCGGCTTAGGTCCAGACTTGAGCTTCTTCTCAGTAGGGGCAACGCGCTTGCCGCTGCCTTTCTTGAAGGATCTCTTTGCACCCTTAGCTTTCTTGAAGCTAGTGGTCTTGTTGACCATCAACACATGATTATCTTTCTTGATATCCACCTCCGCAGCTTTGAGCTTAGCGAAGAGCTCAGTGATCGTATCAGTGGAACCAATTTGATTGTGAGTAACTACAAAGCCTTTGTAGCTAGGAGGGAGTGATTGCAGAACTCTGTCAATCTTGAGCTCTTCTGGAATCTTGCAGTCCAGCTGCTCAAGGCGTTGAGTGTAGCCCGACATCTTAATGGCGTTCTCACTAACGGAACTCCCTTCCTCCATTTTGCAGTTAAAGAACTTCTCAGAGATCGCATATCTCTCAGAACGGGCCTGAGTCTGAAACATGGTTTTTAGTTCCTCAAGTATTTCAAAAGGCCCGCTGAACTCCTCAAAATGATTTTGAAGTTCCGGTTCCATAGCAAACAACATGGTACTCTTAATCATGCCATAATCATCTTTGCGCGACTGATAAACAGCTTTTTCATCAGTCGGCGCTTCCTTAGCAGGGGGGTCACCTAGCGCTTGCTCAAGTACATAGGCTTTTTGTCCGCCAGCGAGAATGATCCTCAGATTGTGGAACTAGTTGGTGAAGTTAGACCCATTGTTTTTAAGCTTTTCTTTCTCAGCAAAAACGTTGAAGTTGAAGTTGGACTTAGCCATTTGATCTACAAAATTTGCAAGTACAATTTAGACTATGTTCATGATAACTAGTTCAACTTAATTAAATTACTAGATGAACTCCCACTAAATTCAACATCCCTCAAGTTGTTTAGTGAACACGATCCAAATTCACCACACCTAATCTGATCTTCACGAGAAGAGATGTGGTTTCAATGGTGGACAACAAAGTGTCGATCATATCATTCATATGACTCATGTTTAACCTTTCGGTTCGTGTGTTCCAAGGCCATGTCTGTACATGCTAGGCTCGTCAAGTCAAACCCAAGTATCTTTGCGTGTGCAAAAACTGGATTGCACCCGTTGTATGTGAACGTAGAGTTTATAGCACCCGATCATCATGAGATGCTTCAAAACGATGAACTTTCACAACAGCGCATACTGCTGGCGTGTAGTAAACGATCCTTGTACGTGGTGAATGACCAGCCCGTTGGGGACCCCAAGAGGAAGGTGTGCTGAGTATAGCAGCTAGTTTTCCCTCAGTTAAGAAACCAAGGTGTATCGTTCTTGGAGAGGAGAGACAAACGACTGAAGGTGATGCAGACTAGCTTAATAGCACTCCAACAAGGACGCCGTTTAACGATACTTGTTGACTCGTCTTCGGCCAGTAGCAACGCGAAACCTGCACACAACACAACCAAGTACTTTGTTCCCAACTTGCGATGAGGTTGTCAATCTCACCAGTTTGCTTGAAACAAAGGTTATAAGCGTATCGAGTGGAAAACAATAGAGTATGCGAGTAAAGTAAATAGTGCGAGTAAAGTAAACAGGTGATAGCAATATGATGGAAATAGGACCGGGGTCCACAGTTCACTAGTGGTGTCTCTCCATAAGATAAATAACACATGCTGGGTAAACAAATTACAGTTGGGCAATTGATAGAATAAAGATAAACGTGATATGTCAAGAAGATCACTATGTGATTTACTCTGGGCATTACAACAAAATACATAGACTGCCATCCAACTACATCTATGACTAATAATCCACTTGTGGTGAATCAATCCGAGAACTCCACAAGTATTAAGTTGCGAACAACAGATAATTGCATTAAGCAAAGTGTGTAATGTAAACAAAGCATATGCCCTTGAGCATATGAATGTTGTTTTCTCCCTAGTAGCAACAGCACATCTACAACCTTAGAGGTTTCTGTCACTCCCCCAGGTTAAATAGAGGCATGAACCCACTATCGAGCATAAATACCCCCTCTTGGAGTCACTAGCAACTACTCGGCCAAGATAGCTACTAACAACGGAGAGCATGCAAGATCATAAACAACATAGAGATAACAAAAGATATAATTCAGTACAGTAACTCAATCATAACACCAATATTCATCGGATCCCAACAAACCAAACATGTAGAATTACATAACGGTGATCTCAATCATGTAGGGCAGCTCATGAGATCTAAACATGAAGCACATGGAGGAGAAGACAACCATCTAGCTACTGCTATGGACCCATAGTCCAAGGTAGACTACTCACTCATCGCTCCGGAGGCAAGCATGGCGATGAAGAAGACCTCCGGTGGTGATTCCCCTCTCCGGCAGGGTGCCGGGAAGAGCTTCTAGACCCTCCCGATCTTCGGGTCGACGGCGGCGGCGGATCACGATGTGTTCTGGAAAAGTGATTGGGTACTTAGGTTTTTTCCGTCGGGTGGTCTTTATAGGCGAAGGGGCGATGTCAGAGGTAGGGCCAGGCACACTCACGCTAGGGTGGCGCGGTCCAGGCCCTGGCCGCGCCAGCCCTGTGTGTGGGGCCCCTGTGGCCCCCCTCCTACTCCTCTTCAGATCTCTGGAAGCTTCCGGGTAAAATAAGACTTCAGGAACTTGTTTCGTCCAATTCCGAGAATATTTCCTGTGTATCACTTCTGAAACACAAAAACAGCAGAAAACAGGAAACTGGCACTGTGGCAACTCGTTAGTAGGTTAGTTCCGAAAAATGCATAAAAGTGCCACGAAGTGTAACGAAGCAGTAGGTAAATGGTGTAAAAACAAGCATGGAGCATCAAAAATTATAGATATGTTGGAGACGTATCAAGCATCCCCAAGCTTAACTCCTGCTCGTCCTCGAGTAGGTAAGTGATAACAAAAGAATAATTTTTGAGGTGACATGCACCTACACAATCTTGATCATATATGTAAGCATTGGTGAGCTGGGATCATAAGAACTTAAAACATGGGCATGAAGATATAATCTTGACAATAAGAAACTTAGCAACCATGTTGTAAACATGCAAATGAACACAAACAAAAGATCATGAAAATGAAACAATGAAAGTCAAATGTGTGTTCAAATCATAAGGAAAACATACAAATGGTTTTCAGCTTGTCCTTCATAGAGAGCAAAACATAAATGCATAGGACACCTTCAAGTTTAAGAGGGCGACTAGATACAAATAATTTAAGAACAAGTGAAACCAATCAATATGAATCAATCAACGAAAACTTTGGGACAATGCACATTATACTAAGAATGGCAACTATGCTCTCTTAATGGTGCATAAAAGATAGAAGGTGTTGACACAACATAAAAGTAGAAGAAAGGCCCTTCGCAGAGGGAAGCAATGATTGCAAGTTTTATAACCTTCAAAAATTATGGTACTTACCGGCTTTGAGCTCACATTGCCCCCATAATAAGCATCTTGAATGGTTAAAGTTAATGCGAGAACAATTATGATGCATATGCTTGACAAATCATAAGTTGAAAACCTCGTGCCCCGTGAATACGAGTACCCAAACCTCATGCTACTTTACTTAGAGTCCCAAGCAAGGCTCTTGTCATTGTAAATATATGCATATCATTGAGAACCGCCAATGGGGTACCTCCGTGCCTGATGACATGGAACAAGCCCACACCAAAATGACAGGACAAGCAGACAATGAACACCTCGACATCTCTTTTATTTGCCATTTGTTTAGCTTTTTATTGTGAGATGCGTCGTCGAATGTTCACCATGGGTATGCTGCAAATTTCCACCATGAATTATGCATGGCTTAGATTAGCGGCCCGGCATTACCCTAACACATATACAAACTCCATGATCCCCACAAGATTCCCAATTCATTTCACACCGCGGGCATCCATAAACAAAAGATCACGATATCAACTCAAGTAAGAAGTGCAATGTTGAAAGCTTGCCCATGACTGCATGGCTGGGCTAGTCTCCAACTTACAACTTGCAAGCATAACAACTCAACATAAGAGACCACAATGTCAAATTTTTAAGAACAGGAAAAAGTAAAGTGTGCCTTCCGGTTCGTGAGAGCTCTACTGACCGAATTTCGCATAACACTGGTAAGAGTTTAATGTGAAGAGAAAATAAAAGCAAGTCAAATTTACTTGGAATAGAAAATTGCTAGTAGGTATGTATGGTGGACACTTTGGAAAACTTTGGCTTTTAGGAGTTGGATGCACGAGTAGAGCTCATACTCAGTACAAGGCGAGGGCTAGCAAAAGACTGGGGGCGACCAACTAAAAGAGCAATAATGGCCATAATCATGCAAAGCGACAAAGCGACATTAAAAGAAGCATAAAATGGCATAAAAAGTCAAAAACTAAATGATCATAGAGGCTATTGGCGACTTTGTAAGAGTCTAACATGTGTGAGCATGCGCCAAGTCAACCCAAATAAAGCATCAAGGAGAAAACAAAAATAATGCTTCCAAACAATAAAAACAACGCATAATTTTTTCAAAGGCTCATTAAGCAATCTCAGTTATTTGAGTCAAGTCATGCTACAGCAAAACCACTAAGCATACTATCAAAAAGACATCAAGCATGACATGAAAAAGCCTAAGCCGTAGTCTACACAAGCTCCTTCTTGTACCACTATTTTGCACAAAGCTTTTTCTCTTTTCCAACACAATTTGAAATTTTTAAAGACACCTCTTTTGATGAAAACCAATAAAGATCAGAGGCAAAAATACACCTTGATAAACAAATATAAGAAGATCTGAATGCAAATCAAGGCGAAAACGAAAACCAAAAGCAGTAGCAGAAAAAGAAGAACACCCGGTTTTTGATAAGAGTCAAAACTAGAGCGTTCTTGGCAAATGAAAACGAGTACATCTCCTCCAAAGGAAATTTGTTGGGGTCTAACCATTTATTGCAGCAAACAAAACAAACTAACAAAGAAAACTAAAACAACTGATGCTCCAAGAAAAACACATAGTGCATGAAGCAATAAAAATATAGTGTCTTGAAAGGTGACCTGATTTTTGCCGATGAAGAAGGGGTGCCTCAGGGGCATCCCCAAGCTTTGATGCTTGTACTTCTTGGATATTTCTTGGGGCGATGCATGGGCATCCCCAAGCTTGAGCTTTTTTCCATTCTTCAACTCATCTCATCATTCTCCAATCCCTACACTTGAAAACTTCCTTCATACAAAACTAAACACAATTCTATTAGCAACATTAGTGCAAGCATAACATATAATCAACCTCTTTTTGCTTCAGGTTTCAACTCAAAACCACCATATATATAGAAAATACTACCGTAGCAACTTCCCCAAAAGTTCCGTGATCAAAAGAACTCAAAAGAAAGCGATAAAGTGGCAAACACAAATATTGGCAGAAATCTGTCAAAACTGAACAGCTGACAAAGGTCGAATTTTTGAGGGGTTTTCTGTTCCTCAAATAAAAAAGTGTTCAACTAATGAAAGTTTGGATATAACCTGGGGCATATGCACAAGAAATCGCAGGTACAAAAGATATACAGAGAATTTATACGAATTTTTACGGTGCAGCACCGAAAACAGTTTCAGGACAGCAACATCCCCAAATCTTTACCTCACTCAAATTAGAGGCTTCTCTTGGCACAAAAACGAAATAAACAAGATAAGGAGCGGTAATTACAGTAGTAATGACTTCCAAGACTCAAATAAAAGAAAAAGGTACTGAAAATAAAACATTGGGTTATCTTCCAAGAGTGCTTTTCTTTAACGCCTTTGAGCTAGGTGCAAAAAATTGCGAATCAAGTAACATCAAGTGATGAAGCATCAAGCTCATAATTTGCTCTAAGAATAGAGTCAAAAAGTAATTTCTTTCTTTTCCTAGGGAAGTGTTCCATACCTTTCTTGAGTGGGAATTGATATTTGATGGTGCATTCCCTCATGTCAATGATGGCACCTACAGTTCGAAAAAAGGGTCTTCCCAAAATAATAGGACATGAAGCATGGCATTCAACGTCCATAACAAGAAAATCAACGGGAACAAGGTTATTGTTAACCACAATAAGAACATCATTAATCCTTCCCAAAGGTTTCTTCTTAGCAACGTCAGCAATAGGAACATCAAAATAACATTTTTCAAGCGGTGGTAAATCAAGCATGTCATAAATCTTTCTAGGCATGATAGAAATACTAGCACCTAGATCACATAAAGCATGGCAATCATAACCATTAACATGCATATCAATGATGGGTTCCCAACCATCTTCTAACTTCTTGGGAACAGAGGCTTTTTGCTTCAACTTTTCATCCCTAATTTTTATGAGAGCATTGGTAATATGCTTAGTAAAAGCAACATTTAAAGAACTAGCATTGGGAGTCAAAGCAAGCTTTTGCAAGAACAAAATTTATTCAGATATATTGCAGCCATCAACATCAAAATCATTAAAAGAAGTAGAGCTATCATCTCCTACACTCCGAAAAATTTCAGCACTCTTTTGAAAAAAAGTTTTGGCAGTTTTAGGCTTTTTAACACAAGGAGTGGGAGTTTTCTCTACACCAATCAAAGTAAGAGGATTGCTAGTATTAGGAGCAACATCATTAGAGGTAGTAATGGTATATACCTTAATTTCTCTAGCCATCTCATCTTCTCTTTCCCACCTGGCATGCAATTCCGCTAACAATCTAATATTTTCATCAATTCCAACTTGAATAGCATTAGCAGTAGCAAAAACATTGTTCTCTTTCACATCATTAGGCAACACTTTTAATTTCAGAAGTTCAACATCATGAACAAGGCTATCAACTTTAGAAGCAAGAATATCAATTTTGCCTAACTTTTCCTCAACAGACTTGTTAAAAGCAGTTTGCTTACCGATGAAGTCCTTGAGCATTACCTCAAGCTCGGAGGGCGCGGCCCTAGTGTTGTTGTAGGAATTACCATAAGAATTACCATAACCATTACCAGAAGGATACGGCCTATAATTGTTACTAGCAAAATTGTTCCTATAAGCATTGTTGTTAAAATTATTGTTTCTAATGAAATTCACATCAACATGCTCTTCTTGAGCAACCAGAGAGGCCAAAGGAACATTATTAGGATCAACATGAGTCCTATCATTAGCAAGCATAGCCATAATAGTATCAATCTTATCACTCAAGGAAGAGGTTTCCTCAACAAAATTTACCTTCTTACCTTGTGGAGCTCTCTCGATGTGCCATTCAGAATAATTTACCATCATGTTGTCAAGTAGCTTTGTTGCGGCGCCCAAGGTAAGGGACATAAAAGTGCCTCCAGCAGCTGAATCAAGTAGGTTTCTCGAAGAAAAATTCAATCCTGCATAAAAAGTTTGGACAATCATCCAAGTAGTCAGTCCATGAGTGGGGCAATTCTTTATCATAGATTTCATTCTTTCCCAAGCTTGAGCAACATGTTCATTATCAAACTGAGTAAACTTCATAATATTGCTACGCAAGGATATAATCTTAGCAGGAGGATAGTATCTACCAATAAAAGCATCCTTACACTTAGCCCATGAATCAATAATATTCTTAGTCAAAGACAGCAACCAATCTTTAGCTTTTCCTCTCAAAGAAAAAGGAAACAACTTGAGCTTAATAATATCACTTTCTACATCCTTATATTTCTGCATCTCACATAGCTCAACAAAATTGTTGAGATGAGCTGCAGCATCTTTAGTACTAGCACCAGAAAATTGCTCTTTCATAACAAGGTTCAACAAAGCAGGCTTAATCTCATAAAAGTTTGCAGCAGGAGCAGGTGGTGCAATAGGAGTGCAGATAAAATCACTATTGTTCGTGCTAGTGAAGTCACACAGCTTGGTGTTTTCAGGATTGGCCATTTCAGCAAAACTAAAGTAAACAAGTACAAACAACTACCAAGGATTCTAATTTTTTTGGGGTTTTTGATATAAAATGATGCAGGTAAAATAAATAAAGTAAAGCAAAACTATAACAAAGTAAAGGATGTGCGTGCGAAAAACTCCCCTTGCTGAAGTCTTCTACTTCCTCCCCGGCAACGGCGCCAGAAAAGAGGCTGCTGGCGTGTAGCAGACGGTCCTTGTGCGTGGTGAATGACCAGCCCGTTGGAGACCCCAAGAGGAAGGTGTGATGAGTATAGCAGCTAGTTTTCCCTTAGTTAAGAAACCAAGGTTTATCGTTCTTGGAGAGGAGAGACAAACGACTGAAGGTGATGCAGACTGGCTTAATAGCACTCCAACAAGGGCGCCATTTAACGATACTTGTTGACTCGTCTTCGGCCAGTAGCAACGCGGAACGTGCACACAACACAACCAAGTACTTTGTTCCCAACTTGCGATGAGGTTGTCAATCTCACCGGTTTGCTTGAAACAAAGGTTATGAGCGTATCGAGTGGAAAACAATAGAGTATGCGAGTAAAGTAAACAGTGCGAGTAAAGTAAACAGGTGATAGCAATATGATGGAAATAGGACCGGGGTCCACAGTTCACTAGTGGTGTCTCTCCATAAGATAAATAACACATGCTGGGTAAACAAATTACAGTTGGGCAATTGATAGAATAAAGATAAACGTGATATATCAAGAAGATCACTATGAGATTTACTCTGGGCATTACAACAAAATACATAGACCGCCATCCAACTGCATCTATGACTAATAATCCACTTGTGGCGAATCAATCCGAGAACTCCACAAGTATTAAGTTGCGAACAACAGATAATTGCATTGAGTAAAGTGTGTAATGTAAACAAAGCATATGCCCTTGAGCATATGAATGTTGTTTTCTCCCTAGTAGCAACAGCACATCTACAACCTTAGAAGTTTCTGTCACTCCCCCAGGTTAAATAGAGGCATGAACCCACTATCGAGCATAAATACCCCCTCTTGGAGTCACTAGCAACTACTCGGCCAAGATAGCTACTAACAACGGAGAGCATGCAAGATCATAAACAACATAGAGATAACAAAAGATATAATTCAGTACAGCAACTCAATCATAACACCAATATTCATCGGATCCCAACAAACCAAACATGTAGAATTACATAACGGTGATCTCAATCATGTAGAGACCTAAACATGAAGCACATGGAGGAGAAGACAACCATCTAGCTACTGCTATAGACCCATAGTCCAAGGTAGACTACTCACTCATCGCTCCGGAGGCAAGCACGGCAATGAAGAAGACCTCCGGTGGCGATTCCTCTCTCCGGCTGGGTGCCGGGAAGAGCTTCTGGACCCTCCCGATCTTCGGGTCGACAGCGGCGGCGGATCGCGATGTGTTCTGGAAAAGTGATCGGGTACTTAGGTTTTTTCCGTCGGGGGGTCTTTATAGGCGAAGGGGCGATGTCAGAGGTGGGGCCAGGCGCCCTCACACCAGGGTGGTGCGGTCCAGGCCCTGGCCACGCCAGCCCTGTGTGTGGGGCCCTTGTGGCCCCCCTCCTACTCCTCTTCGGATCTCTGGAAGCTTCCGGGTAAAATAAGACTTCAGGAACTTGTTTCGTCCAATTCCGAGAATATTTCCTGTGTATCACTTCTGAAACACAAAAATAGCAGAAAACAAGGAACTGGCACTGTGGCAACTCGTTATTAGGTTAGTTCCGGAAAATGCATAAAAGTGCCACGAAGTGTAACGAAACAGTAGGCAAATGGTGTAAAAATAAGCATGGAGCATCAAAAATTATAGATACGTTGCAGACGTATCACATACGAGGGGAGAACACAATTTTATCTTGATCTTTAAGTGAGGAATCATCTTATAATGATACCGTCGTGATCAAAGCATAATAAGATACATAAAAGGATAAACATCACATGCATATAATTTTATGTGACATGGTATAGCCAATCTCCGCGCAATGATCTCCATCTTGTGCGCGCCGGCATGATCTCCATCACTCCACCATGATTGTCTCCACCACGAATAGCAACTACAACTATTGCTAACTACTTAGCGATAAAGTAAAGCTATTACATGGCATATAAGAAGTTGACACGCAGGTCATATACAATTATAAAGACAACCATATGGCTCCTGCTGGTTGTGAACTCATCGACATGCAAGTCGTGAAATATTATAAAACATGATCATCGCATACATCTCAATTCATACACATCATGTCTTGGGCCATACCATATCACAAAACACTCCCTGCAAAAACAAGTTAGACGCCTCTACTTTATTGTTGCATGTTTTACGTGGCTTATGGGAGTAACAAGTTAAGAACGATTCTTACCTACGAAAAGCCACAACGGTGATATTATGGTTGCTAACATCCGTTGTAAATCCCATGACTACTATAGTGAGAGAAACTGGCATCCACCAGCCGCATGTGTGGAACAAGCCACACGTTAAGTGCGGAGCCGGTCTCGCGAACGAGGTCGCGTAAAGTTGGCCTGGACCGCTTCGATCTCACTATGCCGCGCCATAAGAAATACACAACAAGAGGTTAGCAACAGAAAATATCAACGCCCGCAACAAGCATGTTGCGTTCTACTCGTGAAACACATCTACGCATAGATCTAGCTCTGATACCACTGAAGGGTTTCGCAGCATAGTAAATCAAAAAATTTCCTACGGATGCGAACAAGAAAGCCAAGATCTAATCTAGGAGATATAATCAACGAGAGAGATAGATGAGATCTTCATACCCTTGAAGAAATCGCACAGCAGAAACGTTCAACAGAACGTGGATGATGTAGTCGTACTAGCCGTCTCCTCCTCGCGATCCAATCCGATCCAACGCCGCAAGTGGCGATGCCTCCGAGAGATACACACGTACAGCGCACCAACGACTCCGCCTTCCCGGTCCAGCGAGATATGGTGCAGTGGTAGATGGGATCGACAACACGACGGCGTGGTGTCTATGGTGGAGAGTATGCGCCGACAGGGCTTCGCCTGTTTGTGTGGTGGAGAAAGAACGGAGAAAGGAGGCTTCAGAAACTGGGCAGCGGCTCCGCGGGAATGAGGTCTGTCAAACCGCCGGCACCCTAAGTCTTTTTATAGGCAGCGCGTGTAGGTTTTAGAAAACCTAACTTCATCCGCATGTTGCCTACACCGCCTCCTCGCGAGCGTGCTGCGCACGATTATCGATCGATAGCTCGTCGTGCACGCAGTCGGCCTCGGAACAGCGTGGCCTGGCCTGCTTGGCCGCCGGCCCACTTAGCCCAGGTGGGCAGCCGGCCTGCTGCCAGCTCGCGAGGGCGCCTGGGCGATCGGGCGTCCCTGGCTGCCTTCGATCGATAGCGTGCAAGCCAGGACTTTCCTGGCCGCCGCTGCTTCTCCTCTTTTTTTTCTTTTTTTTTGTTTATTTATTTCTGTTAAATAAATAATGTTTAATATTTATTAATTCATGCAATTAATAAATACTAATATTTTCCACCCGGAACAATTCTGAACTCTTCGAAACACTTTCTCATAAATCTTGAAACTACCCTAGTGCTGATGCACGTTAAGTGTGTGACCCTACGGGTTCGAGAATGCGCGGACATGATCTCCATCAATAATCAATAGCGGGATCTGGAAATCCATATTGACTCCCACGCACTCAACGATGATCATATCGGATGAACCATGATGTCAGGATTCAATCAATCCCGTATTTGTATTCCCTTCATCTTGCGATATTTTACTCGCCCGAGATTCGATCGTCGGTATCGGCATACCTAGTTCAATCTCGTTCACAGCAAGTACTTTACTCGTTCCGTAATCCGGTATCACTTTGTGATTAACTCCTTAACCATGTGCTTGCAAGCGATGTTGATATCAATTACTGAGTAGGCCCGAAGTATATCTCTCCGACTCGGGAGGGACAAATTCCATCTCGATACATACAACCCAACAAGTACTTTCCGATTACTTGAGAGACACCTTTATGATCACCCTCTCATAGGATGACGTTTGATGACCTCAAAGCTCTCTTCCGATACTAGGGAGTTGTATTATCTCATGGTCTAAGGAACACAATACATGACATACGAAAAAGCTTTGCAAAGATGAACACAATGACACGATCTAATTGTTGTGCTCTATTTGGGTCTGTCCATCACATCATTCTCCTAATGACATGATCTCATTATTAATTGACAACTCATGTCTATGGTTAGGAAACCTTAACCATCATTAATCAATGAGCTAGTCCATAGAGGCATACTAGGGACGCGATGTTGTTCATAAACCACACAAGTATTAAAGTTTCCGCTTAATACAATTCTAGCATGGAATATAAACATTATCATGAACAAGAATTATAATAATAACATCTTTATTATTGCCTCTAGGGCATAATTCCAACAAGTTGTTATTCTTAGTGTAATGTGCTTGTCCCAGAACACGGTTAATTGTGGTATAACTTTGATGCTTGTATCTTTGATATTTTTACTTCTAATCTTCTCTTGAACTTTAGAGATGCCTCAGCATTTATGTTTTGCTCCACAAATAAAGGCAAGCGGGATACCACTCTTTCATATCAGTTATGAGCATTACAATCTTGCAACTTCTTATGTTTCATGTTACTTGTTATTAGTATGTTGGCGCTCTTTCATAGCTTGTTTGACTATGAGGTAGCATTAGTTGCATATTTCTTATTATGAATTGCCTGAGTACTTGATCATATAGTTGGTATATATACATCTATGAAGCAAATGTGTTCGTAAAAGTTTCTTTTATCGCTCTCAGTTGTTAACTGAATTGCTTGAGGACAAGCAAATAGCTAAGCTTGGGGGAGTTGATACGTCCAAAACGTATCCACTTTCCCGAACACTTTTGCTGTTGTTTCTCCTCTAATTTGTGTGTTTTGAATACAACAAACACGGACTAACGCTGTTTTTAGCAGAATTGCTCTGGTGTCTCATTTTTGTGCAGAAATCCAACTTTCAGTAAAAATTCAGAAAAAATTGGCAAAAATCCTATTTCACCAGAAGACCCACGGAGCCAGAAGACAAACCCGAGGGGAGGCACGAGGCCTCCACACACACAGGGGTGCGGCCCAGCCCTGGCCGCACCCACCTATTGTGAGGACGGCTCGGCCGTCTCCTCGACCCCTCCTTCTGCCTACATATACCCTCTGACCTGAAAATATCGGGGGTACGACATTTTTCCCAGAAAGACTTCCGCTGCGCCGCCACCATCAGAAACCGCGATTCGGAAACAGAAACTCCGCTCTGGCACCCTGTCGGGACGGGGATTTGGAGGAGATCTTCATCACCATCATCACCGACGTCCCTCCATCGACCATCCATGACTCCCCCATCCATGTGTGAGTAATTCCCCCGCTGTAGGTGAGGGGATGGTAGGGATTGGATGAGATTATTCATGTAATTTGATATGAGATTGTTAGGGCATGGTGCCTAGTATCTGCTATTAGTGCTTATGGCATTGTTGTAACTTGTTGTGCTTAATGCTTGTCACTTTGGGCCCAAGTACCATGATTTCAGATCTGAACATATTATTATTTCTATGATGATACTTATTGTTTATGGTCTTATCTGCAAGTTGTATACACATATTATTGTCCGGAACCCGAGGCCCCAAAGTGACAGAAATTGGGATAACCGGAGGGGATGGCTACGATGTGAGGATCACATGTGTTTACCGAGTGTTAATACTTTGCTCCGGTACTTTATTAAAAGGAGTATCTTAATTAGCAGTAGTTTCCCTTGAGGCCCTGCTGCAACAGGCTGGTAGAACAAAAGATGTCGTGCAAGTTTCTCCTTGTGAGCACGTACGACTATATACGGAACACATGCCTATGATTGTTAGTACTAGGATGCTTTATCATTATTTATCTGCAATTGCCCATATCTCATTGATTTCATGAATTATCTTATCCATGCAACGCCCGTACATCCATCCCTATGCCTACAGTATTTGTTCCTACTGTTTACTATTGCTACTATTACCGCCGTTATTTCACTACTGCTGTTACTGTTTTACTACTATCACCACTATAAAACTGTTGATACTGATAAACCACTGCGAGCAAGACTGTTTCCAGGTGCAGCTGAATTGACAACTCATCTGTTAAGGCTTACATATATTCTTTGGCTCCCCTTGTGTCGAATCAATAAATTTGGGTTTTACTTCCCTCGAAGACTGTTGCTATCCCCTATACTTGTGGGTCATGGGAGGCGCACGACGTTGCCGAGTCCTCCCCCCCCCCCCCCCCCCCCCCCGACGAGGAAGACGAGGACGACGAGAACTACCACGTCGTCACGGAGGCGACAATGCAGGATGTGCCGCCGGGCACTCGTGGCCGGCGGCTACGACGAGGAGGCCCTCTTCCAGCAGGCCTTGGAGGCGTCCAAGGCGGACGAAGACGAGGTCTGCCCCGGCTACAGCGAGGCCATCAAGCTCACGGGCCTGGTGGCCAACCACATGGCGGCGCTTCCACCACCACCACTCCCGCCGCACGCGCGGCCGTTTGCCGACTACGAGGGGCAGGAGGTGCCGCCGCCGCCCGGAGTTTCGCGCCGCCAGCGTCGCCATGACCACCTGCAGGGGGTGGTCATCAACCCGCCGCCGCAGCCCCAGCAGGAGGTCCTCGTCGACCTCGTCTCCCACGACGACGAGTAGCTGGCGGCGGCGCAGTTGCTGCAGATTAGTTTTTAGGTTTTTTTAAAAAAAATCATTGTAAATTTCATTTCTATCAATGCCAGTTAATTAAATTTGCGCGTATTTTGATTCTAACTTTAATTCCAAATAATTAAAAAAAACTTGCGCCGAACAGGGTGCGTCGAACCGCGACGCAAAATATGTCCTGCCCTCGACGCAAACGGACCAGAACGGACTGTTTGCGTCGGCAGGATGCGTCGACAATGCCCTTATACTAGGAATCGTGATGGCATGTCAAAAAAAAGGAATCGTGATGGGGACGGTCCGATAGAACTTAAACCCTTGCGCTCGCCTACGTGCGCCGTGTGCGGTCAGCAGGTGAAGCAAGCGCCCGGTCGAATCGACGAGGCATGCAACACGCTGAGTGCGTGCAGCTCGGCTGATGTGCCTCGCATCTCCTCTCTTCTTCTTCTCCTGATTTGGCCCATCACTTAAGCAAAGCAGGAGTGGAGAGAAGGAGGGAACGGCTGGTTTGATTTGATGGCACGCATGAGCGCTCGTACGTAGCATCTCTGTTCCCTGCGAGACATCTCAAGTGCTCCACTACTGTAGACGTTCTAGGGTTTATTCCTATGGAATCTAGCTATTGCTAGATAGAAAGAGAATCTGCGAGGAAGAAGAAGATGTTTGCCATCGATGAGATGATACTCCTTGAGGCATGCTTAATTAGTCCACGATTGAAGATGATTCATGTGATTCTGTGCGTGTCTGTTTATGCAACTGGTTGGTCAGTGTTGGCTGCTTCCCGAAGCAGCGGCAACCAGGTTCTGCTCCCTACCAGCAGCACAGCCCTAGCAATTGAAAGAACACGTCCATGGTCTATCTCTCTGTTCTTCTTGGCCTGCAAATGTTTTACTACGTGGTATACATTGCTGTAAATTAATCACAAAACTGACAAAACCACACTGATTGAACGACTGATTGATTGATGTTTAACGGAAGAAGAATGACACGCCAGCACAGCAGGGGTGCCCATGCATATGTCCTTGTGAGCTTCTGATGCCAAGAACATGGCACGGCTGCCTCAGGAAAACCTGATGGCTTGCCTTGCCAGCAACCACGACCCAACACACACGACACATGGGCTGGCATGCATGGCAACAGGACGGCATGGAGCTCTCTGCTACCTGCTCGTGCATGCATGCATGCATGGCAGGGTACTCACCTCACTTCACTTGTAGATGCAACAACAGCGGCAGCGTGGTAATTGCACCGCAACTTTGGAGTGTCGGTAAAGACGTTGCAATAATATTGTCCTTTCTAACCACCACTGTCTTTCTTTTTGAGATCGATGTGCATCCAACAGGTCGAGTAAGGTGTCACTGAAACTGGTAATTTCCCCACGGCTAAAAATCTACAGAAAATTGCGTAGAACCGACAGGATAATAGTTCTTGTAGGCCAACCGACAGGGAAATCGATTATGCCTGACGGTTGGCTGACATGAACAATTTCCCTGACGGCGATTCCTGTCGGCGGCCCTCAGGGAAATTTCGACTTGCCAGGTTTACTAAAAAAAATTATGTGTCAGGTGACCGACAGGAAAATATACTAGACAGGTCATAGTAATATGGCAGTACCACACCAAAAAAAAATTATGAGCATAATCCAGATTTTGCATTACAGATTGAACTATATAGTAAATACACATTCCAGTAAATAGACATTCAACCAAATGACTCACTTCATATTTTAGTGCACACGTTCATAAATAACAAGGTTGTTGGTACATTTGTACATAGACTTGCCCAAAAGCAAGCAAGCAAGCACAGATGATGCCACTACTCTAGTTTCCATCCAACACATTGCACATGGCAGTACAATATAATAACAAAATACATGACCTTCTAAGTCATATAGGTTCATGATTAAAAGCATCACCTAAATACATAATAAGTTCATACTTCCCATCCATCACATTCCACAACAGTGAATGGAACATAACAAGTTAACCCAAGTCCAAAATACCACCAGGAGCACATAGAACCACCACAAAATATCCAAAATACCACAAGAGTGTCAATAAGTAGTTCGTTGAAGTGCAAGTACGCTAGTGAGATTCTTCTCCGGATGCACGGGTGTTATCACCATCTAGGTTGTTATCACCATCAATGTTCTCATCATTGGGTGAATCTGTGTTCCCCTACAAAGTCAAGTTCACCATGTAACAAATTTAGCATCTTCTTAACAGATTTAAAGAACTAATTCATGATAACGCTATGTATATTCGATATTCTGCTCACAAATTGACTAGAAAAATACACCAGCATCCACCTAGAAGCATGCATCTACAATAACCAGAACACATAACAGAAATAAACTAGAATAGGTAAACTGGAGTAGGCCACCTAAAGCAATGGCTTCCTAATTCTCAAATATGGGAAAGCATTTATATGTTGGTATGTAGTTCTGACTTGGGTATCAGCTTGGGTTGGACCTTGCCAGAACCATTCTGGTAGGTCTCTTCCCATCTCAGCAAAAAGCATCTGCGAGAAGAAATCATATCTATCAAGAATATATAGCAGAACATATTTTTCCGTTAACAACTATAGCTTATCATTACCTTGAACATTTGGTCGTGCATTTCTGTTTTCATTGTTAGAATCTCATTTGTAAAACGTAACTGTTGATTCTCTTGGATGACATTACGGTAAGCAACAAAACTCGAAGGCTTCAGTTTTATTGCCTTAGCAGCAGAAATAATGTCAGCTTTCTTGACAGCACCAGTAGCAATTGATAGGCGGCCATGGGGCATGCCACCCGATATCTCATACAAGACCCTTTCATCCAAATCAATGTCCTGCCAATTCTCTGGATGTGCTTGCTTAAGACCATTGCAGTAGGCATCCTATAACAGCGACAATTACTTAGCACATATGTAATAAGCTAACACAATTATAACAGAAGCGGGCGCATAACATACAAGGCGATCGTGTGCTTTCTGGCTGCGGATTGCACCACTGCAGCCACTTTCATCCAGATTTTTGATACCAGATTTCATTACAGCATATGTGTTTATTATGGTACCCTTCTCAGGTCCAAACTTACATCCCTACATGTGCAATATCTAGTTAATCAAACAACGGTGAAGATAAATTGCATGGAAAGGTACAATATGTTCATGTCATACCAAATACTGCCTTGTTTCCGATAATGGTCGTGAACCTCCCTGGTTTTGAGCAACATCTAGAGATTTTAAGCGAGATGCTTGCCCTCTAGCCCTTGCTTGCTTGAACTCATTTGAGCACCAATATCTGCAAATATGAGGCCATACAGTAGGACTAAACCAATCAACTCTACTAGCGAAGTATTGTTCCAGTGTAAGCTCCCTTGAACAAGCCAGCGTGTCATCGAGTTCTTCTCCTTGGTCATCGTAGTATATCTTGTGTCACATCCCAAAAATTTGGAATGTGAAAATAAATAAAACAGAAACCATGGTTGTTTGTGCTGATTTAAAATTTCACAAGGAATTAAAACTTTTGCTTTATTCAAAAGCCTTATTAGAAAACCATTTCAAACCTTCTATTATTCCTTGAAAAAAAAACCTTTTTGAGAAAATAGAATCTCAAAATATTAATTTGCATTTACCCAAAACCTATGCAAATTTATTTGCAAAGGAAATACTTACAAAAGGTTTAATATTGAATGAAGTTTGCTATGCCAAAGGAATGTTTGAAAATAAATTTCAGAAACTATTTTTATAAAGTTTATTCTCTGATTTTAAAAGGAATTATTTTGAAAACCCTAATCATATTTTTGCATTATGCAAATAAAGCCCTTTGGCCAAATTATAAGGTTTTTATTGAAAATTAGTTTTATTATGAAAACTTGTTTCTTACTGTCATAGAATGTTAAGTTGAATTTTAGAAAAATTTACAAACTTGTTTGAATTAAATTGGACCAAATTTGAAAAAGTTATGAGAGAAATAGAAATCAGAAAAGAGAGAAGAAGCAAAACAGAAAAAATAGAAAACGGGCCCCGGGGATGAATTTCGGCCCAACAGCGAAACAAGTCCACGGCCTGTTAAAAAAAAACCGAAGCGGTATCTTTCTTTTCCTCTCCCCCTTGCTGACAGGTGGGGCCCATGCCTCCACGTCAGGTCGTCTTCCTCCCTCGTCCGATAATCACGCCGGAGACCCCCTGCCCGCAGTGAATTCTCCCCCGGTTAATTCCCGTTGATTCCGGCCATCAAAACCTTCCCGGTTGCTGCTATAAAGGACCTAGACCTCCTCTGCTGTTCCCCTCTCCTTTCCCCACTCGAGCCGCCACCAGGCCAACGAAATTTCTTGTCGGAGAACGCCGCCCCCGCCACGGTGATCCCCCGATTTCGGCATAAAACCGGTGAGCTGCAATCCCTCTCTGGTCTCCTCTCCGTTACCATGCTCTAGCGCACCCGGTGAACCTCTTTCTGACTGTTTTGTGCAGGGATTCGACGGCGCCAAGCTCCACTGGACCTCACCGACGCCACGCTCCCCTCCAGCCACGCCTCCTCGTCGCTCCTGGACGCAAGTGACGACGGCGACCGCACCCCCGTCTTACCCTCGTCGAGCCGAGCCTCGTCCACGTCTCCGGCATCGCCAAGGGCCTCTGAAACGTCGACGCCAGCAACCATCTGGCCGCAGCACCGCCGCCGGCGCCATCTCCGAGCTCCCCAGCAAACCCTAGGTGAGGATCTCTCCAGATCTGTTTAGGGCCGTTCGATTCATTTAGATCCAATGGCTAGAAACAGAGATCCGTGCGAACAGGTATCCTCCAGTAAGAAAGAGCCACGTGGCCAGCCCCTCGGATTAAATAGAACTCGAATTAGATATAAAACAGAAAATCTCTAAAACTTGCAAAAATCATAACTTTTGATCTGTTCATCCAAAAATTACAAATAATATGTCTATGAACTCCTAAAAATGTTTAGAACACTATTCTGTAAAAAAATTGACTTTTGAAATAGTTGAAAATATTCAAATTTGAATATGAGAGTTTGAGTGTTTTTGATATAGTTCAAATTCTATAAATCCTTTTTAATTGATTCTTTTTTGCAAAAGGATCATATTGTTATCCTCTGTCCAGTAGAACCACTGCACAAATTATTTGGACCAATTTTATCAAGTATTCAAATTCAAATGGATATTTGAGTATTTTCTTCCTAGATTTAATTCTATAAATTATTTTAGGCATAATTCCTTTTGCAAACTTGAATATCTTGATAATATAAAACCCCCAGAACACTTCACACACATATCTTAGGTATTGAAAGTCAACTCCTTTAGCACATCCTTTTTGCAAGATTTGTGTTATTTGGGCACCTTGCAAATATCAATCCAAATTCCTATAAAGCACTTTGTTCTAATTGTTTTTGTCCCACTATGCAAATGGTGTGGATTATCCTAAGTCCTAAAGGCCATTCAACTCTACCATGACTTAGTGGAAAAATCTATTCTCAAATCCTTGCCCAAGTGCAAAACTAACAATTCCATCTTACCCAAAATTCTTCTAAGTATTTTTGACTACCCCATCCAACAATGACATAGAAGTTTTCTCATATCAAGACCATGGAGAAGAAGTTCAAGGGAAGACAAGGAGTTGAAGGAAAAAAGAGGAAGTTGAAGAGAAGACAAGGAGATGGAGGAAAACAAGAAGATCAGAGCCAAGTCAGGAGGATGAAAGTGACAAACCTTACCACTTAGAAGTTTATCCATCCAACTTCTCAAACCAAGCCTAAGAATACCCTTAGGTTGTTTTGCTAAGTGTTTGACACTTCTTAACAATTTGGAAAACCACATCAATCTTTAAAACTCTTGACTTAGCCATTATCTCCATCCATATCTAGTCAACTCCAAGCCACAATCATGTCCAATTATCACTAATATTTTGAAGACTAAGCCAAAACTAAATAAGCATCTTTGTTTGTCTTGTTTGATTATGTTGTCTTGAATGGTGTGTTTATGTTGTGTTCTTTTCTATCTTATAGTTGTACGGAGAGCTACATGTGTTGATTAGGAGAAGTACAATCTTCAGAAAGCTACTAAGGCAAGTATCATTTTATCGTGTTTCTATCTTTTCTATACAAGTTTTGTGATTGCAAGTATAAGTGCGTGCGTAGGGTTAGGTTGTTATTGCATGTGTAGGAGGGTTGTGCTAAACAATGCAAACCCAATTAAGTATCTTTATTGATTGATAGGAGATACAGTAGGAGTTGATTGCTTAGCTATGCTTGTAGACAAAGATCAGATACTATATCAAGAGATTGGACTATTGAAGGGAAGGTTCTACCTTGATAGCAAAGTATGGATGGTGGACGACCTGCGTGGAATTGGTTTGAACACCCTTGGAAGCGTAGATCTTTGAAGGGGATGAACTAGTTATATTTGTTGTCTTAAGGGTTTACTGTGGTAGGAGCAGTGTTACCTTTTATTCTGATTTGGGTTCACTATGGCAGGAGCAATGTTACCTCTTATTTGACTTTGGTTCACTATGGATGGAGCAGTGTAACCTCTTTATGGTCCACTATGGTTGGAGCAGTGTTACCTCTTATTTGTATCTTGGTTCACTGTGGTTGGAGCAATGTTACCTCTTATTTGTATCTTGGTTCACTGTGGAAGGAGCAGTGTTACCACTTAGTTGTCACATGACCCATTGAAATCTTATAAATTTTGTCCCTCCGGAACATTGAGGAAGCACTAGGGAATTGCTACAAGCTATGATGGGAAGGATTGAAGTCTTTGAAAATATCATGACACACTTTATAGCCTCGAACTCTACTTAGCCAATTATTTCTTGTATAAATACGTGTCTATTTTATTTTCTTTCTTGTGACACTTGCCAATACAATTCAAATGTATTGACCCTTCGTGGCTGCAACGTTTCATGTTGCAGATTTAGGTGACAAGTAAGGTAAACCAGGGTTACGAGTCTATCCGCAGCATGTTCGCCTGTGGCACATGAAGAAGAAGGACTCCATGCTATTTTTGATTTCGTTGTAAACTCTCAAAGCTTTATGCCATGAGCATTGTAAAATTTCTTTATGTAATTGCTGGATCATGCGATGTAATAAAATGTCCTTTGTTTCTTGATATTACATCTTAAACTGTGTGTGCTAGCATTTGATCCAGGGACTAGCACTGAAAAGCACAGGGACCGTCATCTTTAAAAGGTGAGGTCACTACAGATGGTATCAGAGCATTGTGTTGCCCTTAGGTTCGTGACCCTAGGATTGGACGAAAACCCTTAGGAAAATCTTAGGAGTTGTTTTGCTAACATCTAACAACAGTTTTGATCTTTCTAAGTTAGAAGTCTCTTTTACTTTTGTTCAGCACTTTTGTCAAGTTTTCTTTTGTTTACTAACTTGCCTTGTTCAAACGTAAAGATGTCAACCATCCGCATCACCAAGCCCGCCAGCTTCAAGAAGTTCAGCTTCGGGAAACGCCTCATCGACATCGTCACCGCTTTGTCCCTGCCTACTCCGTTCATCAAAGGGAGCAAGATGACCAAGTTCCACAAGAAGGGCGTCTGGGTCATCCACATCACACAGCCAGGGCGTGACATAGAGCCGAAGACTAACAATATCAAGTTCAAGACCTTCCACACCGATAAGAAGGCGGGTGCCCATCTCCTCATGCAAGAAATGATAGCACGCTGATGTCTACGCACTTCTATTCTTGTAGACACTTGTTGGGCCTCCAAGTGCAGAGGTTTGTAGAACAGCAGCAAGTTTCCCTTAAGTGGATCACCCAAGGTTTATCGAACTCAGGGAGGTTAGAGGTCAAAGCTATCCCTCTCAAGCAACCCTGCAATTACGATACAGAAAGTCTCTTGTGTCCCCAACACACCCAATACACTTGTCAGATGTATAGGTGCACTAGTTCGGCGAAGAGATAGTGAAATACAAGCGGTAGTGATGATTATAAGTAGCAAACGTGATGTGAAATAAATATCGCTGCGAGCAAACAAGTAACAAAATAGCAAGTAAACGGTGTGCAATGCTTGGAAACAAGGCCTAGGGATCATACTTTCACTAGTGGACACACTCCCACAAATATAACATGACTGAACAAGTAACTTCTCTTTGCTAAGGCACTCTGAATTACTCTCCTATTGAATAACACTAATCATTGTGTAGTGGCTATAGAAGCACCCCTTAAAGTTCATCAAGTACTTGACAAACACCACTCATAGAGATACCCAAATCAGATCACAACTCAAGATAGAAATCATTGCAACTTAAACCAAGTACTAACACGGTGCACACACTGTCAACATTACACCATGAAAGGAGGAATAGATCACTCAAACTATCATAGCAATAATTATTCTCATAATCCACAAGAGATCACAATCATAGCCTAAACCAAGTACCACCATGATGCACGCACTGTCACCGTTACACCATAGCAGGAGGAATAGATTACTTTAATAATATCACTAGAGTACACAAAATATCTGAATAATAACATGTACTTGTTCAACATGATACAAAGCTCACGATCACATAAATATCACATCATGGGAGAGAGAGGTGAACCACATAGCTACCGGTAGAGCCCTCAGCCCCGGGGATGAACTACTCCCTCCTCATCATAGGAGACAGCAAGGTTGATGGAGATGGCGGTGAGGTCGATGGAGACGGCGGAGATGGTGATGGAGACCGATGGAGATGGCTCCGGGGGCACTTCCCCGTCCCGGCAGGGTGCCGGAACAGAGACTTCTGTCCCCCGAAATTCGTCGGTGATGGTGGCGGAGCTGCGGAACTGTTTCTGGAAAATTGCCGAATCCCCTAGGGTTTTCCGTCCCGAGGATTCTTATAGGCGAAGGGGCGATGTCAGAGGAGGGCCAGGGCCTCCTCACACATGGCTGGCGCGGCCAGGGGCCTGGCCGCGCCACCTGTGTGTGTGTGGGGCCCCTGTGGCCCACCTCCTACTCCTCTTCGGATCTCTGGAAGCTTCCGGGTAAAATAAGACTTCTGGCTTTGGTTTCGTCCAATTCCGAGAATATTTCCTGTGTATCACTTCTGAAACACAAAAACAGCAGAAAACAGGGAACTGGCACTGTGGCACTTGTTAATAGGTTAGTTCCGGAAAATGCATAAAAGTGCCACTAAGTGTAACGAAACAATAGGCAAATGGTGTAAAAACAAGCATGGAGCATCAAAAATTATAGATACGTTTGAGACGTATCAAGCATCCCCAAGCTTAACTCCTGCTCGTCCTCGAGTAGGTAAGTGATAACAAAAGAAATAATTTTTGAGGTGACATGCACCTACACAATCTTGATCATCTATGTAAGCATTTGTGAGCTGGGATCATTAGAACTTAAAACATGGGCATGAAGATATAATCATGACAATAAGAACTTAGCAACCATGTTGTAAACATGCAATTGAACACAAACAAAAGATCATGAAAATGAAACAATGAAAGTCAAACGTGTGTTCAAATCATAAGGAAAAACATACAAATGGTTTTCAGCTTGTCCTTCAAAGAGAGCAAAACATAAATGCATAGGACACCTCAAAGCTTAAGAGGGCGACTAGATACAAATAATTTAAGAACAAGTGAAACCAACAAAATGAGTCAATCAATGAACTTTGGGACAATGCATATCACACTAAGAATGACAACTATGCTCTCTTAATGGTGCATAAAGAAAGAAGGTGGTGACTCAACATAAAAGTAAAAGAAAGGCCCTTCGCAGAGGGAAGCAATGATTAAACATGTGCTAGAGCTTTTCATTTGTAAAGCAGAGAGATAAAAATTGGTTTTGAGAGGTGGTTGTCTTTGTCAACGACTGGCAATGGGGTTCTTACTATCTTCCATACAAAAATAAAGCAAGTTTTTGAGAGAGAGATTGGCACTTTTGTGCTCTTTTTATAAAACTTGGCACTCCTCCCCACCTTTTCCTTTCACATACCATGGCTAACCGATTCCATCGGGTGCCCACCAACATTCACATTCTTTGGAGGAGTGCCTTTTTTCTTTTTTTTTCTCTTTTTTTTTCTTTTTGGAATAAGCAATATGGAAGATAGCAAATCCGACCACTACGTCCCCATGAGCTGAAAATAGTGTCACAAAACGAGAAGTATTTTGAAGGTTTTTGAAAGGTAGCACACGAAAATTTTACTTTGGAATGGCTTACAAATACCATGCATAGGAATTTATAGTGGACACAATGGAAAACTTTGGCTTTTAGGAGTTGGATGCACGAGTAGAGCTCATACTCAGTACAAGGCGAGGGCTAGCAAAAGACTGGGAGCGACCAACTAAGAGAGCAGTAATGGCCATAATCATGCAAAGCGACATTAAAAGAAGCATACGATGACATCAAAAGTCAAAAACTAAATGATCATGAAGGCTATTGGCGACTTTGTAAGAGTCTAACATGTGTGAGCATGCGCCAAGTCAACCCAAATAAAGCATCAAGGAGAAAACCAAAATAATGCTTCCAAATAATTAAAACAACGCATGATTTTTTCAAAGGCTCATTAAGCAATCTCAGTTATTTGAGACAAGTCATGCTACAGCAAAACCACTAAGCATACTATCAAAAAGACATCAAGCACGACATGCAAAAGCCTAGGCCGCAGTCTACACAAGCTCCTTCTTGTACCACTTTTTTGCATAAAGCTTTTTCTCTTTTCCAACACCATTTGAAATTTTTAAAGACACCTCTTTTGATGAAAACCAATAAAGATCAGAGGCAAAAATACACCTTGATGAAAAGATATGACAAGGTCTGAACGCAAATCAAGGCGAAAACGAAAACCAAAAGCAGTAGCAGAAAAAGAAGAACACTCGTTTTTTGATAAGAGTGAAAACTGGAGCGTTCTTGGCAAATGAAAAGCAAGTTCATCTCCTCCAAAAGAAACATGATGTGATCTAAACATTTATTGCAGCAAACAAAACTAAACTAATACTGAAAACTAAAACAACTGACGCTCCAAGAAAAACACATAGTGCATGAAGCAATAAAAATATAGTGTCTTGAAAGGTGACCTGATTTTTGCCGATGAAGAAGGGGTGCCTCAGGGGCATCCCCAAGCTTTGACGCTTGTACTTCTTGGATATTTCTTGGGGTGATGCATGGGCATCCCCAAGCTTGAGCTTTTGTCCATTCTTCATCTCATCTCATCATTCTCCAATCCCTACACTTGAAAACTTCCTTCATACAAAACTAAACACAATTCTATTAGCAACATTAGTGTAAGCATAAAATATATTCAACCTCTTTTAGCTTCAGGTTTCAACTCAAAACCACCACATATATAGCACATACTACTGTAGCAACTTCCCAAAAAGTTCCATGATCAAAAGAACTCAAAAGAAAGTGATAAAGCGGCAAACACAAATATTGGCAGAAATCTGTCAAAACAGAACAGCTGACAAAGGTAGAATTTTTTAGGGGTTTTCTGTTGCTCAAATCAAAAAGTGTTCAACTAACGAAAGTTTGGATATAACCTGGGGCATATGCACAAGAAATCGCAGGTCCAAAAGATAAACAGAGAATTTTCACGAATTTTTACGGTGCAGCACCGAAAACAGTTTCAGGACAGCAACATCCCCAAATCTTACCTCACTTAAATTAGAGGCTTCTCTTGGCACAACAACGAAATAAAAAGGATAAGGAGCGGTTATTACAGTAGTAATAACTTCCAAGACTCAAATAAAAGAAAAAGTACTGAAAATAAAACAATGGGTTATCTCCCAAGAGTGCTTTTCTTTAACGCCTTTGAGCTAGGCACAGTAATTTGCAAAGATGCTCATGTGGGCGCCATATAAGAGCTTGAGGCAAAGGTGCCATGTAGGAACTTAAAGCAATAGAGAGCATCAAAAAGCAAGTATGAAAGACATTTATATCTGAACCACTTCCTATGCATAGGAATCTTGTAAGAAAATAAATCAACGAGGCACATAGTAGCAAGCATGGATAGATAAAACAAGTGCCACTTCAAGATTTGTAGCATAAAGAGGGGAAACTTAATATTGTTGAGATCCATCAAACCATGTTTCCCTCTCTCATAATAACTTTCAGTAGCATCATGAATAGAATTAACAATATAACTATCACATAAAGCATCCCCATCATGAGCCACATGCATAAAATAATTAATACTCACCACAGGAACAATTGTAGTAGGAGCAAATTCAACAGAATAATTATTCTCATCACCATAATCATCATAAATAGGAGGCATATTGTAATCATAAATAATTTTCTCCTCAAAAGTAGGTGAACTGAAAATATTATACTCATCATCATAGCCATCATAAACTAGAGGTTTAGTATCTTCACAAGCTAAAGAACAGCTATTTCTCAAAGCATATTCTTCAAACATATCATCATAAGAAGGAACATCACATAGGGGAGATAAAATATCATCAGAGCAAACTTTCTCCACTAAAGCTGGGGAACTAAGAATATCATGCTTAACAAAACCAGCTTCCCCAAGCTTAGACTTTTCTATAGCATTAGTAATAACAGTGTTCAAAACATTCATACTAACAACACTATTAGCATGCAAATTAAGCTCCAAAGGTTTTTCAATTTTCTCTTCAAACACTTCATATCTAAACTCAGGAAAAAGACTACAGAACTCATTGTTTTCCATTAAACCTAACTAGTGAAAATAAAAACAAGAAACAAAAAGATATAATTGCAGAATCTAAAGGAAATAACTCCGAGCACTCACACAGGAGGATGCGAGTACCTTTTACCTTACCTCCCCGGCAACGGCGCCAAAAAAGAGCTTGATGTCTACGCACTTCTATTCTTGTAGACACTTGTTGGGCCTCCAAGTGCAGAGGTTTGTAGAACAGCAGCAAGTTTCCCTTAAGTGGATCACCCAAGGTTTATCGAACTCAGGGAGGTTAGAGGTCAAAGCTATCCCTCTCAAGCAACCCTGCAATTACAATACAGAAAGTCTCTTGTGTCCCCAACACACCCAATACACTTGTCAGATGTATAGGTGCACTAGTTCGGCGAAGAGATAGTGAAATACAAGTGGTAGTGATGATTATAAGTAGCAAACGTGATGTGAAATAAATATCGCTGCGAGCAAACAAGTAACAAAATAGCAAGTAAACGGTGTGCAATGCTTGGAAACAAGGCCTAGGGATCATACTTTCACTAGTGGACACACTCCCAACAATATAACATGACTGAACAAGTAACTTCTCTTTGCTAAGGCACTCTGAATTACTCTCCTATTGAATAACACTAATCATTGTGTAGTGGCTACAGAAGCACCCCTTAAAGTTCATCAAGTACTTGACAAATACCACTCATAGAGATACCCAAATCAGATCACAACTCAAGATAGAAATCATTGCAACTTAAACCAAGTACTAACACGGTGCACACACTGTCAACATTACACCATGAAAGGAGGAATAGATCACTCAAACTATCATAGCAATAATTATTCTCATAATCCACAAGAGATCACAATCATAGCCTAAACCAAGTACCACCATGATGCACGCACTGTCACCGTTACATCATAGCAGGAGGAATAGATTACTTTAATAATAGAGTAAACCGCACAGCCGGTCCTATTTCTTTTCCTCCTACTTCACTTAAGTCCTAATTCTTTAAAAATCCATATGGGGGTCCTAATTCTATTATTAGTCAGCCACCAGAGGTCCTAAAAGAGGTCTGCCCTTTTTGACCATCACCACGATATGCACTGGAGCCAGCAGAGGAAACTTTTACGGCAGAGCCAAAATACCCTATCGCTCCACATACCTGTTCGCTCCGCATACCTGTTCGAGGACTCGTTTCTCTGTCTAGCGACTTCTCTGGCGACAGGTGGCGGCGGTGGTTGACTCGGGCCGGAGGCGATCTGCGGCGGCTGGGCCAGCGGAGGCGGCTGTGGATCCGGCGGAGCAGCTGCTGGGATGTCGCCCACGAGCAAGGGACCAAGGCTGCGTCGACCTGGTGATGCTCCTCCACGGTACGGTAAGATACCCAACCCTAATCCCCTGTTATGACAGTGTAGATTTGTAGGCCGAAATTGGTGTTAGATATTTACTACTTGCATCTTGTTTAGGAGAATTTGAGGACAACTTTACTGTGGAAATCAATTATGGTGGTTTTTTCATGGATTTGGCTCATCCAAGACCTATGTTGATGGCAAATTAGCTCGTTTTGATGGATGTGAAACAGACACTTGGTCTCTTCTGTGGCTCAATGATTTTATGCAGCAGCTAGGTTTTAATGAACCAGAGAAATACATGTTGTACTGGCTGCTCCCAGGAAAAAATCTTGATACAGGACTCCGCATTGTAGACTGTGATACTGACACGTTGAGCATGATAGCTGTTGTTCCAAAGTTCCAGTATTTTCAGCTGTATGTGAACCACAATGATATGCATGTTCACAATTCAAATATTATTGATGATGTTATCATATCTAGTTCACATGTCCTGCCTCCTGTGTTGAGCCCCAAGTCTGGCAGCAATAGTGTTCCAGCAAACTATCAGTCAAATGTCGGACACGAGCCGAGAAGAAGTAAGAGAAAACTAGTGGAAGAGTCAACTTATTATTATTCACATTTTCTTTTCAATAATAAACTAGATAAAATTCATATGCATTTTGGTATGCTTTGCAGGCTATAGCCACTCAGCAATCTCAGACCCCGCTGCCAGGTCCTCTTCCTGAGAGTCAATTCATCGCAAGTTGTAGAGGTGAACTACCCCCTCGAAGACCAACTACCGCAACACTTGGTTTAAAGAGAAAGAAGCAAAATGTGACAAAGAAGAAGGAGAACATTGTCCCCATGAGTTAGATGATAGAATGGACGTTTGCTTTTGGAAGGAGTAGATATGTTATTTTGGCATGGTTTGTAATGAAACCTGATGTTGTGATGTGGCTCTGGTTTCACACAAACCATGATAGCGAAACTTGCTGAATGTTTGCAAACATTGCCACTAGTTTGCTATGTCATTTAGATGTACCAAGCTTTGCTGTTTTGTCAATGCTTTCATACTATATGTGCACCTCTTAAATTCAGTAAAACAAACAAAATGCTGCCTTTTTTCAGAGCTGCTAGAGATTACAAGTCAGACATTTATAAGGGCTTATTTGCACAATTTTCCAACTGCCAACGGCAGCAAAACTCCCGCCACACAGCCCACTGCCTATGTGGCGATGGTCAAAAAGGGCAGGCCTCTTTTAGGACCTCTGGTGGCTGACTAACAATAGAATTAGGACCTCCATATGGATTTTCAAAGAATTAGGACCTAAGTGAAGTAGGAGGAAAAGAAATAGGACCGGCTGTGCGGTTTACTCTTAATAATATCACTAGAGTACACAAAATATCTGAATAATAACATGTACTTGTTCAACATGATACAAAGCTCACGATCACATAAAGATCACATCATGGGAGAGAGAGGTGAACCACATAGCTACCGGTAGAGCCCTCAGCCCCGGGGATGAACTACTCCCTCCTCATCATAGGAGACATCAAGGTTGATGGAGATGGCGGTGAGGTCGATGGAGACGGCGGAGATGGCGATGGAGACCGATGGAGATGGCTCCGGGGGCACTTCCCCATCCCGGCAGGGTGCCGGAACAGAGACTTCTGTCCCCCAAAATTCGTCGGTGATGGCGGCGGAGCTGCGGAACTGTTTCTGGAAAATTGCCGAATCCCCTAGGGTTTTCCGTCCCGAGGCTTCTTATAGGTGAAGGGGCGATGTCAGAGGAGGGCCAGGGCCTCCTCACACATGGCTGGCGCGGCCAGGGGCCTGGCCGCGCCACCTGTGTGTGTGGGGCCCCTGTGGCCCACCTCCTACTCCTCTTCGGATCTCTGGAAGCTTCCGGGTAAAATAAGACTTCTGGCTTTGGTTTCGTCCAATTCCGAGAATATTTCCTGTGTATCACTTCTGAAACACAAAAACAGCAGAAAATAGGGAACTGGCACTGTGGCACTTGTTAATAGGTTAGTTCCGGAAAATGCATAAAAGTGCCACTAAGTGTAACGAAACAATAGGCAAATGGTGTAAAAACAAGCATGGAGCATCAAAAATTATAGATACGTTTGAGACGTATCACACGCCTCTGCGGACGCCACTACTCCGAGCTCCAGAACCACTACTCCCACCTCTACGGCCGACATGATGAAGAGGGCCTAGCCATCGTACTGCCTCAAGATGAACAAGACCCCATGCGCATCCACCTCGCCGAGTTAGAGTATCTCATCAGGGACGTCGACACAGAGAGGTACAATGAGTTGTTCAACAATGACGAGCTACGCGCCCAGCTTGCCGAGAAGGACAAATAGTATGTGGAGCAGGAGGAGAAGATCAAGGAGATGGAGAAGAAGTTCGAGACCCAGGAGAAGCAGCGGAAGAGACAAGAGAAGAGGATCCAAGCCAAGAACAAAGAAGTTAGGGAGCTGAAGCAGAAGTTAGAGTGCAATGACTTTGAGCTTGAAGCGGACCATGATCTGATCGAGAAGCTACGTGCCGATAAGAGGGAGCTTCAAGAGAAGGTCGACACCCTAACTGAAGAGCTGCAGGACTACAAGAGGCTACTCAAGGAGAATGGCTTCGATGTTGAGGAAGTTGTCGTCATGGAAGAGTAGAGTAGTTGGAGAGACTATCCCACTTTATCTATGAGTTTGCGTTTATGCCCGTGACCGCTTGTGGTATGGCATTAGTCATTGTATCCCCAAGACCTAAAACATTTGCGTACCTTCAAACTATTTGTGAGTTGATTGGCTTAAAGTTTTCTCTCATGCTTGTGAATGTTGAGTATGTGTGCTTTAAGGATTGTTTATGCATATGGGTAGGAAACTTTATTCCTATAGACTCCATATCTAAGTCTAAACTCACCCTTTTCAAACCCCACAGATGCCTCCTCGTCGCGCTCCTAAGGAACAAATGCAGCAGATGATGGAATCCCAAGCGCAACTTATGCAAGTTATGACCCAGTTCATTGCCAACATCCAGAACAACAACAACAACAATAACAACAACCCACCACCACCACCTCCACCACCACCCCCTCAGGTCGACATGCTTGCAAGATTTCTAAGGCTTCGCCCCACCAAGTTCTCTCGTGCTGCTGAACCATTAGAGGCCATGGATTGGCTTCACTCTGTTAACAAGGACTTGGTAACAACCGGTTGCACTGATGCAGAGAAGGTCAGGTTTGCAGCCCATCTGCTTGAAGGACCAGCATCAAGTTGGTGGGATACTTACCAGATCACTCACCCCATTGAAGGAGTGACTTGGGACTCATTCCAGGAAGGATTCCGGGCTGCACACATTTCTTCTGGTGTGATGGGCCTGAAGAAGAAAGAGTTTCGTGATCTCAGGCAAAAGTACCGCAGCGTGTCTGAGTACATTGATGAGTTCACCAATTTGTCCCGATATGCACCGGATGACATAGACACCGATGCAAAGAGGAAGGAGAAGTTCCTAGAGGGCCTCAACGATGAATTGTCAATCCCTCTGTCTGTTGCCTACACTCCTACCTTCCAGTCTCTGCTGGATCAAGCTATAACTCTTGAGAGCAAGATGAAGCAGTCTGAAAACAGAAAGAGAAAGCATCATGTTAGCAAGTACCAAGAGCCTGTGCATAAGAGAAGCTTCCATAGTGGCTGTGGGAGTTCTAGATTTCACAAGAATGGAGGAAACAACCAATATAATAATAGTGGAAATGGGCATGAGCACCACAAGGCAGATGGTCACCACCATGATGGCCATAAGAGTCACCACCACCACTTTGGAAGAGGAAATGGTAACAATCATAGAGGCATCGATGGTTACCACAATGACAACAACCTTGCGAAGAAAGATCTAAACCAAATCAAATGCTTCAAGTGTCATGAGATAGGTCATTGTGCAAAGGATTGCACGGAAAATGGGAATAACTGTCAGAACTCCAATGAGAATGGAATAAACAATAATAACAACGAGAACAACAAGCCTTCTATAGATCGAAGTAAAGTCTAGTGCTTCAACTATCGCGACTATGGACATTATGCCAACAAATGCCCAAAAGGGAATTCTTAAAGACACCAAGGCAACCTTGTTGATGCAATAAGATAGCTAGTTTACTTTTAAGGGTGGTAGCACCTAAATGTATCCCGAACCCTTATTTCTAGCCTCTCCAAATCTCGGGACGAGATTTCTTTTAAGGGTGGTAGTCTGTCACATCCCAAAAATTTGGAATGTGAAAATAAATAAAACAGAAACCATGGTTGTTTGTGTTGATTTAAAATTTCACAAGGAATTAAAAATTTTGCTTTATTCAAAAGCCTTATTAGAAAACCATTTCAAACCTTCTATTATTCCTTGAAAAAAAAACCTTTTTGAGAAAATAGAATCTCAAAATATTAATTTGCATTTACCCAAAACCTATGCAAACTTATTTGCAAAGGAAATACTTACAAAAGGTTTTATATTGAATGAAGTTTGCTATGCCAAAGGAATGTTTGAAAATAAATTTCAAAAACTATTTTTATAAAGTTTATTCTCTGATTTTAAAAGGAATTATTTTGAAAATCCTAATCATATTTTTGCATTATGCAAATAAAGCCCTTTGGCCAAATTATAAGGTTTTTATTGAAAATTAGTTTTATTATGAAAACTTGTTTCTTACTGTCATAGAATGTTAAGTTGAATTTTAGAAAAATTTACAAACTTGTTTGAATTAAATTGGACCAAATTTGAAAAAGTTATGAGAGAAATAGAAATCAGAAAAGAGAGAAGAAGCAAAACAGAAAAAATAGAAAACGGGCCCCGGGGACGAATTTCGGCCCAACAGCGAAACAAGTCCGTGGCGTGTTAAAAAAACCGAAGCGGTATCTTTCTTTTCCTCTCCCCCTCGCTGACAGGTGGGGCCCATGCCTCCACGTCAGGTCGTCTTCGTCCCTCGTCCGATAATCACGCCGGAGACCCCCCGCCCGCAGTGAATTCTCCCCCGGTTAATTCCCGTTGATCCCGGCCATCAAAACCTTCCCGGTTGCTGCTATAAAAGGGCCTAGACCTCCTCCGTTGTTCCCCTCTCCTTTCCCCGCTCGAGCCGCCACCAGGCCCACGAAATTTCTCGTCGGAGAACGCCGCCCCCGCCACGGTGATCCCCCGATTTCGGCATAAAACCAGTGAGCTGCAATCCCTCTCTGGTCTCCTCTCCGTTACCATGATCTGGCGCACCCGGTGAACCTCTTTCCCGACCATTTCGTGCAGGGATTCGATGGCGCCAAGCTCCACTGGACCTCACCGACGCCACGCTCCCCTCCGGCCACGCCTCCTCGTCGCTCCTGGACGCAAGTGACGACGGTGACCACACCCCCGTCTTACCCTCATCGAGCCGAGCCTCGTCCATGTCTCCGGCATCGCCAGGGGCCTCTAAAACGTCGACGCCAGCAACCGTCTGGCCGCAGCACCGCCGCCGGCGCCATCTCTGAGCTCCCCAGCACACCCTAGGTGAGGATCTCTCCAGATCTGTTCAGGGCCGTTCGATTAATTTAGATCCAATGGCTAGAAATAGAGATCCGTGCGAACAAGTATCCTCCAGTAAGAAAGAGCCACGTGGCCAGCCCCTCGGATTAAATAGAACTCGAATTAGATATAAAACAGAAAATCTCTGAAACTTGCAAAAATCATAACTTTTGATCTGTTCATCCAAAAATTACAAATAATATGTCTATGAACTCCTAAAAATGTTTAGAACACTATTCTGTAAAAAATTTGACTTTTGAAATAGTTGAAAACATTCAAATTTGAATATGAGAGTTTGAGTGTTTTTGATATAGTTCAAATTCTATAAATCCTTTTTAATTGATTCTTTTTTGCAAAAGGATCATATTGTTATCCTCTGTCCAGTAGAACCACTGCACAAATTATTTGGACCAATTTTATCAAGTATTCAAATTCAAATGGATATTTGAGTATTTTCTTCCTAGATTTAATTCTATAAATTATTTTAGGCATAATTCCTTTTGCAAACTTGAATATCTTGATAATATAAAACCCCCAGAACACTTCACACACATATCTTAGGTATTCAAAGTCAACTCCTTTAGCACATCCTTTTTGCAAGATTTGTGTTATTTGGGCACCTTGCAAATATCAATCCAAATTCCTATAAAGCACTTTGTTCTAATTGTTTTTGTCCCACTATGCAAATGATGTGGATTATCCTAAGTCCTAAAGGCCATTCAACTCTACCATGACTTAGTGGAAAAATCTATTCTCAAATCCTTGCCCAAGTGCAAAACTAACAATTCCATCTTACCCAAAATTCTTCTAAGTATTTTTGACTACCCCATCCAACAATGACATAGAAGTTTTCTCATATCAAGACCATGGAGAAGAAGTTCACGGGAAGACAAGGAGTTGAAGGCAAAAAGAGGAAGTTGAAGAGAAGACAAGGAGATAGAGGAAAACAAGAAGATCAGAGCCAAGTCAGGAGGATGAGAGTGACAAGCCTTACCACTTAGAAGTTTATCCATCCAACTTCTCAAACCAAGCCTAAGAATACCCTTAGGTTGTTTTGCTAAGTGTTTGACACTTCTTAACAATTTGGAAAACCACATCAATCTTTAAAACTCTTGACTTAGCCATTATCTCCATCCATATCTAGTCAACTCCAAGCCACAATCATGTCCAATTATCACTAATATTTTGAAGACTAAGCCAAAACTAAATAAGCATCTTTGTTTGTCTTGTTTGATTATGTTGTCTTGAGTGGTGTGTTTATGTTGTGTTCTTTTCTATCTTATAGTTGTACGGAGAGCTACATGTGTTGATTAGGAGAAGTACAATCTTCAGAAAGCTACTAAGGCAAGTATCATTTTTATCGTGTTTCTATCTTTTCTATACAAGTTTTGTGATTGCGAGTATAAGTGCGTGCGTAGGGTTAGGTTGTTATTGCATGTGTAGGAGGGTTGTGCTAAACAATGCAAACCCAATTAAGTATCTTTATTGATTGATAGGAGATACAGTAGGAGTTGATTGCTTAGATATGCTTGTAGACAAAGATCAGATACTATATCAAGAGATTGGACTGTTGAAGGGAAGGCTCTACCTTGATAGCAAAGTATGGATGGTGGACGACCTACGTGGAATTGGTTTGAACACCCTTGGAAGCATAGATCTTTGAAGGGGATGAACTAGTTATATTTGTTGTCTTAAGGGTTTACTGCAGTAGGAGCAGTGTTACCTTTTATTCTGATTTGGGTTCACTGTGGCAGGAGCAGTGTTACCTCTTATTTGACTTTGGTTCACTGTGGATGGAGCAGTGTAACCTCTTTATGGTCCACTGTGGTTGGAGCAGTGTTACCTCTTATTTGTATCTTGGTTCACTGTGGTTGGAGCAGTGTTACCTCTTATTTGTATCTTGGTTCACTGTGGAAGGAGCAGTGTTACCACTTAGTTGTCACATGACCCATTGAAATTTTATAAATTTTGTCCCTCTGGAACATTGAGGAAGCACTAGGGAATTGCTACAAGCTATGATGGGAAGGATTGAAGTCTTTGAAAATATCATGACAAACTTTATAGCCTCGAACTCTACTTAGCCAATTATTTCTTGTATAAATACGTGTCTATTTTATTTTCTTTCTTGTGACACTTGCCAATACAATTCAAATGTATTGACCCTTCGTGGCTGCAATGATTCATGTTGCAGATTTAGGTGACAAGTAAGGTAAACCAGGGTTACGAGTCTATCCGCAGCATGTTCGCCTGTGGCACATGAAGAAGAAGGACTCCATGCTATTTTTGATTTCGTTGTAAACTCTAAAAGCTTTATGCCATGAGCATTGTAAAATTTCTTTATGTAATTGCTGGATCATGCGATGTAATAAAATGACCTTTGTTTCTTGATATTACATCTTAAACTGTGTGTGCTAGCGTTTGATCCAGGGACTAGCACTGAAAAGCATAGGGATCATCATCTTTAAAAGGTGAGGTCACTACATCTTGACACCATCCACATGAGCTTGGTATATAATGTCTTTCACTTTCCTCCTCGCGCAACCCTCTAAAATGCAGTTAGCGCCTGCCCTATTAGGCTCAGTAACTTCAAACAAGCGCTGCAAATACAAATTTGACATGCCCTATTCTTGGGAATGGTACAACCATGACAATATTAGAAAGTATTGAGATTTCGTACATACCCAAAATTCTTGCTTCACACGATCAGCACTTGTGACACCTTCGCCATCATGCATGAGATAATAATCTTCCCAATCTAGTGCGGCGCGGACTCTAGTGATTACACCATTAGTATCCCTGTCCTCAACCAGACCTGGGTATTCTGACTTGAGGATGACTCCCAACTGTGTACCATATTTGTACTCTTTGGGAATGCTACCAATGTAATTAAATTATCTGTACAAAATGCAAGAATGAGAATATAAATACATATGGCACCAACATACTTAAATTATTTTGCACTTAAAAAATGTACTGAACTGCACCAAAGTTGAATCAATATAGAAATGTCAAAATAGCAACACAGAAGTGGCCATGCGACCATTAGGAGGCACCTTTCTAGAAAATCTTATAGTAAATAGCTACACATGCAGCCCATTAGGAGGTACTTATAGTTCACCATTAGGTTCAAGTTGAACCTTGCGACCATAAGGAGGCGCTTTTAGTGAGTTACGTGCCCTCTTTGTCCTTCCTCTCTTCTTAGACTGTGTTGTGGCACAATTAGCTTCATTGGTGTTGCTTCTTTGGCTAGCACTTGAGTTAGTTCTTTCACAAGTGGTCCCTTCAGAGGCATTGCCACTTGAGTTACTGCCATCATAGTTGGGCCTTTGGGAGTTGCTGACATTAGTGTTGCTAGCAGTTCTGCCACGTAACCTGATATGGCGAAGCGTGCCAGTCATCCTGCATGATTACATTAAGATATTAGATCCAATGTGCCACAAATTTCTACAAATAACTTATTGCAATTATGAACATAACGAACTTGACACACAACACCATAAAATAGATAGCAACATTGTCAAATAAATGTTTACAACAAAATACAGTGCACTTCAAGTCACAAAAATTACAGAAAATATTACACCGAAATACTTAGTCAATAATCATTTGGATCATAACATGGGGCTTGATTCTCAGCATCATCGGCTACTTCATCGTCTTCATTGTCTTCATCATCTTCATCCCCGCTATCGCTAACTTCTTCACCTGCTTGTTGCTTCTTCAAACATTCCAAATCCTTAGGGTCAGTGATCTCATCTGACATCAATGGTGCTGCAACTACCAGGTCACCCAAATCTATCACAAAGGTTCCTTCCAAACCATCCTCTTGATAGACTAACACATCATTCACGGTGTTAGACTCATCACTGTTGCCATTAGAAGGAAGATAGCCATGTGGAGGAACATGATACACAATCGACCATTGCAACAATTCTGGTCTGGTCTTACATGCGTAGGGTAGATAATATACTGGACTGACATGACTTGCTAAGACAAACGGATCAAAATTTGACAGCTAAGATGTGTGCTTGACCTCCACTAAGCCCAAATTTTCGGTTGGTCTAACACCAGCAGGTGTTGGATCAAACCAGCGACAATCAAATAAAACTAGCTCAAGTTCCATGGAGCCTTCCCAAATTATTTTGAAGATGTCCTTAATAACTCGATAGTACTCGAGCACATTTTCATTTTCATCAAAAGAAGACACACACACGCCAGTATTGATTGTTGACAATCCTGATTTCTCGCTTTCATATGTCGTCGTGGTGAAACAACATATGCCATGGGATGGCTTAAATAGGGGCCGAACTAGATGCTGGAGGATTCGGGAGAGGGGAGCGAGCTAAAAAGCACGACAGAAAGGAACACACGATCTACCTAGGTTCGGGGCTCTCGTAAGGAGATAACACCCCTACTCCTGCTCTACTGGTCGTATATCTGGATCGATGGAGTGTACAACAATGGTGCTTCCAAGCTCTCTGCGGGAGGAGGAAGATGAACTATCAACTGAGAGAGTGAGAAGAGATCAACCCCTTGCTAGGGTTACCTGTGCCACCTTATATAGGGGTGGCCAGGGTTACAACTATCACTTGGACCAAGAGACAGCAGCTACCCTCCAAATAGGACTTGCTGATGATGGCAGGACTCCTTGACTTTCTCCCTGATTGCTCTCGATGTGACTCCACATCCCTGTACGATGTACTTCCTGGACTGTGACCTCTCCCCTGTGAAGTCAAGGTCGGTACTTGGCACAGTGATGGTTGGTAGACCACCACTGTGCACCCTGTCATCATGATCTGCCTCCATGCTTGGATGTTTCCCTCCTTGATTGTAGGGATGTGACCTTGGTTGACTTCTGTGTCCCGGATATAGCCGTTGGCCATATCCTGGACCTATATGCCGGACCAATGACCCAAGGTTGGGTAATCCGGCCTCCCCTGTTCCTGCATAATATAACAACTAGGTTAAGCCGGCATATCCATATATACGCCGACACACTTCACCATGTATCCCGGCTATGCCGACATATCTGAACACTGGCCGGGATACGGCTTATATACCGGCCTGGCCGATACTCTTATATTCTGGCCAGGCCCAACCTTGGTCAACCAGCACAAAGTCAACCACTTTCCTTATGTCTTTCTAGTCTCTTGACCCTACCGGGGGTCATCCCCCTGACACTAGTCCCCGAAGCTGTCGAGGTCCCCCAGTCTTAACTGAGGGGCCTTGGCAGGTTCAACATACCCTCTCTTTTCTGACATCCCGGCTCTTGATTATATGCTGGTGATTACATTATATGCCGGCCCTCCGTGCATATGCCGGCTCCTCTTCCTTCTCTAAAAGTTACTCCGGCCGGTCCCGAAGGTATTCCGGACGGGATTTGTTTCAAGCATGGTCATGCCGGCACATAGTTGAAGCTTCCTTGAGAAGCCAAGTCCGACAGTTTTCCTCGAAACTTGCAACCGCTCTGCCTGCGAACGATCACATCAAGTGACGGTTCACTGCGTGATTACTTCCTGTCATCATTGCCATAACTGGCCTAGTGGCTCGGTTACTGCAACCACCGCCCCACGACGCGCCGCCACATGGCGATCCTCCGCAGAAACGGTCGAGGTAGTGGAGCACTACCATGGTACCCACGACCACCGTCCCACGGTATAACTAGGGGAGCGGGGGTAACTCTCAGTTTTTACCCCACTCCTTCTTCTTCCTCCGCCTCTTCATCTCGAGCTCTCCTTCGCCGGACCGAGCCACAGAGACTCCTCGCCGCCATGGTCTTCCTTCACGCCGACGCCGGTGCTTACCGCTCCTGGGCTTCTTCTTCCTCTGCGCCACCGGTCCTATTCCTCTCCAGCACATTGCTTGGGGAGATCGGATCTTTGCCCGCAAGCTCGCCGTCGCTCCACCATCGCCGCGCAAACTCCGGTGAGTACTTCCTCTTGTTCTTCTCCTATGGTACTTAGCAATTTCTCAGTGGTAATCTTTCTAGCATAGATCTCCTTTAATTGTTGTACTTAGCCTCGGATTGATTTGCTCAGCATTGCGGTATGCCTTCTCTGGAAGTCTATAGGTGTTCTTCCCATAGGAATTTATCCTTAATTACCTCTGATTTATCTGCGGCAGTAGATCTTCTTTTCCTACTAACTTGTGTGAGATTGGTATGCCGGAGAGATTAACTTCTCCCCTTTGCTCTGCTTCTGCTAGGACTAACAACACGGGACTCCGGCTTTCACGCCCTGTCCCGGCTACCACGATGGCTTCATCCAGTATGACGGCCACCTCTGCACCGGAGGAGGATAATCCGGCCCAGGCACAAGGACGCTTCGGCTGGGAGGGGTCTGAGGTGACCCCAGCCGACATATCATGGATTACAACCACCAAACAAGTCCCGGCCGGCGTAGCATGCCGGTTACCTGCCGGCGAGATTGTGCCGGCTCCTGAATCCGGCGAACAGGTCGTCTTCATTTCTCACTTTGAGCGAGGCTTCGCTCTGCCGGCCAGCGACTTCTTCCGGGACTTCCTGGACAACTACGGCCTGCAGCCTCATCATCTGTCGGCAAACGCGGTAATGATTCTGTCGGCCTTCGCTGCTTTCTGCGAGGGCTATGCCGGCATTGAGCCCTTTGCCCAGGGATGGGCCAAATACTTCCAGCTGCGCAAACAGAGCGCCCAAAAACCCCGGAGCAAAGATGATCCACCGGAAACTGCCCAGGAGAAGAAGGATCGCCCCATGACCCAATGTGGCACGGCCACCATCATGTCCCGGAAAGGCTCCGACTTTCCGAAGATAGAATTGCTCAAGTCATGCAAGAAGTGGCAGAAAAGCTTCTTCTATGTGAAGAACACCACGGATGTTGATCTGCTCAACCTGCCGCCATATGTGGACGAGCCACCTTTCGACATGAAGAACTGGACATATAACCCGAAGAACACGGTGGGGTCAGTCAATGCCCTCCACCGGGTTAAGGTTGAGATGCGTGATGCCGGCCTGATGCCGGCCTGATGCCGCAGGACATCGTTGCTTGCTTCATTAGCCGGCGCGTCTCTCCTCTTCAGCGCCGGTCCCACAAGATTTGTCAGATGAGCGGGGGCATGGACCCCACTCGACACTCCACGCATGAACTAAGCCCCGCCGACATTCTGCGGCGGGTTAAGGATATCTGCAAGTCCTCGCAGGTTACCTTCGCCTGGGGGCTCGAGCCATATAGCCGGGACCGCCTCGCCCCGACGGTAAATTTCTTTAGCCGATACTTCTGCGCTTAGCCCGACATATCGATGCTTAATCCGACATATTTCTATTGCCGATATATTTCTTGTTTCTGATCAAATTGCTCTGTCCTTTGCAGAAATTCAACTTCCAGGCTATGGAGAACGCCCGGTTTAGGATTGCCGCAGACCACACTGTTCCGGATCCCGAAGATCCGGATCATGAGGACAAACTACCCAAGAACACCCACGCTGCTTCTGCCGCGGGTAAGGCCTCCTCATCCCGGCATTCAATTCAAGACCGGAGTGACGATGATTCTGACGAGGAGATCCTGATGTACTATGACCCAACGCCACTTGCTTATGCCTTTCCTACAATACCGTCCTCAGCTATCCCGGACGAGGAAGTCGTCGACGCTGCCCCTCTAAATCAGGGACCTCCCTCTACCGGCGGACGTGCCGGCCGGAAGCGCGGAGTGAAGCCCCAGCCTGAACCAGCTCAAACACATAAGAGGCAGAAGATCGGCGTGCCCCAGCCCAAGAGGCAGAGACCTGTTACTTCGGGGTAATTTTCTTCCCCTCATATTATTTCCGACATATTTCTCCTTCTGATTACTAACTTGCTCTTTTCCTCCTCAGGGCTCCTCTTGCACCGAAACATGCCTCCAGTTCTAGTGCCAGCCCCAATGTTGATAAACCGGCGTCTGCTGCATGCCCCGACATACCTGGTACTAGTCAGACCACCTCTCCAGCGCCGGCATCTTCGCACGCGCCCAAAAAGGCGTCTTCCCCGGCGAAGGATGATCCTCCACTGGAACAAGACAACTCTGTCCCCGACGTCCACATGGACTCGGGGGCTCAACAAGATACTTATGTCCCCGATGTACACGTGGACACGGGGGCTCAACAAGATGCTCCTGACACCGGCGCGCCCGCCAGCGGCACCGGAACTGCTGAAGATGCCGGCGCAGGCGACAAGAGCGCCGGCATAGAGAAAGGAAAAGCTCCCAAAGTACCAGAAGTCCGGACTAACCCGGCACCAGTTTCTGTAGGACAAGCTACACCGGCTGCGCCGGAACAACCAATGCCCAAAGCTCCAACTCCTGAAAAGGCTGTTGTCCCAGCCAAGACCGGCACTTTCAAGATGAAGCAAATCATCAAGACCGTGACACCATCTGCTACAACCTCACCGACATCTGCTAAGCCCGCACCCTCCATCTCTGCCATGACACTTCATTTTGGCAAGGCAGCGGCCCGGCCCAGCTTCTTCCAGACGCCGGAACTTGAGGGCCGCGTTTCTCTGCTGACCAAGAGCGATAAAAGCCTTGGATCCCTCAAGGAATACTGCATGAAGTGGAACGATGCTGATTACATGGACACTGCCAGCTCCAGGAAGAAGAAACTAGCCGGAGCTCTGGCCCCTGGCAATCCTGATGTTATACTGGCCTCCAAGCCCATTCCTATTGCTAGTGAGCTCCTCAGCATCCAGCAGAGGCTTCACCTTTTGGCCGATGCCACCAACGTAAGTATTCTCCTTATATATCCCTAGTCCCCGAAAATGTTGGTTGTCCGGGATACGGACATCCGGGATTTTCAAATATTCTTTTCCACTTAGCTGTTTTCAAATCCAACTGTCCGACATATAAGTTCAATCTGAGCTTCAAATCCTAGTCACTGAGGGCCGGGATAGGTGCGCAGCACCTGTGCCGGGTCTTCCAAAAAACTAAAACCTGATATAACTTTCAAATCCACCTGACCGATATATAAGCTCGATTCGAGCTTCAAATCCTAGTCACCGAGGGCCGGGATAGGTGCGCAGCACCTGTGCCGGGTCTTAAAAAAATGAAAACTTGGTAGAATCTTCAACTAAACTGATATGCTAAATTTCTCTCATAACATTTCAAATCCCAACACTTTTGCAGTGCATGAACAATGCACGCGCCGACATGTATCATGACCTGGTATGCGAGCATCGGAAGTTGTCCGATGAACATAGCAAACTGCGCCTGAATCTGAGCAAGAAAGGTAAACTCAGCCGATATATCATTATATGCCGGATTATTTTCCTCTTTTGCATTTCGCAATATTCTCCTTGCTGACACATCTTGATGCACCGACACATAACCCTTTGCCGTCATTTTTCAGTTACTACTGAAGAACAAGTCACCGAGCTTCTTAAGAGGGTGAAGGAGCTCACAGGTATGCTGGATCCTGCCAATCTTCAAATAAGCACTTTGTACTTCAAATCCTTCAATCTTTGTGATTGTTTTCTAGCTTCAAATTCTTTTTGTTCTTCTAACCTCAAATCCTTTTGACTTCAAATTCTTGCAGATGAAAAGGCTGCACTGGAAGCACGCCACCAGGACTGTGTGTCCTCAGTGGATGTGGCCAAGCAGTTGGATGAAAGGGATGTCGCCCACAAATCTGAGGTGGAGCAGCTGAAGAGCCGGATTGCTGAGCTCCTGGACGAAAAGGATGAGAGGGATGGCCAACTTAAGAAGGTCCAGGGGCTGCTTGTCACCTCAGAAGCTGATGCCACCAAAGCCAAAGCTGAATGGCAGCACCTGAAGGAGCAGGCCACCAAGTGGGAAGTTGATATTGCCCGGCTCAACGTCGATTTCGCTAGTAAGCTTCAAATCCTCTCCTGCCCGACAGATCTTGTCCGACATACAATGATCTTTTCTGGCATACCCTTCATGCCGACATATATTCCTGTTTTTAACATCTTCCTCATCTTTCAGGCATGTTCCCTGCTTCGGTCGAGGACGTTGAGAAGGCTCTGCAGGTGGATCGGGTGAACCGGAATGCTCTGATTGACTCATCCAGCTGGGACATGTCTGAGCAGCTGATCGCTCTGGAAGCCCGCAAGAAGGCCATGACCTCTTACACTAAAGATCTCTTCCTTGGTGCTCAGGAAGCACATTCCGCCCTCTAGCCGGGACAAAGAACGCCCACCGACCCTCTTGACCTTGGCAACGATCTGCAGCTCTCCAAAGTTCGCCTCAGGGAATGGCGGGACTCCAGCGCAAGGGTGGGAGCTGATGAAGCTCTCACTTACTTTCTCTCTTGGTATGAAAAGGTTGACTTGGAGACTTTGCGCTCTGTGCGCGAAGGATCTGTGTGGACCACAGACCCAGAGTTTATTCGGCGTCGCCAAGAGTTAGCCCACAGCTACGTGGAGTACGCCGACACTGAGGCCTTCGTCTGGGACATCCGCGAGCCGGAGAAGAAGGACGACGCTGAGGACGCTGAGGGCTCTGACTCCAGCTAGGATGAAGAAAAAGCTGAGGACGCCCACACTGAAGCTCCGGAGCAGGGTTTTGCCCCGGCCGGAGGTGACTGCTCCATTCCTTCTGCTGGATTCGGCACTCCTAAAGCCGACATTTCTACTGCTAAAGCTCCACCTGCCGGCGGCTCTGCTTCTACTCCTGCCTCTTAGACTTTGCATCACAGAAAAACTTTAAGTTTTATCAGATCCCCGGTATGCCGGGTGCAGTTGTAAGATATACTCTATTTCTTTTGGTTTGCTACCTGAACAAGTTTTAATTTGGTTTTCTTGTTTATGAATGCCGGATCATCTTTTGGCTAAGTTACCAAGTTTGTTTTCCTGTTTCCTTAACTCCACAACCTTGGCTACTTGTCTACCTTATTCGGCTTTTGACGTATGAGTCTCAAGGTTGCTTTATTAAACATACAGTACTTAAACTTTGAAACTTAGACTTCAAATCATCCGACACATCCAGTTTTAACTTTTGTAGTAAAATAAATGTCGGTTCGCTAGCTTTATCTTTCCTTAGTTGTTTTCCATGTGTAGATAATCTCCGGCATCTACTCTTGCTAGCCATGAAGCTGGGTTTCGGACAGCAGCTAAGTCGAAGAGCGGCCTTTGGTGCCGACACATTACTAGGCCGACATAGGAAACATTCAAATCAAGCCAGCCGGCATATAAATGAAAAAAAGCGGAACAATAGACAACGATATATACCGGAGGCAGTGCCCGATCTCCTCGGGATGCCGACACTTCATTCATTAGTCTTGCATCGACATATAGTACCGGCACACAAAGCAAAATGGAAATACATACATTATGCTGCCCAGGAGTAAAAGAGATGGAGTAGAGCTATGTTCTATGGTCGCTTGGTTTCTTCTCCGGACCTGTCCACCTTGTTCTTCTTGGGGGCCTACGCATCTATAAGATAGTAGGCATCATTGTGCAGAGCCCTGCTCACAATGAATGGCCCCTCCCACGGAGGATTTAGCTTATGCCGGCCCTCTGTGCCTTGCCTTAGCCGGAGCACTAAATCTCCCTCTTGGAATCTCCTTGGATTCACCTTCTACGCATGATAGGGTCTGAGGTTCTACTGATATACTGCAATTCTTGATAGTGTTATCTCTCTTGCTTCCTCTAGCAGATCAACATCATTCTCTCTGGCTTCTTTACCCTCTTCCTCCATATATAGCACCACTCTTGGTGCGTCATGTATTACATCTGTTGGAAGCATAGCTTCTGCTCCATACACAAGGAAAAATGGCGTATAGCCTATTGACCTATTCGGAGTTGTCCTCAAACTCCAAAGCACTGCCGGCAATTCATCCAGCCAACATCCGGGAGTTTTCTCCAGTGGCTCTATCAACCGGGGTTTTATGCCAAATAATACTAGTCCATTTGACCATTCTACTTGGCCATTGGTACAAGGGTGAGCGAACGACGCAATGTCTAGCCGGATTCCCACCTCCTCACAATATCTGGCAAATGGCCCTTTGGGAAAGTTCGACCCATTGTCAGTGATGATGCTATGAGGGACACCATATCTCAAGATTATATCTTTTAAGAATTTCACTGCTGTGTGGCCATCACACTTGCTTATTGGCTTTACCTCAATCCACTTGGTGAACTTATCCACCATGACCAGAATATGAGTCATCTTTCCCCTCGCCGGCTTAAATGCCCCGACCATATCCAAACCCCAAACAGGAAAGGGCCAGGTTATCGGGATAGTCTTCAATGCTGATGCCGGCTGATGAATCTGGTGGGCATACATCTGACACCCATTGCACTTCCAGACCAAGTCTTCTGCTTATTGCAGTGCCGTCGGCCAGTAAAACCCAAGCCGGAACACTTTCGCCACTAAGGCTCTGGATGAAGCGTGGTGACCACACTCCCCCTGATGAATTTCCTGGAGCATCTCCTGGCCTTCAGCAGATTCAACACACCTCTGCAGTACACCCGTGGCACTTCTCTTATATATTTCCTTGTTGATGATGGTATATGCTTTTGATCTTCTCATAACCCGGCGGGCTTCAGTCTCATCTATCGGTAATTGGCCATCAACCAAGAACTCTATAATTGTTCGTGCCCAGGAGGGCACTTCCCTTATAGTGAATGCTGCTTGGTTTATCTCCATCACTTCGACCGACACATAATCGATCTCCATGGGCTGCGAAGTCCTCAGGACTGAGAGAGCAGTCCCCAGATATGCCAAAGCAGTCCCCGGGTATACTGGCACAATCTCTTGGCACATTTTGCCCTTTCCCTTGCTTCTGCTCCGGAACACAGCAGTCACCGCATATGTCGGCCCAGTCCCCGGGATTGAGAGAGCAGTCCCCGGGTTATCTGAACTAGCGCCGGCATCTATCTCCATTGGAACAGCTTCTTCCGGACTCGGCGGAACATATATGGACGATGACTCCGATGAGGGCTTGATTGATGGCTTCCTCAGATGCTCCAGCGAAATGCCGGGTGGAATTGACTCTCTGGAAGATCCCAACTTGGACAATGTATCGGCCGCTTCATTCTGAGCCCGGGGGACATGCCGGAACTCACAACCTTTGAAGTAGCCACTCAACTATTGCACCAAGAAACGGTAGGATCCCATGTTGGCATCATGAGCATCCCATATGCCGGAACACTGTTGAATCACCAAATCCGAATCACCGAAACACATAATCCGGCGAATGCCTATGTCCTTGGACACCTTCAGGCCATGCACAAGTGCCTCATATTCCGCCATATTATTTGATGCTGCAAAGTGGATCTGCAGAACGTATCTCAACTGGTCATTCTTGGGTGAAGTAAGAACTATGCCGGCACCCAAACCATGTATTGTCTTGGACCCATCGAAATGCATTCTCCAATAGTTTGCATCTGGCAATGGTGGCTCATACTATATTTTAGCCCAATCAATGAAGAAATCGGCCAACACCTGAGACTTGATTGTATCCCTCTTGTCATACTGAGGTGTATATGGTGAAAGCTCTATTGCCTACTTGGCTATCCGACCGCTGGCATCTTTGTTGCTTACAATTTCCGAGATAGGAGCCTCAGCCACTACCCGGATTGGATGCTCCTGGAAGTAATGCTTGAGCTTCTTGGCCGCCATATAGACACCATATGTCATCTTCTGATAATGGGGGTAGTTTTGCTTTGAGGTGGAAAGGACTTCACTCAAATAGTATACCGGCCGCTGCACGGTTTTGCCTCCTTCCTCTCGCTCTACTACCACCACTGCACTGACAACTCTGTTGGTCGCCGCTATATAGAGCAACATCGGCTCTTTCAGCATTGGAGATGCCAACACTGGCACTGTTGACAGCATCTGCTTCAACTCTTTGAAAGCTGCATCTGCTTGCATCGTCCAGACAAATGTGTCGGACTTCTTCATCAATTGATATAACAGCAAGGCTTTCTCTCCCAGCCGGCTTATGAAATGGCTCAGGAATGCAAGGCACCCAGTGAACTTCTGTACTTCCTTTAGATTTGTCGGCGGCTTCATTCTCTCTATGGCGCGAATCTTGCCGGGATTTACCTTGATACCCCGGCTGGAAACCAGGAAACCGAGCAATTTGCCTACCGACACACCAAAGGTGCACTTAGCCGGATTCAACTTCATCGGAACCTCCTCAGATTCGCAAAGGTTTCCCGGAGGTCACCTATGAGAGTCTTGCTTTCCTTGGTTTTTATGACGACATCGTCGACATACACCTGCACATTTTTATCTATTTGGTCGTGCAAACACTTTTGCATACACCTCTGGTAAGTTGCGTCGGCATTTCTTAAACCGAACGGCATAGTGAGATAGCAATAAGCCCCGTACGGGGTAATAAAGGATATCTATTTGGACATGCCTTGTTTAAGTTGGTGTAATCAACACACATCCGCCATATCTTTACTATGGCTGGCTCATCCTTCTTCTTTTCCACCAAAACCGGATTAGACACCCAATCCGGATGCAGTACTTCCTTGATAAAGCCGGTAGCTAGGAGCCTGGCCACTTCCTCCCAAATCGCTTTCCTTCTATCATCTGCAAACCGCCGGAGTGGCTGCTTCACCGGTTTAGCATCCGGCCTTACATGCAATGCGTGCTCAGCCAGCTCCCTCGGCACACCTTGTAGGTCTGAAGTAGACCATGCAAAGATATCCCGATTCTCACCGAGGAAGCTGATGAGCTCGCTTTCCTATTTGGGGTCCAAACCCGCGCCGATGAGGGCATGGCGCTCCGGGAAAAGCTCATCCAGAGCCACTTTCTTCACATCCTTGCCCACTTGAAAGGAAGTGCCGCCACCTGGGTTTGTAATGCCCGGCAAAGGTTTGTCGGCCACGACCGTTTCAGCAATCTCCACTACTCGCTTGAGCCTCTTCTTTTCCTCTGCTATGATCAGAGTCTCGGCCAGATTAGATCCGGCCGTGGCACACGCCATCGAGCGCTTGTAATCACCAATGATGGTAATCACTCCTTTGGGCCTCGGCATCTTCATCTTCAGATATGCCACATGGGTAGAGGCCATGAACTTCGCCAATGCCGACCTGCCCAGCAATGCATGGTAGGGGCTATCCAGATCCACCACCTCAAACATGAGGTTCTCCACCCTGCAGTTATCCCGGTTGCCAAACATGACATCTATCCAGATTTTGCCCATCGGCGCACATGAAAGTCCCGGCACAATGCTGTGGAATGTTGTCTTGCTTGGCTCCAGCATATTCTCCTTGATGCCCAATTTCTGCATCGTATCCTGATACGTCTCCAACGTATCTATAATTTTTGATGCTCCATGCTTGTTTTTACACCATTTGCCTATTGTTTCGTTACACTTCGTGGCACTTTTATGCATTTTCCGGAACTAACCTATTAACAAGTTGCCACAGTGCCAGTTCCCTGTTTTCTACTGTTTTTGTGTTTCAGAAGTGATACACAGGAAATATTCTCGGAATTGGACGAAACAAGTTCCTGAAGTCTTATTTTACCCGGAAGCTTCCAGAGATCCGAAGAGGAGTAGGAGGTGGGCCACCAGGGGCCCACACGCCAGGGTGGCGTGGCCAGGCCCCTGGCCGCGCGAGCCTGGCGTGAGGCCACCTGGTCCCTCCTCTAACATCGCCCCTTCGCCTATAAAGACCCCCCGACGGAAAAAACCTAAGTACCCGATCACTTTTCCAGAACACATCGCGATCCGCCGCCGCCATAGACCCGAAGATCGGGAGGGTCCAGAAGCTCTTCCCGGCACCCTGCCAGAGAGGGGAATCGCCACCGGAGGTCTTCTTCATCGCCATGCTTGCCTCCGGAGCGATGAGTGAGTAGTCTACCTTGGACTATGGGTCCATAGCAGTAGCAAGATGGTTGTCTCCTCCACCATGTGCTTCATGTTTAGATCTCATGAGCTGCCCTACATGATTGAGATCACCGTTATGTAATTCTACATGTTTGGTTTGTTGGGATCCGATGAATATTGGTGTTTATGATTAAGTTGTTGTACTAAATATTATCTTTTGTTATCTCTATGTTGTTTATGATCTTGCATGCTCTCCGTTGTTAGTAGCTATCTTGGCCAAGTAGTTGCTAGTGACTCCAAGAGGGGGTATTTATGCTCGATAGTGGGTTCATGCCTCTATTTAATCTGGGGGAGTGACAGAAACCTCTAAGGTTGTAGATGTGTTGTTGCTACTAGGGAGAAAACAACATTCATATGCTCAAGGGCATATGCTTTGTTTACATTACACACTTTGCTTAATGCAATTATCTGTTGTTCGCAACTTAATACTTGTGGAGTTCTTGGATTGATTCACCACAAGTGGATTATTAGTCATAGATGCAGTTGGATGGCGGTCTATGTATTTTGTTGTAATGCCCAGAGTAAATCTCATAGTGATCTTCTTGACATATCACGTTATCTTTATTCTATCAATTGCCCAACTGTAATTTGTTTACCCAGCATGTGTTATTTATCTTATGGAGAGACACCACTAGTGAACTGTGGACCCCGGTCCTATTTCCATCATATTGCTATCACCTGTTTACTTTACTCGCACTGTTTACTTTACTCGCACTGTTTACTTTATTCGCATACTCTACTGTTTTCCACTCGATACGCTCATAACCTTTGTTTCAAGCAAACCGGTGAGATTGACAACCTCATCGCAAGTTGGGAACAAAGTACTTGGTTGTTTGTGTGCAGGTTCCGCATTGCAGCTAGCAAGCAAAGCTTGGACGAGGCGCCATATATAAATTGTCCGGAGCTGTCGCAAGCTAGCAAGCATCACCTTCAGTCGTTTGTCTCTCCTCTCCAAGAACGATAAACCTTGGTTTCTTAACTGAGGGAAAACTAGCTGCTATACTCATCATACCTTCCTCTTGGGGTTCCCAACGGGCTGGTTATTCACCACGCACAAGGACCGTCTGCTCCCACGTTAACCACACGCCAGCAGCTTCTTTTCTGGCGCCGTTGCCGGGGAGGAAGTAGAAGACTTCTGCGAGGGGAGTTTTCGCACGCACATCCTTTACTTTGTTTTATAGTTTTGCTTTACTTTATTTTTAGCTGCATTGTTTTATCAAAAACCCAAAAAAATTAGAATCCTTGATAGTTATTTTTACTTGTGTTGCTTTATCATGCTTTCTATCAATGGTTGGTTTTGTTGAAACTAAATCTTTTTGGCAAGGTGGGTTCACGGAAGAGTAGCAAAATTATTAGGGATTTCTATTTTCGTGCCCCTGGTTCGTTAGTTGTACTCAGTTTTCCCCAGCTCGTTAGTTTTTCCTCAGTTTTCCCCAAGCCGTTGTCTGAAACCGTCACCAGTGCTGGAACGGCCGGTTGCCCGACGGTTGAACACCTTTGACCGTTAACTGCTGACTAGTGGGGCCACGTAGAGCCCGCAAAGACACGTCAGAGCATCCATCTTTGTTTGACCGTAAGCATCGCCGTATCCCTGACCAAAACGCGGACGAGTGGGGCTTCGGTATATCGAATGACAAGTGGGGCCATGATGCTGATACAAGGGGCAATACACGGGTAGGATTAGATTTTCAAACGGAGCTCTACAGCGATGGCACGGAGGAGGTGGCCTGCGGGGTGCCGAAATGAGATCGACGTCCACAAAGAACTGCATGAGGCGAGACCAAACACATTAGATAGATATGAACTAGACGCGTTTAACCATGCAAAGAAGAGAAGAAATGGTCGAGGACATCGACGATGACCTCAACACTTTGACTGACGGTGTCGGACACGAACGCGAGCAATGTAGAGAAAACTAGTGTCTCTCCTTTCTGGCGTGTATAGATAGGTGCTAGGGGAGTGTGGTGGCGAAGGGAAAGACCTCGCGGTGGTCTGTGGCGTCCAGCATAGCGGGGCGGCGTGGCCGTGCCCACAGCGGCGTGCATGTTCGACATTGGCATCAGCATGTACGTTCGTCATTGGCCTCGGCGGTATCTCTGGTGTGTTAGTGATCGAATGAGGGGACGGGATTGAGGGTGCATCCCGACGGTGACCTAGCAGTGGCGGCGAGCATGCATACCCGTTCTGACCATGCCGATATCGGCATCGGCATCGTTTGGAGGCTGTGGTGCTCTAATCATAGTGGAAATTGCGATTCCCTATTATTTTTACATGCATAATATATAGAAAATAGCTAGATCTATAAATCGATGCATATGAAGCTACATATATATTCTTGGTCATAATCCCCTTAGATGCATGGCTTCACGTCGTCGTCGCTTTCATCGTCAGTATCTTCGTCGTCTGTGTAGTAGTACTTCCTGCACGTTGTTCCGTCGAACACCTTCACTGTGAGCACATAATCGCCTTCATATTTGAAGTGTAGGAAGCAGCCGAAATCCACACCGTGCGCGATAGCGAAATTCTCCCAGCCCTTATCGAGGTACATCCGGCCTTGTCCGTCAAATAGGACCTCCACGGTCCAGAGACGAGGACCGCAGTCAGCTGCTCGCAGATACACCTTTGCGGGCTCCTGGCCGTCAAGATAGTCCGCAAACTTTTGTGGGAGTGCCTGCAAAGAGATCGAGCGCCGATCGTTTGAAATTAAAGGTTTTTTAGAACATGCACATAATTAATCATATGCATCATATATGTGGGAACGCGTACGTACCTTCTTGGCCAAAGGGTCTTCATAGATGGTGATGAAGAACTCCTCTATGATCAATGTCAGTGTTGACGGTGGTGGTGGCAATGATGATGATCCACCACCCCGGCCGCCCCTTCCCCTTCCCCTTCCCCTTCTGGTCGGCGTCCGAGACGTGGAAGCCATGGCAATGGATCAAGTGTATGTGAACGAAGAAGAGAGAGGCGGAAACGAAGAAGAGAGAGGCAGAACCTATTGACATGAGGGATGGCCGTTGTGGGGGTTTATAAGGGAGAGATGACCGTTGTGGGGTTTACACCATAAATTAAGGTAGAGATGACCGTTGTGGGGTTTACACAATAAACTAAGGAGGAGATGACCGTTGTGGGTGTGGTTTATATCTCAACAAAAAAGTAATGCCTAAAAGAAATGGAAATTCGTGAAAGTTCATCATTTTACCATGAAAAGTAAAGCCTACAAGAAATGGAAATTCGTGATAGTTTATCATTTCAGCGTGAAAAGTAATGCCTACAAGAAATGGAAATTCGTGATAGTTTATCATTTTACCGTGAAAAGTAATGCGTAAAAGAAATGGAAATTCGTGATAGTTCATCATTTTACCGTGAAAAGTAAAGCCTACAAGAAATGGAAATTCGTGATAGTTTATCATTTCAACGTGAAAAGTAAAGCCTACAAGAAATGGAAATTCGTGATAGTTTATCATTTTACCGTGAAAAGTAATGCCTACAAGAAATTCGTGATTACCCAACTTGTTGAATCCGGTGGCAAACTCGTCATTTATCATACATAGAGGGGTAGTAGTTTGCCACCGACAGATAGAGAGAGGGTGGCACGATCCTGCCCGTTGGATCATAGGATCGACGGTAGGTGGGCACGATCCGTGTGACAACAGCTCGACCAATCAGGCCAAGTTTGGGCTTCTGTGAGAAGGGAGAGGGTAAAACTGAGTAGTATCAAGGATACAAGGGCAAGTAAATAGTAAACAGGCTAAGGAATTCAAATAAGAGATTTAGAAAAAGAAAAACACATGTTTTGTACAATGAAACCCAGGTTGGCCTACCTCAAAGTATTAGCAATTCAAATATACATGAGTGTAAAAATTATGGCCTCATTCAGACAAACTATGTTTTGGGTATAGATGTTTTGAGAAGGGGTTTGAGTGGAAAGCCATGAACCCTCATAGCTACTAGTGATTTCAGAAGTGGCCATTTGTGTGAAAACTTGATTTATATATGATTGTTATGATTTCCTACGTGGCAGGTCGCGTAACAAGACTCCATGAGTAGGAGGCACTATGATTTTATTTGTTTGAATTTTTTTGCGCATGAAATGACTCAATTAGATGGCTTAATCCCATCTGTTGACTCTCTGTTGACCAGCCACTTGAGGGTAAAACTGAGTATATTGCACTAGGCAGTATTAGTACTCGAGGGGAAAACTGAGTACAGATATTTTTCCAGTGTAAGATTCGAGGGTAGAACTGAGTACACGTAACGGTGCTGACGTGCAGTCCCACGGACGCGTGTCGCGGTGAGCAGCGGTTAGCCGCGCGGTGCGCGTGTTGAGACCAAAACGTCAACTGCTGAGATGAACCGTCACTTTGCCAGTACAGAGCCCCTCTCCCTCCCTCTGCACACAGTCTCATCATAACTCACGCACGCAACCACGCCTCTCACGTCCCATCACCTTCTCCAAAAAACCCCAGCCGCCCTACGCGCGCTCCCCTGCCGGTGATGGAGAAGAAGAATGCGCCGACGGCCGTCGCCCCCGAGCCCATCGCCTCCGAGCCCGTCGCATCCGAGCCTATCGCCGCCGAGCCCATCGCATCCGAGGGCGGCGCATCCAAGCGCGGCGCCTCCGTGAACTGGGCCTCTCTTAAGGGTGACAGACCACTTCACAAGATCGGCGACTGCTTACTGGCGAACGAGGAGTACGTGGACACCTACGCTGCTTTGAGGCAAGTTTGTACAAATTGGCGCTCAGATCTACCTGAGCCCGACGTGCACCTGCACGAATGGATCGTGGTAGAACACGCCCTTCCACGCGCTGCTGAGTTCTCCTTCCTCAACCTCCGCACATCCCGTTACGTCACCATCGATCTAACGGAAGTTTATGCAAGGTTCAAATTCCTCCATATCTATAGAGTTAATCTATTTTTATTTTCAATCGTAAACATCTTAGTGCTAAATGTTATCTTCATCAACTCCCTTTTAGATACTACTTCGCCGGCTTTTACCGTGGCGTCATCGTGCTTGCCCAGAGGAACCAGCCGCACAAGATACGGCTTCTGAACCCACTCACAAAGACATTGAACGCTACGTTTGAGGCGCAGATGCCATCTATGATTGTCGAGTCAGTCGCTGTAATGAAGTCCCCGACTATGGTCTTCATTTGCACAGGTTACCCCAATGAAATTGCTTGGGTCGATGAGAGCTCTCCTACTAAGGATATAGAAGTAGAAGATTGGGGAGAAGGAAGATTTTTGATCGAGGACGATTCTCTGCGTTGCCTTACCCCGTTCAATGGTGAATTGTATGCAATAGCTGTGAACAATTTTGATGTCGGAACATTAGTGTGCACCAACAATGTCCAGTTGGAGAAGCGCGCGAGCACTATCAACATGGAGACACTATTTTCATTTCCAGAACTTGGAAATGACAAGTTCTACCTTGTGGAGTCTGATGGTGATCTGCTGCTTGTGTTGTTCGGCGGCAGCCCTGGCAACAGGCATTTGGAGGAAGGTCAACCATTGGTGTACCATGTGGACACTGAGAGCCGCTCTCTCCATGCCGTCAACATTGGCAGTCGTGCCTTCTTCGTCAGTTATAAACGGTGTATCTCCGTCGACACCAGAGTGCACCCGATAGTTCGACCTGGCTGCATCTACTACGAGGGCGGTTATATCAGACAGTACTTTGATGATAGAAAGGCCTGGGATGAGTGGCCACGACATGTGGATAGATTAGATTCCGACGGTATGAAAATAGAACAAAGGCTATACCGTTTGGAGGATCTATTGGCTGCACACTGCATACGGAAGGAGTTCAGTCAATATTTTTTTCGTCTCATGGAATATAGCGACTCCGAAATATATGATGAAGAATGAAGAACCTTCATGTTGGGCATACATTGCGTCTTATTTTATTTTCAGCTTAGTTTGTCGTGAACATTAACATCGTTATTGGCTTCTTTTGGCTGCTGTATGCATTCTATGTATTATACTATACTAGCATCTAGATTAGCTTCTAGATTTGTTACCATATTGGGCAAAAAACGAGGGCCAAAAGGCAGCAATCATTGAAGAAAGACAGAAATAGAAGCTTCTCTAGATTTGATACTAATTTGGTGAAAAGAGAGAGAACTGTTTACAGAGAGAGAGAGAGGGGAAAAAGGCGCTCTGAAAAGGCGCTCTGAAAAGTCAATGCCAATTTGGCCCGAGAGAGACAGAACCGAGCTCTCACGTACAACCAAACGCGGTCTCGTCCTGTCCCACGCGGTCCCTTTCTACCAGCCCCACGCGACGCGGCCCCACATGACACGGCCCCACACGTCAGCACAGAAACGGTCAACTTAACAGGAATCCTCCGTCTGAGCTCCTTCTGAGGGTTTCAGACAACGGCTTGGGGAAAACTGAGGAAAAACTAACGAGCTGGGGAAAACTGAGTACAACTAACGACCTGAGGGCACAAAAATAGAAATCCCAAATTATTATGATGAACACCGCTTGTCACAAAAAGGGAAACACTTATGGGAACAAATCAATAGATTATATATCATTGCTAGAAATGTGTGCTCTACTTATAATGTTACTTATTGCTTTGATGAATCTTGTTGCTGTAGGAGGTATAAACACCTCCCTTTTCAATGTGAGTATAATGATGATGTTACCATATCTTCTTATATTAATGGAAATTATGACTTTTATGATGTGGAACAAATTGAAGAATTTATTGCTTGGAAGGGTGCATTCGAACTTGCTTATTTTCTTGAAAATACTGATGATGCACCTTGTAAATATGAGGTTTATGATATACTTACATTTTGCTTTGATAATTACAAGGAAGAAAATGGCTATATTCTTAAATATCTTAATAGATGCTCTTCAACGGAAGAGACTAATGCCTTGAAGGAGCCTATGGAAGAAGAAATTGCTGAAACTGGAAGCTCATTGGATGAAAAAGAGGAGGAGAGTGATGATCAAGAGGAGGAAGAATGGAGCTACCCATGTCTACCTCCCAATAAGAGTAACTCTTTAACTAATACCTTATTTGATAGCCCTCCATGCTTAACAAAGGAGGATGAGTGTGATATTTATATTGTTGAGTTTGTTCATGATGCTACTAAAAATTATTATGAGAGAGGAAAATATGGTTGTTGGAATTCTCATGTTACTAAAACACCTCTCTCTATATTGAAAGTTCCAAAGTTGCTCTTGTTTTATCTACCCATACTTGCTACTATGTGCTTCTTTGATTTATTTTCTTACAAGATTCCTATGCATAGGAAGTGGGTTAGACTTAAATATGTTTTATATTTGCTCCTTGATGCTCTCTTTTGCTTCCAATTCATATTTCTTATGTGAGCATCTTCGCAATTTTATGCGCCTAGCTCAAAGGCGTTAAAGAAAAGCACTCTTGGGAGATAACCCAATGTTTTCTTTTCAGTACTTTTTCTTTTATTTGAGTCTTGGAAGTCATTACTACTCTAATGACCGCTCCTTATCTTGTTTGTTTTGTTTTTGTGCCAAGAGAAGCCTCTAATTTGAGTGAGGTAAAGATTTGGGGATGTTGCTGTCCTGAAACTGTTTTCGGTGCTGCACCGTAAAAATTCGACCTTTGTCAGCTGTTCAGTTTTGACAGATTTCTGCCAATATTTGTGTTTGCCACTTTATCGCTTTCTTTTGAGTTCTTTTGATCATGGAACTTTTAGAGAAGTTGCTACAGTAGTATTTGCTATATATGTGGTGGTTTTGAGTTGAAACCTGAAGCAAAAAGAGGTTGATTATATGTTATGCTTGCACTAATGTTGCTAATAGAATTGTGTTTAGTTTTGTATGAAGGAAGTTTTCAAGTGTAGGGATTGGAGAATGATGAGATGAGTTGAAGAATGGACAAAAGCTCAAGCTTGGGGATGCCCATGCATCACCCCAAGAAATATCCAAGAAGTACAAGCGTCAAAGCTTGGGGATGCCCCCGAGGCACCCCTTCTTCATCGGCAAAAATCAGGTCACCTCTCAAAACACTATATTTTTATTGCTTCATGCACTATGTGTTTTTCTTGGAGCGTCAGTTGTTTTAGTTTTCTTAGTTGGTTTAGTTTGTTTGTTTGCTGCAATAAATGGTTGGAGCCCAAAAAATTTCTTTTGGAGAAGTTGCCTCGTTTTCATTTGCCAAGAACACTCCGTTTTCACTCTTATTAAAAATCTAGTGTTCTTTTTTTTCTGCTACTGCTTTTGGTTTTCGTTTTCGCCTTGATTCACCACAAGTGGATTATTAGTCATAGATGCAGTTGGATGGCGGTCTATGTATTTTGTTGTAATGCCCAGAGTAAATCTCATAGTGATCTTCTTGACATATCACATTATCTTTATTCTATCAATTGCCCAACTGTAATTTGTTTACCCAGCATGTGTTATTTATCTTATGGAGAGACACCACTAGTGAACTGTGGACCCCGGTCCTATTTCCATCATATTGCTATCACCTGTTTACTTTACTCGCACTGTTTACTTTACTCACACTGTTTACTTTATTCGCATACTCTACTGTTTTCCACTCGATACGCTCATAACCTTTGTTTCAAGCAAACCGGTGAGATTGACAACCTCATCGCAAGTTGGGAACAAAGTACTTGGTTGTTTGTGTGCAGGTTCCGCATTGCAGCTAGCAAGCAAAGCTTGGACGAGGCGCCATATATAAATTGTCCGGAGCTATCGCAAGCTGGCAAGCATCACCTTCAGTCGTTTGTCTCTCCTCTCCAAGAACGATAAACCTTGGTTTCTTAACTGAGGGAAAACTAGCTGCTATACTCATCATACCTTCCTCTTGGGGTTCCCAACGGGCTGGTTATTCACCACGCACAAGGACCGTCTGCTCCCACGTTAACCACACGCCAGCATATCCCGGTACATGATATTGATACTGCTCCCATTGTCAATGAGAACCTTGCTAAACCTCACATTATTTGCTGGCCCGACGAACGTCGGATCCATCACCAAAGCATATCCGCCGGGGTTTGGCATGATCTTGGGATGATCTGCCCTGTCCCAGCCAATGGCCTGGTCATACCAGTACATCAGCTTTGGGACTGCCGACATAACGGCATTCACTTCCAAGCTCCGTCGGTACAAACTCTGCTTGTCTGTCCTTTCGGTCTCAAAGACCATGTAGCTCTGATCATGCTCCTTGTACTCATTTTGGCCCGCTGCTGGGCCGCCGGCATAATATTCCGGATTATAGCTCTGATCTACTTGGTTTACGCCGGCATTTCTGACATTGTTCTGATTTCTGGGATTACCCGGCCTGGGCGGGACTGCAATCGCATTTGCACCTGTCAGCGGCGATGGAGCTGCCGGGACAGGTGGCCTAGCTGGTCCAAAGAGACCTGCACGACCTGCCAATATGTCGTCTAGCCATGAACAATTTCTTGTCAAATGATTCGCCGGCTTACCTGGCTGAAATGTGTGGAACACACATGGCTTGTCCATGGCCAAACCCACTGTATACTTCGGCCATTGCTTCTTCTGGCCAGCGCCACCGCCGGCATTCTTGTTCATCTATACATTCTTCTTCTGGAAGGGCTGCGCTTGTTGCTGTGGCTGTTGCTGCTGCTGCTGAGGCTGCTGATAGTTCTCATATCTCGGACGCTGGCTACTGCCGGTGCCCCCTTGCTCTTCTTCTACGGCTGCCACTTGGGACGAACCATATCTGTAGTCTTGCCTATCATCTCTTCTCTTGTTCCGTTTATCAGGGCGATAGAACTGCCCCGATCCCCCGGCATTGTTGTTGTTCCTCTGAGTTTGCCCTTGGCCTTGTGAATCAAGGGTGGGCTGCATGGGATCTCCCAAGGCGTAACTGTCGGCAATCTTGATAGTCTCGGCCAAAGAAGCCGGCATATCCCTCTGAAGCTTCTGCCACAGCATGGTGCCATGCCGGCACCCCTGAGCAAACCACATGATAGCCTGCTGCTCCACAACTCCTTCGCAGGAATTGCACAACGTGCACCACCTAGTGAGGTAGTCATGGTCGGTCTCATATTCTCCTTGCTGGTAGTTAGCCAGCTGCTGCGGGCGGTTGGGTCTCTTGTAGGTACTGGTGAAGTTTGACACAAATTGCTCTTCAAAATCAACCCAGCCGTTGATACTTCCGGCCGGCAGATTATTCAGCCATATCCTGGCTGGTCCTTCAAGCATCTGCGGCACATAGCGTACCGCCCATCGAAGATTTCCTCCGGCAATGTTCACTGCAGTGGAGTAGTTCTCCAACCAATCTTCCGGCTTTGTACTACCGTTATATGTCCTCGCGCCACGCGCGAGCTGAAAACAGTAAGGTGCTGGTTCACCCATAATCCGGGGTCCAAAGCACATAGGACCTAGAGCTCCTTGTCTCTCCACCAACTCTGTCTGGTAAATTCTGTCCAGCTTGAAGCGCGTATCATTCAGGGTCCTAGCCGGGAGGCAATTGGGCCCGGAATCATTTTTTGCTGCTGCTGTTGCTCCGGCTGGTACTGCTCACATTGCTGGCCTTGCTGGTACTGCTGTTGCTGTTGTTTCTTATATCCCATCCTCGCAAGGGCGGAATTTCCATCATCTTCTCGATGTCTCAGCTGACCTGCGCCTTGCTGCTGCACCGCACATCCGGTGCCCTGCTGCTGTCGCCGGGCAGCACTGTTACTCTGGCCACCACCGGCCGAGCGTGCTCCTTGCCCGGCCGGCACATTCTGGCCGGCATTCTTGTTGCCGACATTCTTGTCAGCTTGGCCAGCACTCTTCTGAACTATCGCTTGTTTTCTGGCAATCACCGGATCATACACCTGGATCTGCTTGTCCTGGCGGCCAGAGGTCACACTTTCGGCACGCCGGGCGCTTGGATGCGGGGACGAGGCTTGGCCCTTCGACCTCGCACCGGCACATCCCACCAACGCAATGTACTGAGATGCGCTGGCACCTGGATTTGTCTTCTTAAAGGCCTCCTGTTGCTTGGTAGCTTCAGACAAAAGATGGTTAAGCCGGGCTTGCTGCTCACACAGTGCTTCACCGGATAAACTAGATAAGTCCTTAGCTACTTCTGCTGCTACTCTAAGGTTCTTTACTGGTGAGCTGTAGATCACCTTACATACAGTACTAGTTGCACTATGACTCTTAGCTCTAGCATCTTTACCTAACTCAGTGTTAAGATCTCTACCTCTAGTTCTAACCTCCTCTATCCGGCTAGGCCAGGTTACCACAGGAGTAAAACCATGGGCAGCCTCATACTCACGGAGTTGTCGGTTAAACCACTCGCGCTCCTGATGCATGGCCAGGGCCTCATCGACGAGGGCCTGACGAGATCCCTCCAGGACCTCCTTCGTCTGCTCCAGATCATCATTGGATCGCACCGGCTCAAGAAGCCGATCGATGATGGGGAGGAGGGGCTGGCCCCTAGCCGGCACGCTGGAAGTGCCGGCCAGGTTCTCTTCACGCTCCAACGGAGGACGTGCTGACCTCTTGACCTTCTCCAGCTCCGGGGGAGTATCTGCTGCTGCTGCTTTGCCGGCACCACCTGCCGGTGGCACGGAAGTGCCGGCCATCATCACCTCTGCCGACTCTACTGGGCGAGCGCTACGCCCAGCGCGAGCCAGCAGATGCGACGGAGGATCCGCCGCCACCAGCACCTTCTCCCTGCAAACACTCTCAGTCCCCACGTACACCTCGTGGGAACCGAAAGACATGATCCGGCCATCCCTGGGGAACGGCCGGCCGCCGAGACATCCGGCATTGTCACTGATGAAGCTGAGCGAACCTAGCCTCTGGACGAGGCCAGAGACCACGCGCACTCCCAATGCCGTTATCACGGACCCCGTCCGAATGAACACTCCGCCCAGCATATCGATCTGCCCCACGGTGGGCGCCAAATGTCGTCGTGGTGAAACAACATATGCCATGGGATGGCTTAAATGGGGGCCGAACTAGATGCTAGAGGATTCGGGAGAGGGGAGCGAGCTAAAAAGCACGACAGAAAGGAACACACGATCTACCCAGTTTCGGGGCTCTCGTAAGGAGATAACACCCCTACTCCTGCTCTACTGGTTGTATATCTGGATCAATGGAGTGTACAACAATAGTGCTTCCAAGCTCTCTGCGGGAGGAGGAAGACAAACTATCAACTGAGAGAGTGAGAAGAGATCAACCCCTTGCTAGGGTTCCCTGTGCCACCTTATATAGGGGTGGTCAGGGTTACAACGGTCACTTGGACGAAGAGACAGCAGCTACCCTCCAAATAGGACTTGCTGATGATGGCAGGACTCCTTGACTTTCTCCCTGATTGCTCTCGATGTGACTCCACATCCCTGTACGATGTACTTCCTGGACTGTGACCTCTCCCCTGTGATGTCAAGGTTGGTACTTGGCACAGTGATGGTTGGTAGACCACCACTGTGCACCCTGTCATCATGATCTGCCTCCATGCTTGGATGTTTCCCTCCTTGATTGTAGGGATGTGACCTTGGTTGACTTCTGTGTCCTGGATATAGCCGTTGGCCATATCCTGGACCTATATGCCGGACCAATGACCCAAGGTCGGGTAATCCGGCCTCCCCTGTTCCTGCATAATATAACAACTAGGTTAAGCCGGCATATCCATATATACGCCGGCACACTTCACCATGTATCCCGGCTATGCCGACATATCTGAACACTGACCGGGATACGGCTTATATACTGGCCTGGCCGATACTCTTATATTCCGGCCAGGCCCAACCTTGGTCAACCAGCACAAAGTCAACCACTTTCCTTATGTCTTTCTAGTCTCTTGACCCTACCGGGGGTCATCCCCCCGACATCATACAACTCTGATCGAAACCTATACCCCTTGATATCATATATGCCATAAGTTCGAACTTTACTGCAAAACTCATAAGACATTTGGCGCAAGGCATTGTGGATATTACATGATTTCATACACTGCAAGGAATGCATGCTTATGTTAGTGAAAAATGAGTTTCGACGGTAGTAACAATTAACTTTTATATGTCCAAAAGCATTACATGTGTTTTGAACCAGTCAAAAAAAAATCAGGACCACGGCCTGATTTCCAGCCATTTAATCTTAACTCACGGAATTTCTTTTCTGTAGGTTTGGTTCTGCTCTTCCATTCTTCTTTATCAAATTGTCTAACAAAACAAATTTTGTATCAGTTGTGTAATGAAAAATTAACTATTGTGAGTTAACTACTTAACTTATATAATTTAGATACGTACTTGAAGATATCGTCCATCTCTGGTATGTTGGTTAATATATAATAGAGAGCAACCTTGTATTCCTCTCTTGTAAGAGTCCGATAGCCCCGTGGGCTAATGCATCGCCCCGAGCATTGAAAGATATCAAACTCACATGCAGGTACAAAGGAAGAGGCGCCATCATCATATCGGGGCGCCTTATTTCTAACAGAATGGGCTTTAAGGACATGACCTCCTAGTCGGGCCTCTTCGGGAAGATGTATGATTAAATGTTGCATGGGATTAAAGAAACCAGGAGGGAAGATCTTCTCTAATTTGCATAAAAGTATAGTGATATTCTCTTCCCTTAAAGAGACAACATCTTTGCTAAGTCGTTTTGCACACAGTTGCCTATAGAAGTAACTTAACTCGGCCAAACACAACCATACATTCGCAGGCAAGAAACTACGGAAGGCAGTAGGGAGCAAACGCTCTATGAAGATGTGATAGTCATGACTTTTCAAGTCAAAAAAAATTCTTTGAAAGAAATTAACTCCACGTGCTATGTTCGCTGCATAACCATCAGGAAACATTAATTCTTGAAACCATTTGAGAATGATTATTTTGTCATCCGTATCAATGCAAAAATGGTGCCCTTGGCTTATGCCATTTTCCATTTTCCTTAGGCTCCAAATTTAGCAAAGTACGATCACAGATTTCAGCCAAATCTTGCCTTGCCTTTATATTGTCTTTGGTTTTATCACGTATATCAAAGCAAGTGTTCCATATAGCTTCAGCAACATTTTTTTCATTGTGCATAACATCAATGTTGTGTGGGAGCTTTAGTTTTGAAAAGTACTCTAGCTGTGAAAAGCAACTAATATGAGTCTAATTGTGCAACTTATTATAGTTCTTGGTATTAGCAACACTCTTGTACATGTGAGCAATCCACTCCTTTCCTGTTAGACCCTTTGGTGGCCCCTCGAGCACTACAGTGTCCTTTCTAAATGCTTTGTCTTGGAATCTAAATTTATGATCAGGAGGTAGAAAGCGCCTGTGAATGGAGGTGGTGGTGGGAGGATATGGGAGTAGTGCAAGGCAGTGCTGCAGGTCAGAGATGCGGGTTTTCTGTGCGCGTATGTCACAGTCGGCGGTGGAGGACGAGAGGATGGGAGCCTCGCGCTCGCGGTGCTGGAGCGAGAAGGCAGAGGAGGGTGCCGGCCGGCAATGGTGAGGAGCTGGGAGGAGGGCGGAGGCGGTGCGTATGTGGAGAAAAAATGGGGAATTCCTCTAGGGTTGCCTGTTATCCGTTATTTCTTTGTTCTCCCGTGGGCCAGTTCTCAGAGGAAAATAATAGAACTGGCGCGAATACTCCAGAGTTGGCGCGGAGATGGAAACATTCGGCGCCAACTTTGCCTTCCATGGGCGTTCGGTGGCGCAATAACTCCAAATAATTTTCCCGTGAGCTGACGACACACAGAAAAATGTATTATCCTAGCGGCTACGCGAAACCATATAGGAAAATAAAATATTTTCCTGGCGCCCTCAGAAAGCCTCACAGATTAATGGTATTCCTGGGAACTACTTCGGGCCTCACAAGAAAACATGCAGTCGAAAGGAAAATACCGGTTTCTAGTAGTGTGTTACCCCGCCATCTTATATCTTATATCTTATATTTACTAATTGGAGGCACTATACGAGCCACCACGTTAATCCTCATGAGATCTAACAATTTAAGCCATTGATATATCTCTACTAATAATACGGCTTGAGGACGTGATGGTTAAAAAACCGTGGTAGGTAAAAAAACCGTCGGTCGGTGCACTTTGGTACGTCAAAAAGTTTGTTTCATATGTCAAGAAAACCGCTCGTACATTCCCCGATCCCCGTTTTGATCTCTCCATATCATCTACGTTCCTCGAGAACGATCGAAGAATCCCAGATCGAACCGAAACCCCTTCCCCTCCGCTACCCTCTTTAAGATCACCCGATGCCGGATCGACGTCCTCGTCGTGCGCGCGTCTCCAATTCCAAGAAGCGCGCGCTCCAAAGCAACGGCAGCAACCGCAAGGAGAAGGCGCCCGCCCCCGCCGCCGCCGCAGCGAGCCCCGCGGGGATCGACGGCCGGCCCGTCCGCGTCTATGCCGACGGCATCTTCGACCTCTTCCACTTCGGCCACGCCCGCGCACTTGAGCAGGCCAAGCTGCTGTACGTCCCCCTTACTCCGCCCCTCCCTACGAAAATCGTCATCCCTGTAGATCTAGGTCTGCTTGGATCTGGGATCGCGGCGTCTCGTGCGAACACGACGTCTCGGTCTCGGTCTCGTCGCCGCCAATCTACGCTAGCTGTCAATATGCTCATTTCGATCTGTAAATTGCCCGCAGGTTCCCCAACACGTACCTGCTGGTGGGGTGCTGCAACGACGAGCTCACGCGGCGGTACAAGGGCAAGACCGTCATGGACCAGGACGAGCGATACGAGTCCCTGAGACACTGCAAGTGCGTAAACCGCCAACCAATTCCTCTCCCTCTTTAATTACAGAGCGTTCCTTTGTTTTTCTTCATTCAGTTATTTAGATGCAGACACGCATCGCTGACATACACGTCAATTTCGATTATCAATTGCCACTGCTAATCTGATCCCTTGAATGCCACACATTGTGAATTGGGGAAATAATCTTTTTTCTGTTAATCCCCTGGTTATTTTGAAGCTAGGCAATAATCCCCTGATTATGCTATGCATTACCAATACAATAGGATGATGATGTTTATTTCCAATAACCATGCTTATGTAAATACTCGGCATAAAAAAAACGTGTTTGTCTTGTTTTAAAAACGTAGTGGATCACCTGTTCTGATAACTGTAAGCCTGGATGTTTCATGATATCTAGCTTCAAATGATCATCTCACTATTTATCTGCTCTGCTGATCGTCTAACTATCTATCTGCTGTTTTAGGTGGGTTGATGAGGTCATTCCTGATGCTCCGTGGGTTCTCACTCCATAATTCCTTGACAAGCATAAGATCGACTTTGTCGCGCATGATGCTCTGCCGTAAGTCACACCCACACAAGCGCTATTTCAACTACACCCTTTTCTAACTCCAATAATCTCTGCTAACTGTACATTTTCCTTTGTACTCATTGCAGCTATGCTGATTTCTTACATCGGTGGCCAGGTCTTCATTGCAGTGGAAGAGGGCCAGTCTGCGAGTTTGTTAGGGAAGCTTGCAGCAGGATTGATCAACCGATCGCTCTTCCCTTTTTCCGCATGATTTTTGGGTGGATCTCGGTGCCGCTTTCTGGCAGTAAAGGACAAGGTATCTCGCGACGGTGTTGCCGGTTCAAGAAATTGCCCCTCCAAGATCGATCTCACTACACAATATGGGCTACTACGCCCAGTTCGAGCTAAAAGCAGCAGAAGGAAGGGGTGAAGAGCGCCAGCGAGCTCCGTATCGAGGCGACCTGCCGTCTTCGTCGTCGTTGATCGTGTCCAGGCCCATGCCGGGTCACGCACCGCCTGGGCAACATCCGCAATGACCTTGTCAGCCACCGCACTGTAACTGTAACTTACCAAATCAGTGACAACAAGATGCGGCTTCGCTAGTGGACAACACCATATCCGCGGCTCCAGTGCGCGTCCCCACCTTGGTTGAGCCTCCCGCTCCAAGAGCATGGTCTAGCAATATTCGAGATGTACGGATGTATCAATAGACTGGGTAAACTTGATTCACTGGTAAGGAAGATGAAGGTGATTTTTCTTGCTTGCTTTTCAGATCAGAGATGTAGAGATGAGTTGTGCAATGCCTACAAAGAGATTGGGCTCACCTAGAGAAGAGACGGGATTTTTCGTTACAGATATTCAGGAGATATGTACATGTAGAGATTAGAGAAGATGGGTGTGACAGGTTGGTGTTTTATCCGATGGATGAAAAACATGTTGAACAAAGAAGAGACAAAAATGGTTGGCTAAAATACAAGTAATATCATTCTTTGGAAAATATTTACTAAAATATTTGGGTACAGAGGTATATATAAATACCAAATATTGTCAATCTAAAAAATGCGGCTAGAAACATCTAATTTAATCCTGTAAATATCCAATGTATACTGTGAGTTAAATAAAACTCAATTCAGAATTGTGTGTTGCAAATACGAGGCGAGTAAGGAGATAGAAAAATATATAAACCAAATTGATGAAATGTTTTGTTTGACACAAGTGACACAACAGAATAAAACTAAATTATGTTTAATTCACATAACTGACTGGAGAAACAAAAAGAATGGAAGCAAAATATCAAAGGGTGTAATGAAACTTCAAATTAATTTAATATTCAAAACATAATATTTAACAGGTAGGTGTAAGGAACATCGAATTATAAATTTTTACAAATATAAAAATATATTATTTAACGTCCCTATAAAACCTAGCGCCGGTAAAGATGAGCGGGAAGGGAGGGGTTGGGAAGAGAAGGGAGTGATCATAGACTGAATCGAAAGAGATTCCTGAGGGGTTCACGGTGTTTGTCAGAGCTACAGTAACATGTTTATTAGTTGTTGGTGTGGTAAAATATTTTGTTTGTTATCTACAATATGTTTATTCATTTATTTGTTTCTCATGGCAACGCACTGGTACAAACAAATAGGGATAAAGCTGTGAAGTTGCCTTGTTTTACTGGAAGGGATAGCCCATGGTGGAGAGCGGATAGATGACTTAAAAAGGTAGAGACAAATGGAGAAGTGGAAGAAAAATGCTTTGATTAATATGCTAAGGTTGCTGGTTTATTGCTCCATAGTAATGGCCGAGATGGAGAGAGAGCACAAGGAATGGTCTCTTGTAGAGTGTTGTCACATTTTATCTTCATTTAGAAGACACGATGTATTAGTAGCATGACCGAGGGGTGGCGGGAAGGAGACGAAGAATATTAAGATTGTAAAGAAAGCATACACATAATGAATAGTTTGATGATGTTGTTTTCTATATTGCTTTATAATATCTCATGGCAATTCCAAAGTGGTGGTTACCACAAATACTATCAGGGTTTGGTAAAGTTAGAGAAAACAGTCACATAGTGATAAGTGACAAGTTGCTGGAGCAGGAAGATTATGGAGTACAATGATGACAGTTGGGATCAGATGGCTGCAAAGCATAATGATTACAAGGAAGATTTTTGTTTAAGCCCGTAGCAGCGCACGGGCATTCAACTAGTTAGATATACGCCTGTGATAGATACATTGACCAAAACGATTAATATCATATCCTCGAGTTGTAGTACGATCAAACTCCTTTGCGTCGCCTTCAACCGCCGCCCCAGCCTACACCAAAAACACGATTGAATCTCCATGCACCCAGCCCATGCTGGCGGTCTTCACTTTTGCATTATGCAACATGCGCACGACATCAGTTTGCAGAACCATGTGTGGATGGATATCAAGCTGAGGCACATGTATATACGGCTGTCTGGATCAGATCTACTAATTGGATATCAATTTTTTACATGTGTCTAGCGTCTACATCCTAATCCTAGGTGCCACCATGGTACTGCAGCAGTCAGACGCAGCAAGAGATGCACCAGCGCCACGGTATCACCAGGCAGTCGGCGGGTGCGGGGATTAGCTGCGAGCTGCTCCGCCGAGCTGCACGTCTCTGACGGCTCCGTCGGTATCTACATCTGCTAATGTTTTTAGCCACGTGGTAATTAAGCTCAGCTCAGTCATTTTGTAACTATGCTTTGACAAATAATAACGTATGTGAGAGCATCATCGACAGATATGTCAGAGGATTAATGAAATTAGTGTCATTGTAATGGATTGGGATAAAATCTTTCTGTTTTTCTTTATGTGCAGTGCAGATTTGAAGAGCTGCTGTAGCAACGCAGTGAGAAAATGCAGTTAGTAGTGCCCTAAAACTCATGTATTAATATTTTGCTATATACCTTGGACAGTATAAATTATTGTCTTCCGGCCGTGTTACAAATTCTAAGCATCAATTGTCTTGAATAAGTCATGTTTTATTTTATTTATCAGTTGATATATTTTTTAGGTATTCAGCCAGAAGTTGAGAAATCCAGTGTCTCGCCCTTTGCAACCTTTAAATTCCTCAACTACTAATATTTACACCTTGCAACCTAGATTATTCTTTAGTATGGTTCCTGTGGAGAAGCACACGATCACAATCAGGCAAAGATCATCTCTTCCCATCGAAATCTCTTCTTTTTATGTAATTTATGTGATGGTGAGATATACACTTAACAACTTATATGAGTTCACATATATTTCTCCTCTATTTGCTCAACTAACAACATTCGTATTTACCTCATGAAAATATCTTAGTAATGTTCCGCTAATTTTGTACTCCATCCGGCCCCAAAAGGAAGTCGCATATTTGTCTATGATCAAACCCTGTGTTTCCATCAACGTACAGTTCGACAACTCATTGTCCTCAAAGTTCCCATTTGGTATGGGAAATAGTGTATGGTCCTACTTTCTTCAATATTTTATCTTAATCTTTGAGGAAAAATATTGAAATTGATCAAATATTATGGACTAAAAGTTGAACCACACCTTGCCCACGACCTATCTGATCAAAAAACCCACACTTTATATGCTTCCATGTGTCCTAGAGGACCAAGATGATCATCATCTTCAGATCGCATCATCGGGAGGAAGGAGTTGCCATGGAATTTTGACATTGCATTATAGAAAATAAAATTTATGATTTTTTAATTAAATGCATGGATTTACACATTATTTTATAATAAAGTATATAAAATAATCTAGCCGTGCCGGTGCACGGGTTAATGACTAGTACTCTCAATTATAGTTCATTTTGTCGTTTTAGCTTAATTTTTGGGGCTAAATTTGAGATTAAAAATCACAAAATGAACTATAAAGGGGATTTTGGCAAAATCTCGCTTGCATCTCTAGTCGTCGAGGCTGCAGTACGACGTCTGAGCAAGGATTTGGTTACCCTCCGGTAAGTGAGTTTATTGCGCAAAACATCTCGACTTATTTGAATTTGGTTTGAATTTCAAATGGCTGTTAGTCCAACCTAAACCATATGTGTTCCCACTCCACACTAACCTCCCAACTCATATTTTTTCGAAAAGGAGGCAAATTCCTAGCATCTGCATCGATTGATGCATACAACCCTCTTTATTACTTTATCTATAAAAAAACCCTCTTTATTAATTTATTCAAAAAAGATCTGACAAAGATCATACATCAAAACACCCGAAGCCACCATGCCATGCCTACAAACCAGACAATAAGCGAGGATCACGCCAAAGGGTCTTAGGGCATCTCCAGCAAGCTGACACAAGCGGTCCACGCACGTCCGAATCGGACCGACCAGACCGGCACATCGATTGCGCGCTCCTCAGTGGCACGACGCATCAGGACCGACGCATCCGTCGCGACGCATCGGTTCATCAAATTTGGATCACCGATGCGTCGAACGCATACGCGGGATGACAACGCGCGTGTCCTCCCTCGTACACCGCGGGGACATATGGCAGCGACCCCAGATGGGACTAGACGCGGCCTTGCGCCTGCACTGGCCGGAAGCGGCAGCATGCAAGGGCATCGATGCCAGCGCCGAAGCTCAGGCGCTGGCCGCTGACTGACGCGACAACGCCTGAGCTTCTGCCCGCATTGATGACAAAAGCGCTAGGTGCTGCGCCAAGCCTTTATAAGCCGGCGTGCACGGTCCTCGCTGCCGCACACACCACCGCAAACCCCACAGCCTGTGCCATGAAGATGCCATCTTGGCTCAAGAAGACGAACAACGATGGCGAGGCGAGCTCGTCCGTGCATCGCCACCGCAGGCCTTCGTCCCCGCCACCGGCACGCTCCTGCGCAATCTTCCACTACCACCATGGCCGGATGATTACGTGACGCGACCAACCCGCGTCATCGCGCTCGCCAGGTGGCAGCAGAACCACCGCTACATGCCGCTTGAGGAGTGCGAGCAGCGGTGGCGGGACAATGAAGGCGTCGACCACAACAATGTCTCCCTCCCCATTGGCTGGCACCTGCCGCTCCCACCGGTGCCCAAGGCGGGCCCAGACTCAAGGCGGAGATACGCCCAACATCTAGAACCTCCCCGAGCTACTACACTGTGACCGCAAAGTACCAGAACCCGCAGTTCTGGTACGACTTCCTCGCTTGGGAGCACACCGCCCGCCATCGGTCGACCTTCCAGGGCGATTACCAACCATGGGCCTCGACGAGTTCCCCTCCCCTCCTCCCCCGACGAGGAAGATGACCACTATGACATCGTCAAGGAGGAGCCCGCCGAGGTCATGGAGCACGCCGCTGCACAGGACGTTGGCGACCTGTCCCCAGAGTACCATGCAGTCCTAGCTGCCAGGTACGACGGGGACGCCATCCTGCAGCAGGTCTTGGAGGCGTCCAAGGCTAACGAGGACCGAGCGTTCCCCAACCTCCACGAGGCCATTGTGCTCACTGGAATGGTGTCGGGGCACTTGGCCTCTTTGCCACGTTCACCACCACTACATTGCATATTCTATTCAAAAAGCTTGTCTTTACGTGCACGATCCACGCTCTCCTCTTTGTTATCTCAAAAGACACTTTTCACCATGGCCTACTTATCAACTCTTCCTCTCCTACAAGCTTGATAGTTTATTCTGATGCAGACTAGGCAGGTTGTCTAGACACTCGAGATCCACATCCGGTTAATGTGTTTATTTGGATGATAATCTTATTTCATGGTCTTGCAAAAAAGCAGGTTACTGTCTCTAGGTCCTCAGCTGAAGCGATTTCCAATCCAATAGAACAACGCCAAACCAAGCACATTGAGACTGATATTCATTTGTTCAAGAGAAAGTTACATTAGTCGAGGTTTGTGTCCTTTATGTTCTTAGAAGTGCACAATTTGCTGACATCTTCACCAAGGGGGCTTCCAACTGCATCCTTCACCCACATTCGTTCCCGTCTCAACATCGTGACGCCCGACGTTGACAAAATAAGAGGTCTGGTTTCCTTTGCATCCTTCACTCACTGCTGCAAGGGGGTACTAGAATACGTGACCAACACGATTATGTATCAAGACGGTTAGGCTAAAACCCTAAGGGGTCCGGTTTCCTTTGTACTACCTCCGTCCCGAAATGTAAGCCTTTTTAGAGAGCTAGCTCTCTAAAAAGGCTTACATTTTGGGACGAAGGTAATACTATATATATACTCATGTAATCTCTTCAAATCAATACAAGAGACATTACTCTCTCCAATCTTCAGTAGGTGTGTTTTGAACGCAGGAGTTTCACCGACGAGAGTGTAATTCCTTCGTGATTTGACAAAATAAGGGAATTGTACAGGTTTGAAACGAGGGGCTGTGTTTTTCGTTTTGTTCTTCACGATAAGTAACTAATGCCAAGGTCTGCGAAAAGCCAAGTGCGCTATAGTACCATCTAGTCACCGGCACTCGTTCATCATCGTCATGATTCGGAGGAAGGCGCGTGTCTGACCGATCACTTCTTCAGATACTAGCTAGAGCATAGCATGTACCGTGGGAGATGATGTGATTCGACTGTTTTCAGGGAAGCGAAACAGTGCTCTGTCCCTGTTACTCTTTTCCTTGCAAAGTGCAATGGAAGTCTTAGCTGTATGATATATTTTTATAAATCTTTAGCTGCATGATATGGTTCCAGAGAAGCTTGACAACACAAGACACACTCACATCATGTTGCTTGCTTCATGGGGAATTGAAGCACTATCAAAGCACCACTGATGCCAGACCAAACCTTCTAATAAGTTTCTCAGCACGCAGCAGCAAACAAATGCACAAGGATCAGATCATGGGGCCACTGACATGAAAATCTTGTGGTGAAGTATTCAGAACTTCTCACACCACGCATACTATGGTAGTTCAGTCTGTTTAACAAGCTTTCTCTATTTGTTTAGCCAACCTTTTAACACTTACGTTTTTATATTTTCTAGCAGATTACAAAATAAGTTGATAACTTCACAATTCACCCCCAAACAAATATTCAAGTTAACAATAAATTAACAAGCAAGGCACTAAGCACTGCGATTAGACATGAGAATAGGAGATCCTTGGTAGTTATGCATAGCTGAATTCATTTCCCCAACAGAAAGACATCAATTTTCTCATTGGTTCAGGGGACCCACCACACTACATGCTGCAGATCTTGCTTGCTGTGCGTAGCTGAATTCCTCCCACAGCATTAGCCATTTTTGGATCACGTCGCCACATGCTTCCCTGCTCCCCTGCACACCCACAACTGCCATGGCCCCCGACCATAATTGAGAGCTAGTTTTGTCAAACAAATTCACCAATCATTTGTCATACATAGATATGGGCCATCCCATTATCAAGAATATGTGCAATTCTGCTCTAGCTAGCATCTAAATTATACTAGTCTAATCAGAAGCCAGGTTGAACAAGCTACAACCAAACACAACAGGAATTAGTCTATTAGCTGCTCAATTCTTCACTAACTAGAGCTGTTGTTCTGTACATTATGGAACAAGGCACAGAGTATCATATCATGAACAGTGAACATGATGAAAGCTACAACACATGAACATGTGATTAAGTTTCACCTCACCCCACATTGAGGTCACTCAAACTGCCACGAGGAGAACTACTGACAAACAGTAACTCAGTTCACAGCCTCAATTAATTAAGCTACTCAAACACTAGATACCAAGTTAGACACAATAAATGAAGAAGAAAAAAGAGAGAAAAGATCAAGAAGCCAGGAACTTGATTAAGCATCATTCTCTGATGGAACAGTGGGATGAAATGAAGCTAAGCTAGAATGATCAGCAAGAATTAATGGTAAACGTCTCGAATCAATTCTTGATGTTGGTTTTACTCGAGCCGGAGCTGCGGCGGGCTCGTGCTGGTGCTCCGACCGCATGAATGGTCTCCATCAACGCCTGCGCCGGGCAGATGGTGGTGGTCCTGCAGCTGGTGGTGGCGGCGGGAGAGAGTGTGCTTGTTGTTGTGCATCCAGACCTTGAGGACGCGGCGTTTGACGCCGACCTCCTGGCAGAAGCGCTGCACCACATCGTCCTCCAGCTTCTGCAGCCGCCACCCGACCTCCTCGGCGAACCCCAGCATGCGCGCCTTCTGCTCCGGCGTGAACTTGGTCCGGAACCGCTTCCGGGCAGGCGCCAGCGGCCGCGCCGCCTCGTCGGACTCCGAGGTGTGCATGGCACTCAGGGGCATCACCATGCGCGTCGGCGGAGCGTGCGCGGCCATCAGGAGGCCGCCGCGGTGGGCGGCAAGCGGGCTCAGTGGCCCCATGAGGTGGTGGTGGTAGTTCATGTGCCGCGAGCCAGCGCCGTCCGTCTCCTTGCGGTGGAAGTTGCGGTGACACCCGCAGGCGGAGCACCGAAGCGCGTCCAGCGAGCCTTCCTCGCCGGCCGGCATGAACTCCCCGCACCCGTCCGTGGCGCTGCCGCCGATGGTCGCCGCGTGGTTCTTGAGGCACTCCCGGTACCTCGCCCCTCCACCGGATCCCGCTGGCACCACCGCTACCAGCTGCCGGTTTTTAGTGTACTCTTCCTCGGCTCCGGAAGCTGCCATCGCCGGTGACGGTGACGCAGGCGGCGACAGATGCCGGCCGTTAGAGCCAGCGTGGTGGTGATGCTCATGGTGCTGCAGACCGAGGTACGACGGCGGGGCGGCGTGCATTGGCATTGGCATCGGCAGCTCCCCCTGAGCCCCAGAAAGATCCATGTGCTCCTCCCGGCCGGCCTTGATCGTCGTCGTAGCTTCACTCCTCCGCAAGAAGATGCTTCCAGCTCCTGTCCTGCGCTGCTACTGCAATGGCGCACGCGTGCACACACACAAAAGCGTAAATGCCAAGTTGGGTTGGGTTGGGGGGGGGGGGGGGGGGGGGGGGAGTGTCTTGTAATGATGTGTTCGAAACAAGAATCTACTACCCTTGGCAACCTAAAAAAGAGGAACAAACGCACACATAAAAGGTCATAAAAAAAGAAACAAGATTAATCTGTGGCCTAGGGATCTTGGCTACAAGATACTAGCTGCAAACCCCAAGATGGAGATAACTGAAATAAATAGTACATTACTATTGTGGGGTTTTTTCTTGGGGCTTTCACCATGCCGAGGATGGTTACTAGAGGCCTCTGAATGCAAGCTTAATTTGCTCAATTGCTTCACTAGGCTCATCCTGTGTAGTCTATACTATACATGGACCAGCTAGCCTTTGAGCTCTCCTCCTAATCCTGACGAATTGCAGGCCCTCCGCTCATTGGCCGAGGAAGCAACTCACAGCTACAAACAAATGAGCTCTGTTGTGCTGCTCCCAACAGTAGTGGACAAAGAAACAGGGTGGAAACAAAAACAAAATGCAATGAAGTGAGAGCAAAGAGTTAACACACGGGATGTGGATGATGAGGAAACAAACCTTGGGCTTGCAGTTGCAGTGTGTCAAGGGCTAATCTAATCGATCAAGAGGGCATGCAGAGAGGAGAAGTGAGGGAGGAGCCCATTCATGTCTGTCTCTGCTCAAATCTTTGATGCTTCCACCATCGCAATGAAAATTACAAGGGAACAAAAGATTGAGGGTTATGGAGGGATGCAGTTAGGGATGGGAGTGAGGGAGAGGGAGAGTTATGGCTGAGGTGAAGAAGGGCTTGTTGTCATAACAGAGAGATGAAGGAGAGAGAGGCTAAGAAAAATAATAGTTTCCTATGTGCTTGCTTTGCTTGCACTACCAGGAATCCAAGCTTACTTCACAAATCACACGGAGGAAGAGAGTGTATGTGGGGGTGTGTCAGGAGGTGTACTACGTGGAGATGGAGGGAGGGAAGAGCTACAGGAGCTGAGCATGTCCATGCCCCAACTGAGATTAATGTTTTCTTTGCTTCTTTTCTTCTCAGAGAGGAGAAAGGTTAGCCAGAAAACGAGTTTAAACATTTAATTTTGCCTCTCCACATAAATTTCATGGCTCGTCTTAATCTGCATAACTGAGTGCAGAGCATCATTTCCTTTTTCACTAGTCACAACGTGTCACTATGTGTACCCTAGGAGTGGAGAGTCAAACATGCCATGGACCAAATCAGGCTAGTTTGTTTATCAGATAAGCTAGGCAGCCGCAAAAGCACAGTTTACTGCTACATTTTACTTTTCCACAAGTCTAGTAGTACTAATTCTAGCATTATTAAACTAGATCTCTATCAGAAACCTGCCCAATAATCTTGAACCACATATGTCCCTGTCACCCCAGACTCTTGTCACTGGGTAATTTGCACATGATCTATCAACTCCCATAGCTTTTTGTGCAGAACGTTCAATATTAGGCCCACTTAATCCCAGCTTTAGTTTGGACCATATATATATGTAGACTTGTCGTTTTTTTCTGATAGGGAGATGTTTGGTGCCTACCACTGTCTTACTCACTGCACAACATTCTTCTGCCTGTAAAGGAAAATTACCATGCCTGCTTTTGAAGCTAGATATGGAGTACAGTTTGCTTAGAAATGGTACATCTAAAATTATCTAAAGACCACATATTCACATTAGATGCCTTATTAATGGGTCTAGGCAGTGTTGTCGATTAGCCAAGTGAAGAGGGGAATCAAGGACATGCTGATCCAAAGATTGAAATTGTAAGAAATGACACCCATGTCCCACGGACATGCTGATCAATTTTTTTCATTTAGGCTTTAACCAGCATTTAGAACCCAACTTTCACCACCACTTTCCGTTGCAATATTTTTCTAAGGTTTGGCTAGTTTTTCACATGCAATTCACGTGCAACTGGGAGAAAAGATATGCAATTGCATATCCATGTATAATTCTCATGTGCATGAATCACCATGCAAATCTAACGGGCGTGCAACCAACCTAGAACTAACTTAATTCTCGGTGGACCTAGAAATAGCAAAAAAAAGGTTTCTAAAACATGATGGTCAAATCATAATATGATCTGAGGAGAAAATGTAGTAAGCCATTTTCATATATTTAACCTAGATATTCATACAGGTATTATTTTCTGATTGCATTCACGGAAAAATGTGAGCATTTTCTTTTTGCGGGTAAATGTGAGTATTTGAAGGCATTAGTAATCATTGTCAGAATTAGATTCCCTTTTAGGGAAAGTTCTTCATCACTTTTTATTCTGGTGAATATTATAAAGAGCCTGGAGGCATGCAAAGTGCACAAGGAATGATCTTTAAGGTACATTAGGACCCTGACCCTCCTTTTTCTTTCTTTCAGCTGAATGTTCCTCTGGATCGGCAAGAATGTTCGGTCGTGAAGGCTGTGTGATCTAGCGATCTTTCTCTCTCAAGGGGTAGGAAAAAAGACCCATAAAGATGCATGGATCTATATCCTAGCGTCTTTTGCTGTCTCTCCTTTATTTATCCTCATTGGATTTTTGGCTTGCAATTATTTACATTCTTGCAAGCTTTTCCATAGTGTTTTTCCTCGATCTCCACATCACTTTAGTTTGCATGCTTTATTCTTGACTAAAATCTGATCCCGACTCAATCATCTTTTGCCGTCTTCTTTTCCGGCTTGTGGTTTTTGTTTCTTGCTGAAACCGTGTTTGACTGGCCATTGCTAACAATATAATGCGTGTTCAAATACGTTGCCATTTTTTTCCGATGGCTTAAACATCTAGGTGACTTTTTCAGCGCGTTCAATTCAGCAACGAGGGTAACAAATTTCATTGAATGCTTGCGTTTGTCCAACAACAACATGACCGTAAAGATTTAACATTAGTGCATATCGCCATATCGGGTCTATTAAGCCACCCCTCACAGATGGCAAGATTCCGTATGGGATGGTAATGTTCGCCTACGGCAAAATATTGTGACTGTTGGCCCATTGTCCAGACGGATACCATCGCGGGAACATCACACACGGGAACAGGATGAAAACCGATGGCCCAATATAAAGCACAACGTTTGCAAAAAGGAGGCGTGTGCGAAACTTGCAGACGGTCCTTTTTTCATAGCCGTGTGAAGTTATCCACGACGTTTCATTTTCTTTGATCGTTTTGTTTCGCGAGGCATCAGCGATGCGTATGAAATAATTAAGCGTGTGTGGAGACTTTTCTAGAGGCCGCCGCTTGGTATGCTGTCGACGCGTGACCTATCGGCCGCTGCACTTAAATCCCAGCGCTACTCTAGCTAGAGCTCCTCTGTACTAGTGCATCTGCATCTAGATGGCTCGCACCAAGAAGACCGCTCACCTCTCTTGCGTGTGTCAAGGCCTGCAGCTGCAACGCCGCCGAGTTGAGCCGGCATCTCTAGTGGAAGAGGAGGAGCAGCCCCTTCCACCGTCGGAAGAGGTGGAAGTAGTCTCCCCTCCCCCTCTTTCTCCGACTAGTCCTCTTCGGATGACGACTCCGAGAGGAACTTGGAGGACGATAAGGATGTGATGACAGAGACACTGGAAGCTTCTCTACGTCTGGAGTGGTGGGAGGAGGAGGAGGAGGAGATGCTCGAGGAACAAGAGGCACTGCTAGTGTCCTTCGACACTGAGCGCAATGAAGAAAGGACTCGGGCGGCCGCGGCGCAGGACGTCCGCGCAGAGTCCTCTATGCGCGGACATGGCCGCATATTGGCATGCCCGCAGTTACCCGTCGGAAGAATCGCCGAGGTTGCGCGCATTTGGAAGGCCGCTGCAGAGAGGCGCAAAGCCTTTGAGGGAGATGCATCATGCTCCGCGAATGGTGAAGGCGCTGCCCCCGTCGTCATCATCTCCTCGGACGAGGAGGAGTGATGTTTTAAGAGTAGCTTTAATTAGCTAGAAATATATAGCTAGTTGTTTATATATACGTACGAGCGCAATCTTTTGTAATGCGCAATGAGCTATATATTAGTATGTAATAGCGCAATCTTTTATAATGCGCTATATATTACTAGTATGTAAGAGCACAATCTTTTGTAATGCACTATATATTATATGAACTGTTCTTCAAGTTGCGCAAATGTTATGGAGAATAATTTGTGTAATTTTCACAGAGCAGCCTAAACAGAGAGAAACGGTTTTAAACATAAAAATCATGCGCGATACGATCTATCGGAAATGAGTTCAGGCTTGCTGACTGTGGGCGATGTGTCCTGTCACACACGAGTTCTACCGGGATGACCATGTGCGACATTTCCAATGCACTCGGGAGTATACGTGAAAACCGTCAGGGAATGTAGATATCGCACACGCTTTTCTGATACAAAACCGTTTGCGAGTATGGTCTATTTTTGGCCCAATAAATGTCACCCTACAATCCGCGCAATATATAAATTTAGATAAGCAGTGTGACCACTCCACCCGACAGCCGCCTCCACCTATTTGGTCGATTAGAGCCAAGATCTAAAAGCTAGCTAGCTCTTGGAGATCTTCCGCGCTGAACCCCCGATGACCTCACCGACGGCTACTCCATCGGTCATCCACCAGAGTCCTCCACCTCCGCCGTGGTTGCCTTCCTGAAGGTAAAAGTTGTTGAATCTTTCTTGGATCTATATGTTACGTATATTTAGATGGCTCCTATTTTGATGGATCGCGGTTGTGTTCTTGATTAGCTCGCATTTCTTTTCTCAACCATGTCAATTATCTATAGTTTACTCTCATATCTCAAAGTGTATGATTGAATATATGTGTTACTTTACTATAGTGAAGTTGTGTTCTTGATTAGCTTGCATTTCTGATTTCAACCGCGTCGACTACCTATAGTCTACTCTCATATTTTAGTGTGTATGACCAGATCTAAGACTAGTCACAATGCATAGTATCATATACTAGTATCATGCATATGAGACTACTATATGATATCACCTCTACTATGCATACTAGCATATGGTAGTATAATAGTTGTATCATATTTAATGTTTTGTAGAATTTCAAGGTAAATATGTGAACATGATTTATTTGCTAGTACACTTTCTTGTTTTGCCTGTCATGATACGGTATCATAATTTGATATCACTCTCACCTCTCTCTTCTTTAATTGCCGTGCCACATCAGATTTTTGCCTACGTGGCATGCATGATACTAGCTATGATACTTTCATTGTGACTAATCTAAGTGCTACAATAGTCTACATTACCATGAGTTCACTTATATCCAGATTTGTTCCATTTATTACAGTGGATGTATGTGTTTTGTATTCTACATTCGGTCCAGTTTACTTATGAGAATCAATATATTTTCTCAAGGTTACATTGAAAATTTCATTTAATAAGCATATTTTGGTGGCACTGTATAAGAAAGAATGCTTACCGATCATGACTCATGTTATTAGCATCTGCTAATAACATAGAGAAGATGACGTAACCAAGATTTAAGGCCCGTGAGGTTTTCTACATGTTAGAGTTTTCACTAGCAAATCGTTTACAAGGTAGTCCTCGCATCTTCATGTCTGTGAACTTCACGATCCCAAGCTGCAGGTAAGACGTACCATCAATGATTTGTCTTACATTCATTTATTTTAGCTTCTACTTTATTCTCACATGTGTAGTATTCCCTTCGAGTGGAGAGAAGAATTGCACTTCTCTTGAGAAGGTTAACCACCACTGCAACTGTGAGGAGTTTGTGTTGAAACAGGATTCAACAAGGGCGATGTCAGGGTCTTGGAAAGACTACGGTAGATAGGCACCTATGCGATCCTTTCATGAAGACGAAGACATAACCAAGAAATTGTCTACTTTCTACATGATTCCTCCTTTGTATAGCTAGCAAAGAACCCAAGAAAAAAAATGGAACTATATGTACTATTTTATCAAATAATATTAATAGCATGCAACTGTTACTTGCTTGTTCAACTTGGGATACATCTACTAACATGGATGTGTGAACTGCTTCCAACCAATATACCGGTAGTTAAAAAAATGTGTGCGAAATGAAGTCAACACAGACGACAAAGCTACTATAATCCTGTGCCACGAGTCCAACCTATATACGACTTTGTTAACAATCCCATCTGTGAAGGCCATCGCGTTCGCAAACGCTTTAGGACACTAAACCGTAGGCGAATGTTTTCTCTTCGCACACGGTTTAAAAACCGTTTGCGAAAAGGCGCCCAATCGCACACCCTAGCGTAGCGATGGTTTGATCAACCGTGTGCGACAGGCCAATTCGGCCGTGTGTGAAGGCCTGATCTATACTAGTGTAAAACCCTCACAACCCCAGCATCGAAGTTATAAAAATATTCTAACACCTCAAATGACACTCTTTAGGGTAGTGTTGTAATTAGTTTTGTCCACGTGTTGGCTTATATGTTGCTCTGCATTTGGCCGATGCGTTCAGCCGCCAACACACATACTCCTCCAATAGCCTCGGGGTGCGCCATCATTGCCGCTGATGGCGGAGGCTCATTGGTGCACCAAGATTCAATTTCGCCGACATCTTAGGGTACGTCAATTACGGCAATCGTCCATGTACCATGCACTAGTGGAGATGGGTACGTCAAAGTGGTTCGAAGACCAGAGGATGAAGCGGCCGGACCCGGTAGGGGTCAAACCTCTGTGCTTATCTGTGCTAGTCCCCGAATCGACTCGCTAGCACACACGGTTCAAAATGTAATATCAAGATACAAAGGTCATGATTGTATTACATTGAATGATCCAGAAATTAAAATAGTGCGATACAACTTACATAGCCTGAAAGTAGACTAGCTCAACACAAATAAAGTTCAGCAGCGGAAAGCAAATAACATAAAGAACTCCATTCAGTATCACAGGCAAACACATGTTGAGTGGAGACTCGCGGCCCTATCATCGTGTCTCACTCATAACCTGAGTAACCTTTAACATGAAAAGTTGCAGCTATGAATGTTCAATACATTTGTAATTGTATTGGCAAGATTTACTTTTTAGTGGATAAATAAAATGGAATCTATCTAGTATATGCTCATTTCGCTAGGTGGAGTTTAGGCTAATTTTGCAGAAAGCAACATTTCATTCTATCTTTTCCCAATCATTTTCGTTCTTTGAAAACATCTTTCTGGACACTTGTATAGACACCCAAAGTGCTCCTAACCCATGTTCACCCATCAAAATTTAATTGAGAAATTTGGATGAGGAGATCTTCCAAACAGTTCCATGCCTAGTTGCTCATAATTGTCCATAACCGAGGACACGGCTAAGTACTTAGTTTTGACACTCTTGAGAGGTTGTACAATTTTCCCCACATGACCCAGTCAGCTCCGCAGTTCCACTACACGCAATTGTGCAATGGCCGGAAGAAGACCGAGACGAGACCTTTCAGAATTAGTTCCCCAAACCACCAGATGGACCATACCACCTACACATTCTACATTTGCTAGTCACGTCAGCCCGAGTTCATACAACTTATTTAGTCAAGATAGAGCCTATATGACATGTGGCTATACGGTAAGCCACTAAACTAGAACCCAATCTCCATAGTCCTGGGTGCTTTCCGCGGGTGTGCATAAGACAAGAGCACCCATAGAAATGTTAGTGACCATGAATATGGCCCCAAAGAAAAGGTTGTGATTGCTACTCCTCCAAAATTTTCAATGCCATTCACCCAGGTGTTTCATTAATTAAGTTGTTTTTTCCATATGAAAACACATATTTTCTCCAACACATATTCATAACATGAAATCCCTCCCATGCATCTAATAGCAAAGCATTCATACTATCATACGTTGGCGACAAGGAAACAAGTCATGGAAGATTCATATGGCTATCCTACCTGGTTTCATAGCATAGCATAATACTATAAAAAGTCCTACACATGCAATCTACAAAAAATCAACTACATGCTTAAGAAAATAGTAGGATATTTATGAAGTAAACTTGCCTTGGTTGAGGTTGCTGGTATCACAATTCCTCACAACAATAGTGGTTACACTCCGGACAATCTACACGACCGAAGAACATTGCGATAAATAACCACGCACAATCAATCAACACACAAGCAATGTAAATTATGAACACAATGGTTTTTTTACTATTGATTTTTTTATAAAATAAAAGTATCTATTTAAGAATTTATTTTGCAAAACTTCGATGAAAAGAATTGAATAAAATAGAGTCTTCTATTTATTCTACAAGTTCTACAAAGGCATAACTCAAATAATTTTGAACAACAAAAACAAAGACTTATAAACTCCACAACAGAGTGTTCTCTGGTTCAATAATTATTTTACAATGCAAAAGGAATCAATCAGTTTGCATTTATAGAAGTTGAAATATAGCAAGAACACTCCAAATAGGCATTAAAATTTGGTTGGCAAATAAACTCGTTAAAATTTAAATTTTATTGCTCCAGAGTGTTCCTCATGTCCCAAGGGTTTCCATAGATATAAAATTTGAAATTTTTGGACATATAGAACTCTAGATATGATTTTTACAAGTTACCATGTTTTTCTGTCCAAAATATTCGAAAATAGTTATGACTTGACACACGGCAGATTTTTGTTAACTGACACCCCTTCATTTAAGTGATCTAATCTAATCTGGAGTGCTTGATCAAGATCGGACGGCTGAGAAAGAAAAGAAGTAACAGCTCACATACTTGTATAGATCAGGTTGCTGGAACAGCTCCACGCGGCGGCTGCGGCGGTGCGGCCTCGGCCTTGCACGAAGGTCGACGATGGTGAGGTCCCCGGTGAATATGAGATAATATAAGGCGGTGCAGTTGTCGGACGAAGAGAAAGGTGAGGATGGAGTGCTTGATCTCTTCCTCAGGCGTCAGCAATCCTTGGTTGGAGCAACGTCCGGGCGGCGCGGCAATATCGATGATACGACGCACGACCATGTCCTGGATGTATGCGACAATTAGGGGAGTTCACGGTTAAATGAATCAATCCAGAAGTTCACCTACGAGACATATCGATCTGACGAACTCGGCAAGATCTGAACAAGACGTCGATGGCAGGAGACATACATGCCTTCATTGAAGAATGTTTGTAAAGAAAAACGGAGGAGGGGAACAAGGGGCACACAGTGCTCTCCTCTTTTCATCTTCTAATGTTTGAGGAGGGAGATCGGGAAGTGAATGCCCACGGATGGCATTCGGTGCACCGGATCGATTTGGGAGATAAAGACAACTAAGTAGAAAATAATCTCCCTGAATGATACCTCCGTTGAATTCCGAAAAGTTTCTATGTTGGAGTCAAGAAGAAACAGTCGCTAGAATCGGAGGAAGAGGAGAAGGAAGCAAACTGCCATAGCGTACGTGTTGTGTCCGTGGGGAGATTGTTGTGAGTTGGAAGAAGACCACAAGCGCTCGCTCTCAGGAATGGGCTGGTCGGCCGGATCAACTTAGTTGGGCTGCGTCACCCCAGTTTGGGATCGGCTCACTTTTTTTCATTTTCTGTTTTGTTTTATAACTTTTGATTTAGGGTTCCAAATTTACTCAAACCAACTTCCAAAATTTTATAAAATTAAAAACATGATTTTAGGACATTAATAACCTAGTTCCTAACCAATAGTACAATAAAAAATAATTAGTGCCTTTGGCCTATAAGGCTATTTGTGCACATTTTCATACATAGGAATTGGGTTTTAGAATTACCCTTTTTCAATAAAAAGAGTGAAATCCCACAAAATATAAAAAAATACATTACATCCAAAATATAGTATGGTTTAAACTTATTTTATAAATCCCTCATGCAATATATCTTGCATGAGCATTTTAAAACATTTTTGGTTTCACTTTTCTCAAATAGATATTTCATAATGCAAAAATCTCAGTTGGAAATAGTTTGCCATCAAATGTTTTGAATAGTAATTATTTACAAGAATAAAATGATTTTTTATTTAAGGCTCAAGAGTTTCTATTCCTTTTTATTTTCAATCGAAGGCACTCAATCAAAGACAATTGTTTATTTATATTCACATTCCAAAATTTTGGAAATTTTTGGGACGTGACACAGGATCACCAACCTCATGTTGAGTGAGATCGCTAGATGCTGACAGTGGCAAGGATCAAGAAGGATGCAGATGATGTTTGTGTGCCTGGTGATCACCATTTCACAACATTTGCACCAGTTCTTGCCATGTGGGCGTGACAATGGCAGGCGGTGCTATTTGATCTATGTGTCTCAGTTTTTGGGGGTGAAACCCTAGGTCTGGCCTTTGGTGGTTGTTGAAACATGCAAAATTCATACATGAACTTTGTAGTTTATTAATGCATATTCAAACATATTAATATGTTATTAGTTGTTATAATCATGTTTTGCATTGATTTATGGGGATTTTCCATCAACCCCCTTATTTTGGTTATAAATCAGCGGGACAAGAAATCCCTATTTTGTGTATTTTGATGTTTCAAAAACCTTCCTGAACTCAATTTGACCTGAGATTTTTCAGGCGTTAATATTTATCATGAGAACCTTCTGGAGCACAAGAAGTCAACAAGGGGTCCACGAGGCACAAAAGAGTACAGGTGGTGCGGCCCCCAGCCAGGCCGTGCCATCCTAGCTTGTTTGAGCCTCGAACCTCCGATGTCATCCATCTTCGTCCCAGACTGCTCAGTTTGACCTAAAAATGACTATATAAAGAACCCCTAAGGCATTCCCTCGAGGAGGCGGCGGAGAAACACGAAACACAGAAACAGAGGCTGTTCCAGCGAAGCTTGGAGGAGGAAACGCTGCCGGAGTCGCCCCCGGTCGCTTCTCCAAGCTCTCCGACATCACCACCATCGCGACCATCATGAAGAGGGAGTAGTCCACCTCTGGATTATGGGTTTGTGGCTATAGCTTGTTCTATTTCTCTCTTATGCTATGATGTTTTAGATGTCATATGAGCTGCCCAACATGATTATGGCACATATTATGTAATTCCTATGTGGTAGATCTTTATTTTATTAACGATTTATGAGACATGATATGTTATTATGTTCTTGATGTATGAGTAGATGCATATTGTTACCCCGTTCTTTATTACTTGTTTTGATTGAACTTGTATGCAAGAGCGCGAGAGCGCGAGAGGAGGATGGTGTGTACTAGATGGAGTAACTAGGTAGTAGTAGTGAATTGTGACAGGATTAATGATCTGCTATGGTGTTTACCAATCCACAGTTACCTCACTAGGGATAAAAAGAATGCATGTGTTATAAGTTCTTAGTGATAGCTGATGCACGCAAAATACATGCATGAACTTTGTAGTTTATTGATGCATATTCCTACAAATTACAATGTTATTAGTTGTTATAATCATGATTTGCAATGATTTATGGAGATTTTCCATTGACCCCCCTTATTATGGTTATAACTCTGTAGAACTGGAAAACTCTGTTTTCCTGTTTATGTTTTAGGAACCTTCCCGAACTCAATTTGACCTGGGATTTTTCGGGCATTAATATTTTATCACGAGAACCACCTAGAGAAGAAGAAGTCAACGAGATGGGCCCCAGAGGCCAAACGAGCATAGGAGGCACGGGCCCATGGCCAGGCCATGCCACCCATGCTTGTTTGGGCCTCGGAGCTCCGATGTCGTCCATCTTCGTCTCTTGACGCTCAGCTTGACCTAAAAAGACCTATATAAAGAACCCCCCTTGGCGATCGTGATACGAGGCAGCAGAGAAACACGAAACAAAGAAACAGAGGCTGTTCTAGTGAAGATTGGAGGGGAAACGCTGTTGGAGTCGCCCCCGGATGCCTGCAATATTTGGAGTTGTTGAAATCAGCGCAGCACTTTTTAGTGCACGATTTTTCATATTGTTTCTGTAACTCCTATGGACCTATGATATTTATCTAAATTGCAACTTTTAATCCTCTATCTGAATAAGAATATTTCAAAAATTCTTGACATGTTTAAGGGGGGCAAAAAAATCCGTCAAACTACTGCTGTTTTTATTGGCAGATTCAGTCTTTTGTTGTTTTGAGCATTTGTTTGAGTCTCAAGATGATTTTTTGAGTCTTTTGATATTAAGTGAATGTTGGAAACTTAATACACTCTCTAGACACCTTGCAGCAAATTTTATTTGGGGTTTTCTTTGCAGCACACATACAATCTTTGTGCCCTCTAATGTCAACCACTCTAGAAAAGAGATGGGAAATAGTTTTGTGGTGAATTTTTTTCACAGGAAAGGAATAATCATCGAGCAAGGAGTCATCTAATTAATGGATAAGACCATAAGCTTGGGGATGCCCCATGCAATCCCCTGGACCTATCAACTCCTCAGTTTGCATAATATTCTTGCATTGTTTTTTAAGCACCACTTTATCGTTGCATAAACTTGGAGCGTCTGTATCTAGTTTTTTATTTTTCTATTTGCATCTTTTGTTTTGAATAAATAGACCACCACATGTAGGTATACTTTATATTTAAGAGAAAGCTACTATATCAAAATGAGAGAAAAGTTGGAAAGGAATGGGAGATAGCAATACAAGTAATGTTTATGTTCTATGCTTTGATTGAATAGTAATTTGCTAGTACCGTTGACTTGAGTTGCACAATTCTAAAATTTATTTTCTATTTAGCATCAAAGCTTGGCACATATACTCCCTATACTTTCACTGGCTATTTGTTCAAAAGAAAAAAGTAGAGAAGAAAGAAAGAAAGAAAAAGTTCCAAAGAATACGCACTTGCATGTTTAATGTCCATAGTACTTTCATTTGTTTTTGCGCTTTGTTATTGATTGTTGGACATCATTGAGTTGAATTAAAAGTACCACTTAATATCTCATTTGTTTGTTGCTATACATTAAAGATTGAATTATCTTTCATATGCATTACTACTTGTTGTTTTCATAGAAGCCATAAACTCCAAATTTCTAGTTTGATTTTACCACCTTCATACATGAGGACGAGCATGGGTTAAGCTTGGGGATGTTGATGCATGCAAAATACATGCATGCATTTTTTGGTTTATTGATGCATATTCCTACATATTACAATGTTATTAGTTGTTATAATCATGATTTGCAATGATTTATGGGTATTTTCCATCGATCCCCCTTATTTTGGTTATAACTCTACAGAACAGGATGACCCTATTTTGTGTATTTTTACGTTTCAGGAACATTCCCAAAATCAAATTGACCTGGGATTTTCTGGGCGTTAATATTTTATCACGAGAACCATCTACAGAAGAAGAAGTCAATGAGATGGGCCCCAGAGGCTAAACGAGCATAGGTGGCATGGGCCCCTGGCCAGGCCGCGCCACCCATGCCCGTTTGGGCCTCAGAGCTCCGATGCTATCCATATTCATCTCCTGACGCTCAGCTTGACCTAAAAATGCCTATATAAAGACCTCTCTCGGTGATCGTGATGCGAGGAGGTGGATAAACATGAAACATAGAAATAAAGGCTGTCCAGCAAAGATTGGAGGGGTAAACACTGCCGGAGTTGCCCTCGGATGCCTCTCCACCCCTCTGACATCAACACCATCATCACCGCCATGAAGAGGGAGTAGTCCACCTCTGTACAATGGGTTTGTGGCAGTAGCTTGTTCTATCTCTCTCTTATGCTTCAATGTTTAGATGCCATATGAGCTGCCCAACATGATTATGGTGCATATTATGTAATTCTTATGTGGTGGATCTTTATTTTATTGGATGATCAATGAGATGTGGTATGTTATTATGTTCTTGATGTATGAGTAGATGCATATTGTTATCCCGTTATTTACTACTTGTTTGGATCCAACATGTATGCGAGAGCGCGAGAGGGGGATGGTGTGTATTAGATGGAGTAACTAGGTAGTGGTGATTAGATAGTGACAATATTCATGATCTGCTATGGTGTTTTACCCTTCCACGGTTACTTCACTAGGGATAAAGAGAATGCATGTGCTATAATTTTTTAGTGACAGTTGAGAATTCCAAGTGACATTCATAGGCATAGTTCTATTGTAATATGTCCAAGCAGTAGCATATTTGATATTCAACATCATGTCAAAGTACCTAAGGCTATACTCTATTAATTCTTAATACTAGATTGCTTAAAGTGTATTCCTATCTAGTGGAGTATAAGTAAGATGTGTTGCATCATCTTTAAATTAGGACGTGATGCCCATATGAATATTATGAAGTTAACATAATAAAAACCATGTCAATGATTCAGTCATCTATCTTGTGCTTAATGCCACCACAAATTTATGAGAGAGTAGACAAGTGAACCCTAGTCCAATTTTAAACATAAGAAACACCTTTCCAACACTATTTGACGAGGGTTAGCTCAGCAAATGTCCTAGATGAAGGACTTAGGATCGGGGGAAGAGGGCATCAGATGAACTTGAAGGTAAAAAATCAGACAAACAAGGCGAGGTTTGATGTGTATCAAGAATAAGCATGGTACTCAATTGGCTCAATCTCAATCTGTCCCTGGCCGGCCTCTCCTGGCCCCTTTATATAGGTGGCCAGGTCTCGAGGAACCGGTCGGGTTCAATACAAATTACAATGTCTGTATACGATATCATCTTGTATTTCGACTACATCTATGCCTAGGCCTCCTTAACGGGCCCCAGGGGTACACAGATAATGGGCCTTATTAGCTATACCCTTGTCAGTAGCCCCCGAGATTCTACTAGAATTGTACATTCAGGTTGAATCTCAAATATTTATATCTTCGACTTGATTAATCTTTGACTTCTTCTTTTTGGTCAACAAGGTGATTTTGGTCAACAAGTCTGGCACTTCTAACGGATCAGGAGACCAGTTAACTGCCTGAGCAGACACCTGTTACCTACTTCAAACTCAAGCCCCTGGACTTGAATCTGGTACCTGGCGTAACCCAGTCTTTTGCCGCATTTAGGACTTATGAAGATATGATTCCAGTATTTCTCACGGTATCCACTGCGCCCACCGGGATTTTTCTATGCATCGTGGATACAAAAATTTACTAGCAGAGCGCATTCATGTGCGTATACTAGGCCATGCAGGACAGATCCAGAGGTCTCACCTTCATGATCTTTTACAATCATGACATTCAAGCTTATTATCGTGAGGACGCGGCTTGAGAATCACAATTTTGTCGTGAGCCTTGTTTGGTTGTTTCAATACCCAAAATCTTCGGGTTGTTTTATCTCGGCTAATCGCAAATCCCTCCCGATGGGAGTGAATTAACGAATAGCAATGTTCGATGTTGACCTTTTGACAATGTAGTCGATAATTTGCACCAATGCGTGTTCTATAATTTATCTCCCTGCTTGCGTAGTTGACAATTTCTTCTTCATCGGGTGCGCTACCAGCACTCCCGATGGGAGTAGCCCCTGAGGCTATAGTCACAAAATTTCAGGTATAGGCTCAAAAATACTTGCTTCTTGTCTTGTCTTTCCTCGTTATGACCTGCATAAACAAAAAATTTCTTCCCTTTCTTCTTTCCTTTCATCGGGTGTGCGACCAGCACTCCCAATGGGAGTAGCTGATGACCCACAAGTATAGGGGGTGTATCGTAGTACTTTCGATAAATAAAAGTGTCGAACCCAACGAGGAGTAGAAGGTGTTGACAAGTGGTTTTGATCAAGGATTCACTGTAAATACTAGCAAACAGGTTTTCAGGGATATTTGGTAATGCAAGTAAATAAAGTACGAGTAAATAAAAGACAGTAATAACAATCGCAGCAAGTGGCCCAATCCTTTCTAGAGCAAAGGACAAGCCGGTTGTGTAACTTATGATGACCAAACGTTCTCGAGGACACACGGGAGTTTCTGTCAAGTGCTTTCGCTTCACGCCGCTAAATAATCTGTATTGGTTTGATAAGTGCTATGGGGGTGAACCTGTGCTAGCGCACTACCCTTACTAGGATTAATACGCACTTGTGATTATACCCCTTGCAAGCGTCCGCAACTACAAGAAAGTAATTAAGATAAATCTAGCCATAGCCTTAAACTCTAAGATCCTACGCTTCCTAGTGCAACAGTTTTCCAACGGAGGTTTAGGTTTCTGTCACTCCAGCAACCCCACAATTGGTAGCCAAATACACAATGCATTCCACTAGGCCCATAAATGGTGAAGTATCATGTAGTCGACGTTCACATGACACCACTAGTGAAATAGCACCACAACAAATAAATATCAAACTATTAAATATTACTTAACATAATTCCACTACTAACATCTTGACTTCTCCCATGTCCTCAAGAACTAAACGAACTACTCACAAGACATCAGATGGATCATGATGAGAGGTGAAATAATGGTAAATAACAATCTGAACATAAACCTTAATTCAACAGTTCCACTCAATAGCATCAACCACAAGAGTAATCAACACCGCGAAAGTTTCCCCTAAGAATTTAACAAGATTCAACTCAAGATGTTACAGCGGGATGGCGTGGTGATGGTGAAGATGAAGGTGCTGGTGATAAGGATGATGGTGATGATGATCCCAATGAAGTCCGGTGCGATGGCAATGACGATGGCGATGATCTCCCCTCTCTGGGAAGGAATTTCCCCAGCAGATTCGTGCCTACCGGAGAGCTTTTCTCTCTCTGGTGTTTTCCGCCCCGCAGAGGCAGTGGTGTCTATCTCTGAGCCTCCCCTCTGACTTAGGTTTTCTGGGACGATGATATACGCGAAGGGGCGATGGCAGCAGTGTAACGACCCAGAAAAATACTCAATTAGATAATTGTTTGTTGTTTTTCTTTTTCGCGTCGTCGTGACATCCTGCATCATCATGCATCTATCATCTTGCATATTTTTCTCAAACTTAAAATTATTTGTTACAAACCTATTTCTATTTATTTATTTTTCTTGGATGGTTTTATAATAACCTCCTCCCCTTTTCTTCTTCTTATTTGGATTAAATCTAACAAACCCATGTATTTCCGAAGATAGTTTTGAAATAGAACTCAAGTTAAAATTATTTTTGCAAACCCTTCCCTCTCTTTTCTTTCATCCTTCCATTAAACCTCCGTAGGAAAAACTCATTTGCAAATTTCAGAAATCCCCGAAGGGCCTCCCTTCTCCATTCTAGCCCGTTGGTCTTTCATCTCTAAAGCCCAACAACCACGTTAGTTCTCTTTGTCATCTTCTTCGTAGCAGTACAGCAGCGGATCAAAGCACTCCATGTCGACCACCTGATGGATGGGACGGCTGTCCCAGCACAATCCCCTCCTTAAAATCAAGCCTCCCCTGCAACCCTAGCCTAGCGAGCTTCCTCCTTTCTTTTCTGCCGCCGCCAAGAGCCATCCCGCTCGCTCGCCCATGTCTGCCTCTATGCTCGGTTGGCTTCCTCAACTCTGGCCGTGCGCACATCGGAGATGACTCCATCGCCGTCTGTCATGTTTTCCCTCCCGGTGAGCTCGCCGTCCTTTTCCCCTTTTCCCCCGTGGAGTCCTGCTCGGTATCCGTCGTTCTCCTCGTAACCCGTTCGTTCTCGCCATGGCAACGAGCTCGAGCTCGTGTTGCTACTGCAGCTGCATGCCCCGATGCCTACCCGACGACCACGCTCGACTCCGGCGCTCTTTGTCTCTATCTCCTTCATCCGCGTCCGCGTCCTCGACCACTTCCGCGCGCTCGCCACGGCGTCTCGTCTTCGACAGCAAGCGATCTCCTCTCTGTCAGGCGCATGCGTGTGGTTGCTGACCGCAGTTTCCATTCAAATTGATGAGCGCCTGCTCTTGTTCAATATCTGAAGCTGGCCCGGATGATTAGTTTCGTCTTCTGTATCCACTTCTATCTGGTGGGTTCGAAATCTGTTGGAGGCAGAGCCTCATCTTTTTGTTGTTTTTCCGGTGCAGCTGGTCTCGTCCCCGACACCCAGGTCTCCGCCTCTCTGAATCGACCGCCCGTCATCGTCAGTCGGTGGCTGATTCTTTTGCTATCCAAGGTCCGAGTATCTTTCCTTCTTATTTGCAGCTTGCCCAGCTATTACAGATCTATTTCGTAGCCTGGCTGGTCTGTTCCTTTGCCTGAATCCAATCGACCATGGTTCAAATCCCGGCTACGCTAAAGCCAACCTTTTTGTTCTATTTTCCGCTGACAGGTGGGTCCCTTCCGTCAGTGCTAGCAGTGCCAAGTCAGTAGTCAGCGCCCAATCAGCCATCCCTGGTCCCAGTGGTGTTGCCTGTCAAAACCCACCGGCGAGCAGCGACGAGCAACACGAAGAGCCGGGAGGCTCCCAGAACTGCTGGTGGGCCCTGGTCCCTCGGGCAATGGCCCGCAAAACTCCGGCACACGTCCTGGCTGATGCAAGGGCGTGCCACCTGACCTATACCTGATCAGGAAGGTGATGGATTGCTTCGATTAGTTTCCTGCATGGCAGACACGTAAACATTAAATACAAGCCTCGATCGGCTCTCAGGTTTCCCTGTGAATCGGCTCATGTAGCCGATTGTCCCATGGATCTGCATTGGATCTACGATAACATGGGGTTTTGCTTTATCAATACAAGTCAAATCGATCTACGACAGTTTAACGCTTTCACCACATAATTGGAACATCCCACACGTAATTGAGCCTGGTAGATACGAAAGATAACAGAAAACTAACCCTAGAGGAGGCCAAAAAACCAACGTAGAGTCAATTCCCGGAACAACTCCTCTCGAATTGGCAAACCATATCCTTACGTACTACTGGATCGTTCAACCCGTTTGTGAGGCCTAACCATGCGGATATCAAACTAATCCTTGGAGAACAAGGAACAACTATGACAGATTGAATCGACTGAATAAAGATCAAGCAAGATGCTGCCCTTACACCCAAAATAGGTGCAAAGGTAGCGAGATCTCTAGGGGCAGCATGACTAAGCAAACATAACCAAAAGCACCGATGCTAGCCCAAACAGATCTATGATAACAGTATTACTCGCCATCAACAAGGCTTCAGTACGAGCAACACCAAATAACACATAAGCAGATGCTGCCTAGATCGTGAGATGCGATCTAGGCAGCACGACGCTTACCTGAAAGAAACCCTCGAAACAAGGGGTGGCGATGCGCCGAGATTGTGTTTGTTGTGAACGTGATCGTCCTCCTTTCTCAATAACCCTAGGTACACATTTATAGTCCGGAGACTTTCTATCTTTGGAATAAACCTAACAACTCTATCTCTTGTTTAAACCGAAACGTAATCTATCATAATATACAGATACACGGGCAATTAGCCCAAATCCACACGCAAGGCCGATCCAGCCTCCAAGCCCATCTTGATTACGGCCCATCTCCTCATTTGGCCAAAATGTGGCGATAACACATGCCCCCCTGGTTTTGGCAATAATAATTCCAAAACCACTCTGTTTTTTCTTTATCGGGTCACGCGTTGCAGAGCAGAACCGTCATATCGCCTCCTCATCATGATGCCTCGCCTTCTCAACTTCTCCGCAGTACACGATTTGACAACTCTGGCACCACATTCTCGAAAACCGCTATGGCATTGAACCATCTTCCACTATTCCCCTTATTTAAATCTATCCGAACCATTTGCATCCTCATTCTTCTCCAATAGCCAAAAAACCCTCTTCCTCCGCCATGGCCTCCTCTTCTTCCTCCAACACATCCGGCCTTTCCTTCCAATCCTCCGACTCCGTCAACCGGGAGCCGACGCCGGAGCACCCGCCAATGGCGGCGTACGAAGCTCTCGCCCCACAATGGTGGGACGAGAGAGACTGGGACTTCGCCGCCCAGTCAGAGGACGACGAGTCCCTGACCGACGGCGAGGAGGACCTCCAACTCCTCGTCGACGGGGAACTGGAGGTGGAGAGCGCCGACGACGCCGTGTCCTGGGGCGAGGACATCGGCTCTTCCGATGAGGAGGAAGAAGCAGAGGAGGACACCTCCTCCGACGAATACCCGCCGGTGAAGCGCTTCCGCGCCGGGACCAGCGAGGACACTGACGACGCCGACGAGGACGAGGAGGCCCCCGCTGACAACTTCAGCAGCAGCGGTGAGGACTACGCCGGCAGCAGCGCCGATGACAGCGAAGACGGCGGCGGCAATGGCAACGGCGACGACGACGCCGCTGCCTTCTAGATTAGGAACTAGTAGTAGTAGTACTAGTAGTAGATCTCCATTTTGTAAGCAATCGGCTTCATTGTAAACAGCCGTCTTTGGAATCAACAAAGCTTGCTTTTCCCAATTTGATTTTGCCGATAGTCAAATAGGTCAACGTTCCAAAAGCCGATAGTAACGAATCGGCTTTCACCATACCACGCTTGATATGATCAACCAAGTCAAAGCCCAAAGAGCCGATGGCAACACATCGGCTTTTCCCACAAACGTTGGCAAGGTCAAACTCGGTCGCTTATTTAGACAAGTCTGAGCGGTCACTTTCCAATTTCAACGGTAACCTGCAACCATCTTCAAAAAGGCTAACTCAGATCTCCAATTGCCTCATTGAACAAATCGGGCTCACGGCGACAGGAACCCTAGATTCCCCACCGCATAGATCCATCTCCGCCGGCAAATTAGATGGCGGAATCGTCCAGCACCAACACAGCGGTCTCCGGTCTGAAGGTAATCCTTAACTGTTCCTCGCAATCCGAGCACGGTGCTAGAATTAATAGCAAACACTTGAATTAATGATTTATCCCATCATTGAAATTTTAGGTTTCAGACATTCTGCTGCCGCATCCTTCTCTCCCAAATTCTCTCTGCCTTGGCCCCCGTACAGAATCTAGTCCTGCCCATCTGATCTCTTGCGAGGCAAACAGAATCCCCTTCGTAAGCCAAAACTTAGATTTGGATTCTTCGGCCGACTGCTTACGAGCCTGGCCTAATCCTCCCGAATATTGGGTTTCTTGGTACAGTAGGGTAGCCAAAACTTACCAATCCCAATGGGAAACCACGGGAATAGCCGATGCCTTGTCTTTGTCATTGTCTCCCCTTGAGAAACATGAAAATCTTCTAAAAACCATCGGCTATTTCTGGTCTGATGCTCTGAACTGCTTCATGTTTGGCCATGGCCCCATGACACCAACTCTGTTAGACGTGGTGATGATTACTGGTCTAGACGTCACATCACCCAGCCCCTCTGCTTTTATGCTGCCAAAAGTCCCCTTCAAGCTTTCTTCCAAAACAGATTGCACGAACTGGGGTGCTTATCTTCGAAGCCACATGAAAACTAAGGGCCCTGTCACAGAGAAAGAACACACGGCCTTCCTCAATTTCTGGCTGGAACATTTCATATTCTGTGGCCCTTCCCTTGCTCCAACCAAGAATTATCTTCCCTTGGCCTACGAACTTGCCAGAGGCACTCAACTTGGCATCGGCAAACTGTTCCTTGGAGAAGTCTATCGATATCTCCAGTTGATGTCTGTCAAACTATCCTCCCACATAGCAGTCAAAACAGGAGGTCCTTGGTGGTTTATTCAACTATGGGCTCAGCTGTACTTTCAAAACCATATCCCAAACTTCCCCCTTTTGGCAAGTTGCACCTTTCCAGATGCCAAAGGGAAGCAGATCCGATGCACCAGCTACGGCCAAGCTCTGTATAGCCTGCCAGGTAGTAAACTGATCCCTCATGAAGCATCCAAGTGGTTCAGCATTTTCTTCCAAGGCCTGGACAATCCTATCTTCTTTCCTTACACGGAGGAATCGGAAAATTTTGAAAATCCAATCTCCTTCAGGCTGGACAACTTTGCCGATGACACTAGCACTCGGCAGCTATTCTCCACCGTGATCCGTCCCTGCTTCCTCCCAGTTGGCATGAGCACATCCAACAGAATAATCAAGCCTGGATACGAGTTCTACCAGCCGGTCGTAGCAGCTCGGCAATTTGGCCTTGGGCAAGTACCTCCTCATTTCTTTCTCCACCACCTCACAGAGAGCAGAGCTGACCTGCCCGATCCTCTCACCAGTCAGAGGTGTTATTCTTTCTTCGATGCTCTGACCATCCCAATTCCTAACAACCTCACTTTCGCTTCATCAACCGATGGTTTTGAGAACTGGTGGTCGATGTGGAAGACTCATGCCTTCAGGAGAGCTCTGGGACCATTGCTGGAACAGCTCGATGCTGAATATGACATCCCCGTAGAACAGGTACTGCTACTTGTAAATTTTCTTGATGCAGCTCACGACGATTCTTTTAATATCCTGCTCTGTCTCCTTGCAGCAACAAGATGGTCCAGAACCTACTAACGAGGATGGCTCCCCCTTCGAATTCCTCCCACCAGCTCCTGTGGTCCTTTTCTGCAAAAACTCGCCACCTTTGAAATAGGTCGTGATGCAGAACCAGCCGATATCACCAAAATCGGCTTCCAAGAGCCAAGCAACTTCCGGGTCAGCTGCCTCCCGAGTTCCAACTAAAACAAGAACGGCGGTGAGGAAGATAGTGGCCAAGAAAACTTTGAGGCGCCGGAGCCCTTCTCCAGAGAGCTCGCACGTACGCTGATTCATGCCTTGGTTGATCTCATTTATCTTTGTAAACATGCTCGTGCTTACCAACTCTCCCTTTCTTACAGGTCTCCATCGAAGACACCTCCAGCGAGGAAACATAATCCAATCGAGGAGATTCGAGCTCAGCAGACTCTGAGAGAACCACCACACCGAGCCAGCCAGATGTGCCACCATCGGCTTCCAGGAAAAGGCCTGTTCCTGAACCTGTTGCCCCCCGAGCAGCAGTCGAGGCGGGGCAAGCTGTGAGCCCCAAGAGGGCTCGCAAGGGACTGCAAACTTCTTCTTCGAGCCAGGAGGCTTCGAAAGTAATTATCCTCCATACTCTTACCACTCCTTTTTTATGCCGATTCATTGCTATTCACATCGGCTAAGCACCTTTCATGCAGACGAAGGACACTCCTAGTGGGAAAGTCGGGGAAGTGCCGATGCCTTCCGCAAGCCTGGATCTAGTAATCCCTGAAGGTGTAGATGAAACGGTTGCCAATCTGGCCAAGCCCTCAGCAACAACACACGAGCCGATTGTCTCGCCGTCGGCTTTCCCCCTGATCTCAGGAGAGGTATGTTCGCTTCTTTCGACTCATCCTTCCCTGTTTGACGCATACTGACGCCACTTCTGCCTGCCAGGGTTGTGATATCTCAGGCTTGCTGACGTTCGACCCTGAATCCATCGAACCAGCTCCCTCTGCCGCCAGCGATGAACCACGAGCAAGCGCTATTCTACCTCAATTCCAGCGTCTCAAAGCCTTGCTGTCCTCCCCAATCGAGAGGTTGGTCGAGGGTTCTGAAGAGGTGAAGAGTGTTCTTGACGAAATCAAGGACCAACTCCCGGTAGCATTGCAGGTGAAGCTTTGGCCAGTTGTGACTCTGTCTTTCTACGGGTCAAGGGTGAAGTTGGCTCGTGAGAGGATCAATCTACGCCACGCCCAACTCCCACTGAAGGCCGATATTGCAGCCAAATGTCAGCGGCTCAATGAGAAAAAGGCGTCTCTGGATGCCAAAACTGACACCTCTGTCAGCACCGCCGAGCTTGCATCCTTAAAAAAGGAATTGGAAGATCTCGAAGAGAAGGTCCGGGCGACTAAAAAGCTCATTCATGACAAGGAAGCATTCATCGCCCGCTCCCAAGACGAAGCAGAAGGCATCAAAGCTCAACTGAAGACTGATCTGGCAGAAATACGTGCCCTGAGCAAGCAGCTAGTGACAGGCAAGGACGATGATGACGTAGCCGAGATCGCCGAGGTGGATCGTGTCCGTGCTGACGCCCTCCGTGCCTTCGAGGCATTCCTTCAGTAGCTTATTCATGTAACCTGACACCTGCTCGTAACAGTCCGAACCTCGAGAGTCGATGGCTGTGCATTGTTTTTTTTTATTTGGCCGATTTCATGTATCGGCCCCCATATTTCACTGTTCATCATCCCACATGCTTGGGAAATATTAATCTGGATATATTTTTTTTACTGGCCGATTTCATGTATCGGCCCCCATATTTCACTGTCCATCATCCCACATGCTTGGGAAATATTTCTTGAGATGCTGACCGTTGACAGCCACTGGGAATTTCACACCGTCCAGCTCCTCAAGCATGTACGCGTTGCCCCTTAAAACTTGGTCGACCCTGTATGGCCCGTGCCAATTTGGAGACCATTTACCGTATGCTGCATCCTTAGTTCCCAATGGCAATACAGCTTCCCATACCAGATCACCAACGTGGAACTCCTTTGGTCTCACCTTCTTATTATATGCACGAGCTACCTTGGCTTTGTTCTCTTTAATTTTCTCAAGCGACCACAGCCTAAGTTCAGTTAAATCCTCAACACTGTCACTCATCAGGGCTGCATATTCTTCAGTTGTTAGATCGTTCTGAAAAGTGACACGTCTCGATCCAGCCGTAATCTCCCATGGCAATACGGCTTCTTGTCCATAGACTAGATGGTATGGCGAGGTTTTTATCGCTCCATGACATGACATGCGATAAGCCCACAAAGCTTCTGACAAAACCTCGTGCCAACGCCTAGGGTGCTCGTCGATTTTTCTCTTGATCAGCTTGATAAGGCTCTGATTGGACGCTTCAGCTTGCCCATTTGCTTGAGCATAATATGGAGATGATCGGATCAGCTTAATTCCCGTGTCCTCGCAGAACTCTCTAAACTCGTGAGAAATGAAGACCGAACCTCCATCGGTCGTGATAGTTTGGGGAATCCCGAATCTATGAATGACATGTTCTTTCACGAAATTGATAACATCCTTCGAGTTTACTGACTTCATAGGGACGGCTTCCACCCATTTAGTGAAATAATCCGTAATGGCCAAAATCCACATGTGGCCTTTGCTTGATGGAGGATTGATCTTGCCAATCATATCCATGCCCCAACCTCGGAATGGCCAAGGCTTGATGATGGGGTTCATCGCTGATGCAGGTACCATCTGAATCTTCCCGAATTTCTGACATACTTGACACCCTTTATAGTACTTAAAACAGTCCTCAAGCATGGTGGGCCAATAAAACCCTGATCGCCTGATCAACCATTTCATCTTGTGAGCCGATTGGTGAGTTCCACAGGCGCCTTCGTGTACCTCGTGTAGAAGCCGATTTGCCTCGGCTGGCCCCAGACATTTGAGCAGTAACCCTTCCAAAGTCCTGTAGAACATGTCATCCCCAATAAGCACATACTTCATGGCCTTGTACCTTATCCGTTTAGGTGCCCCCCGAGCCGAATCTTTCAAGTAATTGAAGATATCGGCTCTCCAGTCGTCCGCCTCCAGGAACTGTACCTGAACATCAGTTCCATCTGCTATGTCCTTGTAGCCTGAAGCCATCTGTGCAAGATCATTCGCCTCGGTATTCTGCGACCGCGGGATCCAGTTAAAGTTTAGATACCTGAACTGTGCCATCAGCTCACGGCATTGCAACCATAATGGGAAGAGTGACTCGCTCTCACACTTGTATTCGTCCGTGAGTTGGGAAATCACCAATTTGGAGTCTCCAAAAAGTTCCACTGCTTCTGCTCCGGCTTCAATGAGCAACTCCATTCCCTTGCGTATTGCCTCATACTCAGCGACATTGTTGGTGCAAGGGGTAGATAGCCTGATGGAGAAGGAATATGTTGCCCCCGGGGCGACACGAGTAGAATGCCGATGCCGCAACCATCATCACAAGCCGATCCATCGAAAAACATAGCCCATGCACGTACATACAGTGCTGCTATATCAGTGTTGATTCGTTCAGCAATAAGATCGGCCAACGCCTGTCCCTTAACCGCTTTGGCGGGTTGATACCGGATATCAAATTCCGATAATGCAAACATCCATTTGCCGAGTCGGCCTTTCAACACAGGAGCCGACAACATATGTTTTATGACATCTGATTTGCATATGATGATAATCTCTGCTGACAGCAAGATGTGTCGCAGCTTGGTGCAGGTGAAAAATAGGCAGAGGCATAACTTCTCGATCTTAGGATACCTTGTCTCTGCATCCAGCATCCTTCTGCTGATGTAAAACACAACTCGCTCCAGACCATCATAAACTTGCACCACCACCGAGGCGATGGACGTGTCAGCCACCGACAAGTAAATGTAGAACGGCCTATCCTGCTGCGGTGGAACCAACACTGGCGGCTTCGTTAGATATTCTTTGATCTCGTCGAAGGCTCGTTGTTGTTCTGTCCCCCAGCGGAACTCCTCATCAGATTTAATTTTCACCAGTCCCATGAACGGCTCTATTCTTCCTGACAGATTGGAGATGAACCTTCTGACGAAGTTGATTTTGCCGATGAGACACTGCAGTTCTTTCTTCGTGGTAGGTGGCTTCATTGTTCGCACTGCCTCCTGACTTTTCAGGCCGATCTCAATTCCGCGTTCATGGACCAAGAAACCCAAGAACTAACCGGCCGTCACATCGAAGGCACACTTCTTTGGATTCATCCGTAGCCCGAATTTTCTGGTTCGGTCCAGGACGCGTCGCAGATCGTCCAAGTGTCCTTGTACTGAAGCAGACTTGACTACCACGTCATCGATATAAATCTCCACCAGCTTGCCGATCAGATCATGGAAAATGTAATTCATGGCTCTTTGGTATGTGGCGCCGGCATTCTTCAGTCCAAATGTCATGACTACATATTCAAACAACCCCACCGAACCTGGGACTCTGAATGCGGTCTTGTGTATATCTTCTGGAGCCATAAAAATTTGATTGTAACCGGCATTGCCATCCATAAAGCTCAAGACCTTATGACCAGCAGCTGCGTTGATCAATGTCTCTGCTACCGGCATCGGATACTCATCCTTTGGAGTGGCTCTATTGAGATCCCGAAAATCTATGGCAACACGCCATCGGCCATCCTTTTTCTCTACAGGTACGATACTAGAAATCCACTCAGCATACCTGCATGGCCTGATGAACCCAGCTTTCAACATTTTCTCGATCTCTTTCTTGACTTCCTCTAAAATTTCGGCCTTCATCTGTCGTGCTCGCTGCTGGAATGGCCGAAACCCTTTTCTAAGCGGGAGCCGATGCTCAATGATGCTCCTGTCTAACCCGGGCATCTCCGTATAGTCCCAGGCAAAGCAATCTGGATATTCTTTCAACAAAGCTATCATCGGACCCCGCAGATTCGGATCTAACTTTTTGCTGATAAATGTCGGTCGTGGCTTATCCCCAGGACCGATGTCAATCTCCTCTAGCTCATCAGCGGATGTAAACCCATACCCCAGCTTTCCGTCACCTGCTAAATCGATGCTGAACACAGGCCAAAAGTTTGGTGAGGATAACAAAGATAATTTGGGCCGATTGCCGGAATCGGCCCCCTTTTTGATTGCATTACTCAAGGAAGGTTTACAACCTATTTGTGCTCTACAATGGTAGGGAATCTCCCTACTACGACTACATGACATGCTTGTCGTAAGATCACTGCTTTTTATTTTTTGTGGCCGATCGCAGGGATCGGCCTTACCACGCACAATCGTGGGCTTTGCTACTCTGTCAGGCCAGTGGATAAGACCAGCCTCACCCCGTTTTTTGTAGCTTCAATGCGCTCACAGCCGTCTAGACTGACTCCAGAGATCGGCTCTTGGTCTTCTGCGTCCCAAATGTTCATGCCAGCTATTGAGATCTCGATCGAATCATCTGCATGAATGACCTCCACTTCATCTCCATCCCACTGTATCAGGCATTGGTGCATCGTGGATGGAATGCAGCAGTTAGCGTGAATCCAATCCCTTCCCAGCAAGACAGCGTAGGTGCTTTTGCTGTCAACAATGAAGAACGACGTAGGGATGGTTTTTCTACCCACGGTCAGATCCACGTTCAGAACACCTTGCGTTTCTGAAGCTTGGCCGTTGAAGTCGCTTAGCGTGACGTTGGTTTTGATCAGATCTGCAGTGGAGCGTCCCAAACGCCGCAGCATGGAGTATGGCATTATATTGACTGCCGCTCCGGTGTCAACCAACATCTTGCGGACAGGCTGCCCATTGATATAACCTCTCAGGTACAGGGCTTTCAGATGTTTGTAGCCCTTCTCCCGTGGCTTTCAAAGATAACCGGCCGTGGGCCGCAGTCAAACTGTGCCACTGGTAGTTCTTCGGTTCTTGGAGCGCAAAACTCTGACGGAAGTATGAACACCATGTTTGTGCCAGCCGATGTCTTCGCATCGGCTTTTACTGGTTTGGGGCGCCACTCTTTCTTTTTTGGACGGGCCTCCGTCTCCAAGGTTTGCTGAATTTTCACGGCCAGATCAGGCCGGGCTTTCCTTAAAGTGTGGAGGTATTGCGCTTCGGCTTCCTCCAAGCTACGTAGCCGCTGAACTCTACGCTTTTGGGTGTGTCTGAGTCCATCGGGACACCACCTTGGCCGGTGATATCTATCTTCTTCTTCATCCTCTGACTCCTCGAGATCTTTTGCTCGAGATGACTCCTCTTGTCTGTTCTGAGGCCGGAGAGGCCCTAGACGCTTGAACACTGAAAACTGGACCTGTGTCATCCTTCTGCTGTCCACATTCCGGGCAGTTGTCGACTGTAGGCAATCGGCTCATTCCGCATCCCAACAGTACTTGAAGAAAGGACAATCCCAATGTTTATCCACGCCTTCCTTTTCCTTTGACCTTCCCCTAGCGCGGTGCTCATATCCTTCATCATCTCTATCATGCCGACGGTATCTCCCATCGTATGCGTTGGTCCGACGATCTCTTTCATCATCTCTGTCGTACTGCCGACGTCGGTCATACTGACGCTCATACTTGTTAAGGAGATGCGTGGAGTGTGGCTTCTGATATCGCACGCTTCTCACTTGTTCCTCGGTATATACCGCCTATCATCATAACGGGGGCCGGTCGCGTGGACCGGCCTCTTCCTTTTCTTTGCCCCGGGAGTGGCCGCTTTCCTCGTTATACTTGCCATGGTGGTACACAGGCCCTGCCATGTTAATATCGAACGAGAAATCTAGCTGACGCCTCGTGGAGTGGCTGTGCTCTACCATGTTGATGCCAGGAAACGGGTTTTGTGTCCACTTTCATGGCGAACTGCCCAAGGATCAGACGGCCCTGTTCTATCGCCGTTTGGATCTGCCGACGTAGCTCTTTGCAATTCATTGGTGGTGTGGGTGAACGAGTGATGCCACTTGCAGTATGATCTCCCGTTCATCTCTTGCGCCGTAGGGATTTTATGGCCTTCGGGTAACTTCAGCTGCTTTTCTCTTCAGCAGTAAATCGAATATCTGCTCAGCTTTGCTTACATCGAAGTCGAACCCTTTTGCAGGCCCTTGCTGTTTCACCCATTTGCAGGACACAGGATCTGCTCCCCGAGCCCATTCAGCCACGGCTTATCTCCTGGTCTTCTACAAGATCCTCTTCTTCTGTATCGACCAGGCCTATCGACGTTTGAACTTGTCTTGGTACAACTCAGGGTGGCGCTGCTCATACATTGTCAGTTTCTGGACCATGTGCGCCAGTGAATTGTATTCTACTTGGAAAAGCCAGATCCTTGATCGGTGCTGAGAGACCAACACGGCCAGCTCGACTGCTTCTTTCTCAGTTAAACGAGCCGAATAACATCGGTTCTTGACAGTCCTGAAACGCTGATATACTCGGCTACCGTTTCTCCCCGCTTCTGCCAGCACCTGCGCCAGATCGGCAATGCCAGCCTATCAAGCAAGATGCTGCCCTTACACCCAAAATAGGTGCAAAGGCAGCGAGATCTCTAGGGGCAGCATGACTAAGCAAACATAACCAAAAGCACCGATGCTAGCCCAAACAGATCTATGATAACAGTATTACTCGCCATCAACAAGGCTTCAGTACGAGCAACACCAAATAACACATAAGCAGATGCTGCCTAGATCGCGAGATGCGATCTAGGCAGCACGACGCTTACCTGAAAGAAACCCTCGAAACAAGGGGTGGCGATGCGCCGAGATTGTGTTTGTTGTGAACGTGATCGTCCTCCTTTCTCAATAACCCTAGGTACACATTTATAGTCCGGAGACTTTCTATCTTTGGAATAAACCTAACAACTCTATCTCTTGTTTAAACCGAAACGTAATCTATCATAATATACAGATACACGGGCAATTAGCCCAAATCCACGCGCAAGGCCGATCCAGCCTCCAAGCCCATCTTGATTACGGCCCATCTCCTCATTTGGCCAAAATGTGGCGATAACACATGCCCCCCTGGTTTTGGCAATAATAATTCCAAAACCACTCTGTTTTTTCTTCATCGGGTCACGCGTTGCAGAGCAGAACCGTCATATCGCCTCCTCATCATGATGCCTCGCCTTCTCAACTTCTCCGCAGTACACGATTTGACAACTCTGGCACCACATTCTCGAAAACCGCTATGGCATTGAACCATCTTCCACTATTCCCCTTATTTAAATCTATCCGAACCATTTGCATCCTCATTCTTCTCCAATAGCCAAAAAACCCTCTTCCTCCGCCATGGCCTCCTCTTCTTCCTCCAACACATCCGGCCTTTCCTTCCAATCCTCCGACTCCGTCAACCGGGAGCCGACGCCGGAGCACCCGCCAATGGCGGCGTACGAAGCTCTCGCCCCACAATGGTGGGACGAGAGAGACTGGGACTTCGCCGCCCAGTCAGAGGACGACGAGTCCCTGACCGACGGCGAGGAGGACCTCCAACTCCTCGTCGACGGGGAACTGGAGGCGGAGAGCGCCGACGACGCCGTGTCCTGGGGCGAGGACATCGGCTCTTCCGATGAGGAGGAAGAAGCAGAGGAGGACACCTCCTCCGACGAATACCCGCCGGTGAAGCGCTTCCGCGCCGGGTCCAGCGAGGACACCGACGACGACGACGAGGACGAGGAGGCCCCCGCTGACAACTTCAGCAGCAGCGGTGAGGACTACGCCGGCAGCAGCGCCGATGACAGCGAAGACGGCGGCGGCAATGGCAACGGCGACGACGACGCCGCGCCTTCTAGATTAGGAACTAGTAGTAGTAGTACTAGTAGTAGATCTCCATTTTGTAAGCAATCGGCTTCATTGTAAACAACCGTCTTTGGAATCAACAAAGCTTGCTTTTCCCAATTTGATTTTGCCGATAGTCAAATAGGTCAACGTTCCAAAAGCCGATAGTAACGAATCGGCTTTCACCATACCACGCTTGATATGATCAACCAAGTCAAAGCCCAAAGAGCCGATGGCAACACATCGGCTTTTCCCACAAACGTTGGCAAGGTCAAACTCGGTCGCTTATTTAGACAAGTCTGAGCGGTCACTTTCCAATTTCAACGGTAACCTGCAACCATCTTCAAAAAGGCTAACTCAGATCTCCAATTGCCTCATTGAACAAATCGGGCTCACGGCGACACGAACCCTAGATTCCCCACCGCATAGATCCATCTCCGCCGGCAAATTAGATGGCGGAATCGTCCAGCGCCAACACAGCGGTCTCCGGTCTGAAGGTAATCCTTAACTGTTCCTCGCAATCCGAGCACGGTGCTAGAATTAATAGCAAACACCTGAATTAATGCTTTATCCCATCATTGAAATTTTAGGTTTCAGACATTCTGCTGCCGCATCCTTCTCTCCCAAATTCTCTCTGCCTTGGCCCCCGTACAGAATCTAGTCCTGCCCATCTGATCTCTTGCGAGGCAAACAGAATCCCCTTCGTAAGCCAAAACTTAGATTTGGATTCTTGGGCCGACTGCTTACGAGCCTGGCCTAATCCTCCCGAATATTGGGTTTCTTGGTACAGTAGGGTAGCCAAAACTTACCAATCCCAATGGGAAACCACGGGAATAGCCGATGCCTTGTCTTTGTCATTGTCTCCCCTTGAGAAACATGAAAATCTTCTAAAAACCATCGGCTATTTCTGGTCTGATGCTCTGAACTGCTTCATGTTCGGCCATGGCCCCATGACACCAACTCTGTTAGACGTGGTGATGATTACTGGTCTAGACGTCACATCACCCAGCCCCTCTGCTTTTATGCTGCCAAAAGTCCCCTTCAAGCTTTCTTCCAAAACAGATTGCACGAACTGGGGTGCTTATCTTCGAAGCCACATGAAAACTAAGGGCCCTGTCACAGAGAAAGAACACACGGCCTTCCTCAATTTCTGGCTGGAACATTTCATATTCTGTGGCCCTTCCCTTGCTCCAACCAAGAATTATCTTCCCTTGGCCTACGAACTTGCCAGAGGCACTCAACTTGGCATCGGCAAACTGTTCCTTGGAGAAGTCTATCGATATCTCCAGTTGATGTCTGTCAAACTATCCTCCCACATAGCAGTCAAAACAGGAGGTCCTTGGTGGTTTATTCAACTATGGGCTCAGCTGTACTTTCAAAACCATATCCCAAACTTCCCCCTTTTGGCAAGTTGCACCTTTCCAGATGCCAAAGGGAAGCAGATCCGATGCACCAGCTACGGCCAAGCTCTGTATAGCCTGCCAGGTAGTAAACTGATCCCTCATGAAGCATCCAAGTGGTTCAGCATTTTCTTCCAAGGCCTGGACAATCCTATCTTCTTTCCTTACACGGAGGAATCGGAAAATTTTGAAAATCCAATCTCCTTCAGGCTGGACAACTTTGCCGATGACACTAGCACTCGGCAGCTATTCTCCACCGTGATCCGTCCCTGCTTCCTCCCAGTTGGCATGAGCACATCCAACAGAATAATCAAGCCTGGATACGAGTTCTACCAGCCGGTCGTAGCAGCTCGGCAATTTGGCCTTGGGCAAGTACCTCCTCATTTCTTTCTCCACCACCTCACAGAGAGCAGAGCTGACCTGCCCGATCCTCTCACCAGTCAGAGGTGTTATTCTTTCTTCGATGCTCTGACCATCCCAATTCCTAACAACCTCACTTTCGCTTCATCAACCGATGGTTTTGAGAACTGGTGGTCGATGTGGAAGACTCATGCCTTCAGGAGAGCTCTGGGACCATTGCTGGAACAGCTCGATGCTGAATATGACATCCCCGTAGAACAGGTACTGCTACTTGTAAATTTTCTTGATGCAGCTCACGACGATTCTTTTAATATCCTGCTCTGTCTCCTTGCAGCAACAAGATGGTCCAGAACCTACAACGAGGATGGCTCCCCCTTCGAATTCCTCCCACCAGCTCCTGTGGTCCTTTTCTGCAAAAACTCGCCACCTTTGAAACAGGTCGTGATGCAGAACCAGCCGATATCACCAAAATCGGCTTCCAAGAGCCAAGCAACTTCCGGGTCAGCTGCCTCCCGAGTTCCAACTAAAACAAGAACGGCGGTGAGGAAGATAGTGGCCAAGAAAACTTTGAGGCGCCGGAGCCCTTCTCCAGAGAGCTCGCACGTACGCTGATTCATGCCTTGGTTGATCTCATTTATCTTTGTAAACATGCTCGTGCTTACCAACTCTCCCTTTCTTACAGGTCTCCATCGAAGACACCTCCAGCGAGGAAACACAATCCAATCGAGGAGATTCGAGCTCAGCAGACTCTGAGAGAACCACCACACCGAGCCAGCCAGATGTGCCACCATCGGCTTCCAGGAAAAGGCCTGTTCCTGAACCTGTTGCCCCCCGAGCAGCAGTCGAGGCGGGGCAAGCTGTGAGCCCCAAGAGGGCTCGCAAGGGACTGCAAACTTCTTCTTCGAGCCAGGAGGCTTCGAAAGTAATTATCCTCCATACTCTTACCACTCCTTTTTTATGCCGATTCATTGCTATTCACATCGGCTAAGCACCTTTCATGCAGACGGACACTCCTAGTGGGAAAGTCGGGGAAGTGCCGATGCCTTCCGCAAGCCTGGATCTAGTAATCCCTGAAGGTGTAGATGAAACGGTTGCCAATCTGGCCAAGCCCTCAGCAACAACACACGAGCCGATTGTCTCGCCGTCGGCTTTCCCCCTGATCTCAGGAGAGGTATGTTCGCTTCTTTCGACTCATCCTTCCCTGTTTGACGCATACTGACGCCACTTCTGCCTGCCAGGGTTGTGATATCTCAGGCTTGCTGACGTTCGACCCTGAATCCATCGAACCAGCTCCCTCTGCCGCCAACGATGAACCACGAGCAAGCGCTGTTCTACCTCAATTCCAGCGTCTCAAAGCCTTGCTGTCCTCCCCAATCGAGAGTTGGTCGAGGGTTCTGAAGAGGTGAAGAGTGTTCTTGACGAAATCAAGGACCAACTCCCGGTAGCATTGCAGGTGAAGCTTTGGCCAGTTGTGACTCTGTCTTTCTACGGGTCAAGGGTGAAGTTGGCTCGTGAGAGGATCAATCTACGCCACGCCCAACTCCCACTGAAGGCCGATATTGCAGCCAAATGTCAGCGGCTCAATGAGAAAAAGGCGTCTCTGGATGCCAAAACTGACACCTCTGTCAGCACCGCCGAGCTTGCATCCTTAAAAAAGGAATTGGAAGATCTCGAAGAGAAGGTCCGGGCGACTAAAAAGCTCATTCATGACAAGGAAGCATTCATCGCCCGCTCCCAAGACGAAGCAGAAGGCCTCAAAGCTCAACTGAAGACTGATCTGGCAGAAATACGTGCCCTGAGCAAGCAGCTAGTGACGGGCAAGGACGATGATGACGTAGCCGAGATCGCCGAGGTGGATCGTGTCCGTGCTGACGCCCTCCGTGCCTTCGAGGCATTCCTTCAGTAGCTTATTCATGTAACCTGACACCTGCTCGTAACAGTCTGAACCTCGAGAGTCGATGGCTGTGCATTGTTTTTTTTTATTTGGCCGATTTCATGTATCGGCCCCCATATTTCACTGTTCATCATCCCACATGCTTGGGAAATATTAATCTGGATATTTTTTTTACTGGCCGATTTCATGTATCGGCCCCCATATTTCACTGTCCATCATCCCACATGCTTGGGAAATATTTCTTGAGATGCTGACCGTTGACAGCCACTGGGAATTTCACACCGTCCAGCTCCTCAAGCATGTACGCGTTGCCCCTTAAAACTTGGTCGACCCTGTATGGCCCGTGCCAATTTGGAGACCATTTACCGTATGCTGCATCCTTAGTTCCCAATGGCAATACAGCTTCCCATACCAGATCACCAACGTGGAACTCCTTTGGTCTCACCTTCTTATTATATGCACGAGCTACCTTGGCTTTGTTCTCTTTAATTTTCTCAAGCGACCACAGCCTAAGTTCAGTTAAATCCTCAACACTGTCACTCATCAGGGCTGCATATTCTTCAGTTGTTAGATCGTTCTGAAAAGTGACACGTCTCGATCCAGCCGTAATCTCCCATGGCAATACGGCTTCTTGTCCATAGACTAGATGGTATGGCGAGGTTTTTATCGCTCCATGACATGACATGCGATAAGCCCACAAAGCTTCTGACAAAACCTCGTGCCAACGCCTAGGGTGCTCGTCGATTTTTCTCTTGATCAGCTTGATAAGGCTCTGATTGGACGCTTCAGCTTGCCCATTTGCTTGAGCATAATATGGAGATGATCGGATCAGCTTAATTCCCGTGTCCTCGCAGAACTCTCTAAACTCGTGAGAAATGAAGACCGAACCTCCATCGGTCGTGATAGTTTGGGGAATCCCGAATCTATGAATGACATGTTCTTTCACGAAATTGATAACATCCTTCGAGTTTACTGACTTCATAGGGACGGCTTCCACCCATTTAGTGAAATAATCCGTAATGGCCAAAATCCACATGTGGCCTTTGCTTGATGGAGGATTGATCTTGCCAATCATATCCATGCCCCAACCTCGGAATGGCCAAGGCTTGATGATGGGGTTCATCGCTGATGCAGGTACCATCTGAATCTTCCCGAATTTCTGACATGCTTGACACCCTTTATAGTACTTAAAACAGTCCTCAAGCATGGTGGGCCAATAAAACCCTGATCGCCTGATCAACCATTTCATCTTGTGAGCCGATTGGTGAGTTCCACAGGCGCCTTCGTGTACCTCGTGTAGAAGCCGATTTGCCTCGGCTGGCCCCAGACATTTGAGCAGTAACCCTTCCAAAGTCCTGTAGAACATGTCATCCCCAATAAGCACATACTTCATGGCCTTGTACCTTATCCGTTTAGGTGCCCCCCGAGCCGAATCTTTCAAGTAATTGAAGATATCGGCTCTCCAGTCGTCCGCCTCCAGGAACTGTACCTGAACATCAGTTCCATCTGCTATGTCCTTGTAGCCTGAAGCCATCTGTGCAAGATCATTCGCCTCGGTATTCTGCGACCGCGGGATCCAGTTAAAGTTTAGATACCTGAACTGTGCCATCAGCTCACGGCATTGCAACCATAATGGGAAGAGTGACTCGCTCTCACACTTGTATTCGTCCGTGAGTTGGGAAATCACCAATTTGGAGTCTCCAAAAAGTTCCACTGCTTCTGCTCCGGCTTCAATGAGCAACTCCATTCCCTTGCGTATTGCCTCATACTCAGCGACATTGTTGGTGCAAGGGGTAGATAGCCTGATGGAGAAGGAATATGTTGCCCCCCGGGGCGACACGAGTAGAATGCCGATGCCGCAACCATCATCACAAGCCGATCCATCGAAAAACATAGCCCATGCACGTACAGACAGTGCTGCTATATCAGTGTTGATTCGTTCAGCAATAAGATCGGCCAACGCCTGTCCCTTAACCGCTTTGGCGGGTTGATACCGGATATCAAATTCCGATAATGCAAACATCCATTTGCCGAGTCGGCCTTTCAACACAGGAGCCGACAGCATATGTTTTATGACATCTGATTTGCATATGATGATAATCTCTGCTGACAGCAAGATGTGTCGCAGCTTGGTGCAGGTGAAAAATAGGCAGAGGCATAACTTCTCGATCTCAGGATACCTTGTCTCTGCATCCAGCATCCTTCTGCTGATGTAAAACACAACTCGCTCCAGACCATCATAAACTTGCACCACCACCGAGGCGATGGACGTGTCAGCCACCGACAAGTAAATGTAGAACGGCCTATCCTGCTGCGGTGGAACCAACACTGGCGGCTTCGTTAGATATTCTTTGATCTCGTCGAAGGCTCGTTGTTGTTCTGTCCCCCAGCGGAACTCCTCATCAGATTTAATTTTCACCAGTCCCATGAACGGCTCTATTCTTCCTGACAGATTGGAGATGAACCTTCTGACGAAGTTGATTTTGCCGATGAGACACTGCAGTTCTTTCTTCGTGGTAGGTGGCTTCATTGTTCGCACTGCCTCCTGACTTTTCAGGCCGATCTCAATTCCGCGTTCATGGACCAAGAAACCCAAGAACTGACCGGCCGTCACACCGAAGGCACACTTCTTTGGATTCATCCGTAGCCCGAATTTTCTGGTTCGGTCCAGGACGCGTCGCAGATCGTCCAAGTGTCCTTGTACTGAAGCAGACTTGACTACCACGTCATCGATATAAATCTCCACCAGCTTGCCGATCAGATCATGGAAAATGTAATTCATGGCTCTTTGGTATGTGGCGCCGGCATTCTTCAGTCCAAATGTCATGACTACATATTCAAACAACCCCACCGAACCTGGGACTCTGAATGCAGTCTTGTGTATATCTTCTGGAGCCATAAAAATTTGATTGTAACCGGCATTGCCATCCATAAAGCTCAAGACCTTATGACCAGCAGCTGCGTTGATCAATGTCTCTGCTACCGGCATCGGATACTCATCCTTTGGAGTGGCTCTATTGAGATCCCGAAAATCTATGGCAACACGCCATCGGCCATCCTTTTTCTCTACAGGTACGATACTAGAAATCCACTCAGCATACCTGCATGGCCTGATGAACCCAGCTTTCAACATTTTCTCGATCTCTTTCTTGACTTCCTCTAAAATTTCGGCCTTCATCTGTCGTGCTCGCTGCTGGAATGGCCGAAACCCTTTTTTAAGCGGGAGCCGATGCTCAATGATGCTCCTGTCTAACCCGGGCATCTCCGTATAGTCCCAGGCAAAGCAATCTGGATATTCTTTCAACAAAGCTATCATCGGACCCCGCAGATTCGGATCTAACTTTTTGCTGATAAACTCACAAGACATCAGATGGATCATGATGAGAGGTTAAATAATGGTAAATAACAATCTGAACATAAACCTTAATTCAACAGTTTCCACTCAATAGCATCAACCACAAGAGTAATCAACACGCGAAAGTTTCCCCTAAGAATTTAACAAGATTCAAACTCAGATGTTACAGCGGGATGGCGTGGTGATGGTGAAGATGAAGGTGCTGGTGATAAGGATGATGGTGATGATGATCCCAATGAAGTCCGGTGCGATGGCAATGACGATGGCGATGATCTCCCCTCTCGGGAAGGAATTTCCCCAGCAGATTCGTGCCTACCGGAGAGCTTTTCTCTCTCTGGTGTTTCCGCCCCGCAGAGGCAGTGGTTGTCTATCTCTGAGCCTCCCGCTGACTTAGGTTTTCTGGGACGATGATATACGCGAAGGGGGCGATGGCAGCAGTGTAACGACCCAGAAAAATACTCAATTAGATAATTGTTTGTTGTTTTCTTTTTCGCGTCGTCTTGACATCCTGCAATCATCATGCATCTATCATTCTTGCATATTTTCTCAACTTAAAATTATTGTTACAACCTATTTCTATGTATTTATTTTCTTGATGTTTTATAATAACCTCTCCCCTTTTCTTCTTCTTATTTGGATTAAATCTAACAAACCCCATGTATTTCGAAGATATTTTGAAATAGAACTCAAGTTAAAATTATTTTTGCAAACCCTTCCCTCTCTTTTCTTTCATCCTTCCATTAAACCTCCGTAGGAAAAACTCATTTGCAAATTTCAGAAATCCCCGAAGGGCCTCCTTCTCCATTCTAGCCCGTTGGTCTTTTCATCTCTAAAGCCCAACAACCACGTTAGTTCTCTTTGTCTCCTTCTTCGTTAGCAGTACAGCAGCGGATCAAGCAACTCCATGTCGACCACCTGATGGATGGGACGGCTGTCCAGCACAATCCCCTCCTTAAAATCAAGCCTCCCCTGCAACCCTAGCCTAGCGAGCTTCCTCCTTTCTTTTCTGCCGCCGCCAGAGCCATCCCGCTCGCTCGCCCATGTCTGCCTCTATGCTCGGTTGGCTTACTCAAACTCTGGCGTGCGCACATCGGAGATGACTCCTCGCCGTCTGTCATGTTTTCACCTCCCGTGAGCTCGCCGTCCTTTTCCCCTTTTCCCCGTGGAGTCCTGCTCGGTATCCGCGTTCTCCTCGTAACCCGTTCGTTCTCGCATGGCAACGAGCTCGAGCTCGTGTTGCTACTGCAGCTGCATGCCCGATGCCTACCCGACGACCACGCTCGACTCCGGCGCTCTTTGTCTCTATCTCCTTCATCCGCGTCCGCGTCCTCGACCACTTCGCGCGCTCGCCACGGCGTCTCGTCTTCGACAGAAGCGATCTCCTCTCTGTCAGTCCGCATGCGTGTGGTTGCTGACCGCAGTTTCCATTCAAATTGATGAGCGCCTGCTCTTGTTTCAATATCTGAAGCTGGCCCGGATGATTAGTTTCGTCTTCTGTATCCACTTCTATCTGGTGGGTTCGAATCTGTTGGAGGCAGAGCCTCATCTTTTTGTTGTTTTTTCCGGTGCAGCTGGTCTCGTCCCCGACACCCAGGTCTCCGCCACTCTGATCGGACCGCCGTCATCGTCAGTCGGTGGCTGATTCTTTTGCTATCCAAGGTCGAGTATCTTTCCTTCTTATTTGCAGCTTGCCCAGCTATTACATATTTCGTAGCCTGGCTGGTCTGTTTCCTTTGCCTGAACCAATCGACCATGGTTCAAATCCCGCTACGCTAAAGCCACCTTTTTGTTCTATTTTCCGCTGACAGGTGGGTCCCTTCCGTCAGTGCTAGCAGTGCCAAGTCAGTAGTCAGCGCCCAATCAGCCATCCTGGTCCCAGTGGTGTTTTGCCTGTCAAAACCCACCGGCGAGCAGCGACGAGCAACACGAAGAGCCGGGAGGCTCCCAGAACTGCTGGTGGGCCCTGGTCCCTCGGGCAACGGCCCGCAAAACTCCGGCACACGTCCTGGCTGATGCAAGGGCGTGCCACCTGACCTATACCTGATCAGGAAGGTGATGGATTGCTTCGATTAGTTTCCTGCATGGCAGACACGTAAACATTAAATACGAGCCTCGATCGGCTCTCAGGTTTCCCTGTGAATCGGCTCATGTAGCCGATTGTCCCATGGATCTGCATTGGATCTACGATAACATGGGGTTTTGCTTTATCAATACAAGTCAAATCGATCTACGACAGTTTAACGCTTTCACCACATAATTGGAACATCCCACACGTAATTGAGCCTGGTAGATACGAAAGATAACAGAAAACTAACCCTAGAGGAGGCCAAAAAACCAACGTAGAGTCAATTCCCGGAACAACTCCTCTCGAATTGGCAAACCATATCCTTACGTACTACTGGATCGTTCAACCCGTTTGTGAGGCCTAACCATGCGGATATCAAACTAATCCTTGGAGAACAAGGAACAACTATGACAGATTGAATCGACTGAATAAAGATCAAGCAAGATGCTGCCCTTACACCCAAAATAGGTGCAAAGGCAGCGAGATCTCTAGGGGCAGCATGACTAAGCAAACATAACCAAAAGCACCGATGCTAGCCCAAACAGATCTATGATAACAGTATTACTCGCCATCAACAAGGCTTCAGTACGAGCAACACCAAATAACACATAAGCAGATGCTGCCTAGATCGCGAGATGCGATCTAGGCAGCACGACGCTTACCTGAAAGAAACCCTCGAAACAAGGGGTGGCGATGCGCCGAGATTGTGTTTGTTGTGAACGTGATCGTCCTCCTTTCTCAATAACCCTAGGTACACTATTTATAGTCCGGAGACTTTCTATCTTTGGAATAAACCTAACAACTCTATCTCTTGTTTAAACCGAAACGTAATCTATCATAATATACAGATACACGGGCAATTAGCCCAAATCCACGCGCAAGGCCGATCCAGCCTCCAAGCCCATCTTGATTACGGCCCATCTCCTCATTTGGCCAAAATGTGGCGATAACACATGCCCCCCTGGTTTTGGCAATAATAATTCCAAAACCACTCTGTTTTTTCTTCATCGGGTCACGCGTTGCAGAGCAGAACCGTCATATCGCCTCCTCATCATGATGCCTCGCCTTCTCAACTTCTCCGCAGTACACGATTTGACAACTCTGGCACCACATTCTCGAAAACCGCTATGGCATTGAACCACCTTCCACTATTCCCCTTATTTAAATCTATCCGAACCATTTGCATCCTCATTCTTCTCCAATAGCCAAAAAACCCTCTTCCTCCGCCATGGCCTCCTCTTCTTCCTCCAACACATCCGGCCTTTCCTTCCAATCCTCCGACTCCGTCAACCGGGAGCCGACGCCGGAGCACCCGCCAATGGCGGCGTACGAAGCTCTCGCCCCACAATGGTGGGACGAGAGAGACTGGGACTTCGCCGCCCAGTCAGAGGACGACGAGTCCCTGACCGACGGCGAGGAGGACCTCCAACTCCTCGTCGACGGGGAACTGGAGGCGGAGAGCGCCGACGACGCCGTGTCCTGGGGCGAGGACATCGGCTCTTCCGATGAGGAGGAAGAAGCAGAGGAGGACACCTCCTCCGACGAATACCCGCCGGTGAAGCGCTTCCGCGCCGGGTCCAGCGAGGACACCGACGACGACGACGAGGACGAGGAGGCCCCCGCTGACAACTTCAGCAGCAGCGGTGAGGACTACGCCGGCAGCAGCGCCGATGACAGCGAAGACGGCGGCGGCAATGGCAACGGCGACGACGACGACGCCGCCTTCTAGATTAGGAACTAGTAGTAGTAGTACTAGTAGTAGATCTCCATTTTGTAAGCAATCGGCTTCATTGTAAACAACCGTCTTTGGAATCAACAAAGCTTGCTTTTCCCAATTTGATTTTGCCGATAGTCAAATAGGTCAACGTTCCAAAAGCCGATAGTAACGAATCGGCTTTCACCATACCACGCTTGATATGATCAACCAAGTCAAAGCCCAAAGAGCCGATGGCAACACATCGGCTTTTCCCACAAACGTTGGCAAGGTCAAACTCGGTCGCTTATTTAGACAAGTCTGAGCGGTCACTTTCCAATTTCAACGGTAACCTGCAACCATCTTCAAAAAGGCTAACTCAGATCTCCAATTGCCTCATTGAACAAATCGGGCTCACGGCGACACGAACCCTAGATTCCCCACCGCATAGATCCATCTCCGCCGGCAAATTAGATGGCGGAATCGTCCAGCGCCAACACAGCGGTCTCCGGTCTGAAGGTAATCCTTAACTGTTCCTCGCAATCCGAGCACGGTGCTAGAATTAATAGCAAACACCTGAATTAATGCTTTATCCCATCATTGAAATTTTAGGTTTCAGACATTCTGCTGCCGCATCCTTCTCTCCCAAATTCTCTCTGCCTTGGCCCCCGTACAGAATCTAGTCCTGCCCATCTGATCTCTTGCGAGGCAAACAGAATCCCCTTCGTAAGCCAAAACTTAGATTTGGATTCTTGGGCCGACTGCTTACGAGCCTGGCCTAATCCTCCCGAATATTGGGTTTCTTGGTACAGTAGGGTAGCCAAAACTTACCAATCCCAATGGGAAACCACGGGAATAGCCGATGCCTTGTCTTTGTCATTGTCTCCCCTTGAGAAACATGAAAATCTTCTAAAAACCATCGGCTATTTCTGGTCTGATGCTCTGAACTGCTTCATGTTCGGCCATGGCCCCATGACACCAACTCTGTTAGACGTGGTGATGATTACTGGTCTAGACGTCACATCACCCAGCCCCTCTGCTTTTATGCTGCCAAAAGTCCCCTTCAAGCTTTCTTCCAAAACAGATTGCACGAACTGGGGTGCTTATCTTCGAAGCCACATGAAAACTAAGGGCCCTGTCACAGAGAAAGAACACACGGCCTTCCTCAATTTCTGGCTGGAACATTTCATATTCTGTGGCCCTTCCCTTGCTCCAACCAAGAATTATCTTCCCTTGGCCTACGAACTTGCCAGAGGCACTCAACTTGGCATCGGCAAACTGTTCCTTGGAGAAGTCTATCGATATCTCCAGTTGATGTCTGTCAAACTATCCTCCCACATAGCAGTCAAAACAGGAGGTCCTTGGTGGTTTATTCAACTATGGGCTCAGCTGTACTTTCAAAACCATATCCCAAACTTCCCCCTTTTGGCAAGTTGCACCTTTCCAGATGCCAAAGGGAAGCAGATCCGATGCACCAGCTACGGCCAAGCTCTGTATAGCCTGCCAGGTAGTAAACTGATCCCTCATGAAGCATCCAAGTGGTTCAGCATTTTCTTCCAAGGCCTGGACAATCCTATCTTCTTTCCTTACACGGAGGAATCGGAAAATTTTGAAAATCCAATCTCCTTCAGGCTGGACAACTTTGCCGATGACACTAGCACTCGGCAGCTATTCTCCACCGTGATCCGTCCCTGCTTCCTCCCAGTTGGCATGAGCACATCCAACAGAATAATCAAGCCTGGATACGAGTTCTACCAGCCGGTCGTAGCAGCTCGGCAATTTGGCCTTGGGCAAGTACCTCCTCATTTCTTTCTCCACCACCTCACAGAGAGCAGAGCTGACCTGCCCGATCCTCTCACCAGTCAGAGGTGTTATTCTTTCTTCGATGCTCTGACCATCCCAATTCCTAACAACCTCACTTTCGCTTCATCAACCGATGGTTTTGAGAACTGGTGGTCGATGTGGAAGACTCATGCCTTCAGGAGAGCTCTGGGACCATTGCTGGAACAGCTCGATGCTGAATATGACATCCCCGTAGAACAGGTACTGCTACTTGTAAATTTTCTTGATGCAGCTCACGACGATTCTTTTAATATCCTGCTCTGTCTCCTTGCAGCAACAAGATGGTCCAGAACCTACCAACGAGGATGGCTCCCCCTTCGAATTCCTCCCACCAGCTCCTGTGGTCCTTTTCTGCAAAAACTCGCCACCTTTGAAACAGGTCGTGATGCAGAACCAGCCGATATCACCAAAATCGGCTTCCAAGAGCCAAGCAACTTCCGGGTCAGCTGCCTCCCGAGTTCCAACTAAAACAAGAACGGCGGTGAGGAAGATAGTGGCCAAGAAAACTTTGAGGCGCCGGAGCCCTTCTCCAGAGAGCTCGCACGTACGCTGATTCATGCCTTGGTTGATCTCATTTATCTTTGTAAACATGCTCGTGCTTACCAACTCTCCCTTTCTTACAGGTCTCCATCGAAGACACCTCCAGCGAGGAAACACAATCCAATCGAGGAGATTCGAGCTCAGCAGACTCTGAGAGAACCACCACACCGAGCCAGCCAGATGTGCCACCATCGGCTTCCAGGAAAAGGCCTGTTCCTGAACCTGTTGCCCCCCGAGCAGCAGTCGAGGCGGGGCAAGCTGTGAGCCCCAAGAGGGCTCGCAAGGGACTGCAAACTTCTTCTTCGAGCCAGGAGGCTTCGAAAGTAATTATCCTCCATACTCTTACCACTCCTTTTTTATGCCGATTCATTGCTATTCACATCGGCTAAGCACCTTTCATGCAGACGAAGGACACTCCTAGTGGGAAAGTCGGGGAAGTGCCGATGCCTTCCGCAAGCCTGGATCTAGTAATCCCTGAAGGTGTAGATGAAACGGTTGCCAATCTGGCCAAGCCCTCAGCAACAACACACGAGCCGATTGTCTCGCCGTCGGCTTTCCCCCTGATCTCAGGAGAGGTATGTTCGCTTCTTTCGACTCATCCTTCCCTGTTTGACGCATACTGACGCCACTTCTGCCTGCCAGGGTTGTGATATCTCAGGCTTGCTGACGTTCGACCCTGAATCCATCGAACCAGCTCCCTCTGCCGCCAACGATGAACCACGAGCAAGCGCTGTTCTACCTCAATTCCAGCGTCTCAAAGCCTTGCTGTCCTCCCCAATCGAGAGGTTGGTCGAGGGTTCTGAAGAGGTGAAGAGTGTTCTTGACGAAATCAAGGACCAACTCCCGGTAGCATTGCAGGTGAAGCTTTGGCCAGTTGTGACTCTGTCTTTCTACGGGTCAAGGGTGAAGTTGGCTCGTGAGAGGATCAATCTACGCCACGCCCAACTCCCACTGAAGGCCGATATTGCAGCCAAATGTCAGCGGCTCAATGAGAAAAAGGCGTCTCTGGATGCCAAAACTGACACCTCTGTCAGCACCGCCGAGCTTGCATCCTTAAAAAAGGAATTGGAAGATCTCGAAGAGAAGGTCCGGGCGACTAAAAAGCTCATTCATGACAAGGAAGCATTCATCGCCCGCTCCCAAGACGAAGCAGAAGGCCTCAAAGCTCAACTGAAGACTGATCTGGCAGAAATACGTGCCCTGAGCAAGCAGCTAGTGACGGGCAAGGACGATGATGACGTAGCCGAGATCGCCGAGGTGGATCGTGTCCGTGCTGACGCCCTCCGTGCCTTCGAGGCATTCCTTCAGTAGCTTATTCATGTAACCTGACACCTGCTCGTAACAGTCTGAACCTCGAGAGTCGATGGCTGTGCATTGTTTTTTTTTATTTGGCCGATTTCATGTATCGGCCCCCATATTTCACTGTTCATCATCCCACATGCTTGGGAAATATTAATCTGGATATATTTTTTTTACTGGCCGATTTCATGTATCGGCCCCCATATTTCACTGTCCATCATCCCACATGCTTGGGAAATATTTCTTGAGATGCTGACCGTTGACAGCCACTGGGAATTTCACACCGTCCAGCTCCTCAAGCATGTACGCGTTGCCCCTTAAAACTTGGTCGACCCTGTATGGCCCGTGCCAATTTGGAGACCATTTACCGTATGCTGCATCCTTAGTTCCCAATGGCAATACAGCTTCCCATACCAGATCACCAACGTGGAACTCCTTTGGTCTCACCTTCTTATTATATGCACGAGCTACCTTGGCTTTGTTCTCTTTAATTTTCTCAAGCGACCACAGCCTAAGTTCAGTTAAATCCTCAACACTGTCACTCATCAGGGCTGCATATTCTTCAGTTGTTAGATCGTTCTGAAAAGTGACACGTCTCGATCCAGCCGTAATCTCCCATGGCAATACGGCTTCTTGTCCATAGACTAGATGGTATGGCGAGGTTTTTATCGCTCCATGACATGACATGCGATAAGCCCACAAAGCTTCTGACAAAACCTCGTGCCAACGCCTAGGGTGCTCGTCGATTTTTCTCTTGATCAGCTTGATAAGGCTCTGATTGGACGCTTCAGCTTGCCCATTTGCTTGAGCATAATATGGAGATGATCGGATCAGCTTAATTCCCGTGTCCTCGCAGAACTCTCTAAACTCGTGAGAAATGAAGACCGAACCTCCATCGGTCGTGATAGTTTGGGGAATCCCGAATCTATGAATGACATGTTCTTTCACGAAATTGATAACATCCTTCGAGTTTACTGACTTCATAGGGACGGCTTCCACCCATTTAGTGAAATAATCCGTAATGGCCAAAATCCACATGTGGCCTTTGCTTGATGGAGGATTGATCTTGCCAATCATATCCATGCCCCAACCTCGGAATGGCCAAGGCTTGATGATGGGGTTCATCGCTGATGCAGGTACCATCTGAATCTTCCCGAATTTCTGACATGCTTGACACCCTTTATAGTACTTAAAACAGTCCTCAAGCATGGTGGGCCAATAAAACCCTGATCGCCTGATCAACCATTTCATCTTGTGAGCCGATTGGTGAGTTCCACAGGCGCCTTCGTGTACCTCGTGTAGAAGCCGATTTGCCTCGGCTGGCCCCAGACATTTGAGCAGTAACCCTTCCAAAGTCCTGTAGAACATGTCATCCCCAATAAGCACATACTTCATGGCCTTGTACCTTATCCGTTTAGGTGCCCCCCGAGCCGAATCTTTCAAGTAATTGAAGATATCGGCTCTCCAGTCGTCCGCCTCCAGGAACTGTACCTGAACATCAGTTCCATCTGCTATGTCCTTGTAGCCTGAAGCCATCTGTGCAAGATCATTCGCCTCGGTATTCTGCGACCGCGGGATCCAGTTAAAGTTTAGATACCTGAACTGTGCCATCAGCTCACGGCATTGCAACCATAATGGGAAGAGTGACTCGCTCTCACACTTGTATTCGTCCGTGAGTTGGGAAATCACCAATTTGGAGTCTCCAAAAAGTTCCACTGCTTCTGCTCCGGCTTCAATGAGCAACTCCATTCCCTTGCGTATTGCCTCATACTCAGCGACATTGTTGGTGCAAGGGGTAGATAGCCTGATGGAGAAGGAATATGTTGCCCCCCGGGGCGACACGAGTAGAATGCCGATGCCGCAACCATCATCACAAGCCGATCCATCGAAAAACATAGCCCATGCACGTACAGACAGTGCTGCTATATCAGTGTTGATTCGTTCAGCAATAAGATCGGCCAACGCCTGTCCCTTAACCGCTTTGGCGGGTTGATACCGGATATCAAATTCCGATAATGCAAACATCCATTTGCCGAGTCGGCCTTTCAACACAGGAGCCGACAGCATATGTTTTATGACATCTGATTTGCATATGATGATAATCTCTGCTGACAGCAAGATGTGTCGCAGCTTGGTGCAGGTGAAAAATAGGCAGAGGCATAACTTCTCGATCTCAGGATACCTTGTCTCTGCATCCAGCATCCTTCTGCTGATGTAAAACACAACTCGCTCCAGACCATCATAAACTTGCACCACCACCGAGGCGATGGACGTGTCAGCCACCGACAAGTAAATGTAGAACGGCCTATCCTGCTGCGGTGGAACCAACACTGGCGGCTTCGTTAGATATTCTTTGATCTCGTCGAAGGCTCGTTGTTGTTCTGTCCCCCAGCGGAACTCCTCATCAGATTTAATTTTCACCAGTCCCATGAACGGCTCTATTCTTCCTGACAGATTGGAGATGAACCTTCTGACGAAGTTGATTTTGCCGATGAGACACTGCAGTTCTTTCTTCGTGGTAGGTGGCTTCATTGTTCGCACTGCCTCCTGACTTTTCAGGCCGATCTCAATTCCGCGTTCATGGACCAAGAAACCCAAGAACTGACCGGCCGTCACACCGAAGGCACACTTCTTTGGATTCATCCGTAGCCCGAATTTTCTGGTTCGGTCCAGGACGCGTCGCAGATCGTCCAAGTGTCCTTGTACTGAAGCAGACTTGACTACCACGTCATCGATATAAATCTCCACCAGCTTGCCGATCAGATCATGGAAAATGTAATTCATGGCTCTTTGGTATGTGGCGCCGGCATTCTTCAGTCCAAATGTCATGACTACATATTCAAACAACCCCACCGAACCTGGGACTCTGAATGCAGTCTTGTGTATATCTTCTGGAGCCATAAAAATTTGATTGTAACCGGCATTGCCATCCATAAAGCTCAAGACCTTATGACCAGCAGCTGCGTTGATCAATGTCTCTGCTACCGGCATCGGATACTCATCCTTTGGAGTGGCTCTATTGAGATCCCGAAAATCTATGGCAACACGCCATCGGCCATCCTTTTTCTCTACAGGTACGATACTAGAAATCCACTCAGCATACCTGCATGGCCTGATGAACCCAGCTTTCAACATTTTCTCGATCTCTTTCTTGACTTCCTCTAAAATTTCGGCCTTCATCTGTCGTGCTCGCTGCTGGAATGGCCGAAACCCTTTTTTAAGCGGGAGCCGATGCTCAATGATGCTCCTGTCTAACCCGGGCATCTCCGTATAGTCCCAGGCAAAGCAATCTGGATATTCTTTCAACAAAGCTATCATCGGACCCCGCAGATTCGGATCTAACTTTTTGCTGATAAATGTCGGTCGTGGCTTATCCCCAGGACCGATGTCAATCTCCTCTAGCTCATCAGCGGATGTAAACCCATACCCCAGCTTTCCGTCACCTGCTAAATCGATGCTGAACACAGGCCAAAAGTTTGGTGAGGATAACAAAGATAATTTGGGCCGATTGCCGGAATCGGCCCCCTTTTTGATTGCATTACTCAAGGAAGGTTTACAACTTATTTGTGCTCTACAATGGTAGGGAATCTCCCTACTACGACTACATGACATGCTTGTCGTAAGATCACTGCTTTTTATTTTTTGTGGCCGATCGCAGGGATCGGCCTTACCACGCACAATCGTGGGCTTTGCTACTCTGTCAGGCCAGTGGATAAGACCAGCCTCACCCCGTTTTTTGTAGCTTCAATGCGCTCACAGCCGTCTAGACTGACTCCAGAGATCGGCTCTTGGTCTTCTGCGTCCCAAATGTTCATGCCAGCTATTGAGATCTCGATCGAATCATCTGCATGAATGACCTCCACTTCATCTCCATCCCACTGTATCAGGCATTGGTGCATCGTGGATGGAATGCAGCAGTTAGCGTGAATCCAATCCCTTCCCAGCAAGACAGCGTAGGTGCTTTTGCTGTCAACAATGAAGAACGACGTAGGGATGGTTTTTCTACCCACGGTCAGATCCACGTTCAGAACGCCTTGCGTTTCTGAAGCTTGGCCGTTGAAGTCGCTTAGCGTGACGTTGGTTTTGATCAGATCTGCAGTGGAGCGTCCCAAACGCCGCAGCATGGAGTATGGCATTATATTGACTGCCGCTCCGGTGTCAACCAACATCTTGCGGACAGGCTGCCCATTGATATAACCTCTCAGGTACAGGGCTTTCAGATGTTTGTAGCCCTTCTCCCGTGGCTTTTCAAAGATAACCGGCCGTGGGCCGCAGTCAAACTGTGCCACTGGTAGTTCTTCGGTTCTTGGAGCGCAAAACTCTGACGGAAGTATGAACACCATGTTTGTGCCAGCCGATGTCTTCGCATCGGCTTTTACTGGTTTGGGGCGCCACTCTTTCTTTTTTGGACGGGCCTCCGTCTCCAAGGTTTGCTGAATTTTCACGGCCAGATCAGGCCGGGCTTTCCTTAAAGTGTGGAGGTACTGCGCTTCGGCTTCCTCCAAGCTACGTAGCCGCTGAACTCTACGCTTTTGGGTGTGTCTGAGTCCATCGGGACACCACCTTGGCCGGTGATATCTATCTTCTTCTTCATCCTCTGACTCCTCGAGATCTTTTGCTCGAGATGACTCCTCTTGTCTGTTCTGAGGCCGGAGAGGCCCTAGACGCTTGAACACTGAAACTGGACCTGTGTCATCCTTCTGCTGTCCACATTCCGGGCAGTTGTCGACTGTAGGCAATCGGCTCATTCCCGCATCCCAACAGTACTTGAAGAAAGGACAATCCCAATGTTTATCCACGCCTTCCTTTTCCTTTGACCTTCCCCTAGCGCGGTGCTCATATCCTTCATCATCTCTATCATGCCGACGGTATCTCCCATCGTATGCGTTGGTCCGACGATCTCTTTCATCATCTCTGTCGTACTGCCGACGTCGGTCATACTGACGCTCATACTTGTTAAGGAGATGCGTGGAGTGTGGCTTCTGATATCGCACGCTTCTCACTTGTTCCTCGGTTATATACCGCCTATCATCATAACGGGGCCGGTCGCGTGGACCGGCCTCTTCCTTTTCTTTGCCCCGGGAGTGGCCGCTTTCCTCGTTATACTTGCCATGGTGGTACACAGGCCCTGCCATGTTAATATCGAACGAGAAATCTAGCTGACGCCTCGTGGAGTGGCTGTGCTCTACCATGTTGATGCCAGGAAACGGGTTTGTGTCCACTTTCATGGCGAACTGCCCAAGGATCAGACGGCCCTGTTCTATCGCCGTTTGGATCTGCCGACGTAGCTCTTTGCAATCATTGGTGGTGTGGGTGAACGAGTGATGCCACTTGCAGTATGATCTCCCGTTCATCTCTTGCGCCGTAGGGATTTTATGGCCTTCGGGTAACTTCAGCTGCTTTTCCTTCAGCAGTAAATCGAATATCTGCTCAGCTTTGCTTACATCGAAGTCGAACCCTTTTGCAGGCCCTTGCTGTTTCACCCATTTGCAGGACACAGGATCTGCTCCCCGAGCCCATTCAGCCACGGCTATCTCCTGGTCTTCTACAAGATCCTCTTCTTCTGTATCGACCAGGCCTATCGGACGTTTGAACTTGTCTTGGTACAACTCAGGGTGGCGCTGCTCATACATTGTCAGTTTCTGGACCATGTGCGCCAGTGAATTGTATTCTACTTGGAAAGCCAGATCCTTGATCGGTGCTGAGAGACCCAACACGGCCAGCTCGACTGCTTCTTTCTCAGTTAAACGAGCCGAATAACATCGGTTCTTGACAGTCCTGAAACGCTGAATATACTCGGCTACCGTTTCTCCCCGCTTCTGCCGCACCTGCGCCAGATCGGCAATGCCAGCCTCGGTAGCTTCTGAATGATACTGAATATGGAACTGTTCTTCCAGCTGCTTCCAGGTCCGGATCGAATCTGGTGGCAACGAGGTGTACCACCCAAAAGCTGGTCCTGTCAGAGATTGCGCAAAGAACCTTACGCGTAACTGATCCGATGCTGAAATCATGCCTAACTGTGCCAAATATCGGCTCACGTGCTCGATCGAGCTAGACCCTTCTGAACCATTAAATTTTGAGAACTCAGGGAGCCGATACTTGGGTGGAAGCGGAATCAGATCATACTCGTTGGGGTACGGCTTGGAATAGCCGATTGTTCTCCTCTTCGGCACGAAGCCGAACTGGTCTCTCAAGATGGTACTGATTTGCTCCACCGTTTGAGCTGCAGGGGCTAAATTCTCATGACTCGTTCCGGTGGCATACTTAGCTAGCCACGCCTGTTTATCAGCGTCCATCCCGGACATCCCTGCTCCCGAAATCCCTACTCCAGAAACACCTGCCCCAGAAATCCCTGCGGTTGCAATCTGGTTCGTGTGCGTCAGGCTGTTGCAGTCCGGCACGTATGTGCACACATATCCATGTGGGATTTCTTTAGGTGGTTCAAACAGGAATTGGTAATCGCCAGGATAACCTCCAATCTTGTAGACGACGTACGCCGGTGACCCCGGTGGCTCCGGAGCTGCAAGCGTGAATGGTAGCTGTGGCCTGGTCTGGAGCGGTCTTTCTCCCTGGTGAGTCCCTAGGGTAGGCCCCGACGGAGAGTACTGATGTTTCATGATCTCCTGAACCACGCGAACCGCGACGCGCTCGAAAGCGTTCACCAGGCTCTCAGAATGGCGGTGAAGAGAATGAGCCACCATGTAATTGACTTCCTGTCGCAGAGCTCTGGTGCGATCCTCTGAAGGAACAGACAGATCCACCTCATCGAGAGCGCCTTCGGGTGAGAACCCTTTCCACCTGATGCCATGCTTACGGGTCCTCTCAAAAGAGCCGATGAGATCGGCTTCGAAGAGAGCTTTGATATCATCATACCTCTTCTTGTGCTCATCAGGCAGATCGTCGTACGTGATTGGTCCGTCCCCCATCGCAGCGTCAGATGTTGATGCAGATGTTGTTGAGTGTCCCACTGGGCGTGCCAGAATGTGTTGCCTGTCAAAACCCACCAGCGAGCAGCGACGAGCAACACGAAGAGCCGGGAGGCTCCCAGAACTGCTGGTGGGCCCTGGTTCCTCGGGCAACGGCCCGCAAAACTCCGGCACACGTCCTGGCTGATGCAAGGGCGTGCCACCTGACCTATACCTGATCAGGAAGGTGATGGATTGCTTCGATTAGTTTCCTGCATGGCAGACACGTAAACATTAAATACGAGCCTCGATCGGCTCTCAGGTTTCCCTGTGAATCGGCTCATGTAGCCGATTGTCCCATGGATCTGCATTGGATCTACGATAACATGGGGTTTTGCTTTATCAATACAAGTCAAATCGATCTACGACAGTTTAACTCTTTCACCACATAATTGGAACATCCCACACGTAATTGAGCCTGGTAGATACGAAAGATAACAGAAAACTAACCCTAGAGGAGGCCAAAAAACCAACGTAGAGTCAATTCCCGGAACAACTCCTCTCGAATTGGCAAACCATATCCTTACGTACTACTGGATCGTTCAACCCGTTTGTGAGGCCTAACCATGCAGATATCAAACTAATCCTTGGAGAACAAGGAACAACTATGACAGATTGAATCGACTGAATAAAGATCAAGCAAGATGCTGCCCTTACACCCAAAATAGGTGCAAAGGCAGCGAGATCTCTAGGGGCAGCATGACTAAGCAAACATAACCAAAAGCACCGATGCTAGCCCAAACAGATCTATGATAACAGTATTACTCGCCATCAACAAGGCTTCAGTACGAGCAACACCAAATAACACATAAGCAGATGCTGCCTAGATCGCGAGATGCGATCTAGGCAGCACGACGCTTACCTGAAAGAAACCCTCGAAACAAGGGGTGGCGATGCGCCGAGATTGTGTTTGTTGTGAACGTGATCGTCCTCCTTTCTCAATAACCCTAGGTACACATTTATAGTCCGGAGACTTTCTATCTTTGGAATAAACCTAACAACTCTATCTCTTGTTTAAACCGAAACGTAATCTATCATAATATACAGATACACGGGCAATTAGCCCAAATCCACACGCAAGGCCGATCCAGCCTCCAAGCCCATCTTGATTACGGCCCATCTCCTCATTTGGCCAAAATGTGGCGATAACAAGTGGTCAGTGACCCGGGCTGGATTTTGTTTCGGTGAGAAAATTCCCGTCCTTTTTATCAGTTTTTTCGAAAATTGCTGCAAATGTATATCTTGCAAAATTCATATCTTTTGTTTGGTAACTCGAAATAAAAGTGTTTTATATGAAAATTGTTTAGAAAAATGCATAGAATCTAAATTTTCCATCCATGCCACTGTTTGCATCTCGCATCATGTCGTTCCGTGATAGTTTGCATCTCACATAACAATAAGATATGGGGTAATTGTGAATTGCCAATTATGGTTTCACCACTTCTATTTCATTTTGTGTAGCTCACCCATATCTTGTCTTTGCCATGCTAATCAATAATTAAAATGCCGTGTAGTAAAACAACTTGAACCATATATGTGTGTGTCGGGTTTTCGATTCCGCTTAATTTGGATAAGTTGCATTGCATCATATTTGCCATGTCATGCATACATGCTTCACGTGATCATGCCGATTCTTTTGCCGTAGTAGTAAGTGTTGCATCTGTTGTTTGTTGTAGCGTTTTGCTTCTTCTCGGATAGGACGATTCATGGTGATGTGAGCAACGACAAGTTCTTCGGGTGTTCTTCGACAATCTTTTCCGGCGAGCCCTTTTCTCTCTACCCATTTAATATTTTTGCTCTCGCTAGCTCTATATTCTAGCCTTGTGTCGCAATGCTTTGTTCAAGTCACGTGTCCTATCCATCTGTTTATCTAACACAAAGCCATAGAACCTTCCATACATCCTATTAACCGTGTGCTTGTTGTTTGAGTTGGCCTTGCGAGTCGTAGGCATATTCAGGTTATTTCCAAGTTGTGTTATCTTATCGGGTTGGGAAAGTTATCACATGCTCTACTTTATGGATATATGTTATTGGAGATATTCATGGCTTACTTTAATGTTAATAATTAAAATTGAATTAAGCAGAGGCATCGGTGAGTCATTTTGCCAGTTTTACGACGGCTCACTTGTGTCCCCTAGGACCGCAAGATCGCATGAACTATTCTAAGACTGAGCGCTCTAACCATACGTGGGTATGCTTCTGGGCCGCCCCTTGACACTGCCGGAATCTACATACTTGTCCAGTGGCCATAACTAGTTCGAGGTGTTTCCATTTGTTTCTTATCGGGCGTGCAGCTTGTATCTTTGGTTCATTTTACTTTGGGGAAGCCGTGTGTGCCTTGTAACTCCTTGTTCTGCACGTTCGTATAGGTGGGGTACGAGCGTTTATCGCATGCTGAAGTTGGGATCATCTCGAGGGCAGTGTTCCCAACCGAAGCCGCAGTCGCAAAGAACTAGGTCCGTCTCGGAGATTCGGTCGGACTCTCGATACGGGTTAAACTTAGTTAGGTGGCTTCCTGGACTTGTTTGTAGTGAAGGAGAGTGCGAGTCATGACTATCCTGATGGTGCACCCGTTTTTATCAAGGGCGCAAGATTTGCCGAAAGGATTGATCAAACGTGTGGGTACATTTGGGCACCCCTGCAGGGTTAAATCTTTTCAAAAAGCCATGTCCGCGGTTATGGACGAGATGGAGCTGTACTACTCGATCATAGAACAACTTGCGCCTGCTATTTCAATACTAATAAACTTGTGTAGTAAGCTAGCATAACAACAACAATAAACCTGCAATAAAACTTGGTAACCGTGTGAGTGCCTTTGATACTTGCTTCTTCGTTTGGTTACGAGGAGGTGATTCATCGGCTGGGTTATGTTTGGTGTTAGTTTCTAGTCGGTTCTTTTATGCGCTCTCTTACCTTATCTATTTAGACGAAAGTTGTAGTGTCTCTGTAGTAAAGTTCTTTTGTTGCCGCTAAGTCCACCATATAGCCTGTAGGCGAGCATAGCTGAATTCCAGTCTCGCGAGTACGTGCCTCGGTTCTCACCCTTGTTTTTTTCTCTTTCTCCCTCCTTGTTCGGCAATCGTTGGCCCGATTCTTGTTCACAGGTATGGGAGCGACGACGTTAGCAAGGTTACCCTTCCGGCTGGGCCTGGGCAGGGTTTGGATGCCATCGTTTATCTTCTGGCCTCTTAGGCCCATTTGTATTCTTATCCGTACTCGGATGCTATTTGGTTTTATGTATGATTTGGATCTTTGTATGTATATTTGGATTCTTGACTCGTGGAGTCTTCGTGGTTATTATATATGCTTTTGTGGGTTCCATCATGAACTTGTGTAACTGTTGCTACTCGATTCCACCCGCATCACGTGCACGCTCCAGCGTGCACGAGGCGCTTGGTGGTGCGTTTCCAAAGCGACATCATGTAGATTGTGGCGTGTTCGCTATCATCTGCAAGGTGCCGGTTTTGGGGCGTTACAAGTGGTATCAGAGCCCAGGTTTTGTCGATACCCACGGGTCCAGTCTGCCTGTAGGATAACCTTGCCAACGGACGTTGTTGTGTCTAGTGTCAAAACTATTTTGCTAAAAATGAGTTGGATAGATCTGAGTAGCTCTGCATTTTACTCCTTACCTTCTTTGCTTTATTCTCTTACCTTTACAAGTTTTTGAGTTCTCTCTTGCCTTCTTCTTCAAGTTTTAGGTTCCCACGTGGGTGGAGGATTTCTTGCCTATATCCTAATAGGTCCGTTCTTTCGATGGTCATCATCGTCAACATGAGCAAGAATCCCTTGTTGGTGGTGTCGAGAAGAAAAACCTCTTGTTAGTGGTGTCACGAGGATTAATACGGTGCATGAAGATCCGATAGTTTGCCCAACTCCTCCCCCGCCTTATCGTGGATCTCGGGGCGAGATCCCTTGTTAGTGGTGTCGATTGTAATGACCCAGAAAAATACCCAATTAGATAATTGTTTGTTGTTTTTCTTTTTCGCGTCGTCGTGACATCCTGCATCATCATGCATCTATCATCTTGCATATTTTTCTCAAACTTAAAATTATTTGTTACAAACCTATTTCTATTTATTTATTTTTCTTGTATGGTTTTATAATAACCTCCTCCCATTTTTTTCTTCTTATTTGGATTAAATCTAACAAACCCATGTATTTCCAAAGATAGTTTTGAAATAGAACTCAAGTTAAAATTATTTTTGCAAACCCTTCCCTCTCTTTTCTTTCATCCTTTCGTTAAACCTCCGTATGAAAAACTCATTTGCAAATTTCAGAAATCCCCGAAGGGCCTCCCTTCTCCATTCTAGCCCGTTGGTCTTTCCTCTCTAAAGCCCAACAACCACGTTGGTTCTCTTTGTCATCTTCTTTGTAGCAGTACGGCAGCGCATCAAAGCACTCCACGTCGACCACCTGATGGATGGGACGGCTGTCCCAGCGCAATCCCCTCCTTAAAATCAAGCCTCCCCTGCAACCCTAGCCTAGCGAGCTTCCTCCTTTCTTTTCTGCCGCCGCCAAGAGCCGTCCTGCTCGCTCGCCCATGTCTGCCTCTATGCTCGGTTGGCTTCCTCAACTCTGGCCGTGCGCACATCGGAGATGACTCCGTCGCCGTCTGTCATGTTTTCCCTCCCGGTGAGCTCGCCGTCCTTTTCCCCTTTTCCCCCATGGAGTTCTGCTCGGTATCCGTCGTTCTCCTCGTAACCCGTTCGTTCTCGCCATGGCAACGAGCTCGAGCTCGTGTTGCTACTGCAGCTGCATGCCCCGATGCCTACCCGACGACCACGCTCGACTCCGGCGCTCTTCGTCTCTATCTCCTTCGTCCGCGTCCGCGTCCTCGACCACTTCCGCGCGCTCGCCACGGCATCTCGTCTTCGACAGCAAGCGATCTCCTCTCTGTCAGGCGCATGCATGTGGTTGCTGACCGCAGTTTCCATTCAAATTGATGAGCGCCTGCTCTTGTTCAATATCTGAAGCTGGCCTGGATGATTAGTTTCGTCTTCTGTATCCACTTCTATCTGGTGGGTTCGAAATCTGTTGGAGGCAAAGCCTCATCTTTTTGTTGTTTTTCCGGTGCAGCTGGTCTCGTCCCCGACACCCAGGTCTCCGCCTCTCTGAATCGACCGCCCGTCATCATCAGTCGGTGGCTGATTCTTTTGCTATCCAAGGTCCGAGTTTCTTTCCTTCTTATTTGCAGCTTGCCCAGCTATTACAGATCTGTTTCGTAGCCTGGCTGGTCTGTTCCTTTGCCTGAATCCAATCGACCATGGTTCAAATCCCGGCTACGCTAAAGCCAACCTTTTTGTTCTATTTTCCGCTGACAGGTGGGTCCCTTCCGTCAGTGCTAGCAGTGCCAAGTCAGTAGTCAGCGCCCAATCAGCCATCCCTGGTCCCAGTGGTCAGTGACCCGGGCTGGATTTTGTTTCGGTGAGAAAATTCCCGTCCTTTTTATCAGTTTTTTCGAAAATTGCTGCAAATGTATATCTTGCAAAATTCATATCTTTTGTTTGGTAACTCGAAATAAAAGTGTTTTATATGAAAATTGTTTAGAAAAATGCATAGAATCTGAATTTTCCATCCATGCCACTATTTGCATCTCGCATCATGTCGTTCCGTGATAGTTTGCATCTCACATAACAATAAGATATGGGGTAATTGTGAATTGCCAATTATGGTTTCACCACTTCTATTTAATTTTGTGTAGCTCACCCATATCTTGTCTTTGCCATGCTAATCAATAAATAAAATGCCGTGTAGTAAAACAACTTGAACCATATATGTGTGTGTCGGGTTTTCGATTCCGCTTAATTTGGATAAGTTGCATTGCATCATATTTGCCATGTCATGCATACATGCTTCACGTGATCATGCCGATTCTTTTGCCGTAGTAGTAAGTGTTGCATCTGTTGTTTGTTGTAGCGTTTTGCTTCTTCTCGGATAGGATGATTCATGGTGATGTGAGCAACGACAAGTTCTTCGGGTGTTCTTCGACAATCTTTTCCGGCGAGCCCTTTTCTCTCTACCCATTTAATATTTTTGCTCTCGCTAGCTCTATATTCTAGCCTTGTGTTGCAATGCTTTGGTCAAGTCACGTGTCCTATCCATCTGTTTATCTAACACAAAGCCATAGAACCTTACATACATCCTATTAACCGTGTGCTTGTTGTTTGAGTTGGCCTTGCGAGTCGTAGGCATATTCAGGTTGTTTCCAAGTTGTGTTATCTTATCGGGTTGGGAAAGTTATCACATGCTCTACTTTATGGATATATATTATTGGAGATATTCATGGCTTACTTTAATGTTAATAATTAAAATTGAATTAAGTAGAGGCATCGGTGAGTCATTTTGCCAGTTTTACGACGGCTCACTTGTGTCCCCTAGGACCCCGAGATCGTATGAACTGTTCTAAGACTGAGCGCTCTAACCATACGCGGGTATGCTTCTGGGCCGCCCCTTGACACTGCCGGAATCTACATACTTGTCCAGTGGCCACAACTAGTTCGAGGTGTTTCCATTTATTTCTTATCGGGCGTGCAGCTTGTATCCACTACTAGGAGAAACCCTATCTGTGGAGCACCATTTTGGGGCTTAGTGGCGCACCTGTGGTGCGCCACGCATATCAAGCCACTGGTATTTATTATCAGCGGCGCACGGCTATATGCGCCACGGCTATGTGTCCTATCCGTGGCGCACCTAAGTGGGGTGCGCCACGCATAATATCTGCGGCGCACCCATTTTAGGTGCGCCATGGATAGGATGCGCCACTGGCACTAAAAATGGTGCTCCACTGATATGTTTTCTATTTGTATTTTTTTCGAGAATACAGCAGAAATACACAGTATACAGCACAAAATGTATAGTATATAGCAGAAATGCAAAGATATACACATCAGTAACACAGGAATTCACGAAAATACATCAATATAAAGTCAAGTGTCGAAAGACATCAATATGAAGTCAAGTGTCGAAATACATCAATATGAAGTCAAGTGTCAAATCATTAGACAAGTTAAGTATAACTTTGATCATTACATATTATATATGGAGTTACATATCACCTAGACTACTATATGAACGAATAGATCACACCGGCGACGACGATGAGCAAGATCGAGACCATGATCAAGAACTTCATCCGATTCTTCTTCCACACGTGTCTCCTCCACTTGGAGACCACAAGCTCTCTTGTCTTGTACCCTTTGTAGCAGTTGCCGCTGAAGTTGGTCACCTATGCCTGGCAGTCCTCCCACTCCTCGTAGACTCCTGGAACCCGACCACTGTACACCACGTACCACTTCGCCATCTCTCTATAGACATGTAGTATATATGTTATGCACCGAAAGGAATGACAAAGTGCAAAAACATGCTTGCATGATCACAAATACTATGGCAAGGATTCATAAGCCTAGAATAAAACATAGCATGGATGATGATCGATCATATATAAGCAAGTCCAACATCGATCGTCAAGGCATTATGAGCCTTGGCAAGTTAAGGTTTACACACACATGTCCAACAATAGTTCGGAAACAACACTAGGATAGTAAAGTTTACGATACATCGACCCAACACCACTAGCTAGCCACAGACATCATGTAGTCCTCGCTGGGAACGGGCGCATGCCCTCTCTCGTCATGAACGTCCTTGTGTCGCGCTGCCTGCGAGGCGTCCTTTGATCTCGCGGTTAGTCAACGCTATGCCACAATGCATGACCCCGCCGGTTGAGTCGACATCTTCATGAAGGACTTGCACGATCTGAGTCTGGATGCGCCAGAAATCTTCCATAAGGTCCGCATGATCGATCACCGCAAACTTTTCGGCCCATGGTCGAAGATTAGCTGGTAGCACCCTGATCCGCGAATCCCAGACGATCCCCTTTAGGTGATGGAGGGCGTAGAAGGCCTCCTTCACACTGCCAGGCGGCTGCTTGACGCATGGAAACTTTGTCTGGTGCATGAAGATATGCTTGCCATTCTTGACTCTCTCGCCACCCTTGGTGAATTTGCCCCCCTTGTCGGCGTAGAATTGTAGAGCATCATCGAGCACACTCTTGATTGGGCCATAATTCTTCATCGGCTTTGTGTCACTCGATGAGTCAAAGTATGTCGCTTGCGACCACCTTGGGCAAATGGATATGAGTGAGCAGTATATGCCACTGCGCAGCACAATTGAAAAATAAATTGTTGTAAGAGGACCAACCGGAGAATCTAAGAAAGAAGTTTTCACGGCGGTGTTCACTTACTTGGGAAAGCAAGGCAGAAGAATGGAGTCGATGGTCGAGTTCTCCACAAAGATATTCCCAAGGTACTCCTTCACCGTTGCCCGGTTTGCCTCGTTCACCAAGGCAACGTCACGCATGAAGTAGGAGTCTACTATCACGATGCCCTTGGTCTTCTCCCTCTTCGCCTTCAACGCCATATGAAGCGTGTATAGACGGACCAAGTTATAGTCTAGGCGGTTAGAGTGCAGCAGATTGTAGATGTCCTCATACCGCACGAAGAAGATTTCAGCGGGTGATGTATCGACGAAGCCATGGCCCTCCGGCACCTTGATTGTGTAGACCGGGTACCCAGGATTCTTTTCTTGGAGAAGGCGCTCCTCGAGATACTGGATGCTATCGTGCAAATTCACGATTGCTCCACCCGCGTTGGCGAGCATCTCCTTTGTCAGCATCGGCTGACCCGCTATGTGCATGGGGAAATCACGGGGCTCTTCTCGCACGCCGTCCTGAGCCCGGAGTATCTTCCTCGGAGACGGCTGGCTGGAAGCCTTCTTGCTCCGGCTATGCTTTCGGCCCTTCTTCTTCTCCTCGACAGGAGCTGTGGATTGCAACTTATCCGGCATGGGAGCAGTGGATTTCAACTGCTCATCGACCGCCTTGTGGAGTGTGGTGGGGCTGATAACATTGGCCGGATTGGGTTGTGTGGCTGCGGCTTCCGGAGGCGTCTCCTGAGAACCGTCGCCGAACCGCAGACGCTACGTGCATGATAGGGGACGACCGACTTGTTGACCACGGGAGGCTGGATCTCCAAGAGGAGGCATGTAGATTCCTTCGTTGGCCCCGGTGTCGAGGAAGCCATCAATTTCATCACCCTGATCATCGCCGCGGTTAGGTGCAGCGTCCACGTGCTCGGGTGGAGGCGACGGCGTGTGCGCGGCTAGCTACTGATGCCTCTTGGTGGAGGGGACGAACACCGGTGGCCGCGTCTTTTTAGCGGGGGCAGCCGCGGGGCGCTGATCATCCTTTGCAAGGGGAATCTGTGACTTTGGCCATAGCAAGGGCCAGCTAACGCAACCTCCGAGAGAGTAATGCTCATCGGCTCCATGAGGTTGCATGGGAGGATCAACGCCTTCGCAACCCTTCAAAGGACGCACCAGGGCAACCCTGAACATGCCAGCAGGGATGGGCAAGTTGTGCATCAGGGGGTTCTTCGGTTGGCATATGGTACCCCTTGCCTACATCCTTCAGCACGCCGTTCACATAGTGCAGCAAGGTGCAACTAGTGTCCTGCGGGAGAACATGTTGGGCATCATTATCAGATGGTACTCATCAAAAAGGACGGCAGAGTATGAAATCGAGCCTACAATTAGTTACCTTGGTAAGGGCGTCGAGGTCGGCTAAGGTGGACATGCGAGGCTGCGTGGGCTGCGGTGGAGGCGGTGGCTGCACGCTGGTGTTGGGCGGTGGCTGCACATTGGTGTTGGGCTGCGGCGGAGGCGGCGGCCGCATGTTGGTGTTGGGCTGCGGCGGAGGCGGCGGCCGCGTGTTGGTGTTGGGCACCGGCGCCGGCTGCGCGTTGTTGGTGTCGGCGGCCAGCTGGCTCAGCCCCACGAACGGGTCTGTCGATGGGTTGGAGGGCCGGGTCACCATGTTTGGCGACACGTGTTGGGCCGACTTGCTGTCGGACACGCTGGGCACCGGTATCGGCCCAACTCCACCAGCGGTTTTCCACACCGCTAGACCCTCCCACAGTTGAGGAGGAATGACCTGGCGCAACCTTGCTTCGAACTTCTCCTCCATCTGCGCTGGCAGCGCGGCCACTTGCGCCTTGAGATCTGCAATCTCCCGCCTCTGTGCCTCCTCCACCTTGCTTCTTCTCTCCTTTCTAGCCTTTCATTCCTCTTTGAAGTGGACGCCAACTTTCGTGGTCAGCCCAAAGCCGAAAACACGCCCAGCGGATGTCATTTTCTTGTGCTTGGGCCTCTTCTTTATAATATTCATCGCCCTATTGAAAGGAGTGTCCCAAGGCTCCGATAGCCCTTGGGTGGAGCAAGCTGCCTCGGCCGCTATTTCAGCTTCCTACAAAAGGATTCATGAACCCAATTAGAATCATCAGTTCATCATTGATTGCAAATCGACTTGAGATCTGCGGTAAGTTGCTTACCACGAGTTTCTTAAACTCTTGCACAACCTTCGCTAAGGTTTTGAATTCCTTTGTCCTGGGGCACAGGTAGTAGCGGGCCCGCACAAAGTTCCGGACCTGCGGGTCCGTGAATTTGTCAAACATGTTGGGCTTGCCAAGACGAATAAGCTCAGCGTCCTCCTTGTCCCACACTTCCTGGATTCCTCTGTAACCGCCACTCCTAAGACGGTGGTGACCTAAGTTCTGTTCATACATCTTCTTTCCCAATGCCGACAGAGCTTTGAAGGTATCGGTCTCCAACTCCTCCTTGAAAAGAAGATAGTCGTCGTGTCCTAGAAGTGGCTCATGCTTCTTGATCTCTTCCCAGCTTTTGTTCTTGTCAATCCGCTTCTTTACCCGGGTTCTCCAGCTAGCCAAGGCCGTGCTCATCTTCGTAAGGGCCTGCTGGTTCACCTTGTTGTCTTTGAGGTTTAGGTTCTTGTACTCCTCCGGGAAATCATATCGCTCATGAAGCTTCTGTAGTAGGAGCTGCACAAGATGCGCATTGCCGGGATTTCGGAGGTTCCTCGTGTTGATCGTCACGGTCTCCCGGACGATGCAACCGATCTGCGTCCCGTATCCTGCGGCAAGGGCGTTAGGCTCCATGGGTACACCGTTTTCATTCACTTGGGTGAAATCCTCGCGTTTTGTGCCAAGCGTCGGCGGGTTCTGATCCTTCCTGATGGCCTTCTTCTTCTTAGCGGCCGAGGCAGATCCACCATCCGTCTGTTCGCCAGCATCGGTGGTGTCATCCTCGGCGCCATCGGCACGCTCGCCGCCAGCATCGGTGGTGTCATCGGAGTCTCCGTCTCCTTCTCCACCCTCAGAGTCTCCGTCTCCACCCCAGAGTCTTCGTCTCCACCCTGATCATCTCCACCTCCATCTCCGTCCATGACGTCTATTTCCTTCTCCTCAGCCGCCCTCTGGGATTGCATCCAAAATGGCAAGTTGGCCGCCCGGGCTTGTTCTTCGACACTCATTTGGTTAGAAGGGCCAGCGCCATCGTTGATGTGTCCGGTCGACATGTTTGCACTAAACAAAAGGAGAAAAATGTTTAATACAAAAAAAAAATCGATCGGAAAATTCGACAGCACCTCCGCTATAAATGGCTACCTAGGAGTGCCTATTTCTCACCGAAACAGAAATCAATCAACATTTCGGGAGTAATAGGCACTCATTGACAAGTACCTATAAACAATTCACACAAAAAAGCACAAAATGTGCCTTTCCAACACACAGTTGTCGACAACATGTCGACAACATCATCATAGATTCATCATCACAGATTCATCATCACAGTAAATAGCTCAAAGTAAGTATCTAACAGTAATAACAGTAATAATTGAGTTCACAGTAAGTAGCTCTGGAGTTTCAGAGATAGAAGGTTTGTTCACAGTAAGTTCACAGTAAGTAGCTCTGGAGTTTCAGAGATAGAAGGTTTGTTCACAGTAAGTTCACAGTAAGTAGCTCTGGAGTTCACAGTAAGCAGTAATAACAGTAATAAGCAGTAACCCAATAGAGCCACTGCAATACCACATAAGTTAAAATATAGCATGCTAATACGTGATGTACTTAGATGAATCTCCTTTTAGCCCAATCAGTGGGTGCTCAGATTTTACAACAAGAAACATTATTTACAAAATCAAAAAGCTGGCAGAATCATAATTCATAGTGATGCATGACTGTGAAGCATAAGATAAAAGGAGAAAATATATTTAATGTGCAAATTATAATTTTACATCACTTTGCTTTTGTTGCTAAGTTTATTACTATCCAAGCGGACAAAAATAGCTTAAGAGTGCATGCTCACAGTAAAATAAGAGTGCATGCTCACAATAAAATAAGAGTGCATGCTCAAAGAAACATGCTGTTAAGATTTTGTTCCTTCTCCTAAAAAATGCATTTAACAATGAATGCCTAACTACCATGAACATGTAATGCAGCCATATACCACCTCACAACTCAATCAACATGTCAAAGCTATTATGCTAGACCTGTAACAACTTCCAAACCCATGTTTCAAGTAAAGAACAACAAATCAATCTTACAGACAAATCGATTTTAGCTCAAATTTTCTTATTTGCCAAACAATCACCTAGAAAACTCACAGGGAATCTAATGTCAGCACAGATAATAAGAATATAGGAATCCAGATGACATCAAGTATAGTGTTAGTAGATGGAGTTAATCTTACCAAGAAAGAATAGAAACATACATAGTAGAGGCAATCAATCCAGCAAATTTCTAAATAGGAGCACAACACACATGCATAGCTTGCTCAAAGGCAAGATAGAGATGAACATCACACACACACACATTAGAGATTAAGCATGTTTGAACATAACTACAAACCATCAAATATTTTCCTAAATTATATTTAACTGCAGGTTTGGTGTTTCAGCATTTATCAGAACAAAGGCTATTAACAGATATGACTGTATTGTTCTTCAGCCCATGGTTTGATCCATTCACCTGTATTATGATCTCAATATATTTATTTTTTTATCAGATGGCTAAATTAATTATAAACACCCACTCATGCAAGCTCTACTCATAACCAAGCACTGAAATTAATACAAACCACCAATACAGTAATAAGAGATGAATTAGTGACTTACACACACAAACCAACCCCTATGCTAGCATGGCATCTAAATTGGACAGCAGTAGATAGAGTCTAACTTAATCATCATTAATCTAATAAGAACCAATGATAATTAAGCATTCATATAGAAACATATTTCAAACAACTTAAGCATTCATTTAAAGTTCACTCTTTAAGATACTATAGTGCACAGCAAAAAAAGTCCCTATATCATTTGCCAGATCATGAAGTAAAGAATTTCCTATGTTTAACTAAGCCTACTGTGAGCATCAGAGTAGCTACAAAATGAGTGTGAGCATCAGAGTAACTTCGGCAAGAAGGAGTACTGAAGCATGCTACCATCCATGAGCATGTATGCAAGATGTGTTATGTAACTCTTCAGACTTTTATTATCACATACAAGGAGTGTCTTTTTTGCAATTTAAATAAACTCAGTGATGCATATGGATTTTCTTTGGGGTCAAATGCTATGGAGATTACTGCATTCGTGGACGAGTCCATTTTAAATATCTGTCCTATTCAAGTCATTGTGTTATTTCAATTATGAAAAGCATGTCGTGTTGCGGACATTTAAAATGGACTCCGATCAGCAGCACCGATCTCGTACTAGCGCACAGGACTTGCAAGCACACACAGCTGGTGTAATTACGAACATAGCTAGAATTGTCATCGGCAGCTACCACTGCGTTTACTCGCACCTGTATGATACATAACTACCAAAGTTTCGGCATGGACATGATTACAGCAGCCGACACCCGATGGGAGAGAAGAAAGAAGCGCACATGCTGGGAGAGAAGAAAGAAGCGCACATACCTGACCTGACAAGGAGGGGCTGGAGGTGGTCGCAATCGAGGAAGAACACAGCGAGGAACTCCAGGAAGAAGACGGCGAGGACCTCCGGGAAGAAGATGGCGAGGGCAGGGAACGCGCGGCCGTCGTCGGCCATCGTCATCGAAGATCCGCATGGCGGGACCTTCTCTGCAACCTCCAGGAAGAAGAGGGGCGGTGGCTTCGGGGAGAAGAGGGGCGGCGGCTAGGGCTGTTGATGGTGTCCTCGGGGAAGAAGAGGTCAGGTCGGCGGCTCCAGGGAGAAGAGGGGCGGCGGCGGGCTCCTAGCTAGCTAGGGTTCGGGGAAGAAGGGCTCGCGGGGAAGAAGAGTGGGAGAGAAGGGGGCCGGGGCAGGCGTTTTACCCCTAAGTCATGACTATGCGTGGCGCACCCCTCAGAGGTGCGCTACGGATAACTTATGCGTGGCGCACCATATAGGGGTGCGCCACGCATGTCTTCGTATAGTTCAAAATGTACCGAAGTGCAGTCTAGACAACAACCTCCACCTAGCCTAGTGGTTGTGTTCCGCGCGCTGGCTATTTGGGGAGGTGCCAGGTTCGAACCCTGGACCTCCCACCTTTTTTTCTTTTTACAAAAACTATATTTCAGAAAGTTTAAAATTACTATATTGCAATAAATAACATTTGCTTATTCTAAAAATAATAATTTTTAAATAGTACCAGTCCGACATCTATATATCATTGTTACAAAAAACCATATATATGAATCATATATATGATCATTGTTACAAAAAACCAAAAATCATTTATATGATTGTTTCTCCAAAAATGACACATGTTGTCCGATGTCGATTCCGAACGAGCTACCGTCGTCGACTCGTGACGATCTTCTTGCCCTTCTTCGTCGCGGTTGAATAATTGAGCCCGGAAACATGGGGATTTCTTCTCGTGTACGGGCATCCTTTAGCGGGTAGGGTGGTCTTCCTTCTTCCAGCGGCATCACTAGGCCTGTCGAAGTACTTGTCGAATTCCTCTTCTATCTTGGGATCGACGTACTTGTCGAAGTCTTGCTCGGTGGCCGCTCCCTCCATTCCGATGATGCTCCTTTTTCCCCTCCTAACGACAACGCGGCTAGGCCTTACCGGGTCGGTAATGAAGAAGCATTGATCAACCTGGCTCGCTAGTACCCATGGCTCATTTTTTGCCTAGATGTTCGCGCTAGATTTGGCTTCGGGTATGACCATGGTGGTGAAGTACCGGCCTTCTTTTTTGACGTTCTTGGCCCATTTGACCCGAAACATCGACATCTTCTCTCCAGAGTAGTTGAGTTCCCAGATCTCCTCGGTCCCCCCGAAGAACCTTTCATTGACGGTGGATTCCTCGTCCGCGTAGGACAGCATCGTGACCCCCCGAGTTCTGGTGTTCGCTGCTATGGTCCTTTTTCTTGGTGTAGAATGTGTAACCATTGATGTCGTATGCCTGATAGGTCCTCACGTTCATCGCGGGGCCCTGTGACATGACGAATAAGAGTTTTTCCTCTTCCATGGAAGGCATGTTACCATGATGAAGCTGGAGTAGCTTTTCCTTGAACCAACGCGTAAAGCTGGAGTTGTGCTCTCTAGTTACGTCTCCCTTTGTCCTCCGTCTGCCTGTGTCACTAAACTTCTTCTCAATGAAGCTTTCGTGCTCTAACACCCAAGGTGCGACCAATTCAAGGTGTTGTAGCGCAATTCGGTGTGCCCTGTCAAAGTCTGGTTGTCGGGCTTGGAAGACGATGTGCATGGGGACGAAGCCATCGCGGTGACCAAACCCATGGATCCTGCCGAGGTGCCTCCTGATTGGCAGACCAATAGGGACGTCCTCGTCCTCGTTTTGTAGATAATTCTGGCATAATGATATGCACTCGTAGGACAGGAAGCCCTTGGCTATGCTTCCATCCAGACGCGCCCTATTGCGAACGTAGCCTTTGAGAACGCCGTTCAGCCTTTCGAACAGCATCATGTTGTGGAGGAATGGCGGCCCAAGGTGGATGACATCATCCACCACGTGGACGAGCAGATGCACCATGATGTCGTGGAACGCGGGGGGAAAGTAAATCTCGAGCTCGCATAGTATCATGACGATCTCACCTTGTAGCCTTTCGAGCTGCTTCATGTCGATCGACTTCCTAGAGAGGACGTCGAAAATGTTGCAGAGTCCAAATAGCGTCTCACGTACGTGCTCGTCCATGATCCCTCGGAGCGCTACTGGAAGTATCTGCGTCATCAGCACGTGGCAGTCGTGAGATTTCATCCCAGAGAACCTCTTCTTCGTTTCGTCTAGGTATCGTGATATCTTCCCTCCGTAACCGGTAGGAAGCTTGACTCCTAGGAGGACGCTGAAAAACTGGTGGAGCTCCGGCTCACTAAGAGTGAAGCAGGAAGGTGGGCAGTAGTAGTCGTTTCCCTTAGCCTTTTTATGCATATGACCTTGAGTATCCGCCTGCGTCTCATCATCATCAGCGTCATTGGGGCGTCCTCCATGAAGTTCTTTCCTGATGCCCAGCTTGATCAGGTCGTTTATTGCCTTTGGCCCATCTTTGGTTTTCTCCGGCATGTTGACGATAGTGGCAACTAGACTCTCGCACACGTTCTTCGTGATGTGCATGAGATCAAGGCTATGAGGCGTGTGGAGGTATTTCCATTACGGCAGGTCCCAGAAAACGGACCTCGCTTTCCATACACCTTGCAGCAGCTTTACCCTCGGACGCTTCTTTCCCGGTGCGGGGCACGCTTCCCATTCTTCTAGTGCATCATTGATATCCTCTCCATTATAAATAGGTGGGGATGTTTCGAGCTCCTCACTACCATTGAACAGATCTCCGCGTTTTCTCCAAGGATGATCGGCGGGAAGCCACTTTCGAATGCCAGGGAACATGGTTTTCAAAGAACCGGGGTCCTTCGGTAGCTGGACATGCGACGTTTTATCCATGCACCTGACACATGCATTGTGTCCGTGGGCCACCTGGCAAGAGACATATGCGTATCCAGGATAATCCTGCACCATCGTGAGCAACGCGGCTCTCAGACCAAAATACTCTCCTTTGTAGGCGTCCCACGTACGTACCAGCGTCTCCCACAACATGGCTAACTCCTCTTTCAACAGCTCGAGATAAAGGTGCATGTCGATACCTGGTTGTTTCGGCCCCTGAATAAGAATACTCATGTGTACGTATCTCTGCTTGGTGCACAGCCAGGGGGGAAGGTTGTACAGCCATACAAAGACAGGCCAGGTGCTATGCGTGCTACTGTGGTTGCCGAAGGGATTGAATCCATCTGTGCTCATACCCAGCCTAACGTTCCTGGCATCATCCTCGAAACCATCTTCCATGTCCAACGCGAGCCACTAGCTAGCGTCCGCAGGGTGTGTCAGGATCGTGCCCTTCTCCGGATCATCTTCGGGCTTCTCCCTTTCCGCGTGCCATTGCATGAGCTTCACTTCCTTAAGGTCTACGAAATACCGCTTTAGATGGGGGGTGATAGGAAAGTACCATACCACTTTTCGAGGAACTTTCCTGTTCCCTCTCTTGTATCGTGATTGGCCGCACACCGGGCACGTGGTTAGTTACTTGTACTCATCCTGATAAAGTGTGCAATCATTGATGCATGCGTCGTACTTCATGTGCGGTAGATCGAGAGGGCACACGAATTTCTTGGCCTCCTCGGTACTCCTTGGCAATGTGTTCCCCTCGGGAAGCTTCTCGTGCCAGTATTCTAGGTTATCGTCGAAGCTAACGTCGGTCCATTTGTGTTGCACCTTCATCTCCAAAGCTTTGAGGGTTACGTTCAGGCGTGTATCCCCGGGCCGGCACCCAGGATACAACGGAGTTTTCCCGTCTTTCTCCATTTGCTCCAGCTTGTCTTTCTCACGGGCAGCAACTTTGGCGTTGCTTGTCTCTGTGAGGAGCAGTTCTTGAACATGAGGGTCCCGCAAGGCTGAAGTTAGCGGTGTCTTCGTGTCTGCGTCTTCTCCACCACCATCGGATCCGGTGTCATCATCATATCCCGCATCTCCTTCATCACGTCTGGGTGACTCTTTGCCTTCTCGTCGGCCTCCCACATCACCATTTCCTGCCGGCGGGGGCCCGTTGTTGACGTCCTTGTCAATGTAGCCTTTCATGAAACCACTCATGAGCAAGTGCTTCTCTAATGTACCGGAATCAGGCTTGATTAGGGCCCTGAGGTTGCATCTATGACAAGGACATCTTATCTCGGACATGTTGTTCCGAATCATGACGGCCATCGCGCGTTCCTTGTATCAAGCCACCATACCTTCGCTCATGTGGCGCACCATCGTTGCCTGCACGGTATGGAGCAAATGCGAATATTTAGAATAATTTATGGTCATATCGCCGGAAAAATTCGGCATGACCTTCCTTATAAATAGGACATATGGGTAGTGCAAAAGTTTGCCGAAACAGAAATTAATCAACATTTCAGCAAACATCCATGCACCACGCACCGGTACCTGCACAAACCATACACAAGCATCCATGCCCCTCTCGATCACATACAAAACACATATGCCATATATATCTCACATAACACACCGCCATACGTGCCGCGCATCGCCGCCACAAGGAAACAAGCATACATGTTTTCATCCAACCATATACTCACCTATTAGACAAGTTACCGACGAATCCGTGAGCGGAGAGCCAAACTATTGAGGGAGACAAGATATGTGCTAGCTAGTGGGAGGAATAGAGCTAGATATATGTGGGAGGGGAGGAGGAGGAAGTCAACCCTTACATACTATCCAAATCCAAGTTTTGGCTAGCTACCTAAAATGGAGAAATAGTTGAAGAAAATGGGGGTGGAGAGAAGAGGAACTAGAGCTAGAGCTAGATCTATGGGAGTGAGGGCTTGGAGTGGGAGGTAGGGGGATATGGCACCTTTATGGTGGTAGGTACGATATATCCGTGGCGCACCTCAAAATGGTGCTCCACAGTGTAACGCCCCACCTTTGGATTAAGGTGGAACACCTGTGTTAAATGCCATTCCCTGGATCAGTAGATAGCACCACAGTACAAAATAAGTAATCATTGCAATAGCATTAGTATTACAACATAAATCCAGTTACATAGGTCTTCAACCTTACGATTACACAACATAAAGCATAGTTGCAGTGAGCCTCCATTCTTCATCACGTGCCACAGGCAGACATGTTGGAATGTAGTCTCGAGATCCTACTCCTGGTTCCTTACTCGAAATAAAACCTGCACGTTTGAATATGCAGCCCCAGAGGGGTCAGTACAATGATGTACTGGCAAATGACACATATTTGGTGGCATTTTGTGGAAAGACTATACTACATGACATTTGGCTGGAGGATCTCATAGGCTGATTTGCATAAAGCTAATTTTATCCTAAAATCCTTTTTAAACCTTTTATTAAACATTCAAGATTTTTAAAGGTCAAGATAACCCCCAAAGTCCACTACATACTTGAAAGGTATGTAGCTCTGGGGTGCCACTCAACAAAATCAGAATAGCCCTCAGAGTCCACTACATACTTGAGGCATGTAGCTCTGAGGTGTCATTCAATAAATTCAGGATAGCCCTCAGAGTCCACTACATCCTCTTGAGGCATGTAGCTCTGAGGTGCCCCTGTCCTAAGTGTTTCTAGACAAATTTTAATTTATTCAGAAACGGTGATGAGATTCTTCCGTACATTCCATGTCTAGAGACTCAATTGTCCATAACCGAGGACACGGCTAATCGATTAGTTTTGACACCTTGTAAGGGTTGTGCACTTTTACCTTACGACTCATTTTATGCCCATACATAAAATGAGACGAGACCTTTTAGAAGGAGAGGGCAACTAACTGGCAAGCTTCGTCCCCAACCTACAATTCAACTACCAGCCCCTGCTTTGCACACAAGTTGCACTCCCACATCTAATCAGTCAAGATAGAGCCCATAATGTCATAAGGCTGCACTGGAAGCACTCTAAGCATGGAAGACATGTTAACCTCTTTGTTCCTGGGTGGCAAACCACAAGTGAACGCCCAGGCAGCAACTACACAACGTGTAGCCCCAGGTCGCCACTCAACATCGCCTCCATCATCAAACCAATCCACCCAGGTGTTTCATTTTAGTTGAAGTTCTTAATTTGTTCACAAAACACTTTTATCAAGTGATCAAAGCATGGCATCAATATTTTTTTTCAAAGTATTTAGCATCCTAACAAGTGGGGTTTGAGGGGTAGCTACACACTACTAGGATCTAAGGATTTGATAAAATAGTTGAACATTTCACCTATCATGCATACTACTGAATCACACTAATGCAGTAGTAAAAATAGGTAGGGATATGTGTGTCACTTGCCTTTTTGAAGATCACGATGTTTCACTTCTCTCAACTATGCACGTAGCTCTTCGCACAAACTATAGCACAAGAAATAGCATACCATAAACAATCCATACAAACAAATCAAACAATTGAAAAGTGTTTGTTCAACAATTTAGATTTATTGATATGTTATGATAGAAAGATATGGCAAAGGAATTATGAATTGTGAGATATGGTTTTGAGAGCTTAGCTGGGGAAGATCAATATGATTGGAGAGATAATTGGACTAGGAAAAATATAATTGATGAAGTTTTTATGCTTTATCAAAGCATATATGAGTTTTAGGAATAGCTCATGTGAAATAAATTACACAAGAGTCAATTTGTGCAACTACAACACTATTGAGTAAATGTGACAACAATTACTCTTAAATAGCATCTACTACACTTAGTAACTAGGCTAGGTTTTAAGAATGCTTGAACAACTCAATTAGCACATTTGCAAGTTGAATAGTTCAATACATGTGAACAAAACTAAGTAGGCATTGGATTGGGTATGAATGATTGATATTTGAGGACATGGCTCAATTGCTTCATTGATCAACATGGTGTATAACACATACTATGGTACGGGTTATAACAACACCACATTAACAAAATCTAGGTTTGAGATGAATTCATATTCTACTCAAGTAGCACAATTGCAATTTGAGTACATATATGAATTAGACAAAATATAATGAGTGAGATCTCTATGCTTTATTAAAGCATATTGAATCTTGGAATATCTCATGTGGGTAAATTATATAAGAGACAAAATAGTGCAATAGCAATACTATTGAATAAGTGTGACAACAATTATTCTTAAATAGTATATATTACACTTAAGCTTAGGCTAGGATTCTTATAACATTGAAGTACTCAATTAACTCAGATGCAAATTGAATAGTTCAATGCAAGGCTAAGATGGAGTAGACATGAATAAATGGCTATAGGTAATGGATATGTATAGATGATGTTTGAAAACATGGCTTAAGGTTCCTAATGAGTAAATGGGATTGGGTTAAGTACTATGTTGTTGATTTGATCAATACCATAGTAGTAAAGGTAGAAACTAAGATTGAAAGCATCACACTTTACTCAAATGACACATTTGTAATTTGAATAAGTGGGTACTATACAAGATAGGTCTAGGTGAATATGATCTTGATCAAGATGTTGTTTAGATAACATTGATGACTAGGTATGAATATAGGATTCACTAAAGTAGAAAGGAACATTGCTAAAAGAAATAGTTTTATTCCTATAGTAGAAATTACTCAAATCCTCATATTTAGATTCGAATAATTGTGAAGTGGCTTAAGAAATTATGGGAGTGATGCTACTAGATAGCTTGCGGTAATACAAAGTCACTGCAATTGGATTCATTCTAAAATAAGTTATAGAATTCAAACTATGATCAAATTAGGGATTTGGATAGATTTGAATGCAGAAAGTGTGTGCATGTAACAACTTTGAAATTTCTTGATTTTATGATGTTCTACATGTTCTAAGGATTCCAAAGACTACAAATTTGTAATTTTTGGATTAACAGAACCCAAGATATGAATTTAACAAGCTAACAGAAGGTTTGATTCCAATTTGAAAATAGTTTCAAATTTAACACATAAAATATGAATTATTACTGTACTGCTAGATTCTAGATGTTCTAAGGATTCTAACGGTATATCATTTGCTAAATTTCGAGTTACAGATCAAAAGATATGAATTTTACAAGATTGGGTTGAAATCTGATTTGAAATTCTAATTCGAATCTGTTTTAAATCAGAGGCCGACTCGTGGCAGTTTTCTATTGGCTTGTACCGGTTCGGTCGGATCGATGTTGTGGGACATTAGTTCTAATGAGATCTGGATGGATCAGATCAATATATACCCCTTCACTAAGTGATTTAATCTTATGCATTGAAACAGAATCCGACGGCTCTGGTTGGTTCTGGAGAAGATCCTCACCTAGGGTTAGGTCTCCGGCCACTGGCGGTGAGGTAGCGGCTCTGGGGGTCGACGGCGGACTGCTCCGGTGGTCCCTGGCACTGGAGAAATCGTGGACGGTGCGCGGAAGCACTGGGCGAGTTCACCTGCGTGGCCAGCGTCATCGATTGCTTGCGGAATAGGAGGAGGGCGCCGGCTGGAGATGTGCGGGGCGACGATGTGCTTCGGGCGACATCGGGGAGCTCGATTGGCTGCAGAACAAAGCAAGAAAAGGTGTCAGGGGGATGCGCCGTGTTGAGGGAAGACGGCTGGAAGAAGAAGGGGTGCTCGAGGTCACCGGCGGCAGCGAATTCGGCCAGAGGAGCCTGCAGATGCCGCGGAGGTCGACGAGCAATTCGAGCAGCCTGGGGGCGCAATCCTGAGAGAGAGAAGGGGAAGAATGGAGAGGGAGATGTGGGGGTCTTATAGGCGCGGCTCTGGGACGAAATGGGTAGGGAGTAAATGGATTTTATGAGGGGAGTAACGGCGGGAGGGGCTCGGTCTCCGGCATGGTTAACGCGAGGAAGAAGATGGCCCCGTGCTGACGGGTGGGTCCCGGGGTCAGTGAGAGGAAGAGAGGAAGAGGGATACCATTTCGGGGAGAAGGTAAGTGGGCTGCGGGTTGATTCTGATACTGGGCCGAATTGGATCCCCCGGGCCCTTTTCTATTTTTATTTTGTTTTCTTCTTTTTTCTTTTCTGGTTTCTTATTTCTTTAATAACTTTTGCAAATTTGGTTCAAATTGCTTCAAACCAACTTCATAAATTTTGCAAAATTCACACCAAGGTTTTAAACCAATAGAAAACTTGTTTTCTAAACCAAAACAAGATTTTTAATAAAAATCTAAATTGAGCCTAATGGCTTTGCTTGCATAAAGCTAAATAGGGTTTGAAATAAATCCTTTTAGAAATCAGTGATAATACTTTATAAAATAATGTTTGAAATTATCTTTCAAACTTAGTTCTTTAAAATACAATCTTTACTAAATAAAATACATTTGTGATTCACTCCTTTGCAAGCAAGCTTGCATAGGTTTGAATAAAGAATGGAAAATAGTGTTTTGATACTTGATTTTTCTCAAAGAAGTTCTTCCAGAAAATAATAGAAAGTTTTTAAAATAGTTTTCTAATAAAGCTTTCAAATAGACTCAAAAAGTTTTAAATCCCTGTAAATTTCCAATCATCTCAAGCAAAACAAAAGCAAAAATTTTCCCCCAGAATTTGATAAAATCTTGGGATGTTACACACAGATATATATAACAGTGGCGCACCACATATACATGTGCCACGGATATGTCTGCCACCTTTTCCAGAGGATGGGCCCACTTATATCCATGGCGCATGTATATGTGGTGCACCACTGTTATCCTCCATATGCGTGGCGCACCCCAATTCCATGCGCCACGGATATGGGGGCCTGACACCTCAGGCCCTGGTGCTCGGTGGGGCCCACTTATCAGTGGCGCATCCCTACTTCGGTGCGCCACGCATAACAAGATATCTGTGGAGCACTTATTTAGGTGCGCCACGGCTACTTATCTGTGGAGCACCGAAACGTAGTGCTCCATAGGTAATGGGCCCATGGATAAGGGTTTTCCTAGTAGTGATCTTTGGTTCATTTTACTTTGGGGAAGCCGTGTGTGCCTTGTAACCCCTTGTTCTGCATGTCCGTATAGGTGCGGTATGAACGTTTATCGCATGCTGAAGTTCGGATCATCCCGAGGGCACTGTTCCCAACCGAAGCCGCAGTCGCAAACAGCTAGGTCCATCTCGGAGATTCGGCCGGACTCTCGATACGGGTTAAACTTAGTTAGGTGGCTTCCTGGACTTGTTTGTAGTGAAGGAGAGTGCGAGTCGTGACTATCCTGATGGTGCACCCATTTTTATCAAGGGCGCGAGATTTGCCGAAAGGATTGATCGAACGGGTGGGTACATTTGGGCACCCCTGCAGGGTTAAATCTTTTCGAAAAGCCGTGTTCGCGGTTATGGACGACTAGGAGCTGTACTACTCGATCATAGAACAACTTGCACCTGCTATTTCAATACTAATAAACTTGTGTAGTAAGCTAGCACAACTACAACAATAAACCTGCAACAAAACTTGGTAACCGTGTGAGTGCCTTTGATACTTGCTTCTTCGTTTGGTTACGAGGAGGTGATTCATTGGCTGGGTTATGTTTGGTGTTAGTTTCTAGTGGGTTCTTTTATGCGCTCTCTTACCTTATCTATTTAGACGAAAGTTGTAGTGTCTCTATAGTAAAGTTCTTTTGTTGCCGCTAAGTCCACCATATAGCCTGTAGGTGAGCATAGCTGAATTCCAGTCTCGCGAGTACGTGCCTCGGTACTCACCCTCATTTTTTTTCTCTTTCTCCCTCCTTGTTCGGCAATCATTGGCCCGATTCTTGTTCACAGGTATGGGAGCGACGGCGTTAGCAAGGTTACCCTTCCAGCTGGGCCTGGGCAGGGTTTGGACGCCATCGTTTATCTTCTGGCCTCTTAGGCCCATTTGTATTCTTATCCATACTCGGATGCTATTTGGCTTTATGTATGATTTGGATCTTTGTATGTATATTTGGATTCTTGACTCGTGGAGTCTTCGTGGTTATTATATATTCTTTTGTGGGTTCCATCGTGAACTTGTGTAACTGTTGCTACTCGATTCCACCCGCATCACGTGCATGCTCCAACGTGCACGAGGCGCTTGGTGGTGCGTTTCCAAAGCGACATCATGTAGATTGTGGCGTGTTCGCTATCATCTGCAAGGTGCCGGTTTTGGGGCGTTACAAGTAGTGGGCTAGGGTGGCCTCACCATAGGCCGGCGCGGCCAGGGGTGGGCCCGCGCCCCCTGTGGGTGAGCCCACCCTGTGGCTCCTCTCGCCTCCTCCTTCTGGCTTCTTCAGTCTTCTGGCGAAATATAATTTTCTGGTATTTTTCTGGAATTTCCTGATCTTCTGAAACATGGTGTCTTGATGGTCCTTTTTCCAGCAGATTCCTGACTCCGGCAGCAAATCCTCCAATGATCATCAAACATGTAAAAACAGAGGAAACAACATAAGTACCATCTCTAAATGTGAAATATATCAATGAATAACAGTAAATTATGATACAAAATAGTGATGCAAAATGGACGTATCAACCCCCCCTCCCAAGTTTAGACCTCGCTTGTCCCCAAGCGAAAACTGAACTCGGTAAACATGACCACAGGTTTATGGAGTGAAGTGTCGATAATCAAAATACGGACAAGAAGCATCACATTCACCAAGGCACAAATTGTAATAGGCATCGACTTCCCTTCATATAATATAGACTTGCAATAAGTAAAAGGGAATCACAAATAAAGATGCACAAGGTAAATTATAATTGGTGATGGCAAACCTTAGTTCTTGGTCAGAGAACAATGAACAAACTATACCTATTTTTTGAACGGAGCCTTTTATAACAGAGCTAACATAGCAAAAACCATATGCTCAATGAAACAAACTCTTTGCAATCATAGAAAGCTTTCAAAGATATATTCCTCCAGATAAAAGCATTATACTAAACAAAGGAAGATAGTAAACATGATTGAACGGATCAACATATGGATGGGTGAAACATAACAACTCAAATGCTAGCTTGAGATAGAAGGGAATAGGTTGACTCAACATAAAAGTAAAAGATAGGCCCTTCATAGAGGGAAGCAGGGATTAAACCTGTGCTAGAACTTTTCATTTGTAAAACAGAGATAAAAGTTGTTTTGAGAGGTGGTTTCTTTTGTCAACGACTAGCAACGGAGTTCTCGATATCTTCCATACTAAACAAGTGAGAGCGGTTCCGTGATGTTGATTAATTGGCACAATTGTGCTCTTTTATAGCTTGGCACTCATCCCCACCTTTTCCTTTCTCAAACCATGGCTAACCGATTCCATCGGGTGTCGTCGTGGTGAACGAGCATATGCCATGGGATGGCTTAAGTTGGGGCCGAACGTACACTGGTGGATCCAAAGGAGGGAAGGCGCGGTAGAGACCGTGCACAGAACACACTGCTAACAACCGAGCTACCCAGGTTCGGGGCCCTCGTGAGGAGGTAACACCCCTACTCCTGCATGTCTGATCTATATGAGCTTCACATGAGAGCTACAATGGTGCTCCTTGAGCTGTTCATCCTCCCTATCTAAGGCTGCACTGGGCAGGAGCTAAAGAGATAGTGCTACTGAGAAGGGAAAGCTCCCATGGAGTGAGAGAGAAATGAGCCTCCTCTGGAGGCTGGGGTGATCGTTCCCCTGGTGCCCCTTTGTCGGTGTAATGGATACCGGGGTATCCCGGTCTACCTGCTCCTGGGCCCCGTCATCGGCCCATCTTCAGCCCAGGAGATAATCAACGAGACGAGTCACGGAGAAGACCCTCACGAGGAGGCGCCTCGTGAGGAGAACGACGACGGAAACCGCTAAGGACCAGAAGACCTCCTCACGAGCCCCTGCTGGTGAGGAGATGACGCACGCCCACGCCAGCTCAGCATGTTTTCGTGCGGAGCAAGAAGACAACGGGCAGAAGACCGCGTACCGTCCACGCTACCCCCGACAGGGAGGAGACCAACTTTCGCCGTGCCTGCCCAAAGCGGCACAGTGGCAGTTGGCCACCCCCCTAAATATAGCATGGACGGTGCAGGGCACCAGAGGAGGACGTCATCCTCCTCCACCCACTCCTGTGGACCGGCGCCGCTACCCTACGAAGACCAAGTCTACAGAAGAGCATAGTCTACAGCTGTCCTCCCTCCTTGGCCGTGTGTGGCAACCCCTTCCCCAAGAAGATAAGGGGAAGGAGGACCTTGGCGCTATAAAAGGAGGGGGAGGCCACCCCTTAGAGGGGATCCAAGAAATCTGATCTTCATCTTCTTCAAGCTGCTAGTTGGGCACGCAGGTTCTTCAACCTCTGGCCAACTAGAGCTTTGTAACCAAGGCCTTGTACTCCTCGCGAGGTGTCGCGTCGTAATACAAGAAGGCAGGAAGTAGGGGTTTTACCTCACCACGAGGGCCCTGAACCTGGGTAAAGCTCGGTCTCCCTCTCTGCAGTGCGTTGCGCGTCTGACAATCGAGGCTTCCGCCACCGTGTTTCGTTGCGATCCAAGATCTCACACGTTCAGCCTCCGGCGTTCGAATCCTTGGGTCCGTCGTGTGGTACCCCGTGTTCTTGCGACACGAAATCCATCAACATTTGGCGCGCCAGGTAGGGGGCTGTGGTGTGTTTTCTTCTAGATCTGCTTCGACATGGCCGACGCCAACGCAAGGCTCGAGCGTCTTCGCCGTCGCAACGCTGTTCGGGGGCAAACCGAGCCCATCTTCCGCCACCGTGAAGCTTCGGAAGAGGAGGAAGAGGAGGAAGATCTGGAATCCTCCTACCTTCCGTCCGGGCGGACAGAGCCTTCGCTCTCCTTCACCGCCACCGCCACTTCTCGCGCTCGTTCTGGGAGTCAGCTGTCTCCTGCGCAGGCACTCGCCATGGCGCAGGAGCTGCTGCGCTATCAACCCACCGACGACGGGCGTGAGGGGTGGCGCGCTCGAATCGCCGAGCTCGTCGCCATCGCCAACGAAGACCCGGCCCAGGGAGGAGCCTAGGGCGCAGGGAACCAAGATCCGGCGGCGGGGCATCGCGTCCCGGGCGCCGGAGATGGAGGGGCCAACAAGGCCAAGAAGGTGGTTTCCCGCGCCGCATCTTCGCCGCGCGGGGAGCCCAGCTGCCAAATCGTCCAACGCGCTCCGGAAGACGCACGCGTCTCCCTCGAGCGCCGCCGCGAAAATCATGACCGCGCCATCGATGACATCGGCGAAGCTGGCAAGAACGTCAGGACCCCCGGCGTCCCGATCTACAACCCCGGGTGTCTTGCCCTCACTCGCCAGCAGCGCTACGTCGTCTGGCCTGACAAGTTCAAGCCGGACATGGCCACGCGCTACGACGGGACCACAAACCCCGTCGAATTCCTCCAACTCTACGTCGTCGCCGTCCAGGCTGCGCGTGGAGATCAGCGCGCCATGGCCAATTGGTTCCCCATGGCCCTCAAGGACGCTCCGCGGACTTGGCTCATGAATCTTCCTCACGAATCCGTGACTTCGTGGAAGGATTTATGTCGTTAGTTCGTTGCCAACTTCATGCCCACGTACGAGCGCCCCGCAACTAAGAACGATCTTAAGGCGGTGCGTCAGTACAAGGGTGAGACGCTTCGTCAATACATCCAGCGCTTCAGTCAGATGAGGAACAAGATTCCCAGGATCTCCAATGAGGAGGTCATCTCCGCGTTCTCCACGGGCGTCTCCGACGTCAAGATGCGGGAGAAGCTGTCCGTGAATGATGAGCTGACTTCCGTCGTCAGGCTCTTCGAGATCGCCGACCGCTGCGCCAAGGCTGAGGAGGGGAGGCTCTTCGTGCACAATCTGCCGGAGGTGCCTCCCCCAAAGCCGAAGTCCAAGGACCCTAAGCGAAAGGAGGCTGCTGCCCTCGCGGCGGAGCCAGGTTATAAGCAACGCCGCGGGGACCGCTCCGATCGTGATAAAGGTCGACGTCGCCGCTACTGCATCATCCACAAGAAGGACACCCACAATACCGAGGATTGTTGGATTGTCCGGAAGTTTCACGAGGAAAATGGCGTCGCCAAGCGTCGCGGGGGCGGCCACAGCAACGGCAAGAGCGGATCCCGGGGCGATCGCCGCGACGACGACCACGAGGAGGGTCGCCGCCGTGGGGGTCTGTCTCGAGACGATCCCGAGCCGCTGCCGCTACCCCCGCCAGCAAACGATCGTCGCGAGGAGGACCAGGGGGGCTACCAAGAGCCGCGAATCTTCGCCGCTTGCCTCCTGGGTGGAGCTCAGGCTCCTCTGTCAAATCGACACTTCAAGCAGCTGTCGCGAGAAATCGCGGCGACGCAGCCCAGCGTCGGCAATCGCCTAATGAAGTGGTCGACGTGCAAGATTGGCTTCGACGAGGAGGATCATCCGGCTTCCACAAGGGGCGTGGGCACAATCCCCCTCTTGTGCACGCCAACCATCAACAATGTCGCCGTCAACCGCACTCTCATCGATGGAGGGGCGGGCCTCAACATCATCTCGGTCGAGATCTTCGAAAAGATGCAGGTGCCGTACCACCGGCTCATGCCAACTCGGCCGTTCTTCGGGGTAACCGAGGGGTCTACAATGCCAATCGGGCAGGTAAGCCTGCCCGTCACCTTCGGCACCCGGGACAACTACAGGACGGAAAGCCTCGACTTCGACGTCGCCTACATCGCCCTGCCATACAATGCCATCGTCGGCTACCCAGCCTTGGCTAGGTTCATGGCAGCAACGCACCATGGCTTCAACGTCCTCAAGATTCCGGGCGCCAACGGCACGATCACCGTGCGCTACAATGAGAAGGATGCTCTCCGATCAGTTGAGCATGTCTACCGCGAGGCCGCCACCATGTTCCCCGCCGACGAAGATCTACTGGAACATTCCGGCGACCTCGCGAGGAAGAGGCAGCTCGTGTCCCAAGAGCGGGCTGCAGCAAAGAAGGCCTCTCTCGAGCCCCATCCTCTGGGTTCGACAGAGAAGAAGTTCGCCGCCTCTGCATCGCCTACTCCAAGCGAGGACCTGGTCCATCCAATGCTCGACATGAGCATTGGGGAAGCTGCGGTACCTTCCGGAAGGAGGCCCCAGTTTACCCAGGAGCGCTCGGCAACCAAGAAGGTCCCGCTTTAGGCTGGGGGCTACGACAACTTCGTCACCATCGGGGCAGGGCTTTCCCCCAAATAGGAAAGCGCGCTCGTCACCTTCCTGCGGGCAAATTCTGACATGTTCGCTTGGACTCCGTCAGATATGCCCGGCGTTCCCAGGGAGGTGATTGAGCACCACCTAGCCGTGTGCCCTCAGGCACACCCCGTGAAGCAGAAGACCAGGAAGCAAGCGCAAGAGAAGCAAGACTTCATCGTCAAGGAAATAGAGAAGCTTAAGAAGGCCAAGTTAATACGCGAGGGGGCCCACCCCACCTGGATTGCTAATCCGGTGGTCGTCCCAAAGGCCAACGGCAGTGGGCGCCTCTGCGTGGACTTCACGAGTCTCAACAAGGCCTGTCCCAAGGACCCTTACCCTCTCCCGAGGATAGATCAAATCGTCGACTCCACCGCCGGCTGCGACCTCCTTTGCTTCTTGGATGCTTTCTCCGGCTATCATCAGATCAAGATGGCAAAGGAGGACGAAGAGAAGACCGCCTTCATCACGCCCTGTGGGGTGTACTGCTACGTCTGCATGCCCTTCGGCCTGAAGAACGCAGGAGCTACATTCCAAAGGCTCATGCATAAGGCCCTGGGGGCTCAGATGGGAAGGAATGCGGAAGCCTACGTCGACGACATCGTCGTCAAGACTCGCGAGGGTCACACCTTCATCGAGGATCTGGAGGAAACATTCGTCAACCTGAGGAAGGTAAACATCAAGCTCAACCCCGCCAAATGCGCCTTCGGCGTACCGTCGGGGAAACTATTGGAGTTCCTCGTGTCCAATCGCGGGATAGAGGCTAACCCCGACAAGGTCAAGGCCATCGAAGAAATGCGTCCTCCGCGCAATCTCAAGGAAATGCAACGCCTCGCGGGGTGCATGGCAGCCCTGGGGCGCTTCATCGCGAGGAGTGGGGAAAAAGCTTTGCCCTTCTTCAAGCTCATGAAGCGCACCGGGAAGTTCGAGTGGACTCCGGAAGCCGACAAGGCCTTCGCCGAGTTAAAAAGGTACCTCACGAGCCCACCGATCATGGTTGCCCCAACCCCCCGCGAGCCCTTGCTACTCTACATCACGGCAACTCCAAGGACCGCAAGTGCCGTTCTCATCGCGGAGCGGGACGTCAAGGTAATCGCCAGAGAGGAGGTCACTCCTCCAAGCTCGGGGGCTCCTCGCGAGGAAGAGGCCGCTTCACCTCCCGCCCCTCGAGAGGAGCCGCCCAAGGGATCTTCACCGACCGAGCCGCTCTCTCAGAGCAACGCTCAAAAGCCTCCTGAGGAGGAGCCTTCCGAGGGTGTCGTCAAGGTGCAAAAGCCTATGTACTTCGTCAGCACGGTACTGCGCGACGCGCGGGAGCGCTACACAATGCAGCAAAAGTTGCTCTACACCTTGCTCATCGCCTCGCGGAAGCTACGCCACTACTTCCAGGGTCACCCGATTAAGGTGGTAACCGATCGGCCCCTAGAAACCGTACTGCGCAACCCCAATGTCACCGGGCGGGTGGCTGAGTGGGCCGTGGAGCTTCAGCCTTTCGAGATCTCCTTCGAAACTACAAAGGTAATCAAGAGCAAGGCTCTGGCCGAGTTCACTGCAGAATGGACTGATCCATTCGTCGACGAGCCTCCAGAGGTGGAGTCAACTCTCCCTGGAGAGGAGGCCACAGGCCTCTGGGTCATGCACTTCGACGGCGCCTTCAACCTCCCCGGCGCGGGAGCCGGTGCTGTCCTAACCTCTCCCTCTGGAGACAAGCTTTTCTACGCTGTGCAGCTCTGCTTCACGCCTGAGGACAAGGTCTCCAACAACATCGTGGAGTACGAAGGACTACTTGCTGGCCTAAGGGCAGCAAACGCTTTGGGCATCAAGCGCCTCATCGTCAAGGGAGATTCACAGCTGGTTGTGAACTTCTCGAACAAGAGCTACACTCCAAGAGATGAGCATATGGCGGCTTATCTCGAGGAGCATCGAAAGATGGAAAAACGCTTCCAAGGCTTGGAGCTGAAGCACATCCCGAGGGGAGAAAATGTGGAGGCCGACGAGATCGCCAAGCGCGCCTCTCATCGCCTGGCGCAGCCCGCCGGCGTCTTCGAGGAGCGTCTCTTCAAGCCGTCCGCCTCTCCGTCAACACCCAAACCACCTCCTCCTTCTGCTTTGCCGCCACCGCCGGAGCAGGGGGCTCCGGATTGCGGGCCTCCTTCGGGTGACCGCGTCCTTCTGGCATTGGCTCGGCAGGAGGGAGTGGATTGGATCATCGAGCTCAAGGCCTACCTCACCAGCAGCAGGCTTCCTGAGGATGAAGTGGAGGCCGAGAGGATTGTGCGGCAAGCTTCGGGCTACTGCGTCAAGGACGGTGACTTGTACCGGCGTCGCCCAAATGGCGTCGCTCTGAAGTGCATATCTACTCACCAAGGCCAAGAGCTTCTAAGGGACATCCATGCCGGCGAGTGTGGACATCATGCTTCAGCTGCAACTCTAGCCGCAAAGGCATATCGAAGTGGCTTCTACTGGCCTTCGGCGCTCGGAGATGCGGCGGAGATGGTCAAGAGGTGCGAGGCGTGCCAATTCCACGCCAAGCAGATACATCAACCGGCGCAAGAGCTGCGAACCATCCCACTCACTTGGCCCTTTGCTGTGTGGGGGCTGGACATCCTCGGTCCGTTCCCCAGAGCGCAAGGGGGCTATCGCTACCTCTACGTCGCCATCGACAAGTTCACCAAGTGGGTGGAGGTGGAACCGGTGTGCACGATCCCGGCGAGGTCCGCCGTCAAGTTCATCCGTGGACTGGTCTGTCGCTTTGGTGTGCCTAACTGCATAATCCCCGACAACGGCAGCCAGTTCACCAGCGGCTTGTTCCGAGAATACTGCGCATCGACCGGCATCAAAATCTGCTTCGCCTCCGTCGCCTACCCCCGGAGCAATGGCCAAGCCGAGCGTGCCAACGCTGAAGTACTCAAAGGACTCAAGACGAAAAGCTTCAACACCAAGCTCGAGGCCTGCGGCAAAAAATGGTTAGACAACCTCCAATCCATCTTGTGGTCCATCAGGACTACCGCCACCAAGCCCACCGGAGAAACCCCTTTCTTCCTGGTCTACGGGGCGGAGGCTGTTCTTCCCACCGACGTCAAGTTCGGGTCGCCAAGAGTGCTCGCCTTCGACGAAATTCGCCAAGAGGATCTCATCAAGGATCGCCTCCTCCTGCTCGAGGAAGCTCGGTGCCAAGCCGCGCTCCGCGCCGTGAGGTACCAGCAAGGACTACGCCGCTACCATAGCCGCCATGTTCGAGCAAGAACTCTAGAGGTCGGCGACCTGGTGCTGAGGAGAATACTCTCTCGCGAGGGCCTGCACAAGCTGTCTCCAATGTGGGAAGGACCCTTCAAGGTGACGCACATCGCCAGGCCAGGCTTGGCGCGGCTGGAAACCGCAGAAGGCGTGCCAGTGGGGAACCCGTGGAACATAGCTCATCTGCGAAAGTTCTACCCTTAGGTTCCTCACGAGGAGAAAAAGACCATTTTCATGGCACTTGTATCAGCTCAATCTGCTCTTAAGCACTGATATTAAGTTAATGCGCAATATAGCGCCTCTGCTTCGGCATGACATCAAAATGGCATGAAGTCCATTTATTTTCTGTTGTACTCCTCGCGGAAGGGGGCTAGGCACGGTGTCTATGCTGGGGCCTTCGCCCAGAAAACAGCAAGCCCGAAAAACCCGAAGGGAGCGAGCTCTGGTCGGGGGCGACGGCCCCGTTAACGATCACCTCTGGATGCCCATGGTGCTTAGTTCCTCGCGAAGTACGCCAGAAAATAAAAAATCTTCGAGGAAAAGTCCAAGGTGTGCCTATGGCACCCGCTAAGGACCTACCCCTCGTGAGCAACCCTCACGAGGGAGCAAAGACGCGTCGATGCATTAGCATCCGCAGGAGGATTCCCTCTCTCGAGGAAGGCCTAACGTGGCAGGATTATTGAAGACCAAGGCCGCTCCGATAAATCTTGTGAAGGAGACGCAGATCCGGAGGTCCGCGCCAGGCCCTTCACCTCATGAGCAACCCTTGTGAGGTGTCGACGGTCTCTGGGCTCTCTTAAGCGTCGACGTTTTCACGTCCGTGAGGGTCCAGCTTCCCTCAACGACGAGGAAGGCCCCGTGAATCGCCACGCGTGGCAATTTGCTCTTAGCTGCTGGCACAGATAGTGCCGCGCTCCTCCACAACGGAGAAGGTCCCTGTGCCGGTCACAGGGGCATCTTATTCGCCTTCTTTTTTCGTTTGTTTTATCGATTTGTTTTTCCATTTTCGGGGATTTGGGGTTTTTTCTTTTCCAACTCTTTCTTCAACTTCTTGTCTCAGGAATCATCCACTATGTCATCGACGCCGAACCCATCCCGAGCTCTGAGGTGGAGGGAGGCTTCCCGTCGATGCCTACAGCTCACCAGGGCTCTCGAGCAAACGAATGGCCAGGACAGTGAAGGACAGCAAGATGATTAACAAAAGGATTTCATTAAATTGCCCCCAGTGGGGGAAGGAGCGAAGCACGGCGGGGCATTCCCCGCCGGCAAGGACTACGAGACGAAAGAGGGGAGGAGACTAGCTCCCCTCCCCAGAAGACTACCACGCCAGGGCCTCCTCTTCACTGCGCCGGGAGCTGGGGATAGGTGCGGCGGACGCCGTCGGCGGTGAAGATCCGCACCGTGGCCTCCAGCGTCCCCAGCTTGAAGCGGAAGACGAGGCGGTCGCCGACGCGGAGGCGACAGCCGAGGGCGAAGGGCCTCCAGCGGCCGGCGAGGACGGTGTCGCCGTTCGCCCCGAAGAGGATGTCCACAGGCCAGAAGAGATCTGGCCTGCTTTGCTCCCCCAGGGCGATCTCCCCGGCGGCCGGGCCATGGGCGTGAATCGCCCTCTGGATGGCGTCGGGCAGCCGGAGGGAGTTGAAGCCCGGGGCGTCGATGACGATGAGGAGCTCCAAGAAGCGGGACCCCGGGGCAATGAGGGGTCCTAGCAGCGCCGCCGCCAAGGGGCGCGGAGTGGCGACCACTCCGTTCATCGGCGGCGCCGGAGGATCTGCAGCAGGGGGAGGGGGGCCCAGGGTGGCCTCCACCTCCCGGAGGGCCCGATCGATGCTCCCCGAGGCGCGGGGAGCAGGCGCCGCCGCCAGCGGCGATGGCAGGTTCAGGGCGCCTCCACGCGCTGGACCCCTGAGGGTCAGGGCGCCGGAGGTCCCCGCGGCGGCATGGCTCACCTCGCCCTGCCGCGGCGCGCCAATGCGGAGGGGGCCACCAGCGCCGGGCGTCCACTGGGCCGGGACCTTCGCTTTCTTCCCGCTGCCCATGGGGCGCCCGCGGCGCTTCGTCCCGGAGCTCGATCCCACGGCGGCGGAGGGGTTGGAGGGATCCATGAGCTTGGGGGCGAGGAAGCAGAAGTAGCACTGGAGGAAGGAGGTGAAGTGCCGGAGGTCTCGAGGAGGACCTATTTAAGGGGGGCGTTTGGCGTCGATGCGTCAAATCCTTGCGCGGGAATCGAAGCGTTGGCGCGGCGCTCTGCAATCAAGCGACACACCATTATGGCAGATTGACGCCTCGGAGACCGTAGCGTCACCCGCCGTTTCGTCTCGCCAGCTGCGGCCGCGCCACGTGTCCGGAGTCTCTGCTTCTTCACATGGTCCTCTGACCGCGCGGTTGACGCGTGCCGTTGGAGGGCCCAGTCGCTTCAGGGGCCCCCAACCCTTCGCTTCCTCAAGAGGGCGCGTCGTGGGCCGGGCTCCCGGGGGCTACTGTCGGTGTAATGGATACCGGGGTATCCCGGTCCACCTGCTCCTGGGCCCCGTCATCGGCCCATCTTTAGCCCAGGAGATAATCAACGAGACGAGTCACGGAGAAGACCCTCACGAGGAGGCGCCTCGTGAGGAGAACGACGACGGAAACCGCTAAGGACCAGAAGACCTCCTCACGAGCCCCTGCTGGTGAGGAGATGACGCACGCCCACGCCAGCTCAGCACGTTTTCATGCGGAGCAAGAAGACAATGGGCAGAAGACCGCGTACCGTCCACGCTACCCCCGACAGGGAGGAGACCAACTTTCGCCGTGCCTGCCCAAAGCGGCACAGTGGCAGTTGGCCACCCCCCTAAATATAGCATGGACAGTGCAGGGCGCCAGAGGAGGACGTCAGCCTCCTCCACCCACTCCAGTGGACCGGCGCCGCTACCCTACGAAGACCAAGTCTACAGAAGAGCATAGTCTATAGCTGTCCTCCCTCCTTGGCCGTGTGTGGCAACCCCTTCCCCAAGAAGATAAGGGGAAGGAGGACCTTGGCGCTATAAAAGGAGGGGGAGGCCACCCCTTAGAGGGGATCCAAGAAATCTGATCTTCATCTTCTTCAAGCTGCTAGTTGGGCACGCAGGTTCTTCAACCTCTGGCCAACTAGAGCTTTGTAACCAAGGCCTTGTACTCCTCGCGAGGTGTCGCGTCGTAATACAAGAAGGCAGGAAGTAGGGGTTTTACCTCACCACGAGGGCCCTGAACCTGGGTAAAGCTCGGTCTCCCTCTCTGCAGTGCGTTGCGCGTCCGACAATCGAGGCTTCTGCCACCGTGTTTCGTTGCGATCCAAGATCTCACACGTTCAGCCCCCTGCGTTCGAATCCTTGGGTCCGTCGCGTGGTACCCCGTGTTCTTGCGACACGAAATCCATCGACACCCTTATATAGGGAGCCCAGGGGACAAGGGATGCCCCACATAACACTATGCGTACACTGTAGCTGAGTTGACTACTGGGGCCTTGTCAGCACTGTAGCCTGCATTAGCACGGTACCGTCCATGGTACTATGCACTATGTCATGGTCATGGGCTTGTCCCATCGATGTCTGTCCTTGGAGTACTTGGTCTTTGTCTTCTAGCGTGTGTCTTCAGGATCTCCATGTCATCAGTCTTATCCTCCTCTTGAGGATAAGACTGACCAAGAGAGGCGGAGTATGCTGGTCTGAGCCAAGGGGCGTCCCAAAACCAGCATATAACGATGGAGGATGTGCCAGTCCAAGCCCAGAGGCGTCCCAGGACTGGCACAAGGCGCTGGAGTCGATGCCGGATGATGAAAATGATCCGGAGGGAGTAAATCTCGGCCAGGAGAGGGATAATTCGGCCTGGGAAGGAATAATCTGGCCTGGCCTAGCCGGAACAGCGCGCTGAGGGCAGCCCAGCCAGAATACTCTAATCTGGCCCAGCCGGGACTAAATGAGAGCGGCCTGGGAAGAAATCCCGGCCAGGCCGAATCCTCCTAATCTGGCCTAGCCGGGTGCTGCAGAGATGGCGGCCTGGAGGTGATGCCGGCCCAGCCGGGGATTGAAGGGGCCGGCCTAGTCGGGGCTTGGCTGCCGACCAGCCCAGCCGGGGGAAGGGGCAACGGAGGCCCAGGCGGGGCGGAGGAGCCGGCCTAGCCGCTACGCAGGAGGACGCTGGCCCAGCCGGGGGAGTGAAGGGGCGCCGGCCCAGCCGGGAGAGTGATACTGGCCCACCCGGCTGTGGAGAGGTTCTGGCCCAGCTGGGACAAAGCTTCAATCTGTCCCGGTCTGGCTATATTCCAGCCTGGGCTTGGTTAATCCGGCCCGGGGGAAGGATAATCCGGCCGGCATTGCAATATGCCGGCCCATCTTGCTGTTTAACTGTTTTTCTAATATTCCTGCATATATAACTTGATATATAATGTATATGTTAGTCATAATAAAGGGGTACTTTGGTATACCCGGGGTTATATCCCCGACACTAGCCCCCAAGGCTGTGGAGGACTTGCAGAGTCATGCACAGGCTTCAACAAAATATACCAAAGTCCCAAACTCACATACTCATAAAACTGATATGCTGGCCTGCACAGGCCAATTTTATCTCGTGCCATCATAGGCAATGCCTTTCTTTGACATGAACTCATATACGTGATATGCTAGCCTTCGTGGGTTATCTTAGAATCCTATTGTGCCCTCTTTGGCTATACCGACACTTTGCCTCTTGGGCTATGTCTCATCGACATTGTCTGCTTCGACAATGCCGGAATACTGCTTTGCCTTCTTTGGCTATATCAATACTTTGCCTCTTGGGCTACTTTGCCTCTTGGGCTGCTTTGCCTCTTGGGCTACTTTGCCTCTTGGGCTGCTTTGCCTCTTGGGCTACTTAGCCTCTTGGGCTACTTAGCCTCTTGGGCTACTTTGCCTGTTGGGCTACTTTGCCTCTTGGGCTGCTTTGCCTCTTGGGCTACTTTGCCTCTTGGGATATTTCAACATGTTGCCACTTGGGCCATGTCTCATCGACATTGTCGGCTTTGACAATGCCGGTATACTGATATGCCTCTTGGGCTGTGCCATCACTGGGCACTTGTTAGTATGCAAAAATGATAAGTTATGTTGATATGGCAAACCGGGATACTCTGTGAAACTGGATATGATACGAGATATGATATTTGTTAGCTTTGAGAATGCTGTCTTGATATATTATTGAGCCAGAATTGGCGATGACTGAAGGGATTATAGAATGCCGTGATACGCTGGCATGCCAAAATAAACGGCGATATGAGTTATTGATAGATGCCTTGATATGCTGGCAAACCGAAATAAACGGTGATTGGGGATTTTGGTCGATGCCATGATATGTCGGCATACTGAATTTTTGCTCATGCCATGATATGTTGGCATACTGAAATATATGTGACTCAAGATATCACTTAATAGCCTGATGTGCTAACAAACTGAAATACCTGAGACCTGAGATATAAACTGAAGCCATGGTGGTATAATAGTAATTTCTTCTCTGTAACGGCAATATGGAGAGTCATAGCCAGGTAATATATATATATAATGAGATGTCCAACCTGTTCTGTAGTCATATTAAAAGACATAGCAATGGTCATAGCATTTGGCGTATTGCAATCTAGCATATGGAGTTTGGCATATAGCCCATAGCATTTAGCATATAACATATGAAGTAAGGCACTTGGCATATAGACTGAGATATAGCAGTTTGACATATAGCAACTAAGATTGACATATAAGCTAACTTGGCAACTCACAGGAAAGATTTGGCACTCATGTGCCTGCATATAAATGCAGGTATATTATAACTAGTCATGCGAGATTTGCCATAGAGCATGCAGAAACTGGTACTGAGATTGGCATATAAACTGATATGACTATAAACTTACAATAGCTAGCACATGGCATTCAACATATAAAAACTAACACATGAGACTTGGCATATAACAGCCGGCATATAAGACATAGCAAATAGCCAGAATAGATACTAAACTTGTCATAGCATATAGTAACAGTAGTCTCTACGCAAGGTGACACTCATAGCACTTAACATATGAATAGATACTAAACTTGATATATTAACTGGCATATTGACTATAGCACTGTAGCAGGCATAAAGATTGGCATATGCAAAGACATAAAACTTGTCAAAGTGACTTGCTTACAGTAATAGATCTAAGTCTAAGATATGAGTTATCCTCTAAGTCATAGAATTTGACATGCTATTGTTGGCATACAAAGCCGGCATATAATAAGACAGGCAAACTTTACTCAAGACTGCAGACATACAAACTGATACTGATAATGCTATTTGCGCCAGACATATGTAGCAATTGGTATAGAAACAGACATTCAGGAGAAAACTCAGTAGCTAGCATGCACGTATGTAAACTAGTTTAAACTATAACAGTAATATAGTCTTGGTTGGTCTAGGCTCATGCCTAGCCCCCGAGTTATTTTGCCTACTAACGAAATACTAGACTTCCAGATGAACCGGTTAGCCTCCGGATTTAAATACTCACAGAATCCCGGAGAGACAGTTAATTACTTGCTAATACGCTAACTGGTGAAACGCCACCCGACGCTAACTGAAACAAAGAGCGACCTTGCTCATCACAAATACTTACCTACAGAAGCTTGAGGCTAAGGTGGAGCGGTTGCTGGTACCATGAAACTTGCCAGGACATCAAGCGCAGGCGAGCATGCTGCGCCCCGGCTCGATCGTCGCTGGCCAAATCCTGGCACGCCGGCCAGCTGCAGGCCAGCCCGGCCCAGATCACCACGGCAGCCCAGCTGGGACAGAAATAGGCCTCTGTTCCAGGCTAAGCGCCACCGAGCTGGCCTGCCCGGGATCTTCAAGCCGAGGCACGGCCTAGCCAGAAACTGAGCCGGTCAAGGCCCAACCGAGGACCAGGTCGGAAATGGACACGCCAGGCGCGGCCCAGGCGAGAAGGCCGGGACGCAGCCAGCCGGGGCACGACCCAGGCGAAAGGAAAGCTGGGGCGTGGCCCAGGAAGCCTTGCGCTAGCCAGGAGAGGCCGAAACCAGCCCATTCCCTGCTTATGTCAGCCGGGAGAGGCCGAAATTTGCCAATGCCGACCCACGAACGTGAATACCGGCCAGGAAAAATTATATTCTGGCCGGGGAAGTTATATGCCAGCCCGGGGAATGCCGAAGTCGACCCCAGGCCCACGTATGCCGGCCGGGATATAAATATGCCGGCCAGGACATAAATATGCTGGCCGGGACATAAATATGCTGGCCCGGAAATGCTGATGTAGATCCGGGACAAATGTATGCCGGCCCGGGCGAGTTGAGGTCAGCCCGGGAGGTTGAAGAAGACCTGCAGTGCTCGGAGGCGAAGCTGCTGTCGAGCCCCCGAGTAGATGAAGAAGATCCCGTCCGGATGTACTCCTACCAGCGCCTTGATCAGCCCCACGGTGGGCGCCAAATGTCGTCGTGCTGAACGAGCATATGCCATGGGATGGCTTAAGTTGGGGCCGAACGTACACTGTGGATCCGGAGGAGGGAAGGCGCGGTAGAGACCACGCACAGAACACACTGCTAACACACCGAGCTACCCAGGTTCGGGGCCCTCGTGAGGAGGTAACACCCCTACTCCTGCATGTCTGATCTATATGAGCTTCACATGAGAGCTACAATGGTGCTCCTTGAGCTGTTCATCCTGCCTATCTAAGGCTGCACTGGGCAGGAGCTAAAGAGCTAGTGCTACTGAGAAGGGAGAGCTACCACGGAGCGAGAGAGAAATGAGCCTCCTCTAGAGGCTGGGGTGATCGTTCCCCCTGGTGCCCCTTATATAGGGAGCCCAGGGGACAAGGGATGCCCCACATAACACTGTGCATACACTGTAGCTGAGTTGACTACTGGGGTCTTGTCAGCACTGTAGCCTGCATCAGCACGGTACCATCCTCGGTACTCTGCACTGCGTCATGGTCATTTGCTTGTCCCATCGATGTCTGTCCTTGGAGTACTTGGTCTTTGTCTTCTAGCGTGTGTCTTCAGGATCTCCATGTCATCAGTCTTATCCTCCTCCTGAGGATAAGACTGACTAAGAGAGGCGGAGTATGCTGGTCTGAGCCAAGGGGCATCCCAAGACCAGCATATAACGATGGAGGATGTGCCAGTCCGAGCCCAGAGGCGTCCCAGGACTGGCACAAGGCGCTGGAGTCGATGCCGGATGATGAAAATGATCCGGAGGGAGTAAATCTCGGCCAGGAGAGGGATAATTCAGCCTAGGAAGGAATAATCCGGCCTAGGAAGGAATAATCTGGCCTGGCCCGGCCAGAACAGCGCACTGAGGGCAGCCCAGCCAGAATACTCTAATCTGGCCCAGCCGGGACTAAATGAGAGCGGCCTGGGAAGAAATCCCGGCCAGGCCGGATCCTCCTGATCCGGCCCAGCCGGGTGCTACGGAGATGGCGGCCTGGAGGGGATGCCGGCCCAGCCGGGGATTGAAGGGGCGCTGGCCCAGCCGGGGCTTGGCTGCCGACCAGCCCAGCCGGGGGAAGGGGCGACGGAGGCCCAGGCGGGGTGGAGGAGCCATCCCAGCCGCTGCGTAGGAGGATGCTGGCCCAGCCAGGGGAGTGAAGGGGCACGGCCCAGCTGGGGAAGCCGGTCAGAGGCCCAGCCGAGAGAGTGATACCGGCCCAGCCGGCTGTGGAGAGGTTCCGGCCCAGCCGGGACAAAGCTTCAATCCGGCCCGGTCTGGCTATATTCCGGCCTGGGCTTGGTTAATCCGGCCCGAGGGAAGGATAATCCGACCGACATTGCAATATGCCGGCCCAGCTTGCTGTTTAACTGTTTTTCTAATATTCCTGCATATATAACGTGATATATAATGTATATGTTAGTCATAATAAAGGGGTACTTTGGTATACCCGGGGTTATATCCCTGACATCGGGTGCCCACCAACTTTCACATACCATGGAGGAGTGCCTTTTCTTTTGTTTCTCTTTTTTTAGATTACAATGGTTTGACCAGCTCCCTTGCAAATTAATGACGAGCAGATCAAGCTGCCTAGTCGAGAGGTACTCAAATTAGTATGGAAGATAACAAACCCAACCACTATGTTCTCATGAGCTAAAAACAGTGGCACAAAATGAGAAGTATTTGAAGGTTTTTGAAAGGTAGCACATGAAAATTTACTTGGAATGGCTTGAAATACCATGCATAGGAGTTTATAGTGGACTCTTTGGAAGTAACTTGGTTTTTTGGGATTTGGATGCACGAGAAGTATTCCCTCTCAGTACAGGTTTTTGGCTAGCAAGGCTGGGTAGCAAGCATAAGAGTTGCATGAAACAAACAAACATACATATAATAGGAACAATCATGCAAACTTCCTTGAAAGTACAAACGATTTTAACTTGAGAATACTATTGCTTCTGAGCCAATCATGAAGGAAAGCTGAAATGATGTAACTACAAACACTTCTTTCTTTTTCTACTCAAATCTCAAGGTAATGTTGCTACTGACCAAGCTAAGTTTGCCAAAACCAACTAAATTTACTCATGCTCCCAAAGTGATACCAATACTAATCAACAAGACTAATCATATAAAAGAGATTGCAAACTAAAATAAGGTGTGAGGAAGGTAAACGATAAAACTTGTCATTAATATTTCATTACCGCAACTCACACCAAGGGATACATAGATAACCAACTAAGGAGGATACTTCCACACTGCAAACTATTCCATAAGATAACTTCTCTATTCATGATATGACTATACTTGAAAAGTAAATGAGTGAAAGATAATGATGTGATACCGCGGCACTCCCCCAAGCTTGGAACAAGCCAAGGGGATGCCTATACCAATGACGAATCACTCCTTTGGCAGTGGTGGTGCGATCATCCTTGGACCAAGGAAAAGTTCCAGCATCCTGCGAAGCCTGAGATTCTCTTCTTGAAGTATCTGTATCTCCCTCTCCAAAACTCGGTACTGGGCACAAAGCTTGTCAGTCACCAGAAGACCCTCTTTTATTACAGGCAAGAAGTTTAGATCCAAGACTGGTAGTGTTGGTCCCTGCATATTATGAGAAAAGGCACGCCCAGTGTTCATTGATCCTACAAAAGTAAGGTCTCTCGCCCTTGATCCTCCAGCCACCTGTTCTTCCTTTAGCTTGAGGTCTTGGTGGTCCTCTTCCATAGGCTTTCTGCCCTTGTCGTCGCTTGAAGAAGCCATGATCCTCCTAGAACTGAGAACAACTCCTGACAGAAACAACTCGAAATGAAAACACGACAAAAACATGATACACAAACCTCGGGCAATTTGGGGGGTTATATAGGCGAAAATTAAACATCGAAACGTAATCACAGGAGGAAACTAGGACGGAAACGAGCTCCGGGGTGGTCTCACCACAAGGCAGCGCGGCCTAGAGTTGGCCCGCGCCCCCTGGTGGTGAGGAGCCACCGGACTCCGTCTCCTGCCCGTTTTCGTCTCGTGAGTTTTCATATTTAATAAAAACAACAAAAATATTAATGGAAAAGTTTAACGTGAACCTTTTCTGACTAGAACTGTTACATACTCGAAAACAAATTCTGCAGGTTCCTGCATATTGTCCTGGATGAATTATTTCGGCGTCACCATTTGAATAACATCAACATCTTCATTATAAGAATATCCAGCAATATAATGTTTGAGTCTTTGTCCATTCACCACTTGTGTAGTGTTATCTTTTAACGAAGCAATCTTAATTATACGTGAGCGGTACACCTCTTCAATAACAAAGGGTCTTTCCCATTTTGAGAGTAATTTTCCTGCAAAAAATCTGAGACAAGACCTATACAATAGAACTTTCTCACCAACATGAAACTCTCTCTTAAGAATTCTCTTATCATGCCATTGTTTGACTTTTTCTTTGAAAAGTCTGGCATTCTCGTAAGCTTTGTTTCTCCACTCATCTAGGGAACTCAAATCAGGCAACATTTTCTTACCGACGAGTTCAAAATCCCTATTAAGCTCTTTCACTGCCCAAAAAGCTTTGTGTTCTAATTCTAAGGGCAAGTGACACGCTTTTCCGTAAACCATCTTGTAAGGAGACATGCCCATGGGGTTCTTATAAGCAGTTCTATAAGCCCATAAAGCATCATTTAACTTGCTAGCCCAATTTTTCCTAGATCTATTAACGGTCTTCTGCAAGATAGACTTGATCTCTCTATTTGAAAGCTCTACCTGCCCACTAGTTTGGGGATGATAAGCAGAAGCAATTCTATGATTAACTTCATATCTAGCAAGAGTTTTCCTAAAACCACCATGAATAAAATGAGTACCTCCGTCAGTCATAAGATATCTAGGTACACCGAACCTAGGAAAAATAATGTCCTTAAGCATTTTTAACGAGGTCTCACCATCGACACTCTTTGTAGGCATGGCTTCTACCCACTTGGTAACATAATCAACAACAACAAGTATATGAGTATAACCTTCTAAAGGAGGAAAAGGACCCATAAAGTCAAATCCCCAACAATCAAATGGTTCTATAACAAGAGTATAATTCATAGGCATTTCATTATGTCTAGAAATATTACCAAATCTTTGACATTCATCACAAGATAAAACAAACTTTCTAGCATCTTTAAAAGGGTTGGCCAATAAAAACCTGATTGTAGAACCTTTTTGCAGTTCTATCTCCAGCATGATGTCCTCCATAAGCACTACCATGGCATTTTCTCAATATTTCTTGTTGCTCATATTCTAGAACACATCTTCGCATAATACCATCAACTCCTTCTTTATATAAGTGTGGGTCAGCCTAAAAATAATGCCTCAAATCAAAAAAGTATTTTCTTCTGTGCTGAGCTGTAAAGGTTGGAGGCAAATACTTAGAAACAATAAAGTTAGCATAATCAGCATACCAAGGAAGGTCTCGTGAAGTTACATTTATTGAAGCCAACTGCTCATTTGGAAAACTATCATTAACAGGAATAGGATCAAAAGAAACATTTTCCAATCTAGACAAATTGTCAGCAACAGGATTTTCAGCACCTTTCCTATCTACAATATGCAGATCAAACTCTTGTAAAAGCAACACACATCTAATAAGCCTAGGCTTAGCATCCTTTGTCGACATAAGATATCTAATAGCAGCATGATCAGTATGAATAGTAACTTTAGAATCAACAATGTAAGGTCTAAACTTATCACATGCAAAAACAACAACAAGAAACTCCTTCTCAGTAGTAGCATAATTCTTCTGAGCAGCATCAAGAGTCTTACTAGCATAATAAATAACATTTAACTTCTTATCTACGCGCTGTCCAAGGACAGAACCAACAGCAAAATCACTAGCATCGCACATAATTTCAAAGGGTAAATTCCAATCAGGTGGTTGAACAATAGGAGCAGTAGTTAAAGCCTCCTTAAGAGTTTCAAAAGCTTCCTTACAATCATCATCAAAAACAAATGGTACATCTTTTTGAAGAAGATTAGTAAGAGGCTTTGAAATCTTAGAGAAATCTTTAATAAACCTCCTATAGAAACCAGCATGACCAAGAATACTACGAATACCTTTAACATCCCTGGGACAGGGCATTTTCTCAATTGCTTCAACCTTTGCTCTGTCAACTTCGATACCTCTTTTGGAGATTTTATGTCCAAGAACAATTCCTTCATTCACCATAAAGTGGCATTTCTCCCAATTTAGAACAAGATTAGTTTCTTCACACCTCTGCAAAACTTTATCAAGATTGTGCAAACAATTATCAAAAGAAGTTCCATAGAAGGAGAAATCGTCCATGAAAACGTCCACAATTTCTTCACAAAAACCATGAAAAATAGCAGACATGCATCTTTGAAAAGTAGAAGGAGCATTGCACAAACCAAACGGCATATGTCTATAAGCATAAGTTCCATAAGGACAAGTAAAAGTAGTTTTGTCTTGATCTGGCGGTTTAACAGCAATCTGAGAGAAACCAGAATAACCATCAAGAAAACAAAAATGAGTTTTCTTAGATAACCTCTCTAGCATTTGATCTATAAATGGTAAAGGATAATGATCCTTTTTAGTAACTTTGTTAACCTTTCTAAAATCAATGCACATCCTATAACCAACTACTACCCTTTGAGGAATAAGCTTGTTATTCTCATTAGGCACAATAGTGATACCTCCTTTCTTAGGAACACAATGAACATGACTAACCCATCTACTATCAGCAATAGGATAAATAATACCAGCATCAAGGAGCTTCAATACCTCATTTCTTACCACTTCCTTCATCTTAGGAATTAAGCGGCGTTGATGTTCAACAACTGGCTTTGCATCTAGCTCCATGTTAATAGCATGCTGACATATAGTAGGAGAAATCCCTTTTAAATCATCAAGAGTGTATCCCATAGCTCCTTGGTGTTTCCTCAATATTTCCAATAACCTTTCTTCTTCCTTTCCTGAAAGTTTAGAACTGATAATAACATGATATATTTTCTTATCATCTATATAAGCATACTTAAGATCATCAGGTAAAGGTTTTAATTCAAAAATAGGATCTTCCTTAGGTGGCAAAGTGGTACCAAGATCCTCCACAGGTAAATTGTGCTTAATCAATGGTGGTTGACGAAGAAGAATATCATCAATCTCTTCTCTTTCTTTCCTGAAGACATCACTTTCATGGTCCTCCATAAATTGCTGCAAAGTATTATTAGGAGCAAGAGCAATAGAGGCAAGCTGTTCAACTCAAAAAAATTCATTAGGCAATTCATTTTCATAAGGAGTTTTAGCAAACTTAGAAAAATTAAACTCATAAGACTCTCCATCGAGCTTAGTCACAACTTTCTCCTTCTTACAATCTATCACAGCACTACCAGTATTCAAAAAGGGTCTACCAAAAATAATAGGACAAGTTTTACTAGCTTCCTTACCAAGTACTAGAAAATCAGTAGGATATTTAGTCTTACCACATAGAACTTTCACATCTCGAACAATACCAATTGGCAAGACAGTCTCTCTGTTAGCCAGCTGAATAACCACATCAATATCTTCAAGTTCACAAGGGGCAATTTCATGCATGATTTCTCTGTAAAGCTCATAAGGAATAGCACTTGAACTTGCACCAATATCGCATAAACCATAATAGCAATGATCGCCAATCCTGACAGAAATAACAGGAACACTTGTTTTCCTACGCCTACTAGGATGTGAAACAATGTTAGAAGCATCTTCACAAAAGACAATATGTTCATCTCCCACATTTTTAGTAACAAGGTCCTTCACTATAGCTACAGGAGACTTAATAGTAATTTGCTCATCAAGTTCTATAGCTTTCTTCGTACTTTTATTACACACGCTTATCAAAGTGGAATGCTCCTTTACCTTAGCAGGGAAAGGCGTCTTCTCAAAATAAGGTTCAGGCAAAATGCGATCAACAGTACAAACTTCAGTAGTTTTAGCAGGAATATGACTAATAGAATCTTTATAAGGCGCATGATACTTGTTCCAATCTTTCTTTGGAACATCAAGATAAGAGGCAAAGGCCTTAAAATAGTTAGCAAGTATCTGAGAATCAAGACCATAAATAGTGCTAACACTATGAAAGTCATAGGTTCCCATAAAAGCTTTAATGCATTCATAATCATAATTTATACCTGACTTCCTACCTTTGTTGTTCTCCCATCCTTTGGCATTTTCTTGAATACGGTCAAGAAGATCCCATTTAGCTTCTCCTTTCATATGAGTAAATGATCCGAAGCAGGAAGCATCCAATAAATCCTTGTCATGAAGAGCAAGCCTCGCCTAAAAGTTATCAATAACAATATTACTAGGGAGCTCATGAATGGGACATTTGAGCATTAGTAACTTCAATCTCCCCCACGCATGAGCAATACTCTCTCCATCATGAGGCCAAAAGTTATATATTCGATTACGATCTTTATGAATCTCACTTGGAGGATAAAACTTGGAATAAAAGAGAGGTACAATTTCCTCCCAAGCAATAGATGGACCATCCTTTAGCAGCCTATACCACTCGTCAGCTCTACCTTTCAGTGATAAAGAGAATAGCTTCCTCTTAACCTGGCTTGATGAAATACCTGCACACTTGAATAACTCGCATAATTCATGTATAAAGAGTAAATGATCACCCGGATGGACAGTTCCATCTCCTGAATAGCAGTTATTCATAACACGTTCAACAATTTTCATAGGTATTTTAAAAGGATCTAATTGAGCAGGTGGTGGTTCATGTACATCTGCAACAGTGGTAGTAGTGTTCCCAAATAGAAAACCAAATGGAGAACTCTCCATAGCAAAATAAAAGACAAGAAATAAAAACAATACTCACAGCGATGGTTACCTTTACCAATTCCACTCTTCAATAGTGCTTCACTCCCCGGCAACGGCGCCAGAAAATAGTCTTGATGACCCACAAGTATTGGGGGTGTATTGTAGTACTTTCGATAAATAAGAGTGTCGAACCCAACGAGGAGCAGAGGATGTTGACAAGTGGTTTTGATCAAGGATTCACTGTAAATACTAGCAAACGAGTTTTCAGGGGTATTTGGTAATGCAAGTAAATAAAGTACGAGTAAATAAAAGACAATAATAACAATTGCAGCGAGTGGCTCAATCCTTTCTAGAGCAAAGGACAAGCCGGTTGTGTAACTTATGATGACCAAACGTTCTCGAGGACACACGGGAGTTTCTATCAAGTGCTTTCGCTTCACGCCGCTAAATAATCTTTATTGGTTTGATAAGTGTTATGGGGGTGAACCTGTGCTAGCGCACTACCCTTACTAGGATTAATACACACTTGTGATTATATCCCTTGCAAGCATCCGCAACTACAAGAAAGTAATTAAGATAAATCTAATCACAGCCTTAAACTGTAAGATCCTATGCTCCCTGGTGCAATGGTTTTCCAACGGAGGTTTAGGTTTCTGTCACTCCAGCCACTAGTAGAGAAAAGGCTATCCTTGGCGCACCAAAATGGCTTATCCCTGGCGAATTTTGGTTTGCGAGCGACTTATATGCCGGCGGTAATGCTTACCGCTGGCGAAATTTGCAGTTCGCCGGGGATAATTTTTTTACCGCTGGCGCATTTGGCATGTGCGTCGGGGATAACATGTTATCCCTGGCGAATTTGTAATCGGTGCGCCGGGGATAAAATTTCGGAAAATCTAAAAAAATTCAAAAAAATTCGAATTTTTTTCCAAAATATTTTAAAATTATAAAAACCTAAATAATATGAAAACCTATGCATATATGATTTTTTGACCATTTTATCACACCTGGAACCTTCTCAATTCACACTGAAACTGTGACTTCCCCCTTGGTCACCCATCCTCAAAGTGCTCCGGGCCTAGCACGCTTAACTTCCGAGTTCCATTTGCATGAGTTACCCCTACACTTGTTATAGCTTATTGATACTATTACCCTTTCAATCCTTGTAACCCTTATGTGTGTGAGTGTAGGAGTGTGTGTATGTGAGTGTGTGAGTGTAGGAGTGTGTGTATGTGAGTGTGAGTATGTGTGTGTGTGTGTGTGAGTATGTGTGTGTGTGCGCATGTGAGTATGTGTGTGTGAAAAAATCCGAAAAATCTCAAAAAATTCAAAAAAAATCAAAAAATCTCAAAAATTTAGAAATCTCAAAAAACCCATATAAATGATAAATAATCCAAAAAATCTTAAAATCTTTTAAAAATCCGTAAAATCTGAAATTTTCATGAATCTAAAAGTGCAAAAAAGTCCATTTTCCCTTTGGAATTTGAGAAATCTAAAAATTGTCGAAACGACTAGCTGGTCATTAAATTTGGATGTAACTTTTCGTTCTGATACTTTTTCATATAAAAAACTTTTTAATCCGACATCGTATGCAAAAGTTATTGTGATTTTACTGTTGCATAACATTTTTTTGCAAAATATATCGAAATTTGAGTTTTTAATTTTTCATAATAACTATAACACATAATATATGGAAATCTCAAAGTTTTTTATTTTTTTGAATTTTTTATCATTTTCTTTTAATTTTTGCAAAACTAGAATGGCGATCCACGGGGGGGGGGGGGGTGGTGGGGGTGCTGTCTCTGGGCCTTATCCCCGGCGCATAAGGGCATGTTCGTCGGGGGTAAGCCCCCTTATTATCCCCGGCGCATTGCTCTTAATTCGCCGGTGGTAAGCCCCCTTATCCTCGGCGCATATTATCGATGAATTTTGTGTCGCAAGAACACGGGGTACCACGCGACGGACCCAAAGATTCGAACGCAGGGGCTGAACGTGTGAGATCTAGGAACACAACGAAGCACGGTGACGGAAGTCTCGAGCTGTTGAATGCACTACGCACTGCAGAGAGAGACGCCGAGCTTTACCCAGGTTCAGGGCCCTCGTGGTGAGGTAACACCCCTACTTCCTGCCTTCTTGTATTACAACGCAACACCTCGCGAGGAGTACAAGGTCTTGGTTACAAAGTTCTAGCTGGCCAGAGGTTGAAGAACCTGCATGCCCAGCTAGCAACTTGGAGAAGATCCGATCCCATCTAAGGGGTGGCCTCCCCTCCTTTTAAAGCGCCAAGGTCCTCCTTCCCCTTATCTTCTTGGGGAAGGGGTTGCCACACACACGGCCAAGGAGGGTGGACAGCTGTAGACTACACTCTTCTATAGACGTGGTCTTCGTAGGGTAGTGGCGCCGGTCCACAGGAGTGGGTGGAGGAAGCTGACGTCTTCCTCTGGCGCCCTGCACCGTCCACGCTATTTTTAGGGGGGTGGCCAACAACCACTGTGCCGCTTTGGGCAGGCACGGCGAAAGTTGGTCTCCTCCATGTCGGGGGTAGCGTGGGTGGTACGCGGTCTTCTGTCCTTCATCTTCTTGGTCCGCACGCCAACGTGCTGAGCTGGCGTGGACTTGGTCTCTCTCCTCACCAGCGGGGGCTCGTGAGGAGGTCTTCTGGTCCTTAGCATTTTCCACCGTCGTTCTCCTCACGAGGCGCCTCCTCGTGAGGGTCTTCTCCGTAGCTTGGGTCGTTGATTCTCCCCTGGGCTGAAGATGGGCCAATGACGGGGCCCAGGAGCAGGTGGACCGGGATACCCCTGTATCCAGAACACCGACAGTAGCCCCCAGGAGCCCGGCCCGCGAACGCGCCCTCTTGAGGGAGCGAAGGGCCGGGGGCCCCAGAAGCTGCTGGGCCCTCCAACGGCACGCGTCAACCGCGCGGTCAGAGGACCATGTGAAGAAGCAGAAGCTCCGGACACGTGGCGCGGCCGCAGCTGGTGAGACAAAACGGCGGGCGACGCTACAGTCTCCGAGGCGTCAAACCGTCATGATGGCGCGTCGCTTCACTGCGGAGCGCCGCGCCGACGCTTCAATTCCCGCGCTGAGATTTGACGCATTGACGCCGGACGCCGCCCTCAAATAGAGTCTCCTCGAGACCTCTGGCACTTCACCTCCTTCCTCTAGTGCCACTTCTTCCTCTATGCCCCCAAGCTGATGGATCCCTCCACCTCTGTCGCCGCCGCTGGACCGAGCTCTGGGGCCAAGCGCCACGGGCGCCCCCCGGGCAGCGGGATCAAGGTGAAGATCCCGGCCCGATGGACGCCCGGCGCCGGCGGCCCCCTTCGCATTGGCGCGCCGAGGCAGGACGAGGCGAACCGCGCTGCCTCGGGGACCTCCGGCGCCCTGACCCTCAGGGGTCCCACGCGTGGAGGCGCTCTGAACTCGCCGTCGCCGCTGGCGGCGGCGCCTGCTCCCCGCGCCCCGGGGAGCATCGACCGAGTCCTCCGGGAGGTGGAGGCCGCCCTGGGCCCCCCCTCCCCTACTGCAGATCCTCCGGCCCCGCTGGCGAACGGAGTGGTTGCCACTCCACACCACTTGGCGGCAGCGATGCTGGGACCCCTCATCGGCCCGGGGTCCCGCTTCCTGGAGCTCCTCGTCGTCGTCGACGCCCCGGGCTTCAGCTCCCTCCGGCTGCCCGACGCCATCCGGAGGGTGGTTTACGCCCCCGGCGCGGCCGCCGGGGAGATTGCCCTGGGGGAGCAGAGCAGGCCTGATCTCTTCTGGCCTGTGGACATCCTCCTCGAGGTGGGCGGCAACGCCGTCCTCTCCGGCCGCTGGAGGGCCTTCGCCCTCGGCCATCGCCTCCACGTTGGCGACCACCTCGTCTTCCGCTTCAAGCTGGGGACGTTGGAGGCTTCGGTGCGGATCTTCACCGCCGGTGGCGTCCGCCGGACCTACCCCCAGCCCGCGGCGCAGTGAAGAGGAGGTCCCGGCGCGGTAGTCTTCTGGGGAGGGGAGCTAGTCTCCTCCCCTCTTTTGCTGTGTAGTCCTCGCCGGCGGGGTATGCCCCGCCGTGCCTTTGCTCCTCCCTTTGATGGGATTACCTCAATGAAGTCCGCTTTTAGCTGTCTTGCATTTCGCTTCTCACTGCTCTTCATTGTCCTGGTCATTCGGACGCTCGAGAGCCCTGGTGAGCTGTTAGCGTCGATGGGAGGCCTCCCTTCGCCTCAGAGCTCGAGATGGGGTCAGCGCCGACGACACATTGGACGATTCCTGAGACGAGAAGTTGAAGAAAGAGTTGGAAAAGAAAAAACCCCAAATCCCCGAAAATGGAAAAACAAGTCGATAAAACAAACGAAAAAAGAAGGTGAATAAGATGCCCCTGTGACCGGCACAGGGACCTTCTCCGTCGTGGAGGAGCGCGGCACTATCTGTGCCAGCAGCTAAGAGCAAATTGCCGCGCGTGGCGATTCACGGGGCCTTCCTCGTCGTTGAGGGAAGCTGGACCCTCACGGACGTGAAAACGTCGACGCTTAAGAGAGCCCAGAGACCGTCGACACCTCGCAAGGGTTCCTCACGAGGTGAAGGGCCTGGCGCGGACCTCCGGATCTGCGTCTCCTTCGCAAGATGATCAGAGCGGCCTTGGTCTTCAATAATCCCACCACGTTAGGCCTTCCTCGATAGAGGGAATCTTCCTGCGGATGCTTGTTGCATCAACGCATTCTTGCCTCCTCGTGAGGGTTGCTCACAAGGTGCTGGTCCTTAGCGGGTGCCTTGGGCACACCTTGGACTATCCTCGAAGATTTTTTATTTTCCGATGTACTTCGCGAGGAACTAAGCACCATGGGTATTTGGAGGTGATCGATAACAGGGCCGTCGCCCCCGACCAGAGCTCACTCCCTTCGGGTTTTTCGGGCTCGCTGTTTTCCGGGCGAAGGCCCCAGCATAGACACCGTTCCTAGCCCCCTTCCGCGTGGAGTACAACAGAAAATAAATGGACTTCATGCCATTTTAATGTCATGCCAAAGCAGAGGCGCTATGTTGCGCGATAACTTAATATCAGTGCTTAAGAGCAGTTTGAGCTGATACAAGTGCCGTGAGAACGGTCTTTAGCTCCTCGTGAGGAACCTAAGGGTAGAACTTTCGCAGATGAACTATGTTCCACGGGTTCCCCACCGGCACGCCTTCTGCGGTTTTCAGCCGCGCCGAGCCTGGCCTGGCGATGTGCGGCACCTTGAAGGGTCCTTCCCAGATTGGAGACAGCTTGTGCAGGCCCTCGCGAGAGAGTATTCTCCTCAGCACCAGGTTGCCGACCTCCAGAGTCCTTGCTCGAACATGGCGGCTATGGTAGCGGCGTAGTCCTTGCTGGTACCTCGCGGCGCGGAGCGCGGCTTGGCACCGAGCTTCTTCGAGTAGGAGGAGGCGATCCTTGATGAGGTCCTCTTGGCGAATTTCGTCGAAGGCAAGCACTCTTGGCGACCCAAACTTGACGTCGGTGGGAAGAACAGCCTCCGCCCCATAGACCAGGAAGAAAGGGGTCTCTCCAGTGGGTTTGGTGGCGGTAGTCCTGATGGACCACAAGACGGATTGGAGGTTGTCTAACCATTTTTTGCCATAGGCTTCGAGCTTGGCATTGAAGCTTTTCGTCTTGAGTCCCTTGAGGACCTCGGCGTTAGCACGCTCAGCCTGGCCATTGCTCTGGGGGTAGGCGACGGAGGCGAAACAGATTTTGATGCCGGTCGATGCACAGTACTCCCGGAACAGTCCGCTGGTGAACTAGCTGCCGTTATCGGTGATTATGCGGTTAGGCACACCAAAACGACAGACCAGCCCACGGATGAACTTGACCGTGGACCTGGCCGGGATGGTGCACACCGGCTCCACCTTCACCCACTTGGTAAATTTGTCGATGGCGATGTAGAGGTAGCGATAGCCCCCTTGCGCTCCGGGGAACGGACCAAGGATGTCCAGCCCCCAAACTGCAAAGGGCCAAGTGAGTGGGATGGTTTGCAGCTCCTGCGCCGGCTGGAGGATCTGCTTAGCGTGGAATTGGCATGCCTCGCACCTCTTGACCATCTCCGCCGCATCCCCGAGCGCTGAAGGCCAGTAGAAACCACTTTGATACGCCTTTGCGGCCAGAGTTGCAGCAGAAGCATGATGGCCACACTCGCCGGCGTGGATGTCCCTGAGAAGCTCCTGGCCTTGGTGAGTAGATATGCACTTCAGAGCGACGCCGTTTGGGCGACGTCGGTACAAGTCACCATCCTTGACGCAGTAGCCCGAAGCTTGGCGCACGATCCTTTCGGCCTCCTCTTCATCCTCGGGAAGCCTGCTGCTGGTGAGGAAGGCCTTGAGCTCGAGAATCCAATCCACTCCCTCCTGCCGTGCCAATGCCAGAAGGACGCGGTCACCCGAAGGAGGCCCGCAGTCTGGAGCCCCCTGCTCTGGCGGTGGCGGCAAGACAGGTGGAGGGTCTGATCCAGATGACGGTGGAGAAGCGGACAGCTTGAAGAGACGCTCCTCAAAGACGTCGGCAGGTTGTGCCAGGCGGTGAGAGGCGCGCTTGGCGATCTCGTCGGCTTCCACATTTTCTCCTCTCAGGATGTGCTTCAGCTCCAAACCTTGGAAGCGTTTTTCCATCTTTCGATGCTCCTCGAGATAGGCCGCCATGTGCTCGTCCTTTGGAGTGTAGGTCTTGTTCGAGAAGTTCACAACCAGCTGTGAATCTCCTTTGACGATGAGGCGCTTGATGCCCAAAGCGTTTGCCACCCTTAAGCCGGCGAGTAGTCCTTCGTATTCCGCGATGTTGTTGGAGACCTTGTGCTTAGGCTTAAAGTAGAGCTGTACAGCGTAGAAGAGCTTGTCTCCGGAGGGAGAGGTTAGGACAGCACCAGCTCCCACGCCGGGGAGGTTGAAGGCGCCGTCGAAGTTCATGACCCAGAGGCCTGGGGCCTCCTCTCCTGGGAGCGTTGACTCCACCTCTGGAGGCTCATCGGCGAATGGATCGGTCCACTCCGCAGTGAACTCGGCCAAAGCCTTGCTCTTGATTACCTTTGTAGTTTCGAAGGAGATCTCGAAGGGTTGAAGCTCCACGGCCCATTCTGCCACCCGCCCGGTGACGTTGGGATTGCGTAGGATGGTCTCCAGGGGACGATCGGTTACCACCTTTATCGGGTGACCCTGGAAGTAGTGGCGTAGCTTCCGCGAAGCGATGAGCAGGGTGTAGAGCTGCTTTTGCTGCATGGTGTAGCGCTCCCGAGCGTCACGTAGCACCCTGCTGACGAAGTATACGGGCTTCTGCACCTTGGTGACACCCTCGGGAGGTTCCTCCTCGGGAGGCCGTTGAGCGTTGTTCTGAGAGAGCGGCTCGGTCGGCGGAGATGTGGCGGGCGGCTCCTCTTGAGGAACGGGAGGTGCAGCGGCCTCTTCCTCGCGAGGTGCCCCCGGACCGGGAGGATCGACCTCTTCCTTGGCGATTACTTTTGCGTCTCGCTCCGCAACGAGTACGGCACTTGCGGTCCTTGGAGTTGCCGCAATGTAGAGTAGCAAGGGCTCGCGGACTGCTGGGGCAACCATGATCGGTGGGCTCGTGAGGTACCTTTTCAACTCAGCGAAGGCCTTGTCGGCTTCCGGAGTCCACTCGAACTTCCCAGCGCGCTTCATGAGCTTGAAGAAGGGCAAGGCTTTCTCCCCACTCCTCGCGATGAAGCGCCCCAGGGCTGCCATGCATCCCGCGAGGTGTTGCATCTCCTTGAGATTGCGTGGCGGACGCATTTCTTCGATGGCCTTGACCTTGTCAGGGTTCGCCTCTATCCCGCGATGGGACACGAGGAACCCCAACAGTTTTCCCGACGGTACGCCGAAGGCGCACTTGGCGGGGTTGAGATTGATATTTACCTTTCTCAGGTTGACGAATGTTTCCTCCAGATCCTCGATGAAGGTGTGACTCTCGCGAGTCTTGACGACGATGTCATCGACGTAGGCCTCCGCGTTCCTTCCCATCTGAGGCCCCAAGGCCTTGCGCATGAGCCTTTGGAAGGTGGCTCCTGCGTTCTTCAGACCGAAGGGCATGCAGACGTAGCAGTACACACCACAAGGCGTGATGAAGGCGGTCTTCTCCTCGTCCTCCTTTGCCATCTTGATCTGATGATAGCCGGAGAAAGCATCCAAGAAGCAAAGGAGGTCACAGCCGGCGGTGGAGTCGACGATTTTATCTATCCTTGGGAGCGGATAAGGATCCTTGGGGCAGGCCTTGTTGAGACTTGTGAAGTCCACGCAGAGGCGCCAAATGCCATTTGCCTTTGGGACGACCACCGGATTTGCAATCCAGGTGGGGTGGGCTACCTCGCGTATCAGCTTGGCCTTCTTCAGCTTCTCTATTTCCTTGACTATGAAGTCCTGCTTCTCTTGCGCTTGTTTCCTAGTCTTCTACTTCACGGGGTGTGCCTGAGGGCACACGGCTAAGTGGTGCTCAATCACCTCCCTGGGAACGCCGGGCATATCTGACGGAGTCCAAGCGAACATGTCAGAGTTTGCCCGCAGGAAGGTGACGAGCGCGCTTTCCTATTTGGGGGAAAGCCCTGCCCCAATGGTGACGAAGTTTTCGCAGCCCCCATCCTGAAGCGGGACCTTCTTGGTTGCAGAGCGCTCTTGGGTGAACTGGGGCCTCCTTCCTGAGGGTACTGCGGCTTCCCCAATGCTCATGTCCAGCATCGGATGGACCAGGTCCTCGCTTGGAGTAGGCGACGCAGAGGCTGTAAACTTCTTCCCTGTTGAGCCCTGCAGGTGGGGCTCAAGAGAGGCCTTCTTCACAGCAGCCCGCTCTTGGGATACGAGCTGCTTCTTCCTCGCGAGGTCGCCGGAGTGTTCCAGCAGATCTTCCTCGGCAGGGAACATGGTGGCGGCCTCACGGTAGACATGCTCCACCGACCGGAGAGCATCCTTCTCGTTGCAGCGCACGGTGATCGTGCCATTGGCGCCTGGGATCTTGAGAACATTGAAGCCATGATGCGTGGCTGCCATGAATCTTGCCAGGGCTGGATAGCCGAGAATGGCACTGTATGGCAGCGCGATGTAGGCGACATCGAAGTCGAGGCTCTTTGTCCTGTAGTTGTCCCGGGTGCCGAAGGTAACGGGCAGGCGTACCTGCCCAATTGGCGTTGTAGACCCTTCGGTTACCCCGAAGAATGGTCGGGTTGGCATGAGCCGGTGGTACGGCACCTGCATCTTCTCGAAGATCTCGACCGAGATGATGTTGAGGCCCGCCCCTCCATCGATGAGAGTGCGATTTACGGCGACGTTGTTGATGGTTGGCGTGCATAAGAGAGGAATTGTGCCCACGCCCCTGGTGGAGGCCGGATGATCCTCCTCGTCGAAGCCAATCTTGCACGTTGACCACTTCATTAGGCGGTTGCCGACGTTGGGCTGTGCCGCCGTGATCTCTCGCGACAGCTGCTTGAAGTGTCGGTTAGACAAAGGAGCCTGAGCTCCACCCAGGAGGCAAGCGGCGAAGTCTCGCGGCTCTTGATAGCCCCCCTGGTTCTCCTCCCGACGATCGTTTGCTGGTGGGGGTAGCGGCAGCGGCTCAGGATCGGCTCGAGACAGACCCTCACAGCGGCGACCTTCCTCGCGGTCGTCGTCGCGGCGGTCGCCCTGGGATCCACTCTTGCCGTAGCTGCGGCCACCCCCGCGGCACTTGGAGACACCATTTTCTTCATGAAACCTCCGAACAAACCAACAATCGTCGGTATTGTGGGTGTCCTTCTTATTGAGAATGCAGTAGCGGCGACGACGACCTTTGTCGCGTTCGGAGCGGTCCTCGCGGCGTTGCTTATGATCTGGTTCCACCGCGAGGACAGCGGCCTCCTTTCGCTTGGGGTCCTTGGATTTTGGTTTTGGGGGAAGTGCCTCTGGCAGGTTATGCACAAAGAGCCTCCCTTCCTCGGCCTTGGCGCAGCGGTCGGCGATCTCGAAGAGCCTGACGACGGAAGTCAGCTCGTCATTCACGGACAGCTTCTCCCTCATCTTGATGTCGGAGACGCCCGTGGAGAATGGGGAGATGACCTCCTCGTTGGAGATCCTGGGGATCTTGTTCCTCATCTGGCTGAAGCACTGGATATACTGACGAAACGTCTCGCCTTTGTACTGACGCACCGCCTTAAGATCGTTCTTGGTAGCGGGGCGCTCATACGTGGGCATGAAGTTGGCAACGAACTGACGACATAAATCCTTCCATGAAGTCACGGATTCGTGAGGAAGGTTCATGAGCCAAGTTCGCGGAGCGTCCTTGAGGGCCATGGGGAACCAATTTGCCATGGCACGCTGATCTCCACGCGCGGCCTGGACGGCGACGACGTAGAGTTGGAGGAATTCGACGGGGTTGGTGGTCCCGTCGTAACGCGCGCCAATGTCCGGCTTGAACTTGTCAGGCCAGACGATGTAGCGTTGCTGGCGAGTGAGAGCAAGACACCTGGGGTTGTAGATAGGGTCACCGGGGGTCCTGACGTTCTTGCCAGCTTCGCCGATGTCGTCGATGGCGCGGTCATGATTTTCGCGGCGGCGCTCGAGGGAGACGCGTGCGTCTTCCGGAGCGCGTTGGACGATTTGGCAGCTGGGCTCCCCGCGCGGCGAAGATGCGGCGCGGGAAACCACCTTCTTAGCCTTGTTGGCCTTCCCATCTCCGGCGCCCGGGGCGCGACGCCCCGCCGCCGGATCTGGGTCTCCCGCGCCCTGGGCTCCTCCCTGGGCCGGGTCTTCGTTGGCGATGGCGACGAGTTCGGCGATTCAAGCGTGCCACCCCTCACACCCGTCATCGGTGGGTTGATAGCGCAGCAGCTCCTGCGCCATGGCGAGAGCCTGCGCAGGAGACAGCTGACTCCCAGAACGAGCGCGAGAAGTGGCGGTGGCGGTGAAGGAGAGCGAAGGCTCTGTACGCCCGGACAGGAGGTAAGAGGACTCCAGATCTTCCTCCTCTTCCTCCTCGGCCGAAGCTTCACGACGACGGAAGATGGGCTCGGTTTGCCCCCGAATAGCGTTGCGACGGTGAAGACGCTCGAGCCTTGCGTTGGCGTCGGCCATGTCAAAGCAGATCTAGGAGAAAACACACCACAGCCCCCTACCTGGCGCGCCAAATGTCGATGGATTTCGTGTCGCAAGAACACGGGGTACCACGCGACGGACCCAAAGATTCGAACACAGGGGGCTGAACGTGTGAGATCTAGGAACGCAACGAAGCACGGTGACGGAAGCCTCGAGCTGTCGAACGCACTACGCACTGCAGAGAGAGACGCCGAGCTTTACCCAGGTTCAGGGCCCTCGTGGTGAGGTAGCACCCCTACTTCCTGCCTTCTTGTATTGCAACGCGACACCTCGCGAGGAGTACAAGGTCTTGGTTACAAAGTTCTAGCTAGCCAGAGGTTGAAGAACCTGCGTGCCCAGCTAGCAACTTGGAGAAGATCCGATCCCATCTAAGGGGTGGCCTCCCCTCCTTTTATAGCGCCAAGGTCCTCCTTCCCCTTATCTTCTTGGGGAAGGGGTTGCCACACACACGGCCAAGGAGGGTGGACAGCTGTATACTACACTCTTCTGTAGACGTGGTCTTCGTAGGGTAGTGGCGCCGGTCCACAGGAGTGGGTGGAGGAAGCTGACATCTTCCTCTGGCGCCCTGCACCGTCCACGTTATTTTTAGGGGGGTGGCCAACAACCACTGTGCCGCTTTGGGCAGGCACGGCGAAAGTTGGTCTCCTCCCTGTCGGGGGTAGCGTGGGCGGTACGCGGTCGTCTGTCCTTCATCTTCTTGGTCCGCACGCCAACGTGCTGAGCTGGCGTGGACTTCGTCTCTCTCCTCACCAGCGGGGGCTCATGAGGAGGTCTTCTGGTCCTTAGCATTTTCCACCGTCGTTCTCCTCACGAGGCGCCTCCTCGTGAGGGTCTTCTCTGTAGCTTGGGTCGTTGATTCTCCCCTGGGCTGAAGATGGGCCGATGACGGGGCCCAGGAGCAGGTGGACCGGGATACCCCGGTATCCAGAACACTGACACATATCTAGTGTATTCGCCGAGGATAACAATGGATAGGGGCCGGCCCATCCAGGGTGGGACCGCCAGCTATTATCGCCGGCGAATATGGGACTTATGCGCCAGTGGTAATCTCGTATCACCGGCGAAAAAAGGTGGATGCACCAGGGGTAATATTATCACCGGCGAATATATTTCCTATGCGCCGGCGATAGTCATGCTGGCTATAAGAAAATCTCTACTAGTGAGCAACCCCACAATTGGTAGCCAAATACACAATGCATTCCACTAGGCCCATAAATGGTGAAGTATCATGTTTTCGACGTTCACATGATACCACTAGTGAAATAGCACCACAACAGATAAATATCAAACCATTAAATATTACTTAACATAATTCCACTACTAACATCTTGACTTCTCCCATGTCCTCAAGAACTAAACGAACTACTCACAAGATATCATATAGATCATGATCAGAGGTGAAATAATGGTAAATAACAATCTGAACATAAACCTTAATTCAACGGTTCCACTCAATAGCATCAACCACAAGAGTAATCAACACCAGGAAAGTTTCCCCTAAGAATTTGACAAGATTCAACTCAAGATGTTACAACAGGATGGCGTGGTGATGGTGAAGATGAAGGTGCTGGTGATGAGGATAATGGTGATGATGATCCCAATGAAGTCTGGTGCAATGGCGATGACGATGGCGACGATCTCCCCTCTCTGGGAAGGAATTTCCCGGGCAGATTCCTGTCTACCGGAGAGCTTTTCTCTCTCTGGTGTTTTCCGCCCCGCAGAGGCTGCAATGCCTATCTCTGAGCCTCCCCTCTAACTTAGGTTTTCCAGGACGACGATATACATGAAGGGGCGATGGCAGTAGTGGGCTAGGGTGGCCTCACCACAGGCCAACGGGGCCAGGGGTGGGCCCGCGCCCCCTGTGGGTGAGCCCACCCTGTGGCTCCTCTCGCCTCCTCCTTCTTGAAGGAAATATGCCCTAGAGGCAATAATAATATTGTTATTATCATATTTCTTGTTCATGATAATGTTTATACTCCATGCTAGAATTGTATTAAGTAGAAACATTAATACTTGTGTGGTTTATGAACAACACCGTGTCCCTAGTATGCCTCTACTAGACCTGCTCATTGATTAATGATGGTTAAGGTTTCCTAACCATAGACATGAGTTGTCGATTAATAATGAGGTCATGCCATTAGGAGAATGATGTGATGGACAGGCCCAAATAAAGCACATCAATTAGATCATGTCATTGTGTTCTTCTTTGCAAAGCTTTTTTTCCTATGTCAAGTATTGTATTCCTTAGACCATGAGATAATGCAACTCCCTAGTACCGGAAGAGAGCTTTGAGGTCATCAAACATTATCCTATGAAAGGGTGATCATAAATGTGTCTCTCAAGTAATCGGAAAGTACTTGTTGGGTTGCATGTATCGAGATGGAATTTGTCCCTCCCGAGTCGGAGAGATATACTTTGGGCCCACTCGGTAATCGATATCAACACCGCTTGCAAGCATATGGTTAAGGAGTTAATCACATAGTGATATTGGATTACGGAACGAGTAAAGTACTTGCAGTGAACGGGATTGAACTAGGTATGCCGATACCGACGATCGAATCTCGGGCAAGTAAAATATCGCGAGACGAAGGGAATACATATACAAGATTAATTGAATCCTGGCATCGTGGTTCATCCGATATGATCATCGATGAATATGTGGGAGTCAATATGGGTTTCCAGATCCCGCTATTGATTATTGAAAGAAGATCATGTCTACATATTCTCAAACCCGTAGTGTCACACACTTAACGTGCATCGATGCTAGGATAGAATGGATAATTGGTTATTGAGTTTTTTGTTTGGAGTCTCAGATGAGATCCCGGACATCACGAGAGGTTCCGGAATGGTCCGGAGAATAAGATTCATATAATGGAAAGCAGTTTTTGGGTTTCGGAAAAGTTCTAGACTTTTTCGGTAGAGTACCAGAATGTTCTAGAAAGTTCCGCAGGGCTCCATGGTGGGGCCCACATGCCCCAAAGGGTCCACATGGACCAAAGGTTGCTGCCTACATGGGCCTGGTCGTCTGTGCCCACTTGTCCTATGAGGCCAAGGGCAAAACCCTAGGGTTTTCTTATGGGCCAAGACAAAGGAAACTTAGGGAGCAAGTTTTCTCCCTGGGGCCACCGGCTTGACTTGGAGGCTAAGGCTGCCCCCTTGGCCGACCCTCTTGACCTATTTAAAGGGGAGGGGAGGGCTGGGACATGGTCCCTCCAACCCTAGCCGCTGGTCCAACTGCTGCCCTCCACATCTCTCTCTCGCGATCGGATCGCAAGGAGGAGAAGGCTAGTACGACTACGTCATCCACATTCTGATGAATGTTTCCGCTGTGCGATTTCTTCAAGGGTATGAAGATCTCATCTATCTCTCTCGTTGATTACATATCCTAGATTAGATCTTGGCTTGCTTGTTCGCATCCGTAGGAAATTTTTTGATTTACTATGCTACGAAACCCTTCAGTGGTATCAGAGCTAGATCTATGCGTAGATGTATTTCACGAGTAGAACGCAACATGCTTGTTGTGGACGTTGATGTTTTCTATTGGAAACCTCTATGTTGTGTATTTCTTATGGCGCGGCATAGTGAGATCGAAGCGGTCCAAGCCAACTTTATGTGACCTCGTTCGCGAGACCGGCTCCGCACTTGACGTGTGGCTTGTTCCACACACGCGGCTGTTGGATGCCAGTTTCTCTCACTATAGTAGTCATGAGATTTATAATGGATGTTAGCAACCATAATATCACCGTTGTGGCTTTTCGTAGGTAAGAATCGTTCTTAACTTGCTACTCCCATAAGCCACGTAAAATATGCAACAACAAATTAGAGGCTTTTAACTTGTTTTTGCAAGGAGTGTTTGTGATATGGTATTGCCACAAGATGTGATGTGTATGTTGATATATGTGATGTATGCAATGATCATGTTTTGTAATGTTTCACGACTTGCATGTCGATGAGTTCACAACTGGCAGGAGCCATATGGTTGTCTTTATAATTTTGTATGACCTGCGTGTCAACTTCTTATATGCCATGTAATAGCTTTACTTTATCGCTAAGTAGTTAGAAATAGTCGTAGTTGCTATTCGTGGTGGAGGCAATCATGATGGAGTGATGGAGATCATGCCGGCGCGCACGAGATGGAGATCAATGCGCGAAGATTGGCTATACCATGTCACATATTGTATATGCATGTGCTATTTATCCTTTATGTATGCATCTTATTTTGCTTTGATCGCGACGGTAGCATTATAAGATGATCCCTCACACTTAATTTCAAGATAAAATGTGTTCTCCCCTCGTATGCGCTGTTGTGAAAGATCGTCGTTTTGAAGCATCACGTGATGATCGGGTGCTATAAACTCTACGTTCACATACAACGGGTGTAAGCCAGATTTACACATGCGAAAATACGTGGGTTAAACTTGACGAGCCTAGCATGTACAGACATGGCCTCGGAACACACAGACCAAAAGGTCAAGCATGAGTCATACGGATGATATGATCAACATGTTGATGTTCACCATTAAAGCTACATCATTCACGTGATGATCGGTCTCAGTGTAGTGAATTTGGATCATGCTTCACTAAACAACTTTGATGGATGTTGAATTTAGTGGGGGTTCATTAGTAATTTGATTAACTTGAACTAATTATCATGAACTAAATCTTGATGTATTTGCATAATTTGTTGTAGTCTTCGGCACCGTTTCCCACTGACACTTAGCTTAATTGAGTTAAAAGAACTATAGAATTCTGGATAATCACTTTACGGACTAGTACCATTTAGTTAGAATCTCAAGAGTAAGGATTAAGTCTTATTGCAAACTTTAGCAAACCTCACTTGCTCCATGCGATTTAATAAGTTGTATTAATCTAAGAGCAATGATTCAAGTTTAGCATCTAAGATCATGTTTGCCTCCATGAGAAATTGATCTTCAAAATTGTTTGAGAATCAAAGTGATCTTGGAGCTGAAAGAATTGTTTCAGAAACTAACAAGAAGTGAAAGATATTTGATATCTAAAACTTTGATTGTTTGCAAAATGATTAAGTATAATTTAGTAAAAGAACATATGCTCATATTGTATGAATATATGCGAAGATTGAAGACGCTAGGCGTCCCAATCACCCAAAAGTTTGGGAAACTAATATTATACTTGCCAAAAGAATATGCTTTTTTTCCTATGTCAAGTATTGTATTCCTTAGACCATGAGATAATGCAACTCCCTAGTACCGGAAGAGAGCTTTGAGGTCATCAAACATTATCCTATGAAAGGTTGATCATAAAGGTGTCTCTCAAGTAATCGAAAAGTACTTGTTGGGTTGCATGTATCGAGATAGGATTTGTACCTCCCGAGTCGGAGAGATGTACTTTGGGCCCACTCGGTAATCGATATCAACACCGCTTGCAAGCATATGGTTAAGGAGTTAATCACAAAGTGATATTGGATTATGGAATGAGTAAAGTACTTGCTGTGAACAAGATTGAACTAGGTATGCCGATACCGACGATCGAATCTCGGGCAAGTAAAATATCGCGAGATGAAGGGAATATATATACGAGATTAATTAAATCCTGGCATCGTGGTTCATCCGATATGATCATCGATGAATATGTGGGAGTCAATATGGGTTTCCAGATCCCGCTATTGATTATTGATAGAAGATCATGTCTGTATATTCTCAAACCCGTAGGGTCACACACTTAACGTGCATCGATGCTAGGATAGAATGGATAATTGGTTATTGAGTTTTTTTTCGGAGTCTCAGATGAGATCCCGGACATCACGAGAGGTTCTAGAATGGTCCAGAGAATAGGATTCATATAATGGAAAGCAGTTTTTGGGTTTCAGAAAAGTCCTAGACTTTTTCGGTAGAGTACCGGAATGTTCTAGAAAGTTCCGGAGGGCTCCATGGTGGGGCCCACATGCCCCAAAGGGTCCACATGGAACAAAGGTTGCTGCCTACATGGGCCTGGTCGTCCGTGCCCACTTGTCCTATGAGGCCAAGGGCAAAACCCTAGGGTTTTCTTATGGGCCAAGACAAAGGAAACTTAGGGGGCAAGTTTTCTCCCTGGGGCAACCGGCTTGACTTGGAGGCTAAGGCTGCCCCCTTGGCCGACCCCCCTTGACCTATTTAAAGGGGAGGGGAGGGCTGGGACATGCTCCCTCCAACCCTAGCCACCGGCCCAACTGCTGCCCTCCACATCTCTCTCTCGCGACTGCACGTAGGCGAAGCCCTGCTACAGAAATTGTCCACCATAAGTACGACGCCGTCATGCTGCTGATCCAATCTATCTCTCCACCATACTTTTTGGACCAAGGAGGGAGGAGACGTCGATGTCCCGTACATGTGCATCTCTCAGAGGTGTCGCCACTTGCGGCGTTGGATCGGATCGGATCGCAAGGAGGAGAAGGCTAGTACGACTACGTCATCCACGTTCTATTGAACGTTTCCGCTGTGTGATTTCTTCAAGGGTATGAAGATCTCATCTATCTCTCTCGTTGATTACATGTCCTAGATTAGATCTTGGCTTGCTTGTTCACATCTGTAGGATTTTTTTTGATTTACTATGCTGCGAAACCCTTCACTTCTGGCTTCTTCAGTCTTCTGGCGAAATATAATTTTCTGGTATTTTTCTGGAATTTCCTGATCTTCTGAAACATGGTGTCTTGACGGTCCTTTTTCCAGCAGAATCCTGACTCCGGCAGCAAATCCTCCAATGATCATCAAACATGTAAAAACAGAGGAAACAACATAAGTATCATCTCTAAATGTGGAATATATCAATGAATAACAGTAAATTATGCTACAAAATAGTGATGCAAAATGGACGTATCAGTAGCCCCCGAGGCTATGGTCGGGTTCTTTGGAGGCGATCATAGACTCAACAACTTTCTTTGAGTTGTATTCCTTCGAATCATCCAGTATGTATGGCGCCATTGATATCATTACTTTCTACAAAGATTTGACCGGACGCTGACCGTTGCACATGGGCAGCGTGGTAATTTCCGAATTTTCTGCCTGTTAGTGGGCTTGCCGCTTCCTTTTCGCACGCCACGTCTCAGCCCACGTTCCTTCCTGCGGAAGTTTTATTTAAGGAGAGGCTTTTTACTTTTACTGTTTTACCAGTTCATTGCTTCTCCTCTGCCGCCACTGCTTCTTCTTCCTTGCGCTCGCCCTTTCCACGCAGCCCCCGAGCGCTTTCACCATTACATGCCCATCAAGAGGGTTGCTTATCGATCGAAGATGGCCAAGAAGGGGATGAAGAAGCAGACTTCGGGCTGGATTCCGTCGTCCTTCGATGAGACAGATCTGAAGAAATCAAAGAAAGAAGGATTTCTACCGAAATCATCGACGATCATCTACCCCAGAGATGAGGCTATTCCTGCATCACCGGCGGGATACCGAGTGATGTTCCTTGCTTTTCTTCTTTGTGGTTTATCCCTTCCTGCCCACGAATTCCTTTGTGGGCTTCTCTTTGTGTATGGCATGCAGCTGCATCAACTCACGCCAAATTCTCTACTTCATATTGCTTGCTTCATCACTCTCTGTGAAGCATTCTTGGGCATCGACCCCACTGGATTCTTTGGAAGTATCTCTTTCGCCTTCGTCCCAGTGGTTCTTTAGCTGAAACTCCTGAACTGGGTGGAGCCATTGTCTATGTGCGATCCGAATTGCACTATCTTGAGTTTTAGATGGCCCAGTCAGTGCAAGGTTGGAGATAGAAATGGTTCTACAAAGCTGACTACATGGGATGCTTTGCGTTCTGAAGATGAAGTCGAAAACATCAAGCCTTTGCTAGCTCATATTCAAGGACTCCAAAAAGCAGCGGTGAGCGGACTGATAGGAACGCAGCTTATGGCGTTCTTTCTTTAGAGATGCATTCAACCGCTACAATCTCGAATTTACAAGTTATGGACTTATTTTGGCTTGACCGATCCTTCTCGAGTGTCTGCTCGGGACCCAGAGAAAAAGGATCTCGATAAGAGGGTTAGTTCATTGACTACTCTCACTGCAAAAATAGAAATTCTAGTTTGTCTGGCTCCTTTCTTCGACTCCATGCACACCTTGCCATAGGTATGCGACTTGCAATCCGAAGAAATATTTCGCTTTCTAGTTTCTCCTTGAATATGTGTTGTTGACGCTTTGTACTTCAAATTCTTTGTGGGACCACCAAATTCTGGCTTCACGCCCTCCTCTTCCTAAGGAAGGACCCATCAACGCAGAACCCGTGATGACCCACAAGTATAGGGGGTGTATCGTAGGACTTTTGATAAATAAGAGTGTCGAACCCAACGAGGAGCAGAAGGTGTTGACAAGCGGTTTTGATCAAGGATTCACTGTAAATACTAGCAAACGGGTTTTCAGGGGTATTTGGTAATGCAAGTAAATAAAGTACGAGTAAATAAAAGACTATAATAATAATTGCTGCAAGTGGCCCAATCCTTTCTAGTGCAAAGGACAAGACGGTTGTGTAACTTATGATTACCAAACGTTCCTGAGGACACACGGGAGTTTCTGTCGAGAGCTTTCGCTTCATGCTGCTAAGTAATCTTCATTGGTTTGATAATTGTTATGGGGGTGAACCTGTGCTAGCGTACTACCCTTACTAGGACTAATACACACTTGTGATTATACCCCCTGCAAGCATCCGCAAATACAAGAAAGTAATTAAGATAAATCTAATCATAGCCTTAAACTCTGAGATCCTACGTTCCCTAGTGCAATGGTTTCCTAACGGGGTTTTAGGTTTTTGTCGCTCCGGCAACCCCACAATAAGTAGCCAAATACACAATGTATTCCACTAGGCCCATAAATGGTGAAGTATCATGTAGTCGACGTTCACATGACACCACTAGTAGAATAGCACCACAACATATAAATATCAAACCATTAAATATTACTCAACATAGTTTCACTACTAACATCTCGACTTCTCGCATGTCCTCAAGAACTAAACAAACTAATCATAAGACATCATATGGATCATGACTAGAGGTGAAATATTGGAAATAAAAATCTGAACATAAACCTTAATTCAACGGTTCCACTCAATAGCATCAACTACAAGAGTAATTAACACCGGTGTCGTGGTTTCGTCAACAGATCTGCCATAGGGGTAGGGGTATGGCGGTTTGTGGAAGGGGGTGAACACGGAGGAGCGATCCGGGACGGTGGTAGCACGATTTTACCCAGCTTCAGATCCCACGACGGTGGCGAGATCCTACGTGCTGCTATAATTCACTATATGGCAACAAGTGCTCGATTACAATGATGAGGTTGGCTGTTTCGCTATGCGATTGGCCGTATGACTAGAACGTGCCTCAAGGGCTGCTCCACGCCGGGCTTATAAAGGCGCCTGGCATGGGCTACACGTTGGTACCAGAGCGGATACAACTTGGAGTCCTAGACTAAGTCCTATGCGTATACTACAAGGTCCCCCGCCATGGGCCTGTCTCCCGATCCGCCATGGACTTGTCTAAGGATCCACCATAAGCGCCTGCGTCCAGTACCGCCGTGGCAACTTCAGCAACTGGGCCGCCCGGTATGGCGAATCCGCCATACCACCCCTGATGGGCCACCCTGGCTTGCTGATTTAGGACTACGTCGCTGGTATACCTATTTGGTATATCCCCAACAGTAGCCCCCAGGGAACTTCAAGATTGTCATCTACATCCGCCATGCATGTTCTTGGTGAGATACTTCCGCCATAGCTCTTCTTCCCTTCTGCTGGGATGGCGGTCATCTTGATGTTCCTTCTTCCATCTATTAATCCGCCATAAATAATGGATCAGGCGACGTAGTTATCTTAGCGAGATTTTCGGGATCCATTGGATCATACCGTGGAAATCCGCCGTAAATTCCGGCATGCAGTTCCTTCTAGGGCAAGACTTACAGTGCACGCACTGTTTTCACCAAGTTACTTTTTTACCCCTAGACACGTGCCACCGGATTAGGGTTTCTGCGATCAGGACGAGCGGTGGTGATGGCGAGCACGAATCTCGAGGCTCGGGGTCTATATATACCCCGGCCTCTCTCCCCCGGCCGGTCACCCCTCATTCGCCCCCGTCGCATTCTCTCTCTTCAGCGCTGCCACGAGAGCTACGTCATCTCCGATGAGCTGCCGCGGAAGATCCTCACCGCCGACGACGTTTTCCGCCACAAGCTGGCATCGTCTTCCTCATCTTCGCTTGAAATCTTGGAAGTTATTACCGCCACGCCAATAGCCGCTATGGAACCAGAATCGCCTCGCCAAGCCTCCAAGCCCGAAGCTGCTGAAGGCTCAGCGCAGTCTTCTGATACAGAGTCCGCCATGCCCGAGACCTCAGGAGGAGACTGGGACACCTGCAATATAAATGAGGAGATTCTATCTTCCTTGGAGCAGGAAGGCCGCATAGCTGCTAAGGAGATCTGCAGATGGCGGGTCGAACCTGGTGCAGCAATGCCAGCTCCTTCAGATGAAGAGGTCGTCATACTGAAGTCCCACATCGATCATGGCCTCAGTCTTCCGCCATCCTACTTCCTGAAAGGTGTTCTTTGGCACTACAGGTTACAGCTACACCACATTGCTCCAAATAGCTTCACTGCCCTAGCAGGATTCGTCGCGCTATGCGAGGGGTATCTGGGTATCAGCCCACACGGGGATTTATTCCGCTTATACTTTAATATCCGCCACAACCGGGATGCGAACGGAGATCCTCGCAATTCCGGATCGATCTCCTTTGTTCCTCGGAGTGGGAAGTCCTACCCCTACATTATCCCTCATGACTCTGCAAGGGGATGGCGGGGATGCTTGTTCTATCTGGCTGACCAGGCCCCTCCTGAAAGGAAGTTTGGCCTGCGGTCTTTTGTTGATGGCCCCGCCGAGGAGCAGGATAGCTGGGGCGTCATGGATGATTTTACAATGGATGATGAATGCCAACTATGCTCACGACGAATTTTGAAACTTGTCTTCTCTGGACTGACAGGTGCCAATACCATCCACTGCTGGGTCTCACGGCGGATTCGGCCTCTTCAATACCGCCCAGCCCTTATGTGCGAATATAGCGGAGTTGATGATCCTCAGCGCTATTCCAAGGAGGAACTATCTGCTGAAGAGATCGAGCTTCGAATCCGCAACATCATTAAGGTAGGGCGGGATGAGCCTTTGAAGCTAAAGATTCCTATGTATGAGAATGGCAGTTGTCCAAAGGTGAGTCTCTTCTCCTTATTCCGCCATAACAGCTGGTTTTTCTTTAAATAACTTTGCATCTCTCTGCAGCTTTCTTCTCTACCACCTTCCGAGCTGAGTCGTCTTGTCCGTTATCCTCGGACGAAAGAGCTTACTGACGATGAGGATGAAACATCCCCATCTCCCAAAAGACAGAAGGTGGCGGAAGAGGAGGTAGTGGCGGATGAGCCCATAACAGCGGTTCCTCACGGTGTTCGCGGTGCTGGCGGGCGCATTCGTGGACTAGGCAAGAGCGTCATCTCTCGCCATCCGTCCCCTGCTCTTCGCGGCCATTTAGACACCATGCCCGAGCATTCCGCCACTATCAATCTGCCAGAGCGGAAGTAAGGATAATCATAACTTGCCTTCATACCATGTATAACTTGACTATTCTAATCCGTGACTATCTTCTGCGCACAGACGAAGAAAAGTTCCTGGCCAGAAACCTCCAAGGGCCAAGCCATCTCCTGCTGCCATTCCACCTACACCGGACGTTCCAGCCCACCCAACTGGGGTCTCAACTTCTTCCCAGCATGTTAGCAAGGTGGCGGATGCTCCAGAGAAAAATGCTGGACTGTCAGATCGCCCCGCTAAAGGTGCCAAGAAGTTGAGTTTTAGCGAAAAAAATGGTCCAGATGGACGCAGGAGCTGGGGAGGCCTCAAAGTGGAAGAAGAAATCAGAAGCTCTTTTCCGCCTTCACAATCTACAAGAGGAGGCCAGTAACCATGTGTCATCTGCTATGGCAGCGTTTGTTCAGAGAACCAGTCTTGTCAAAGAGGTATGTACTCCCAGTAGCCCCCGACCGCCATGGCGGATTCTTAAATTTGATCCGCTATGGGGCTTCAAGAGAAACTTCTGTAAATTTTTGAATAGCACAGCCCTCGAGCGCTGGTAGTTCACACATTGCTCTATAGAGAACTTTTTAAATTTCATACTGAGTAGCCCCCGAGCGTTATGGTGGATGACTATCCGGCATAAAGCTCTTAGGAAGACAAAAAATCAGCATAAGTAGCCCCCGAGCATTATGGCAGATTCTATCCATCATGATGCTCTAAGAGTGACTAGAAAATCATCGTGAGTAGCCCCCGAGCATTATGGCGGATAATTATCCGGCATAAAGCTCTAAGAGTGACTAACACTTCAAATTTATTTTGCCAGAACTACAAGAAGGTGGTAGAGGACCTGGTCCAGGTTGTCAGCTCGCAAGAGAAGGAGCTGGTAACCAAAAGCGCTCTTTTGGTGGACTTGCAGCAACATCTTGAGAATAGCGGTAATTTACTTAACAAGTTTTAATTCCCTTGTGCGTATTCAACCAATGCTGTGCTGATACTTCCGCCATGCAGATGTTGCCAAGCTCAAGTCCACACTTGAGGGGGTGGAGAAGGGCCACGCCATTGCGATGGATGGGCTGCAGGAGCAGCTCCAGAAATCTCTGGCCGCAAACACCCTCCTTGAAGAGCAGCTGAAGGACCAGGAGCGCCAGAATCTCAAGAAGGACAAGGAGATAGAGGATCTCCGCAAAGCCGCCACTGAATTTGAAAAATGGCGTGAAGGCTTTAACGAGCTCCTCCATCACTTCCAGGACACCCTACTAGGTACCATTTCTCCTTATACCGTAAAGTTTTTCAATTTCTGCTATGCCGTGTGTGACGCATCTTCTTTTTCCTCTATGCAGTCGCCTTGGGGCAAGGCGAGGCGGATAACGCCGAGGGCTTGCACATGGCCACCGACGCAGCGAGGAGGGAGCTTGATGGCCTTCTCAATGCTGGTCGCCAGGCGTGCGGGAGCCTGCAGATAGCGGGTTCTTCCAACCTCTCCGCCATTGCGCTTACGCAGAAGCTGCTGCTAGTGCCAGGGCTAATGGCGGACTGGAGACAGTCCTCTGCTCGGGGTGGTGCCAGGACAGCTCTAACCTTGGCGAAGGCCCACTACTCCGAGATGGACCTGGACCTGCTCACCTCCGGCATCCCAGAGAGCGGCGAGGACGGTGCGCCGGTGGACGAGGCCGCCATCCGGCAAAGCGTGCTTGGATACGATCAACTGTGTGCCCTTGGCACTCAGTTGAACGTATACTATGAAGCATACGAGCTGCCAGGGTCGCCATCCCAGGCTTCGGCATCAGCCTCCGCGGCTACTGCAGGTGGTGATGGCGGCGACGAGGTGTCCTCCAAGGTTCCGCCGTCTTCTTAGGACGTGCCCTGCAATATGGCAGGAAAAATACTTTGCATCAATTCGGCCCCTGAGTGGGTCTGTAATTTAAACTTAAACTGCGTGTGAATGTTTCTGCACTGTGACTGATCTCCTTGTGGTGGATCAGTGGAATGCTTTTGAACTCTTGCAGCTTGTTTTTATGAAGTGGTTTTATTGTGCAAAGAAACTGCCAGGCCTAGTTTTATGCAACTTGCAGTTTTTGACATGCCCAAAAAACAACACTGAATTTTTTTTCACGCGTAGGATTATGCGATCCGCCATCCAGCTCTCTGTGCTTGACTTTTCATGAGATGGCGAAATCTTCGCACGAACAATCCACTAGGGCGACGATACTTAATAGCAACCATCCAAAACCCTGAGCAGATGGCGGCTTAGATCGTCAAAAAGTCACTACTCGGGAATCCACACAAAAAACATCGAATGAAGATCAAAACATAAAAAAGCTACGTGGACCGCTTATGGCGGATTTAAAAAAGACGCAAGTGCAAAGCACAATTGCGCAAAGGGTTCTATACGATCTAAATGAACAAGAAAGGAGGTAAATGACTCAGAAAAAATCAAGAGTGAACCAAATGCTTTATTTCATTGATCATATAGAGGTGCCTATTACATAGCTAGAGGAGTGCTAAGTGTAGAAAGGACGTAGCTATGCGATGTTCCATGGACGATCTGTCTTGTCGTAGATATCGTCAGGGTCTCTTCGTTTGCGCTTCTTACTGGGCCGTTTATCTAGCTCGCGAATATCAACGAGGTAGTAGGAGCCATTCAGTAGAGCTTTGCTGACGACGAAGGGTCCTTCCCAAGGCGGGGATAACTTGTGGGACTTCTGCTGTTTGAGGCGTAGCATCAGGTCACCCTCTTTGAACGAGCGTTGGTGAACTCGCCGGCTGTGATAGCGGCGGAAATTCTGCTGGTAGATGGCGGATCTCTGGGATGCTAGGTCTCGTTCTTCTTCCAGCAGGTCCACAGATAATTGTCCGGATGCTTCTGCATCTTCTTCCTTGTAGGCCTCGACTCTTGGAGAATCGTACTGAACATCACTTGGCAAAATTGCCTCTGCTCCGTAGACTAAGAAGAAAGGGGTAAGGCCAGTTGATCTGTTTGGCGTGGTCCGTAGACTCCACATCACAGATGGCAACTCCTCTGCCCAGGCTCCAGCTGCTCTATGTAGCGGTGCTTCTAGGCGTGGCTTGATCCCTGACATGATTAGTCCGTTGGTCCGCTCAACTTGGCCATTAGACTGTGGATGTGCCACAGATGCTAGGTCAAGGCGGATTCCGTTGTGATGGCATTATTCTTCAACTTCTCCCTGAGACAAATTAGTGCCATTGTCGGTGATGATGCTATGTGGGATGCCGAATCTAACCGAGGGCAGTTTTGCCATCAAGTTTTATGATGGGCTTAGCTTCCACCCACTTCGTGAATTTGTCTACCGCTACCAGGAGGTACATAAATCCCGAAGGTGCTGTTTTTAGCGGACCCACCATGTCCAGCCCCCAGACTGCAAAGGGCCAAGTTATAGGAATCGTATGCAGCGCTGTGGCGGGCATATGGGTTTGCTTGGAGTACATCTGGCAACCGTGGCAGAGCTCCACAATACGATCTGCATCTGCCTTGGCTGTTGGCCAGTAGAATCCATGGCGGAATGCTTTAGCTACTAGGGATCTGGCGGTGGCATGATGCCCACATTCGCCTTCGTGGATCTCTCTTAGTATTTTGATTCCATCCACTTGGGATATGCACTTCATAAAAACTCCCGAGGTGCTTCGTTTGTAGAGCTAGCCATCTATGATGGTGTACGCTTTGGCTCTATGCTCGATTTGTCTTTTTTGGACTTCGTCATCGGGAAGCTTCTTGTTTGTCAGATACTCCAGGTAGGGCTCTGCCCATGGCGGATTGTTCGGCAAAACCGCCATGACGGGAGAGCTTGCTAGTTCCGGATTTTTTGGATCCACCATCTTTACCGATGGTACGCGCAGATGCTCGAGGAATACGCCTGGCGGAACTGCCTTACGGCTAGATCCTAGTTTGGACAAGGTATCGGCCGCCATGTTATCTTCTCGTCGTACGTGTTTTATGTCGTAGCCGAGGAAACTCTTGGCCATCTCATCCACTTCGTCTCTATATGCCGCAATGACTTCGTTCCGAGCTTTGTATGTGCCAGCCACCTGCTGAGCAACCAGGTCAGAGTCTCCACAGCACATGATGTGTTGTACGCCGATCTCCTTTGTGACACGTAGCCCATGTAGTAAAGCTTCACATTCCGCGATGTTGTTGGTGGTGGGGAAGTGGATCTAGAGAATGTAGCTTAGCTCATCTCCCTTGGGAGATTTGAGTGTCACTCCAGCCCCCGAGCCGTGTAGCAGCTTTGACCCGTCAAAGTGCATCACCCAATGCTCTGGTTCTGGGACGGGCGTAGTTTCCTGTGCTTCCTTCCAAGCCGCCATAAATTCCTCCAAAGCCTGGGACTTGATGGCGGTGCGAGGCTTATAGTCGATGTCGAAAGAGGCCAATTCAATGCCCCACTTCCTAACTCGTCCTATTGTGTCACTATTGTTGATGATGTCCTTCAGTGGGGCCTTGCTCACCACTGTGATCTTATGGTCATAGAAGTAATGCCTCAACTTACGAGAAGCTAGGAAAACTCCGTATGCCAATTTTTGGTAGTGAGGGTAGCGCTGCTTGGATTCCATCAGGACCTCGCTGACATAGTAGACTGGTCGCTATACGCCATACTCCTGTGCTTCTTCCTTACGCTCTACCACCATGACGATGCTGACCACCCTGTTAGTTGCCGCCATGTATAGTAACATGGGTTCCTGGTCTTCGGGAGCCGCTAGGACTGGTGCAGTGGATAACACTCTCTTTAGATCCTTAAGTGCAGCGTCTGCCTCGTCGGTCCACACGAATTCGTCTGATTTCTTCATTAGCTTGTAGAGTGGCAAAGCCTTCTCGCCAAGACGACTGATGAATCTGCTCACTGCTGCCACACAGCCTCTGAGTCGCTGTACATCTTTTAGATCTATGGGCCGGGAGATGTCGATGATTGCCTTGATCTTCTCCGGGTTAACCTCAATTCTGCGGTGGGAGACGATGAATCCTAGAAGTTGTCCAGCTGGCACCCTAAAGACACACTTCGTGGGGTTAAGCATCATGTTGTACTTCCTAAGATCGTTGAAGGTCTCTTGCAAATCCGCTATAAGGCCAGCTTGCTTCTTAGACATAACTGCGATGTCGTCCACGTATGCGTGGATGTTTCGTCCGATTTGATCCGCCAGGCACTTTTGCATAGTGCGCTGATACGTTGCTCCTGCGTTTTTCAGACCGAATGGCATTGTGACATAGCAATATGTGCCATAAGGTGTTACGAACGACGTAGCGAGCTGATCGGACTTTTTCATCTTGATCTGGTGGTATCCTGAGTAGGCATCTAAGAAACACAACAGCTCCGATCCCGCCATCGAGTCAATGACTTGGTCAATGCGAGGCAAGGGAAAAGGGTCTTTTGGACACGCTTTGTTTAGGCCAGTGTAATCTACACACATGCGCAGAACTTTTGTGTTTTTCTTAGGAACTAGCACCGGATTTGCCACCCACTTCGTATGGATCACTTTCTTGATGAAACCTGCTTTCAATAGCGTGGAAATTTCCTTTGCTATGGCGCGACGCTTTTCATCTCCGAAGCGTCTCATGGCTTGTCTTACTGGCTTCGAGCCAGGAATTATCTGCAGAGCGTGCTCGGCGAGCTCCCTAGGTACACCTGTCATGTCAGATGGCTGCCATGCGAAGATGTCCCGGTTCTCATGGAGGAACTCGACGAGCGCGCTTTCCTATTTGGGGGACAAATTTGTCCCAATGGAGGTGGTCTTGGCGGCATCGCCAGCGACAAGTTCCACCTGTTTTGTGTCGACTGTAGGCTTGAAGGTGGGCGGGGAGGTGGAAATCTCCTGCTTGGATGCCGGCATCTCCGCGGGGTCCGTAGCGGCATGGATTTCCTTGAACTCCTCACCGAAGAACACTGCTTCCGCGAAGGCGGCTTCTCCTTCCTCGCACTCCTTTGCCTTTCTGAAACTGCCATAAACGGTAATTATGCCATCTGGTCCTGGCATCTTCAGCTGATTGTAGATGTAACATGGCCTGGCATGGAAGCTGTGGAAGGCAGGGCGACCGAAGATCACGTGGTATGTGCTTTTGAACGGGACTACCTCAAAGGTTATAGGCTCTTCACGGTAATTTTCCTTACTACCGAAGGCGACCTTGAGTGTGATGGACCCGAGGGACTTGGCTTGGCGACCAGGAACCACTCCATAGAAGGTGACCGCGCTATGGCGGAGTTGGGTTTTGCTAAGGCCAAGTTTTGTCAGTGTTTCCACATACATTATGTTCAGGCTGCTACCGCCATCCATTAAGCATTTGGAGAACTCGTAGCCGTGGATCACAGGGCATACCACCATGGCGTAATATCCCTTTGGGATGTGCTCTGGATGATCATCGCGGCTCCAGTGCACCGGTACCTCAGACCATCGGACGTACTGGCGGATTTTTGGCACGGTGGCGTTGAGGGAGCGCATAGCGGCTCTTTGTGCCTTAGCCGTGGGGGGTCCAAGGGATGTGTGAAAGGCACCTTTTTTATCCTTGATTGGGTTATTCTTGCCAGCACCACCCTCTGCCTTTTTGGCGGGTTTGGGCGCAGGGTCATCGTCCATGTCACTGCCATCCCTGGACTCCTTGTCTTTGTCCGCTTTCCCTTTGCCACGAGGCCATTGCCACCGGCTGCGCTTGAAGCCATCTTTTTGATCCGCCTTGAGGTCGTTGACAAACTTGCAGTTCCGATTGGTGTGATTGCACTTTCCCGAAGCATCACGATGGGCGAAACATGGCATATCGCGGTATTCGTCGTAAGACACGGGGGCAGATGGCGCCGAAGCGGGAGTTGCAGAACTCCGCTGCTGGCCACTGCTAGTACCGCATCCCCTGCCGCGCTGGCTGCTTTGGCCCTTCTCAGCGAAGGTTGTGGCCACCATATCCGGAGCCTGCTGCTCTTCTGGCGGATTCGTTTGTTTGTTGCTGCTATTCCGCTTTCCAGTGTTCTGGATGGCGGAAGCCTTCAGAGATTCGCGGGCGTCGTCGGCGGTGGCCGCGTAATTGCTTGCAATGGTGATCATGGAATTTAGGGTCAGTTTCCCTTCGTTCCTTTCCCGCAACAGGCGGTGGCGGAGCAGTTGGCCTCTCTCCAAGCTGTCAATAAACGCGAGGATGGCGGATTCGTTGGTAACCCCTTCACAGGAGTTCTTCATATCTAGCCATCATGCGAGGAAAGTTCGGGAGGTCTCGTCGTCAGCCCGTCGGCACCGTTGGAGGTCACCAATGTTATGGGTTCTCTTGTAAGTCCCCTTGAAGTTTTCGGTAAACGCAGTTTGCATATCGAACCAGGTTTGGATGGAGTTTTCCGCCAAGTCATTGATCCACTGCCTCGCAGTGCCGGATAGCATCAGGGGCAAATAGCGGACAGCGACATTGGGTGATCCCCCGGCGAACTGTACTGCGTTGAAGTAGTCTTGTAGCCAAGTCAAAGGCCTATCGACTCTATTGTACTGGCGGATATTTTTCTCGATCTTGAACCCATGCAGGATGGGCTCATCACGAATCCGTTGTCCAAAGCACTTTGGGCCGAGGAAGAAGGCTGTTTGAGACTTGGCAATCTCGTTTAGATGGGTACGGGCATCGTAGTGCTTCTGGTCCGGCGGATCCTTGCGAGAGTTGCGTGACCTTGCTGGTCCGCCGCCACCACCACCGCCGCCATGGGGGTTCCCTGGTGGGGATGGCGAAGGGTCACGTCGTCGTTTACTCTCGCCGTCCTGTGACTAATCTTTGCAGCTACGACGGCCTCCTTCTGTTCTTTGTGGAGATGGATCATCGTCATGGCGGCGGGAGCCTTGCCCTTTGTCATCGTGGTGGCGAGTGGAGCGATGCTTGTCCTTGTCGCTACCACGGTGCGCGCCGTCGTCATGGCGAGATCGGTCCCTTCTCTTGGATCCCCCGTCTCTGCTGGTTTCCCATCGTGGCAGATCATCTCTGCGTCTAGCGTCACGGCTTCGTCCTCGCTTGCCATCATTGTCGCGTCTGACGATCCCTCCCTCTGGGACTTCGAACATCCTATACTTTGGTGGCGGCATGTTGGTCTTATGGCGAGGAGCAGCATTGTCTTGTTGGTATCCGTAAGCAGGTTAATTCTTGTGGGGTGGCGATGGATTTCTCTGTGGGCCTTTGCCATTTGGTTTGTCATCGGAGGATATTGGGATGGCGTTCGCTCGGTTGCGAGCTTCTCTTCTTCGGATTTCTGAGGATCCGGTATGAGATTCGTTGTCAGGGCGCGTACCATAGTTGCCAGCCCCCCGAGCTTTAGAGGCAGTGCTGGACCTGCATAGGGCGGGATCAGATTCGAGCCGTCGTGACGACGTAGCCTTCTCCTGCTGCACTAATGCTTTGGTCATCAGTTTCACCACCGTCTCTAGGGCTGCTGGGCTCTTATTATGCTCCAATAGCTCCTTTGCAGCCACGATATTCTCAATGGGCATAGCCCTAACTTCATCGCGGTTTTTATCCACGTATGGCGGATTCTTGATGTACATCTTGGCCAGAGTTTCCGCTGTTGGTACGGTGAAATCAAGGTTTCGTACCAGCTGCGGGTCGCCTCCCTCGGTCATCTGGTTCTGGATGAGAGTAACATACTTCTCCTCCATGTTCCTTGCGCGCTTCAGCGTGTCTTGAGCTTTAGCAATGTCGCCATCAAGCTGCTGGCCCATCTTCTCGACTCGCTTTGCTTCCTTGAGGAGTGCTCGCCTCTTCTTCTCGAGATCGTTCACATCTCTGACATAGTCAGGGTTGATTGGATCTGCTAGAGTTCCGTAGATGACCTTATCCAGCGGGGTCGTGAAGTCTTCTGGGTGCTGGTCCTCGGGGATGGCGGGTTGCAGAGGCCTGAGTCCGCCGTGGATCTCAGGAAGTTGTTCCGTGGCGGGATCGGCGGCTGGTGGCGGGTTACCCTGCTCTTTGCCGGCATCTCCGTCGTGGGCTGCCTGAGATGGCAGATCACCGGTTGTCTGCCCATCATCATCTCCTTAGTTGGTTATGAACACCTGCTTGGCCGCTGCTTGTTGCTCTTCAAGTGCCTGCTGCACCAATTCCGCCTCGATTTTTCTCATGGCGGCGTCATAATGGTCAGAATCATAGCCCTTGCTGTCCCAGTCATCCGATTCACCACTTTCATTAAGTGCCTCAAGGATGGATTCACCTGGGCTATCTTATCCATTGGAGGTAGATCCCGAAGTGATACCTGCGAAAGCAACAAGGCAGTACCACGGTGTTTCTAACGCCAGATTACTCATGGCGGATTCATAGCAGTCTTCCACCACTTCCTCTACCTCTAGGGCGGGCTGGGTGGGATTGTTTTTTAGATCCAATCTAGGAGACTTGGAAAGTTCCAGATCAGATGAGTCCTCCTCCGTATCCAGCTCGAAAGCGGTCCGTTTCGGGATTTCAGCCATACCGATCCGCCGGAAATTGGTTTCCGTGGCGGGGGTAGGGTTTGTCTCTCCGATGAAGATATGGATATCTCCAATTGGGACGACGGTGAATTGAGCAGGGTCTTCTCTAGCCGGCACCCAGAGGTTATCCGCTGGGACGATGGGGAAGCCAGAATCGTAGAGGATGCGCCCGATGGCGACGGTGTCGCCAATGCCTGCGAAGGCGGACCCCGCCTGGATCCGCGCTCCAGACGCGCTTAGCCCCACGGTGGGCGCCAACTGTCGTGGTTTCGTCAACAGATCTGCCATAGGGGTAGGGGTATGGCGGTTTGTGGAAGGGGTGAACACGGAGGAGCGATCCGGGACGGTGGTAGCACGAGTTTACCCAGCTTCAGATCCCGCGATGGTGGCGAGATCCTACGTGCTGCTGTAATTCACTATATGGCAACAAGTGCTCGATTACAATGATGAGGTTGGCTGTTTCGCTATGCGATTAGCCATATGACTAGAACGTGCCTCAAGGGCTGCTCCACGCCGGGCTTATAAAGGCGCCTGGCGTGGGCTACACGTTGGTACCAAAGAGGATACAACTTGGAGTCCTAGACTAAGTCCTATGCGTATACTACAAGGTAACCCGCCATGGGCCTGTCTCCCGATCCGCCATGGACTTGTCTAAGGATCCGCCATAAGCGCCTGCGTCCAGTACCGCCGTGGCAACTTTAGCAACTGGGCCGCCCGGTATGGCGAATCCGCCATACCACCCCTGATGGGCCACCCTGGCTTGCTGCTTTAGGACTACGTCGCTGGTATACCTATTTGGTATATCCCCAACAACCGGGAAAGTTTCCCCTAAGAATTGGACAAGATTCAACCCAAGATGTTACAGCGGGATGGCGTGGTGATGGTAGAGATGAAGGTGCTGGTGATGATGATGATGGTGTTGATGATCCCGATGAAGTCCAGCGCGATGGTGATGATGATGGCGATGATCTCCCCTCTCCGGGAAGGAATTTCCCTGGCAGATTTCTGCCTGCCGGAGAGCTTTTCTCTCTCGATGTTTTCCGCCCCGCAGAGGTGGCGGTGTCTATCTCTGATGCCCCCTCTGACTTAGGTTTTCAGGGACGACCATATACACGAGGGGGCGATGGCAGGAGTGGGCCAGGGTGGCCTCACCCCAGGGCGGCGCGGCCAAGGGTGGGCCCGGGCCACCTGGTGGTGTGGCCCTCCTGCTGCTCCTCTCGCTTTCTCCTTCTGGCTACCTTCGTCTTCTGGCAATATATGAATTTCTGGGTATTTCTTTGGAATTGTTGATCTTCAGAAATATGGTGTCTTGACGGTCCTTTTTCTAGCAGAATCTTGACTCCGGCAGCAAGTTCTCCAATGATCATCAAACATGTAAAAACAGATGAAACAACATAAGTATCACCTCTAAATATGAAATATATCAATGAATAACAGTAAATTATGATATAAAATAGTGATGCAAAATGGACGTATCAACCCCCCAAGCTTAGACCTCGCTTGTCCCCAAGCGAAAACTGAACTCGGTAAACCTGACCACATGTTTATGGAGTGAAGTGTTGATAAACAAAATACAGACAAGAAGCATCACATTTACCGAGGCACAAGTTATAATAGACAACAACTTCCCTTCATATAACTAGACTTGCAATAAGCAAAGGAAATCACAATAAAGATGCACAAGGTAAATCATGATTGGTGATGGCAAACCTTTGTTCTTGGTCAGAGAACAATGAACAAACTGTACATATTTTTGAACGGAGCCTTTTATAATAGAGCTAATATAGCAAAAACCATATGCTCAACATAACAAACTCTTTGCAATCATAGAAAGCTTTCAAAGATAAATTCTTTCAGATAAAAGCATTGTACTAAATGAAAGAAGATAGTAAACATGATTGAACAAATCAACATATGGGTGAATGAAACATAACAACTCAAATGCTTGCTTGAGATAGAGGGGAGTAGGTTGACTCAACATAGAAGTAAAAGATAGGCCCTTCGCAGAGGGAAGCAGTGATTTACATGTGCTAGAGCTTTTCATTTGTAAAATAGAGATAAAAATTGTTTTGAGAGGTGGTTGTCTTTGTCAACGACTAGCAACGGAGTTCTTGATATCTTCCATACTAAACAAGTGAGAGCGGTTCCGAAATGTTGATTAATTGGCACAATTATGCTCTTTTATAGCTTGGCACTCCTCCCCACATTTTCCTTTCTCAAACCATGGCTAACTGATTCCATCGGGTGCCCACCAACTTTCACATACCATGGAGGACTGCCTTTTTCTTTTCTTTTCTCTTTTTTTAGATTACAATGGTCTGACCAGCTCCCTTGCAAAATTAGTGACGAGCAGATGAAGCATGCAAGTCGAGGGGTACTCAATTTAGTATGGAAGATAACAAACCCAACCACTACATCCTCATGAGCTAAAAACAGTGGCACAAAACGAGAAGTAGTTGAAGGTTTTTGAAAGGTAGCACATGAAAATTTACTTGGAATGGCTTGAAATACCATGCATAGGAATTTATAGTGGACTCTTTGGAAGTAACTTGGTTTTTGGGGATTGGATGCACGAGAAGTATTCCCTCTCAGTACAGGTTTTTGGCTAGCAAGGCTGGGTAGCAAGCATAAGAGTTGCATGAAACAAACAAACATACATGTGATAGAAAACAACTAAGTTTGCCAAAACCTCAAGGTAATGTTGCTACTAACCAAGCTAAGTTTGCGAAAACCAACTAGATTTACTTATGCTCCCAAAGTGATACCAATACTAATCAACAAGACTAATCATATAAGAAAGGTTGCAAACTAAAATAAAATGTGTGGAAAGTAAATGATAAGACTTCTCATTAATATTTCTCAACCGCAACTCACACCAAGGGATACATAGGTAACCAACTAAAGGAGGATACTTCCACACTACAAACTATTCTATAAGATAACTTCTCTATTCATGATATGACTCTACTTGAAAATTAAATGGGTAAAAGATAATGATGTGATACCGCGGCACTCCCCCAAGCTTAGAACAAGCCAAGGGGATGCCTATACCAATGACGAATTACTCCTTCGGCAGTGGTGGTGAGTCTTTAATAAGCTTCTCAATCAAATCTCTCAAGTAATCAATCTTGTGGCTGAGATTACGAATCATCTCGGAGCTGTGCTCAACATGGCTCATGAGCATATCAGGCGGGGAATCCCAGCTCCTGGAATTATTCCCCCATCCTTCTTCACTCTTTGAACTTTCTTTCCCTGGACGGTTAGAACGATCTATATCCCAACTAGAGGGTAATTTTGCTTTAGGCACCCTTTGGAATTGATGTTCATGTATGAGAGTATGGAAGGGGTTGTTGCCTGAAAAAGATGTCCTTGGGGCTAAGGATTGATGTGAAACACCGCCTCCAGTTCTTATCCGCGCACTCTTCTTCTTGTCATTGCTTGCGGAGGCCATGATGCCTCTAAAACTGAGAACAACTCCTGACACAAACAGATGGAAACAAAAACACGACGAGAACATGATATACAGACCTCGGGTAATCCGGGGGGTTATATAGGCGAAAGTTAAACATCAAGACAAAGTCACAGGAGGAAACCGGGATGGAAACGAGATCCGAGGTGGACTCACCATAGGGTGGCGCAGCCAGTAGAGGGCCCGTGCCACCAGGTGGTGAGGAGCCACTAGAATCCGTTTCCAACCCATTTTCATCCAGTGATTTTTTCATATTTAATAAAAACAACAAAAATATAAGTAGAAAAGTTTAACGCGAACCTTTTCTGACTAGACTGTTACCTATTCGAAAACGGACTCTGCAGATTCCTGCATATGTTCTTTGATAAATTCTTCTGGAGTTATCATTTGGATAACATCGACATCTTCATTATAAGAATCTCCAGAAATATAATGCTTAAGTCTTTGCCCATTCACCACTTTCGTAGTGTCATCTTTAAGCGAGGCGATCTTTATCGCACCTGAATGATACACCTCTTCAATAACAAAGGGTCCTTCCCATTTCGAGAGTAATTTTCCTGCAAAAAATCTGAGACAAGACCTATACAATAGAACTTTCTCACCAACATGAAATTCTCTCTTGAGAATTCTCCTATCATGCCATTGCTTGACTTTCTCTTTGAAAAGTCTGGCATTCTCATAAGCTTCATTTCTCCACTCATCTAAGGAACTCAAATCAAGCAAACTTTTCTTTCCGGCATGTTTAAAATCCCTATTAAGCTCTCTCACTGCCCAAAAAGCTTTGTGTTCTAATTCTAAAGGCAAGTGACAAGCTTTTCCGTAAACCATTTTGTAAGGAGACATGCACATGGGGTTTGTCAGTGTTCTGGATACCGGGGTATCCTGGTCCACCTGCTCCTAGGCCCCTTCAACAGCCCAGCTTCGGCCCATGGGTAAATCGACGACCGAAGCCCAGCGGAGAAGACCCTCATGAGGAGGCGCCTCATGAGGAGAATGACGGCTAAAACTGCTAAGGACTAGAAGACCTCCTCACGAGCTGTTTCTCGTGAGGGGACGGACCACATCCACGTCAGCTCAGTACGTTTCTGTGCTGAGAAAGAAGATAAGGATGGAAGACTGCGTACCGTCCATGCTACCCCGACAGGAGGGAGACCAGCTTTCGCCGTGCCTGCATAAAGCGGCACAATGGTTGTTGGCCACGCCCCTAAAAATAGGGTGGACGGTGCAGGGCGCCAGAGGAGGACATCAGCCTCCTCCACCTACTCCTGTGGACTGGCGCCACTACCCTACGAAGACTACGTCCACCGAAGACTCAAGACAACAACTGTCCCCTCTCCTTGGCCGTTTATGGCAACCCCTTCCCCAAGATGATAAGGGGAAGGAGGACCTCAGCGCTATAAAAGAAGGGGAGACCACCCCTTAGAGGGGATCTGATCTTGATCTCTCGGCTCCTAGCTAGGCTAACTTGGTTCTTCTACCTCCGGCGAGTTAGAGCTCTGTAACCAAGACCTTGTACTCCTCGCGAGGTATCGCATCATAATACAAGAAGGCAGGAAGTAGGGGCTTTACCTCACCACGAGGGCCCTGAACCTGGGTAAAGCTCGGTGTCTCTCTCTGCGGTGCGTTGTGCTTTCCGGCTTCTCGAGGCTTCCGTCACCGTGTTTCATTGCGATCCAATATCTCACGCATACAGCCCCCTGCGTTCGAATATTTGGGTCCATCGTGTGGTACCCCGTGTTCTTGTGACACGAAATCTATCGACATTTGGCGCGCCAGGTAGGGGTTGTGGTGTGTTTTCTTCTAGATCTGCTTCAACATGGCCAACGCCAATGCAAGGCTCGAGCATCTTCGCCGCCGCATCGCCGTTCGGGGACATACCAAGCCTATCTTCCATCGCCAGCACGTCTCGGCCGAGGAGGAAGATCTGGAGTCCTCCTATCTCCCATCTGGGCGAACAGAGCCTTCGCTCTCCTTCACTACCACCGCTACTTCTCGCGCTCGTTCTGGGAGTCAGCTGGCCCCTGCGCAGGCTCTCGCCATGGCACAGGAGCTGCTGCGCTATCAACCCACCGTGGACGGGCGTGAGGGGTGGCGTGCTCAGATCGCCAAGCTTGTCACCATCGCCAACAAAGACCCGGCCTTGGGAGGAGCCCAAAGCGCGGGAGAGCCAGATCCGGCAGCAGGGCACCGCGCCCCGGGTGCTGGAGATGGGAAGGCCGCTCAGGCCAAGAAGGTGGTTTCCCACACCGCATCTTCGCCGCGTGGGGAGCCCAGCTGCCAAATCGCCCAACACGCTCCGGAAGACGCACGCGTCTCCCTTGAGCGCTGATGTCTACGCACGCGTCTATTCTTGTAGACAGTGTTGGGCCTCCAAGTGCAGAGGTTTGTAGAACAGCAGCAAGTTTCCCTAAGTGGATCACCCAAGGTTTATCGAACTCAGGAAGGAAGAGGTCAAAGCTATCCCTCTCAAACAACCCTGCAATTACGATACAGAAAGTCTCTTGTGTCCCCAACACACCCAATACACTTGTCAGATGTATAGGTGCACTAGTTCGGCAAAGAGATAGTGAAATACTAGTGGTATAGATGATTATAAGTAGTAAATGCAATCTGGAATAAAAATGGCAGCAAGCAAATAAGTAACAAAACAGCAAGTAAACGGTGTGCAAAGCTTGGAAACAAGGCCTAGGGATCAAACTTTCACTAGTGGACACACTCCCAACAAATATAACATAATTGAACAAATAAATAACTTCTCTTCACTATGGTACTCTGAATTACTCTCCTATTGAATAACACTAATCATTGCGTAGGGCTACGAAGCACTCCTCAAAGTTCATCAAGTACTTGACAAACACCACTCATAGAGATATCCAAATCAAATCACAACTCAAGATAGATATTATTGCAACTTAGACCAAGTACTAACACGGTGCACACACTGTCAACATTACACCATGAAAGGAGGAATATATCACTTCAATACTATCATAGTGATAATTATTCTCATAATCCATAAGAGATCACAATCGTAGCCTAGACCAAGTACCACCACGATGCACGCACTATCACCGTTACACCATGGCAGGAGGAATAGATTACTTTAATAACACACTAGAGTACACATAATGAAGAAGAGTAACATCTACTTATTCAACATGATACAAAGCTCACGATCACATAAAGATCACATCATGGGAGAGAGAGGTGAACCACATAGCTACCGGTAGAGCCCTCAGCCCCGGGGGAGAACTACTCCCTCCTCATCATAGGAGACAACAAGGTTGATGGAGATGGCGGTGAGGTCGACGGAGACGGCGGAGACGGCGATGGAGACTGATGGAGATAGCTCCGGGGGCACTTCCCCATCCCGGCAGGGTGCCGGAACAGAGACTTCTGTCCCCCAAAATTCGTCGTCGGTGGCGGCGGAGCTACGGAACTGTTCTGGAAATTTTGCCGACTCCCTTAGGGTTTTCCGCCCCGAGGCTTCTTATAGGCGAAGGGGCGTCGTCAGGGGGCAGCCAGGGGCTCCTCACACTAGGTGGGCGCGGCCAGGGGCTGGGCCGCGCCCCCTACATGTGAGGGCGGCCTCTGGCCCCCCTTTGGCTCTCTTTCGGTCTTCGGGAAGCTTCCAGGAAAAATAAGACTTTGGGAACTTGTTTTGTCCAATTCCAAGAATATATCCTGTGTAGCTTTTCTGAAACACAAAAATAGCAGAAAATAGGGAACTGGCACTGTGGCATCTTGTCAATAGGTTAGTTCCAGAAATCGCATAAAAACGCCACGAAGTGTAACGAAACACAAGGCAAATGGTGTAAAAACAAGCATGGAGCATCAAAAATTATAGATACGTTTGAGACGTATCAGCATCCCCAAGCTTAACTCCTGCTCGTCCTCGAGTAGGTAAGTGATAACAAAAGAAATAATTTTTGAGGTGACATGCACCATCACAATCTTGATCATATAGGTAAAGCATTGAGTGCTGAGATCAAAGAACTTAAAACATGGGCATGAAAGATATAATCTTGACAATAGAAACTTAGCAACCATGTTATAACATGAAAAAGAACACAAACAAAAGATCATGAATAATGAAACAATGAAAGTCAAACGTGTGTTCAAATCATAAGGAAAAACATACAAATGGTTTTCAGCTTGTCCTTCATGGAGAGCAAAACATAAATGCATAGGACACCTTTAAGTTTAAGAGGGCGACTAGATACAAATAATTTGAGAACAAGTGAAACCAACAATATGAATCAATCAATAAAAACTTTGGGACAATGCACATTATACTCAGAATGACAACTATGCTCTCTTAGACGGTGCATAAAGATAGAAGGTGGTGACTCAACATAAAAGTAAAAGAAAGGCCCTTCGCGGAGGGAAGCAGTGATTAAACATGTGCTAGAGCTTTTCATTTGTAAAACAGAGAGATAAAACTTGAGTTTTGAGAGGTGGTTGTCTTTGTCAACGACTGGCAATGGGGTTCTTACTATCTTCCATACAAAAATGAAGCAAGTTTTTGAGAGAGAGATTGTCACTTTTGTGCTCTTTTATAAAGCTTGGCAATCCTCCCCACCTTTTTTCTTTCTCAAACCATGGCTAACCGATTCCACCGGGTGCCCACCAACATTCACATACCATGGAGGAGTGCCTTTTTTCTTTTTTCTTCTTTTTGGAGTAAGACAATATGGAAGATAGCAAATCCGACCACTACGTCCCCATGAGCTGAAAACAGTGTCACAAAATGAGAAGTATTTTGAAGGTTTTTTTTTTGAAAGGTAGCACATGAAAATTTACTTGGAATGGTTGCAAATACCATGCATAGGAATTTATAGTGGACACAATGGCAAACTTGGTTTTTAGGAGTTGGATGCACGAGTAGAGCTCATACTCAGTACAAAATGAGGGCTAGCAAAAGACTAGGAGCGACCAACTAAGAGAGCAATAACGGCCATAATCATGCAAAGCGACAAAGCAACATTAAAAGAAGCATAAGATGGCATCAAAAGTCAAAAACTAAATGATCATAGAGGCTATAGGAGACTTATTTTGTAGTCAACATGGTGTAAGCATGTGCCAAGTCAACCCAAATAAAGCATCAAAGGAGAAAACCAAAATAATGCTTCCAAATAATTAAAACAACGCATGATTTTTCAAAGGCTCATTAAGCAATCTCAGTCATTTGAGACAAGTCATGCTATAGCAAAACCACTAAGCATACTATCAAAATGACATCAAGCATGACATGCAAAAGCCTAAGCCACAGTCTAAACAAGCTCCTTTTTGTACCACTTTTTTGCATAAAGCTTTTTCTCTTTTCCAACACCATTCAAACTTTTTATAAACACCTCTTTTGATGAAAACCAATAAAGACCAGAGGCAAAAATACACCTTGATGAAAAGATATAACAAGATCTGAACACAAATCAAGGCGAAAAATGCAAGCTAAACCCAGTAGCAGAAAAAGAGAACACTCATTGAACGATAAGAGTGAAAACTAGAGTGTTCTTGGCAAATGAAATGCGAGTTCATCTCCTCCAAAAGAAACATGACGTGATCTAACCATTTATTGCAGCAAACAAAACTAAACTAATAAAGAAAACTAAAAAAACTGACGCTCCAAGAAAAACACATAGTGCATGAAGCAATAAAAATATAGTGTCTTGAAAGGTGACCTGATTTTTGTCGATGAAGAAGGGGTTCCTCGGGGGCATCCCCAAGCTTTGACGCTTGTACTTCTTGGATATTTCTTGGGGTGATGCATGGGCATCCCCATGCTTGAGCTTTTGTCCATTCTTCAACTCATCTCATCATTCTCCAATCCCTACACTTGAAAACTTACTTCATACAAAACTAAACACAAATTTATTAGCAACATTAGTGTAAGCATAACATATAATTAACCCTTTTTGCTTCAGTTTTCAACCTAAAACCACCACATATTAAGCATATACTACTGTAGCAACTTCCCCAAAAGTTCCATGATCAAAAGAACTCAAAAAGAAAGCGATAAAGCGGCAAACACAAATATTGGCAGAAATCTGTCAAACCAGAACAACTGATAAAGGCCGATTTTTTAAGGGGTTTTCTGTTGCTCAAATCAAAAAGTGTTAAACCAATGAAAGTTTGGATATAACTTGGCGCATATTCACAAGAAATCGCAGGTCCAAAATATATACAGAAAATTTTCACAAATTTTTACGGTGCAGCACCAAAAACAGTTTCAGGACAGCAACATCCCCAAATCTTTACCTCACTCAAATTAGAGGCTTCTCTTGGCACAACAATGAAATAAAAATGATAAGAAGTGGTTATTATAGTAGTAATAACTTCGAAGACTCAAATAAAAGAAAAAGTACTGAAAATAAACAATGGGTTATCTCCCAAGAGTGCTTTTCTTTAACGCCTTTGAGCTAGGCGCAGTAATTTGCAAAGATGCTCATGTGGGCGCCATATAAGAGCTTGAGGCAAAGGCGCCAGAAAAGAGCTTAAAGCAATAGAGAGCATCAAAAAGAAAATGTGATAGACATTTAAATCTAAACCACTTCCTATGAAAAATAGTCTTGTAAAGAGACAAGTCATGAAAGCGCAAAGCAAAACGCATAGGAAGGCAAAACAAGTACAACTTCAAGAATTACAACATAAAGAGGGGAAACTCAATATTGTTGAGATCCATCAAACCATGTTTCCCTCTCTCATAATAACTTTCAGTAGCATCATGAATAGAACTAACAATATAACTATCACATAAAGCATCCCTATCATGAGTCACATGCATAAAAGAATTAATACTCCCCACATGAACAATAGTAGTAGGAACAGATTCAACAGAATAATTTTTCTCATCACCATAATCATCAAAAACAGGAGGCATATTGTAATCATAACTATTTCTCTCCTCAAAAGTAGGTCAATTGAAAATATTATACTCATCATCATAACCATCATAAACTAGAGGTTTAGTATCATCACAAGCTAGAGAACAACTATTTCGCAAAGCATACTCATCAAACATATCATCATAAGAAGGAACATGAATAGTACGAATGGTACAACAATTATTAACCTTAGAATTGGTACCAAAAAGATTTTCAATATCAAAAGTAGAGTGCTTTTCCCAATCATGATCACTAACATAGGTAACAGGCATAGGAACATCATCCCAATCAGAATTATCATAATCTATAGCAGGATCATAACGCTTAGGGGAAGATACCGTGTCCTCTCACCTCTTACTCCTCTTCTTCTTCTTCATACTCTTTTTACTCTCTCCTTTAGGAGGGAGAGACTTGAAGGGCATCTTCTCCACATATTCTTTAGGAGGGAAAGGCATCTTCTCCACATAATCTGGTTTGCTGACAGAAACAACAGAAGAAACTTTGGAGGATTCCTCCTCTCTTTTTAGCGATCTCGCCTATATGCTTGTACCACATTCGGGTTTCTTCATTTGCATGGTGGATACAATAATCTTCCTTGTTGTAACTCTGTTCACAAGGTCTATGTACTCCACAAAAATTAACATGCTTATAAGAAATAGGACTTTTAGAAGTTTGAGCATGTTTATTGGAATCATCTATAACAATATTACTTTCTATGCAAGTGTCCTTAAAAGGTTCATGATACACGTCCCCATTTCTTTTAGGAACATTCATATGGGAAGCAAAGGCTTTAAAGCAATTAACCATAATTTGAGGATCAAGACCATATTTAGCACTAAGCTCTTGAAAATTAGCAGTTTCAGTGAAAGACTTAACGCAATCAAATTTGTAATTCATACCTGATCCTTTATCTTTGTCGTTATCCCAACCTTCAATATTGTTTTGAATTGTTTCAAGCAGATCCCACTTCTTGTCAACATCCTTGCTTGTGAAAGACCCATCAAAGCATGCATCTGGATAGTCCTTGTAATATCTTGAAAGCCTTGCATAAAAATTATTAATAACAATATTACGGGGAAGATCATGAATAGGACATTTATGCATTAGTAACTTCAATCTTCCCCACGCTTGGGCAATGCTTTCTCCCTCATGCGGATGAAAATTATAAATGTAATTTCTATCTTTATAAACCTGACTAGAAGGATAGAATTTAGAATAAAAGAGAGGTGCAATTTCCTCCCAGTCAATAGATTGACCATCCTAGTGTTCTATACCATTCCTCAGCTTTGCCTTTCAGTGAAAAAGAGAATAGCTTCTTCTTAACTTGGTTCATTGAAATACCTGCACACTGGAACAACTCGCATAATTCATGTATAAAAAGCAAATGATCACCATGATGGACAGTTCCATCTCCTAAATAGCAGTTATCCCTGACACGTTCAACAATCTTTGTAGGTATTTTAAAAGGATGAGGAGCACAAGCATCATTACAAACATCGCATATGGGAGATAAAATATTATCAGAACAAACTTTCTCCACTAAAGCTGGGGAACTAAAAATATCATACTTAACAAAACCAGCTTCCCCAAGCTTAGACTTTTCCATAGCATTAGCAATAACGGGATTCAAAGCATTCGTACTAATAACACTATTAGCATGCAAATTAAGCTCCAAAGTTTTTTCAATTTTCTCTTCAAATCTAAACTCTGAAAAAAGACTAAAGAACTCTTTATTTTCCATTAAGCCTAACTAGTGAAAATAAAAACAAGAAACAAAAAGATATAATTGCAGAATCTAAAGGAAATAAATCCGATCACTCACACAGGAGGATGCGAGTACCTTTTACCTTACCTCCCCGGCAACGGCGCCAGAAAAGAGCTTGATGTCTATGCACACATCTGTTCTTGTAGACAGTGTTGGGCCTCCAAGTGTAGAGGTTTGTAGAACAGCAGCAAGTTTCCCTTAAGTGGATCACCCAAGGTTTATCAAACTCAGGGAGGAAGAGGTCAAAGCTATCCCTCTCAAACAACCCTGCAATTACGATACAGAAAGTCCCTTGTGTCCGCAACACACCCAATACACTTGTTAGATGTATAGGTGCACTAGTTCGGCGAAGAGATAGTGAAATACAAGTGGTATAGATGATTATAAGTAGTAAATGCAATCTGGAATAAAAATGGCAGCAAGCAAATAAGTAACAAAACAGCAAGTAAACGGTGTGCAAAGCTTGGAAACAAGGCCTAGGGATCATACTTTCACTAGTGGACACACTCCCAACAAATATAACATAATTGAACAAATAAATAACTTCTCTTCACTATGGTACTCTGAATTACTCTCCTATTGAATAACACTAATCATTGCGTAGGGCTACGAAGCACTCCTCAAAGTTCATCAAGTACTTGACAAACACCACTCATAGAGATATCCAAATCAAATCACAACTCAAGATAGATATTATTGCAACTTAGACCAAGTACTAACATGGTGCACACACTGTCAACATTACACCATGAAAGGAGGAATAGATCACTTCAATACTATCATAGTGATAATTATTCTCATAATCCATAAGAGATCACAATCATAGCCTAGACCAAGTACCACCACGATGCACGCACTGTCACCGTTACACCATGGCAGGAGGAATAGATTACTTTAATAACACACTAGAGTACACATAATGAAGAAGAGTAACATCTACTTATTCAACATGATACAAAGCTCACGATCACATAAAGATCACATCATGGGAGAGAGAGGTGAACTACATAGCTACCGGTAGAGCCCTCAGCCCCGGGGGAGAACTACTCCCTCCTCATCATAGGAGACATCAAGGTTGATGGAGATGGCGGTGAGGTCGATGGAGACGGCGGAGACGGCGATGGAGACTGATGGAGATAGCTCCGGGGGCACTTCCCCGTCCCGGCAGGGTACCGGAACAAAGACTTCTGTCCCCTGAAATTCGTCGGCGGCGGCGGCGGAGCTACGGAACTGTTCTGGAAATTTTGCCGACTCCCTTAGGGTTTTCTGTCCCGAGGCTTCTTATAGGCGAAGGGGCGTCGTCAGGCGGCAGCCAGGGGCTCCTCACACTAGGTAGGCGCGGCCAGGGGCTGGGCCGCGCCACCTACATGTGAGGGCGGCCTCTGGCCCCCCTCCGGCTCTCTTTCGGTCTTCGGGAAGCTTCCGGGGAAAATAAGACTTTGGGAACTTGTTTCGTCCAATTCTGAGAATATTTCCTGTGTAGCTTTTCTGAAACACAAAAATAGCAGAAAACAGGAACTGGCACTGTGGCATCTTGTCAATAGGTTAGTTCTGGAAATCGCATAAAAACGCCACGAAGTGTAACGAAACACAAGGCAAATGGTGTAAAAACAAGCATGGAGCATCAAAAATTATAGATACGTTTGAGACGTATCAAGCGCCGCCGTGAAAATCATGACCGCGCCATCAACGACATCGGAGAAGCTGGAAAGAACGTCAAGGTCACCGGGGATCTTGTCTACAACCTTGGGTGTCTTGCTCTCTGTTGTGGATATACCAAACAGGTATACCAGTGACGTAGTCTCATACCAGCAAACTAGGGTGGCCCATGGAGGTGGTATGGCGGATAGCCAACCAGGCAGCCTAGTTGCTGGTGGTATGGCAGATTGAAGGCTGCCATGCCATGGCAGATTCCACGCTGCCATGCCATGGCAGATTCCCAGACGCACCCGTGGCATGGCGGATTCCCGGATAGCAGGAGCTTATGGCAGATTCGCAGACGCACCCGTGCCATGGCAGATTCCCGGACAGCAGGAGCTCATAGCAGATTCCTCAAGACATGCTTATGGCAAATTTGCCATGTAGTACAAGATATTGTATAGGACTTAGTCTAGGACTCTATGTAGTATCCGCCCCGGAACCGTCGTGATGCCCACGCCAGGCGCCTTTATAAGCCGGCGTGGAGGAGCCCTTGAGGCACGACTTAGCCATAAGGGTAGAAGACATTGCAGATCGCATAGCGACCAACACAACCATTGTAACCTGTGCACATTGTGCTATTATAGTGAGTTGTAGCAGGATGTAGCGATCCTCCACCGTGGGGACGTGAACCTGGGTAATCCCTGTCTCTCACCGTCCCGGGCACCAGATCGCCTATCCCCTCCTTCTATCGCCTTGAGGTACCCCTCATGGCATACGTGTCGTAAGAACCACGACAGTTGGCGCCCACCGTGGGGCAAGGGCGTTTGGAATCGATCCGGGCAGATTTCTCATCGTCTTCGACGGCGGTTGGATCGGATCGCTTTCATCTGCAACATCGGTGGAAAGTTCATTACTGCCCCAGGCTAGGCAATCAGAGGCTCGACGTAACAGCCCTCACACTAGCAGATTGTCCTAATCCCTTGTGTTTGAGGCGGCGTCGATCTGATCTGATTGTCGATCTGCCATGTCTCTAAATCAGCTTGGCATCGCTGGCTTCGCCGCCGCCACAAATTTTTCTTACTTAGCCATAGCTGGCTTTGCCGCCATCGCGGACTATTTCATCGCACATCTAGCTCTGCAGAGTTTGTCGCACCATCTTCTGTCATCTAAGTCAGCATCAACCTAGGCAGAATTTTTTTGGCTATACCGTAGGCTCGACATCACAGGTGGTGGATCTCCTATCGCGTGCATTCCAGCGGCGTCAGTCAGTCCATCCCCTGTCATGTGCGTTGCCGCGTTCCAAGACTGCCAATCAGATCTAATGGTTGATTCGCTGGGAGCCTGGGATGATGGTGACGGAAACGTTCCTCGCGGCTCGGTTCCGGGCAAGTACATCAAAGAGGGCGTGGAGGGTGCTGCACCATTCCTGATTTGCATCAGACTTGTCGCGCATAAATAAGCATGAGCCATGGACTCATGGCAGAAGTGTTACCTGGCATGAAACTTAGTGGCAGTTCACGAGGTGCAAGCTGACTCCGTTTCATGCTTGATCTAAGTGAAACATGATCTTCCTTGGTCAGAAGCCCTACTGCTACACATCAAGCCCAAGCTAGCACAAGCCCAACGCGGAGATGTACACTACGTGCATGCATTTTGCGGCCAAGCCGCTTGCATGCATAATCGTATGAGGCTACTGCATGGCGGATGTAGCATAGCTGCTGACTTATGGCAGATGTAGCCTGGCCGTGGCGGATGTTGTTTAGCCGCCTTGCATGAACTACTTCGTCAGATGGCTGGTTTCGTCCCGCTATAGCTTATTTGGTCTACCTTGCGGTTGACGAAGCGGTCGTTTGCGTCTCGCCTTCACCGCAGCAGTTTCGACCCTAGACGGCTTTGCCGCTATCATGGACTTCACTTTTGCAGCTGGATACAACTCCCGTCAACTTCATCGACACGATGTTCCAGTTTCATCACTGTGATCATCTTCATCATCGCCGGCTAGAGCTTTGAGTTCGCCGCAAACAATACTGACTCCGCTCAAACAGCTAAGTCCCTATTTATATTTTATATTTAATATTTGTTTATGATCATGAGATAAAGTATTTGGTTCACTCATATTCTGAGTCTTTTACCGCTTTCGTTTTGATCATAACTTTTCCATGATTTGCCTTGCGCTCGTGAGTAAATTTTAACTAGCTTGCCTCTAAAGGCGCCGGTATCATGCAAAAATCCGCCATCCGGCGTTAGCTTAAGTTTTCTGGACTACACGTTTTCTGATGTTTTATATGTGAATTCCCGAGTAGTGACATTTTGGCACTTTAAAGCCGCCATCTGTTTCCAAGGTTTTAGTCGGCTGCTACTAAGCGCTATCACCTTGGCGGATTGTTCGTGCAAAAGTTTGCCATCTCACGAAAAGTCAAGCATATAAACCGGAAGAACGGATAAACCAGCACTTGCTTAAAATTTATTAAATGCACATGAACTATTCAAGATAGTCGAGTTTTTTCTGCCTTGACAGTTTTATGTTGTTCAACTGCTGCATAGTTTCAGCTTTAAAACATCTATTCAATGGCCGTGTTTTACCCGCCTTGCATTTGTTCGTTGAACACAAGAAAGATTTAATACAATTGTGTTTTGTTTTCATGTCACAGGTACATATGACGCTTGAACACTTTGCTAGTCCCGATCTAAGGTGTTTTCCAGCCACTCAGCTCAAATACCCGAGGGCTACCATCGATGGCAGCCCAAATCTGCCATGCAGCGGCCGCCTTTGATGGCATCCCAAATCTGCCATGGAGCGGCCACCTTGGAGCAGTCCGCCATGGAGCAGGATGCCTTGAGACCGCCATGGAGCATGCCAACTTGGAGCAGACCACCATGGAGCAAGATGCCTTGAGGTCACCTTGGAGCCGGCCGCCATGGAGCTGGCCGCCCAGGGGCTGCGACCATAATATGTTAATCTAATAACTGGTGAAGTTCTCTATGAGCATCAAGCTGGATTTTCAAGTAAATTCCACCTTGACACTCGGGGGCTACACCGATGCTAAGTTTTGTGAAGTTCTCTGAGAGCATTATGCAGCCACAGTAATTTCTGCCATAAGCGCTCGGGGGCTACACTATTCATATTTTTCCTGTTAGCTACTCTGAGAGCTCCAAGACGTATTCCTTATTGAGATCCGCCTTGGCGCTCGGGGGCTACACATGGTGTTAAAGCATCAAAGTTCAAAAACAGAAGCATCTTATACTGGAAAGAACATTCCTTGAGCTCGGAAAAAATACTAGTTATCCGCCTTGGATTCGTTCGCAGTATCATACCAGCATGTATCTGGAGAATTGCCCTGCAAGTATGAGACGTCACTGGTCCGCCTAAAGTTCTAGGCAGATAAAATTTATTCTTTGGGAGCTCTACGAGATCTTTCACACGACTATCTTGAAGATGAAGATGAAGACGAAGATAAAAAGCCCATAAAGCAATGAAGACAGATGAGAAGATCTCAAAGAACTCCAGGGGCTACTATTGTGGATATACCAAACAGGTATACCAGTGACATAGTCTCATACCAGCAAACCAGGGTGGCCCATGGAGGTGGTATGGAGGATAGCCAACCGGGCGGCCTAGTTGCTGGTGGTATGGCGGATTGAAGGCTGCCATGCCATGGCAGATTCCACACTGCCATGCCATGGCAGATTCCCAGACGCACCCATTCCTTGGGGGATTCCCGGATAGCAGGAGCTTATGGCAGATTCGCAGACGCACCCGTGCCATGGCAGATTCCCGGACAGCAGGAGCTCATAGCAGATTCCTCAAGACATGCTTATGGCAGATTTGCCATGTAGTATAAGATATTGTATAGGACTTAGTCTAGGACTCTATGTAGTATCCGCCCCGGAACCGCCGTGATGCCCACGCCAGGCGCCTTTATAAGCCGGCATGGAGGAGCCCTTGAGGTACGACTTAGCCATAAGGGTAGAAGACATTGCAGATCGCATAGCGACCAACACAACCATTGTAACCTGTACACATTGTGCTATTATAGTGAGCTATAGCAGGATGTAGCGGTCCTCCACTGTGGGGATGTGAACCTGGGTAATCCCTGTCTCTCACCGTCCCGGGCACCAGATCGCCTATCCCCTCCTTCTATCGCCTTGAGGTACCCCTCATGGCATATGTGTCGTAAGAACCACGACACTCTCACTCGCCAGCAGCGCTACGTGGTCTGGCCCGACAAGTTCAGGCCGGACATCGGCGCGCGTTATGATGGAACCTCCAACCCCGTTGAGTTTCTCCAGCACTACGTCGTCGCCATTCAGGCCGCGCGTGGAGACTAGCGTGTGATGGCTAATTGGTTTCCCATGGCCCTCAAGGACACTCCGCGGACTTGGCTCATGAATCTTCCGCATGAATCCGTTACTTCGTGGAAGGACTTGTGCTGTCAGTTCATCGCCAACTTCATGCCTATGTACGAGCGCCCCACCACCAAGAATGATCTCAAGGCGGTGCGTCAGTACATGGGCAAAACGCTTCGTCAGTACATCCAGCGCTTCAGCCAGATGAGGAACAAGATTACCCAGATCTCCAATGAGGAGGTTATCTGCGCGTTCTCCATGGGCGTCGCTGACATCAAGATGAAGGAAAAGCTGTCCGTGAATGATGAGCTGACTTCCGTCGTCAGTCTCTTCGAGATCGCAGACCGGTGCGCCAAGGCCGAGGAGGGGAGGCTCTTCATGCACAACCTGCCGGAGGCGCTTCCCCCAAAGCCAAAGTCCAAGGACCCTAAGCGTAAGGAGGCTGTTGCCCTCGCGGTGGAGCTTGATCATAAACAACACCGCGGGGACCGCTTTGAGCATGATAAGGGTGGAAGTTGTCGCTACTGCATCCTCCACAAGAAGGACACCCACAAAACTGACGATTGTTGGGTAGTCCGGAAATTTCATGAAGAGAATGGAGTCACATAGCGCCGTGGCAGTAGCCGTAGCTACGGCAAGGGTGGATCCCGAGGCGACCGCCTGTAACACCCGCGAATTTATCACAAATTCGAAGTGCCCATTATGCATTCCACCACAATCCCAGAATCATTGTTGTGATACACATAACGTAGTTGGTAACCAGTTCCATAGACATTACAATACGATGATTCAAATACAATGGTCATAGTGACCAAGTTCATAATACAACACAATATAGTAGCGGAAATAACGTCTTCGGGTCCATGCCTTCACCCTACAAGCAATGGCGACTCAGTAGAAGATCTTAGTTTTGATACTCCTCTTCATAACCTTCCTCCGTATACTCTTCCCCATAGTCTGGCCAAGTTGATAGCCAGGGACACAGCCATGAGTACATTGGATGCACTCGCAAACCATCTTATAAATGAAATGTTGAAGTAGATATGCAAGGTTGATATGGTGGACTAAGCACTAAGTTTAGTTGCAAAAGCTAGTTTTATTTCCCAAGAATGTTCATTTGGTAGAAAAGAGGTTTAGTTCTCTAAGTTCAATCTAAAGGAACTTCAAGTGTGTCAAGATCAATGTCAAGTCAAGTCATGTCATTCACCAAGGTCACCACAAGTTATTATCATTCTTGACAAAAGTCAAGTACAGTTTGCCAACTGTCCATAATCGAGGACGCGGCTATTCGAATAGTTTGAAACCTCTGCAGAGGGGTACACTTTACCCACAAGATTCGATACATCTGCCGGGAGAAATCCACGGTTTGTCATAAACAAGTAGGCGAGGTTCAGATAATCAAACAAACTCTTTCACTTGCTCACTCTAGTACAGGATCCTTCCCTAGAGCCTGAGACACGGACCTCTTCCGTTCCGGCGTCTCTAGTTTTGCCCGCTCCGGAGTGCCGGATGAATGGAATTTCCACTCGGTTCAGAAGTATCCGCGCACGGTGCACTTCTATAAAGGATGATACAAGACCTCCCATACTAGGGTGAACAAGCTACGGACTAAGCCCCTTCCCATTCAGGGGTAATGTGGTCGTACGGTAATGGTTGGCTCACATGGTACATCACTTATTATCATTTAGCAAATACATTCCATAGTCCTTAGTCAAGATTATTTTTCTTCATAAAACCATCATGTATGAGAGGTCCCCAATTCAAGTTTTCAAGTTCAAGTCACCAAGTTCAAATGGGGTTCCTCTTAGAGATAGCACCAATTTTATTAGCGACTAAGCAACTACATGGAGTGATGATCCCACTAAAATAAGGTTGGATAAACTCAGCTTGATGCTCTTGCTAAGCAAGATATCACTACACATCTATCATTCTACTCTAGCAATTCAATCATGCAATTTACATAAAACAAGTGGAATGCAAAAGTAAAACTAGGTATGTGGAGTATGATTCAAAAGATGGCTTGCCTTGGTTGGCAAAGTGTCCAGGGTATTCTTCTTCTTCTTGATAATATTCCCCCTCAATATCCTCCTCGGCAACACTAGCGTCTAATAACGAATAAACACAAAGCACATCATCACTACACAATGCTAACAACACACCAAGCACACATACTTGTTTTCAAACAATAGCCTTCCTATGGGATTTTATTTGAATTGTGTTGCAAGTTTTCTTCCAAGTTTGCATTGAGTGGGTAGGTTAAATTTTCTATCATATACCATGTGTTTTAAGTATGGGTATTAAACTAAGGGTATTAGTACTAGTTCCAATGAGGATGGACTCATTAAGTGAATTGGTGTTTGAGGGAAAATTAATTCTAAGTCTATAATAGAAATCTAGCATTTTATGTTACCCATTAGGATTGGATTAAGGTCTAATTGATAACACTAACAAGGTTTGAGTTGGTTAAGGTTGACTAAACAGTAGGGGATTTGATTAGTGAGTTCACAAACCAAATTTCATAATTTTAGGTGGCTTAAACAATTTTCTAGAATTGTTCTATGATTAATAAAGCTATGGTCACACTATTCTTATTTATTTAAATCCCTAACTCAATTTGAATTCTAACCAGTTCTACAGTGTAGAGCATTTCCTAAGCTTTCCAACGCATATTCATTTGCTAGAAATGGATTTGTAAATCTCTTTGAATTAAAGTTTGAAAATCCTATCTGAAACTTATTTGAAATAATTCAAACGGCGGGAAAAAAATAAAAATCGAATCGGACCGAAACTTCTCCGAACCGGGCCGAATCCAGAAGAATACCGAACGGGCTGGCCCGATACCGTTTCGCCCTGGCAGGAATCATTTTAAAACGAACTGACAGGGGGGTCCCACGTGTCAGGTCACTTAAGTGACCCGAATCGGTATGCTGCCGTTGGATTCTAATCCAACGGCGCATCTGCGTCGTGTTTGTCGGCGAGGAGGGAGCTCACCTGCGCGCAGTGAAGAAGACGACGGCGATGGCGGCGCGCGTAGAGGAAGCAGAACTCGACGGCGACGGGTGGAAATGACTCCGGCGAGGCTCCTCCACCAATTCCCGGCGTCGGCTTGCTCCCCTGGGGTCGAACGCGGCGGCGCCCTCCGCGTCCAGTACCTCGCCGGCGGGGCTGGCGACGTCGAGCTAGAGCAAGCGGGGAAAGGTGAGGGTGTCTGGGAGGTAGCTGGGAGTGGTGTGCATCCATACGTTTGATCGGCGGGGGCTTTTATAGGCCGGAGAGACGAGGGCGAGGGCGTCCAGTAGCTCACCGGTGCGGGGGCCCTGGGCGCGTGCGTCGAGCGACACTGGGCACGACGGCCTTGCTCGCGTGCTGTAGGGGTTCGGTCTCGGAGGCGGGGTGCTGTGGGTCAGCTCTGGCGAGGTCACGAGGGTCGGCGACGTGCAGCGAGCTGGGGAAGAAGAGAGGGGGGTCCTGGGTGCTGTCTCCTCTTCTCCTCCCTTTCTCACGGCTCGGGTCGGGGCAAAGGGGGCTGGGCGTGACCACGGCGTCCTCAATGGGCATGGCTACAGGCACGGGACGAATGGGAGCAGTGATCTTCACAGTAAACTTGATTTTTCCCGATTTTCGTCTGCCAGGTGTTCGACACAATGCCCGCATGAGATTCAAATTCGAATTTTTGAAATTTTTCACTTTGGGTGATCAGCATATTAGCCAAGGTTTCCAAAGATATTTTTGGTACCAAGAAAGGTTAAGTTTTGCAGAAATCATATTTTGAATTTGAAGTTTGGTCACTGATTCAGATTCAAAGTTTGGCTGATGTTTGAGTGATGTTCTGATTTGAATTTTGGTTGGAAACTTCTTGGTTGAGTTAGTATGTGACTTGGTCAAGCTCAACTAACTGGCCAAACCTTTGCTTGAGTTACAGAATTCTTAATATAGATGTCCAAAGTAGGGTAGTCAATAAGATTTCCTAGATCACACTTTTCTTCTCTTTTTCTTTATGATTTTTATTTCTGGTTTCTTTGGCTTGTATAATTCTTCTCTAATGTCTTTGCTGGTTAAGTTAGAATTAACTAACTATTGCACAACCAATAAACACACACATGAAATCATAAAATACAAATAATAGAAAATACATGCTTACATGCAATAATAGATAAAAAGTTTTATCTTGGTCCAAAATTTGGCACTTTTAATTAATAATACGTGGATTACAAATTTCTGAGTTGTTACAATCTTCCCCCCTTAAAAAGAATCTCGTCCCCGAGATTCACTAATTAAGAACTGAAAAGATTGGGAAACTCTTTCTGAAGGTAATCTTCTCGTTCCCAAGTGGCTTCATCTTCGGTGTGATTACTCCACTGAACTTTTAGAAACTTGATGCTTCGGGTTCGAGTGGTTCTATATGCTTCCTCGAGGATACGAATAGGCACTTCACGATAGGTCAAATCCTTGTTGATGTCCACCGAACGGTGATCAATATTCTTGAAGATTTCTGGCTTCTCTGGCACTTCAAGACATTTCCGAAGTAAAGACACGTGAAAGACATCGTGCACTTCAGACAATTCAGGGGGCATTTCCAATTGATATGACACTTCTCCTCTGTGGCTTAGTACCTTGAAGGGTCCAATATACCTTGGTGCAAGCTTTCCTTTTACTTGGAATCTTTGCATTCCCTTGAGAGGTGATACTCTAAGATACACAAAATCTCCAATCTGGAAGGTCAGTTCTCTACGTCTCTTATCGGCATAACTCTTCTGTCTAGACTGGGCTGCCTTGAGGTAATCACGAATCATGCGAACCTTCTCTTCAGCCTCTTGCAGAATGTCTGGTCCAAATATCTGACTGTCTCCGGTTTCTGACCAATTCAAAGGGGTACGACACTTTCTTCCATATAGAGCTTCAAATGGGGCCATTTGCAAGCTGGCTTGATAACTGTTGTTGTAGGAAAACTCCGCGAAAGGCAGACAATCTTCCCACTTAGCTCCATAGGCTAGAACACAGGCTCTCAACATATCTTCAAGTATTTGATTTACTCTCTCAGTCTGTCCATCAGTCTGAGGGTGATAAGCTGTACTAAAGGCTAATTTGGTTCCCCGGGCTTGATGCAAACTTCTCCAAAATCTTGAGGTGAATTGAGTTCCTCGATCGGAAACTATGGTTTTAGGGACTCCATGCAAACTAACAATTCTGGATAGATAAAGATCGGCCAGCTGTCCTGAGGTATAAGTGGTCTTGACAGGAATAAAGTGGGCAACTTTGGTCAGTCTATCCACAATGACCCATATAGAGTCATTTCCACGGCTAGACCTTGGAAATCCAGTGATGAAATCCATTCCAACAGATTCCCACTTCCATTCCAAAACTTGCAAAGGTTGCAGCAATCCTGCAGGACGTTGATGTTCAGCCTTGACTCTTTGACAAATATCACCCTTAGATATGAATGATGCAATCTCACGCTTCATTCCATGCCACCAAAATTGTTCCTTTAAATCTTGGTACATCTTAGTTCCACCGGGATGAATGGAGTAAGGTGTCTCATGGGCTTCTCTCATAATAACCTCCTTCAATTCTGACTCCGCGGGCACACAGATACGTCCTTTATACCAAAGAACTCCTTGATCATCTTCTTCAAATCCTGGCACCTTGCCGGAACTAATTCTGCGCTTAATTCCATCAATACTCTCATTTCCCTTCTGGGCTTCTTTAATTTGGCTCATCAAGGTGGGTTGAAACTCAAGGTTGGCTAAAAATCCTCGACTGACTAGTTCCAATCCAAATTTTTCAAACTCTTGATGTAACATAGGTTGCTCCTCTTTGATCATCATATTCAACGAGCAGGGCTTCCTACTCAATGCATCGGCCACCACATTGGCCTTACCGGGATGATAATGAATTTCCAGATCATAATCCTTGATCAACTCTATCCATCTTCTTTGCCTCATGTTCAACTCCTTCTGGGTGAAGATATATTTCAAACTCTTGTGATCAGTGTAGATCTCACAACGGTTACCCATAAGATAGTGCCTCCAGGTCTTCAAAGCGAGAACTACGGCTGCTAACTCCAGATCATGGGTTGGATAGTTTTCTTCATGAGGTCGAAGCTGCCGGGAGAGGTAAGCTATGACCTTGCCTTCTTGCATTAGTATGCAACCAAGTCCAAGTTTGGAAGCGTCGCAATAGACATCAAAGTTCTTGGTGATATCGGGCATGGTTAGGACGGGAGCGGTCACCAATCGCTTCTTGAGCTCTTGAAAACTTTCTTCACACTTAGAGGTCCATTCAAACTTCTTGTCCTTCTTCAACAATTGGGTCATTGGCCGGGCAATGCTTGAAAACCCTTCAACAAACTTGCGGTAATATCCCGCTAATCCGAGAAAACCTCTAACTTCAGTCTGAGTGGTAGGGGCTTCCCATTCCATGACCGCTTTGATCTTCTTTGGGTCTACTGAGATTCCTCCTGCTGATAATACATGGCCTAAGAATCCAACTTCCTTCAACCAGAACTCACATTTACTGAACTTGGCATACAGCTGATGCTCTCTCAGAGTCTCTAAGATTAATCTCAAATGGGTTGCATGCTCTTCTTCGGACATGGAGTAGATGAGAATGTCATCAATGAAGACAACAACAAACTTATCCAAAAACTCCATGAAAACCTTATTCATGAGGTTCATGAAATACGCAGGGGCATTTGTTAATCCAAAGGACATTACGGTGTACTCATACAATCCGTATCGGGTAGTGAAGGCTGTTTTGGGTATATCTGTTGCACGGATCTTCAGTTGATGGTATCCAGTTCTAAGGTCTATCTTTGAGAAGACTCGAGTTCCGGTCAATTGGTCAAACAGATCATCAATCTTAGGGAGAGGATACTTATTCTTGATGGTCACATCATTTAGCTTGCGGTAATCAGTGCACAGTCGGCTGGAACCGTCACTTTTATCCACAAACAGAACGGGTGATCTCCAAGCAGAAGAACTTGGCTGAATCAATCCCTTACTTAAAAGGTCATAAAATTGCTTCTTTAATTCCACTAGTTCAGCTGGGTTCATACGATAGGGTCGTTGGGCTATGGATACAGTTCCGGGGATAAGCTCAATGATAAACTCAATATCCCGATCCGGTGGCATTCCGGGTAGCTCATCGGGAAAAACATCTGGGTATTCACAGACGATGGGAACTTCCTCTATAGTGGGTCCTGAGATACTCTTATGACATCGGGTGGTCTGGGGTGGTTTTACGGACACATGCTTTACTACAATTCCAGTGCTACTCTTCATGGTGATGGTCTTCTTGGCACAATCTATCACTCCTTGATGGGAAGACATCCAATTCATACCGAGAACTACTTCCAAACCTTTGGTTCCCAATACTATTAAATTGGCTAAGAAAGATATTCCATGAATTTCTATGGGAACTGCCAGACAGTTCCACTCAGCCCTTGTTGTTGACCCAGGTATTTGTACTAACATGGCATGTTTCAGGGGTGTTGGTTGAAGTCCACTTTTATCAACAAATAACGTAGTGACAAACGAGTGTGAAGCTCCAGAATCAAACAGAACTCTTGCAGGAACTGAGTTAACAGGGAACATACCAAGCACAACGTCGGTTGCTTCCTGAGCTTCTTCAACATTCATGTGGTTCAGACGGCCTTGAGGGTGAGGCTGGTTCCTTGGTGGATAATTCTTGCCATTTCCCACATGGCGCTGTTGCTGAGCAGGAGCAGTGGTCTTGGATGCATCATTTAGCTTCTTCGGGCATTCATTGGAGTAGTGCCCTTTGAGTCCGCACTCATAACAGGTAACACCAGACTTGTCACCAGGCTTGGGTAGCACAGGGGCGCCATTTGGCCTAGGGGTATTGGTGTTGAAGTTGTTGCCACTAGGTCTTGGAGGTGCACGGTTGAAGTTGTTGCCGGGCGGACGGTTGGGATAGTTGGGGCGTGGAGCAGGTGCAGATGGCCTCATAGGTCTAGGGTGAAACCCATAGGTGGATTTCCCCTTGGCTTCTGCGAGTTGCTCGAGTTGCCTTGATACATCATACGGCGCTTGCGGTTCTCTGCAGCTTGCTTGAGTTTGCCTTCCATCTGAATGGCAGAGTCAACCAATGACTCCAGGTCTGCAAAGTGAATGCTGACCAAGACACATTGCATCTCATCATGAAGTCCATCCAGAAACCTTTCTTGCTTCTTCTCCGTGGTGTTGGTGTCATCTGGGGCATACCTAGACAAGGTGAGGAACTTGTCACGGTAGTCAACCACAGATAGGGAACCTTGCTTCAGATTTCTGAACTCATCTCTCATCCTTTTAACCAATCCCAATGGAACATGGGCTTTGCTAAACTTGCTCTTGAACTCCTCCCAAGGCATCACATACCCTTGGGCTTGCATTGCACGAGTGCTATCCCACCAAGCTCTTGCGGCTCCCGCAAGATAGTGGGTGGTGTACAAGACCTTCTCATTTTCACCAACTTCGGCGACTGCCAAATTGTTCTCCATAGTGCGAAGCCAGTCATCGGCATCTAAGGGTTCTTCAGACTTAGTGAACATAGGAGGGTTGGTGTTTTGGAAACTTCTTAACTTGGATCGGTGATCACCATGGCCATTGTTCTCTCCTTCACCATGGCCATTTCCATTGCCATTGTTGTGGTTCATTGCCATCTGGGTTAGTTGCTGAAGAGTGGCTAAGTTAGCTTGGCGCTCAGCTCGGGCTGCTTCCCGGTCTTCCATGATCAACCTTAGTAGTTCGGCCATTTCCGGATTCGGGGGTGGGGGTGCTCGCGGCATCTGAAGATAAGGTGTGTAAGACAAGAGGGAAAAGCTAATTTGCTAAGATTTAAATGTAACATGGATGATGAAATTTTTGTCTTACTAAGGCCTTAAGGGACAAATTCCTTTTTCATTCAACAAGCATCAAACATATCATACATACGAGTTCACACATTACAAATGGTTTACATCAAACCATTGCGACTCGTCTACTAGAGAGGGGGATACAACTCACACCTACACGAAGTGACTTGAAGTAAACTCATAAGTCGATAACACGGAGCTCTCCAACTCTAAACTCCGGGCTCCTCGGGGTCTTCCTCCTCATCATCCACAATGAATCCAGCATCCTCATCATGCTCAGAATCATCAAGGTCCTCCATGAAGTCATCCTCGTCACTAATGAGGGCATTATCCTCCTTGCGGAGATCTATGCCTTCCTCCTCACCAAGGTGGCTCTCTAGACTCTCAATGTATTCAGTCAGCTCAGCCACATTGGCCTTCAACTCATCAATGGTGTGATCCCTCTCATCGCGCTGGCGGCGAAGACTCTTGCGATCCCTAGCAAGAATCCTGATAGTGCTCCTTGCCTCCACCAGTGCGAAGTGCTCAAGGTTGGCCTTGGTACGGGCACGATCTGCCTCCTGCTGAGTGGAGTACAGCAAGAAGTCCATGTGATCGATGTAGGTACTCGGCTCATTTTGCCCTGGCATGTTTGCGGGAGGCCCGTCCGCATCACGCCGAGCAAAGTTCCTAAAGCGCTCCCCCTGGACCTCCTCAACATGCAGTCCGCACAAGCGGGCGTGCATCTCCTGCATACCTCGGACCAAACCATCGGCCCAAGTGTTCTCGACAAGCTCAAACTTGATCCTTGGAGAACTCAAATCTCCCTTCTTGCCATGGCAACTGGCACTGACAAGCCACCATAGCTCTCCATCCGGGTGCTCATTGAGCACGGCTCCCTTGAACTCCGGATACAGACGATCCAGGAACAAGGTCAGGGTGGTGAGGTCGCGCTCGAAACAAAGGCTGCCACCATGGCCCAACTGGTACTGCTCAGTGAATACCGGTGCCATCTACAAAATTTTAGATTAGATTAAGTTAGTGATCAACTCAAGTGTGCAAAATTTTAAGTAGGTAAAAACTGAAGTATGTACAAAACTTTGTAAATAGAGAGGAAAAGACTAAGCAATTTTTAAACCATTACTTAACTCTTTGTTTTTATAAAGGTTTCCTTTAACGCCCATTCTAACTAAGGTCTCCTATGGTCAGCCTAGGCTCTGATACCAACTTGTAACACCCGCGAATTTATCACAAATTCGAAGTGCCCGTTATGCATTCCACCACAATGCCAGAATCATTGTTGTGATACACATAACATAGTTGGTAACCAGTTCCATAGACATTACAATACGATGATTCAAATACAATGGTCATAGTGACCAAGTTCATAATACAACACAATATAGCAGCGGAAATAACATCTTCGGGTCCATGCCTTCACCCTACAGGCAATGGCGACTCAGTAGAAGATCTTAGTTTTGATACTCCTCTTCATAACCTTCCTACGGTTACTCTTCCCCATAGTCTGGCCAAGTTGATAGCCAGGGACATAGCCATGAGTACATTGGATGCACTCGCAAACCATCTTATAAATGAAATGTTGAAGTAGATATGCAAGGTTGATATGGTGGACTAAGCACTAAGTTTAGTTGCAAAAGCTAGTTTTATTTCCCAAGAATGTTCATTTGGTAGAAAAGAGGTTTAGTTCTCTAAGTTCAATCTAAAGGAACTTCAAGTGTGTCAAGATCAATGTCAAGTCAAGTCATGTGATTCACCAAGGTCACCACTAGTTATTATCATTCTTGACAAAAGTCAAGTACAGTTTGCCAACTGTCCATAACCGAGGACGCGGCTATTCGAATAGTTTGAAACCTCTGCAGAGGGGTACACTTTACCCACAAGATTCGATACATCTGCCAGGAGAAATCTATGGTTCATCATACACAAGTATGCGAGGTTCAGATAATCAAACAAACTCTTTCACTTGCTCACTCTAGTACAGGATCCTTCCCTAGAGCCCGAGACACGGACCTCTTCCGTTCCGGCGTCTCTAGTTTTGCCCGCTCCGGAGTGCCGGATGAATGGAATTTCCACTCAGTTCAGAAGTACCCGCGCACGGTGCACTTCTATAAAGGATGATACAAGACCTCCCATACTAGGGTGAACAAGCTACGGACTAAGCCCCTTCCCATTCAGGGGTAATGTGGTCGTACGGTAATGGTTGGCTCACATGGTACATCACTTATTATCATTTAGCAAATACATTCCATAGTCCTTAGTCAAGATTATTTTTCTTCATAAAACCATCATGTATGAGAGGTCCCCAATTCAAGTTTTCAAGTTCAAGTCACCAAGTTCAAATGGGGTTCCTCTTAGAGATAGCACCAATTTTATTAGCGACTAAGCAACTACATGGAGTGATGATCCCACTAAAATAAGGTTGGATAAACTCAGCTTGATGCTCTTGCTAAGCAAGATATCACTACACATCTATCATTCTACTCTAGCAATTCAATCATGCAATTTACATAAAACAAGTGGAATGCAAAAGTAAAACTAGGTATGTGGAGTATGATTCAAAAGATGGCTTGCCTTGGTTGGCAAAGTGTCCAGGGTATTCTTCTTCTTCTTGATAATATTCCCCCTCAATATCCTCCTCGGCAACACTAGCGTCTAATAACGAATAAACACAAAGCACATCATCACTACACAATGCTAACAACACACCAAGCACACATACTTGTTTTCAAACAAGAGCCTTCCTATGGGATTTTATTTGAATTGTGTTGCAAGTTTTCTTCCAAGTTTGCATTGAGTGGGTAGGTTAAATTTTCTATCATATACCATGTGTGGTTTACTTTTTAAGTATGGGTATTAAACTAAGGGTATTAGTACTAGTTCCAATGAGGATGGACTCATTAAGTGAATTGGTGTTTGAGGGCAAATTAATTCTAAGTCTATAATAGAAATCTATCATTTTATGTTACCCATTAGGATTGGATTAAGGTCTAATTGATAACACTAACAAGGTTTGAGTTGGTTAAGGTTGACTAAATAGTAGGGGATTTGATTAGTGAGTTCACAAACCAAATTTCATAATTTTAGGTGGCTTAAACAATTTTCTAGAATTGTTCTATGATTAATAAAGCTATGGTCACACTATTCTTATTTATTTAAATCCCTAACTCAATTTGAATTCTAACCAGTTCTACAGTGTAGAGCATTTCCTAAGCTTTCCAACGCATATTCATTTGCTAGAAATGGATTTGTAAATCTCTTTGAATTAAAGTTTGAAAATCCTATCTGAAACTTATTTGAAATAATTCAAACGGCGGGAAAAAAATAAAAATCGAATCGGACCGAAACTTCTCCGAACCGGGCGGAATCCAGAAGAATACCGAACGGGCCGGCCCGATACCGTTTCGCCCCGGCAGGAATCGTTTTAAAACGAACTGACAGGGGGGGTCCCACGTGTCAGGTCACTTAAGTGACCCGAATCGGTATGCTGCCGTTGGATTCTAATCCAACGGCGCATCTGCGTCGTGTTCGTCGGCGAGGAGGGAGCTCACCTGCGCGCAGTGAAGAAGACGACGGCGACGGCGGCGCGCGTAGAGGAAGCAGAACTCGACGGCGACGGGTGGAAATGACTCCGGCGAGGCTCCTCCACCAATTCCCGGCGTCGGCTTGCTCCCCTGAGGCCGAACGCGGCGGGGCCCTCCGCGTCCAGTACCTCGCCGGCGGGGCTGGCAATGTCGAGCTAGAGCGAGCGGGGAAAGGTGAGGGTGTCTGGGAGGTAGCTGGGAGTGGTGTGCGTCCATACGTTTGATCGGCGGGGGCTTTTATAGGCCGGAGAGACGAGGGCGAGGGCGTCCAGTAGCTCACCGGTGCGGGGGCCCTGGGCGCGTGCGTCGAGCGACACTGGGCACGGCGGCCTTGCTCGCGTGCTGGAGGGGTTCGGTCTCGGTGGCGGGGTGCTGTGGGTCGGCTCTGGCGAGGTCACGAGGGTCGGCGACGTGCAGCGAGCTGGGGAAGAAGAGAGGGGGGTCCTGGGCGCTCTCTCCTCTTCTCCTCCCTTTCTCACGGTTCGGGTCGGGGCAGAGGGTGCTGGGCAAAACCGCGGCGTCCTCAATGGGCATGGCTACAGGCACGGGACGAACGTGAGCAGTGATCTTCACAGTAAACTTGATTTTTCTCGATTTTCGTCTGCCAGGTGTTCGTCTCAATGCCCGCATGAGATTCAAATTCGAATTTTTGAAATTTTTCACTTTGGGTGATCAGCATATTAGCCAAGGTTTCCAAAGATATTTTTGTTACCAAGAAAGGTTAAGTTTTGCCGAAATCATATTTTGAATTTGAAGTTTGGTCACTAATTCAGATTCAAAGTTTGGCTGATGTTTGAGTGATGTTCTGATTTGAATTTTGGTTGGAAACTTCTTGGTTGAGTTAGTATGTGACTTGGTCAAGCTCAACTAACTGGCCATCCCCAAGCTTAACTCCTGCTCGTCCTTGACATGCACCTACACAATCTTGATCATTTATGTAAGCGTTGTGAGCTAGGATCAAAAGAACTTAAAACATGGGCATGAAAGACATTCTTGATAGAAAAAACTTAGCAATCATGTTATAAACATGAAATGAACACAAACAAAAGATCATGAAAATGAAACAATGAAAGTCAAACATGTGTTCAAATCATAAGGAAAAACATACAAATGGTTTTCAGCTTGTCCTTAATGAGAGAGAGCAAAACATAAATGCATAGGACACCTTCAAGTTTAATAGGGCGACTAGATACAAATAATTTAAAAACAAGTGAAACCATGATCATGAATCAATCAATGAAAACTTTGGGACAATGCACATTATACTCAGAATGACAACTATGCTCTCTTAATGGTGCATAAAGGTAGAAGGTGGTGACTCAACATAAAAGTAAAAGAAAGGCCCTTCACGGAGGAAAGCAGTGATTGCAAGTTTTATAACCTTCAAAAATTATGGTACTTACTGGCTTTGAGCTCTCATTGCCCCAATCATAAGCATCTTGAATGGTTAAAGTTAATGCGAGAACACTTACGCTGCATATGCTTGACAAATCATAAGTTGAAAACCTCGTGTCCCGTGAATACGAGTACCCAAACCTCATGCTACTTTACTTATAGTCCTAAGCAAGCTCTTTTCATTGTAAGTATACACGTATCATCGAGAACCGTCAACGGGGTACCTCCATGCTCGATGACATGGAACAAGCCCACATCAAAATGACAGGACAAGCAGACAATGAACACCTCAACATCTCTTTTATTTACCATTTGTATAACTTTTTATTTT